>CM046880.1:311862427-313062427 GCA_025667525.1 Glebionis coronaria | reverse complement strand
TGCTTGGTTGGCTGCTCCCCCTTGGATCTAGCTTCTTGTTCATCAAATGAGGAAGAGGTGGCATATTTCTCCCCCTTAGGTGCAGCACCAGAGGTAGATGTGCCTGACCCTGCCTTGGTATACTTCTCGAACTTTTGATGGACAAATAAACAGAGCTCCTTAAGTTCTTTTTGAAGAAGTTCTTGGAGGAGAGTTCTTGAGGGTTCAGAGGCCTTGGCATTTTCTGCCACATTGGCTTGTACAGTAGATTTTAAGGCAAAGGGCATGTGTTGTTCCAAACTTTGGTTTACAACCGGGGGAAGGTGTGTGTAGAGCACTTCCCAGAAGCTGAGGAAGCAGGGACTTGAGTGTAGACTCTATGGATTTTGTCATCTAGCTTTCTAAGTTGTTTGTTAAGTCCTCTGCAACATTGGTGAGACTCTTGAGTTCAAAGAAGATGGCCTCGTTTGTAACTTTTGGTTTGGTGATGCTGATGTCACCTCTTTTAACTCAGATCTCTTCAGCTCCCAGAGCCTGGACATTTTTCATCTTGGGGAAGGGAATGGGTTTGAGCAGCTGTAAGTTCTCCCAGTGCTTTTTGGCCCCTAGTTCCATAATGTTTGGCAGAGTAGGAAATGGAACTGGGCTTGGTGGGATTTTCCTCTGGTCCCATACTTGCTTTGCAGCAAGTTCTTGTATGTTGACCATTAAGGGGAAAGGAATTGGCTTGGGCTCAGCAGAGGACACTTGATCATCATTATCATCCATGGCCTCATATCCAGATATAGTGATGTCATCCTCGATAATGTAAAATTCAACATCAGGCATGGAGTCTAGATCAGATACAATGGATAGATCAATAGTGGAAGCTCCAGCAATGTCATCCTCTACATATGTGGATGGATCTTCATTTATTTGTTCAGCATGCAAGTTTATTCCCTGTTATAAGAGTTGTTAGTTCATGTGAGATGAGTTTATAATATAGGTGAAGATCGCCATTCGCTGCCCCTAGGAAAGCTGGGTGTGATTATCCAGCCCCCTTAAGGATTTCTCCTTGGGATTCTTTTAGTTGTGAATTAAGATATGGTGAGTGGTCACCATTCGCTGCCCCTAGGATAGTTGGGTGTGATTATCCAGCTCCCCCTGAAGGATTTCTCCTTGGGACTCTTTTAAGGTGAAAACATGGTATGGTGAAAGGTCGCCATTAGTTGCCCCTATGTTTGGTAGTTTATGAAACCAGGATATGTTTCCTCCACAATCTGTTTGATGGGAGAAGTCCAAGATGGAATAATGAACTTATCTGGAATTTCAATCCAAGTTGCTTCATCCTCCTCTGGTTTCCTTTTTGCAGCGACTCGATCGTCACCCATAGCTATAACCCATTTATTAAAGTCTTGCTTTCGTGTAATCATCTCTCCATTCTCATAATATTTGTTTATTCTCATGCTATGTGTAAGCCTGAATACTTTGCAGTATTTCCATAACGCTGACCGGTTGATGCAAGACTACACGATTTCTGGCCTTTTAGCTTTTGGTTTGACCGATAGAATTTGCTTGAAGTCACCCGCAAGCAAGACCGTGACACCGCCAAATATTTTGTCTCTCTTAACTAGGGTGTAATATCCTAATATATCCTTAAGTGTTTTGTCTAATGCCTCGAACGAATATTTTTGAGTCATTAGGGCTTCATCCCATATAATGAATGTAACTTCTTGCATTAGTTATGACAAATGGGTGTTCTGTTTTATTTAGTATGTGTTGTTTTCTAATAGCTCTAAGGGTATAACAAATCTGTTGTGGGCAGTTCTACCCACTGGAAGAAGTAACGAAGCAATACCTATTTAAAAACGGACAAAAGAAGGCTTCAATTAGTTAATGTTAATCGTAGAGTAAATAACCAAGGGTGTAGGAGATTGCCAACCTGATGATGCTACTACAAGTACGATTTTTCTCTCGGATCTTAACTGGGAGATTATTGTGTCGTATAAGAATGTCTTGCCGGTTCCGCCTGGGCCATATACAAAAAAGAACTTCCCGCTTTCATCATGTATAGATTGAATAACCTCATCGTATGTTAATCGTTGTTCTGGGTTCAAGGCTGAATTAAGTTGTTGATGTTCAATCGCACTCTTGTTCATGTCAAAGTATAATGCCTCTCTGATTATATGGTTGCCTATTTTTGTCAACAATTGTTGGTTAGGTTGTGGCAGATCCTTATATTCTGATAAATCCTTCCCATTCCTGTTCAATAATTCTTGCATCTCAATCATAATAGTTTTAAATTTGTTCAATTGAAAGCTGCAATTCAGGATATCTATAAAGTTGTCGCTTTTTATGTAGAATATCTTCGGACAATACTTCCCAGTTTTCTTCGCACAACTTCCCGAGCCTGCTTACCTCACAGAACAACAAAATCGTGACAAATATGTCATGCAGTTGCGGGGCGAATGCCCAAACACTTGCTTATGATATAGCATGGGTCCATTCTTTGTCATCATTAAGTAGCCCATACGCATAACATGCTTCTCTGAATGTTCCATAGGCTCTGTTGTTAACCGTGAGCATTTTTTCAAATGTTTGTGGACCTCGGACGACATTTAACAACATTCTAAGATAGTACCGTTTGCTAGATGTTGGGCTTGAATAGACAATTTTGCCTATCATTTCTTTTGTTTGTGTGGTTTCCATAACTTGTCCTTAGCATGCCACACATAATGTTTAGGTATTTGAGGGTACATGTATACTCTTGCTAATGCGTCACACTCATTTAGGTTAAAACAATCCGTGAACATTGTTACATCAATACCTTCTTTTTCCAATAAAGCTGGTAAATATTCTGACTTTTGTAATGAATAATACCAAGATATTTTTGTTTCTTAGAGTAAGAATATTTAAATAAATGTATTGGGCTCATACAAAAGTGAGCAAGGATATAAATCCGCTTTCTCTCCCTCAATCGGATTTAGAACATTGTTATGAGGTACAATGACAATATCCTTGGAATATTTCAATTCCAAATGTGTAGGGTCCTAAATAGATCATATGATGTAATTGGGTGTCTCAAAGAATTTATCAATCATCTTAGAGACGAGCTCAATTGCACACGTTACACATGATATAGGGCCTACTTGCCGTAAAAGGTTGCAAACTATATAAATCATGTCTCTATACTTTAAGCTTCGACTAATTCACATTACACCACCCATGTGAGTCAAGTATTTGAGATAATGAAAGTTTAAGAGGGTAAGAGAAAAGAAGCAAGCAAGACACATAGGAAAAAGCACGAAAGGTCAAATAGCACGTAGAAAGAAAGCTAAGAAAAACCTAATGGCTACAAATTAAAAAGACTCCTAATGACATACAAAGTTCATCGATGTAAACTATCATTAGTCATATTTAGGAAGATCCATTTGATCAATTTAGAGAATGGGTATGAGACTATCACTAGAGGTGCTCAATTAAGGCTAAGCATGACCATTTTTACGAGTTATACACTAACCCAACTTCTCACATGGAAGCAATTCAACCATTAGGTCAAATTGAATTTCTAGTGCAATAGATACTCTAGTAGTCATTCTCAAGTTAGACAAAATGTAATTCTTACATTTTCCTAATGAAGTGTAGCAAAGATGAAATTTATTTTACCACACAATGCATGACCTAATGGAGTTTAAGAATGCACAATTCCATATCTTGACAATAAGAATCTGGTTAAGGTTGTTTACCTTAATAGATCTTGAGGCCATTAACATTGAATTATATAAACAAAGTTTACACAATTTTTTAGAACACTCTTAATTGATCTTTCAGAATGACACATTTACCAATTACATTGCATGTAAATTGCTTAAGTGTTTTGGATGAAACATCCAAGTTGTCAAGCCGACTTCATTGTGCATAGAAGCAATTATTAAACAAATTTGTCTAACAATTTGAACACGTAGATTCAATATAACATCATAAACACAAGTGTGAGTTATGATCCGATAAATATTCTTAAAAATCCAAATTCATGTCTACACTAAAAAACATGTCAATTAGATTAGATAATGATATCAATCATAATTTGAATAATGAGTTTATATATATTCGAAGTCTTTCTTGATTTCCACTAGCATTCCTTTAAGAGAAAACAATTAATATTTTTCAAAAAGTGATTCATGTTTTATGTGGAGACATTTATCTACTTGAACTAATAACACAATGATTGTGTAAGAAAACCCTTATCAATAGATTTTACAAGCTTACATAGCTTTTGAACCTAAGAGTGTTATGAAACATAACAAGATATACAAGATGTTTATGTAACATTTGTAAACCGATAGATGTTAATCCTATATGCAATGCACAAACAATGTTGCAAACCAAATGCAAGAAGTCTAGCATAAATCCTACTAAGGAAAAACTAGACACACACAAATACCTAGCAATGCACAAGAGAATAGACATATAAGAAACTCTACTACAAATAGTAACAAACATATAATAATATCTCTAAATAAAAGTAACACATAAGAAGACACACATAAACAATTATCTTAACACATAAAAACATTCGTCCTTGTTTTGAGTGTTAAATACAACAAACTATACATAGCTTGATTTTATCTAAAAACAGTTTTCGACCCATTTCAAAATTTAATTAAGTTCAACCCTTTGTAAATATTCAATTTTCAAAGATATACCAACAAAAGATGTCCAACTTAATCGAAAAGAGTAAAACACAAGTTTTACAACAATCCGAGACTCAATTCTTTGGACAAGGTATAGAACTTAGAAAACATCCAATTTTTAAAGCTTGAATAACGGTTCGGAAGCATTCTTAAAAGAAAGTAGACTCAATTGGAGGGTGGCTCGACTTCTACGGACTTACAGTTGATTTTATATAATTTTTCAAAATTTACAAAAATTAGTGTCGGACTGACCGTGGTTCGTTATTGATAACGAACCTCGGGGAACAATAAATGATCCGTGGTCAGAGAAAAAAATGAGTTTTTTTTACAAAAACATTTGGTGACTTTATGGAAGGACTTAAGAATCTAAAAATCATTTTTCACACGTAGAATTCGTGTTTTAGAGTTAATTAGGACACAAAAGATTTTTATACTTCCAAACATGAGAGATTTATCATCAAGCTATTATTCAAAGTTTATTTAACACCAAAACTTATACGAATGAAACAACAAAATACATTTCATATGTAATCATTATTCATGGGAAATTTGATACAAGAATCGTCTCTATTTTAAAAAATGTTTGTTTTGAAAACGAGAGCAAAGATCGATCGAAGCTTTAAAGCACAATATAATTCAAAGATCTTGAATAACCAGGCTCTGATACCAATTGTAAAAACGGTGGGGGTGAATACTTTTCTTATTAAGTTTGAATTTTTTTCGTTTAATCTACTGACCGCGGTTCAGTAAATATGACCGCGGTTCATTATTAATAAGGAACCACTGGTTCAATTAATGAACCCCCAACAGTGGGGGTAAAGACATTGTTAAATTTAAACCATATCAGTCTTTTGTATCAAATTCCTGATCAAGCTTGACTTAATATGAGATGTGTTTGTTTGAGATAAAGACTATAAACAACAAGTAAGTTAACACACAAACACATCAAATCAAGAGTACATCGAGCAATAGTCTAAACACTATCACACCTACTAAGCTATAGCTTTTCGGCAACTACGATGTTTAGACTATGGGATGCACACTTGATCATAATCTAAACATGAAGCACACACATACTAAGTCTTTTGATATTGCGCAACTTGGATGTTTAGATTATGAGACGAACACAACAACACATGACACATATATTATGCAACTATGAAAGCAAAGACATAAATGTAAAGGAGAATACCGATACGATGATTTATAATAGTTTGGTCACGAAGCTCCTCTTCGCCCTACTCCACTCCTCGAGTATCTAACTCGAGAGTTACTTCACTAGTCAACAAGCTCCTTTCAAAGCGGATAAAACCATACACGTCGCTTACATCATTTTCGATACTAAGCTAGATGTCGAGTCCTAATATTAGGTAGGACCAATCTACACACGTCGCCTACTTCCCATTTTTTTGACACAAGGCTAGATATCGAGTCATTCTTCGGGTACAACCAAATATGTTATGTTTTATGGCCCAACATAATAAACCTTGTGTTTTATGGCTTAAACACATAAACCATCTAGATCTAAGTACATACCACTTAGATCTACGACTCTAACACTATATCCAAGTACATACATAACTTGGATCTACACTCCTAACAACTAATCCAAGGATACCCATGACTTGGGTTTACAAACCATCCAGGTGTACCGACCACTTGGATCTACTACATATACACCAAGTCTAAGTATGCACACAACTTGGATCTTCATGATTTACTTTGTAGTAAAAATATAATCATGAGTAGATCTATAGAAGAAGAGATCTTCATCATGTTATGAACCCAACACTTGATAGTGATAAAAGTATTCTTCTCTTTGCACTTGAGAGGATGAGAGGAGTTGAGAAGAGAATCACATCTTAAACAAGATTAATCTACCAACTAATCAAGGATCTAAGGTGTGTGAAAAAACTGAGAGAGAATGTGCAAAAAAGGTTGATCAAAAAGCTGGAAATGATCTACTATTTATAGGACAACGAAGAAACGACTATATTTTCCTACGACTCATTATTGATAATGAGCCGCGGGTACCTATAATGAGTTGCGGGCTCTAGACTTCGCTCCCTTTTGTCCTTTAGTGAGGAAATACCATTTGGTGAAGATTTTATCCAAAATGGACATTCTTATACCATTTGAAATATGCCAAATTCAAATTTCTATTTAATTTTAATAAAAAAATTTCTTAAAAATAAAGTATTAAAAAACTACTTTGTCACTTTAATTAAAAGTGAGTTTTAAGAAAATATTAATCCTTGATCACTTAGTAAGGTTAATGACTTGTTTATTCATACCTTGAGTGATTCATGACGAATGCGATCTTGGAGGCGTCGAGAGAAGTATACATATGGATGTATAAGTGATTACGAGTACCTTACACATTTTACACAATGTATTACGACTTATACATTTTGTCACCAAAACACAAAGAGATTATATCGATTAAACATCGTAATCTTTGCACTAACAAAAAACAATATTAGTTTCTTTGCGGAACCAAGTCACACCTGGCTTGGATCTGGTTGGGCCAACATATTGATATTTCTTATATGAGGTTTGGCCTGTCTTGCTACACTTGGTTTCAAATGTCATAGTTCTGTCAGACCAGTTCCAAGTATAAGGGGAAGGGACACCTTTAGCAATTTTCCCAACCGGCTTAGGTACCGCTGGTGAACCAGCGGTACTTGCAGTTTTTCCCTTTGGTACTCACTTTTGTGTTTTTGTCTTATTAAAAGACTGTCTGGATGGGGAATGTGGTCTTACTTTTGGGGAAAAAGCTTTTCTGATGATTATTAAAAGCCACATTAGGTCTGGTGGTACTAGATTTTGGTATGACGGTACGTGTAGAGTTTGACCTCAACGGTACTTTTCCAGATCTCAAAAGCACCGCTCTAGGAACAAAGTTCCTATTAGCATTAGGGTGAGTATATTTATTACACATTTTGTTTATTCAGCCTTTGTGCATATCCCTATACTGGTCTTGTTTCCCTTTAACTAGTAACTTATGCAACCCTCTTAGTACCCTTCTGTCTAGCAATCTATCATCATGAAAAGTACAATCTTTAATCAAATGACTAAACCTACCACACACAAAACATGCTCTTCTTTTCATGACAGAGCCAAAAGGTAAGTTTGTCCTAGTATTATCAAATCATATGCCACCTCTCTTAATACATCCATGATGTGTAGGATCCTTATCCATGGTCTTCCTAAGAGTTTTTACTTGTTGGGGAGCACAACTAGGTGGTGATACATATCCTTCAGGAACAAAGTTGTTCATTAAATGAGGATCAACCTTTTTGGTTACACTCACTTCTGGTTGGGTCAAAATTCTAGAGTCATATGTGCAAGAGGTATATTTACTAGAGTCAGATTCTGAATCACTAATATTTTTATCTTATTTACTATACATAATTTCAGATTCATCTGTTTTTTATTTTTATAGTGCTCACATAAGGTATAAATATTCCTGACAACGATGGGGTAAGTGTCTTCATTCCATATACATATCTATCATTAGCAAGAACACACTCATTATCACTCTTAGAGCACTTATAAACACTCTTTGAAAGGTCTAATGTTGCAAAAATCGTGAATCGCTAGTCAGTCGGTCTACCATCTTGTAGCTTGTAATCGTTCTAGGCGGGATTAATCGGATTAGCATTTTTAGCAAATTTTGGGTATTTTCAATTTTTTTTGGTAATTCTAACGAGTTTTAGGCATTTTCGACATTATTATTCCTAAAATCAAAATGATCATACTTATAAATAGTTATTATTTGTTATAAACATAAGTTTATAGTGAGTTTCGGTATTTTCGGCAAGATTTGCATGTTTCCGGCAAGTTTGACCTCCCTTGACCGCCATTGACTCCAGTTGACCGCCATTAATTGCCTTTACATTAATCGACAAGGTTGATGGCCTTGTAGCGATTAAGTGGCGATTAATCGGCGATTAATCGGCCTTGCAGACCTTGTTTTGCTACATTAATGTCACTTAACACTTGACCATGTTTTTCATCCAAATATCCCAAACCAGTTTTATCATAATGGTCCATCTGAGAATCTAAAAGTTTGCCAATACCCTTTGAAGAGTTTTGCTAAGTTTTGATGGTTTCTTTTTCATTAGACAACTTAACTTCTAAATCTTTATTTTCTTTTAAATCATTTAAAAGTTGTGTTTTAACAGTTTTAATTTATGTTCTCTTCTCTTTTAGCCTAATAGACATAACTCTTATTTTCTCCTCATAGTTCTGCTAAGCTTTTTGATACAGAACTATATTACCTACTAACTTCTTTAAAGCTTTTTCATATGCAACTAACTTCTCTGATACCACTTGTTGATCCATTTGAATAGATCTTAAGCATGTTAAGGATTGTACGTTAGCTTGTAAACAAACTAAAGCACGAGAGAGACTCTACTAACACAGATAAGTTATGCTGAATCTAACTTATCAAAGCTAAGAAGAATAGAGTTTACTAACTATTTGATTTTTCTTATTAATCGTAAAACTGTGTTGAGGTACAACTTTCTCAACACCACTACGTTCCTTTTTATACTATAACGAACTATAGAATATTCTATTAGGATACGTATATCACACACGATATACTCCTATTATAACCATAACATATCTTTACTAAAGATATAACCGTCCTTATCAACCTAACGGTACTTAACAATAACATTACTGGAACTTGCAAATACCGTAATAACACAAACAATACTTGCTATAACTAATGGTACTTACTACATGCCTAGCGGTACTTGGTACTTATACAAATAATTCCCAACAAGAAATATTAAGAAAAAAAGGACAATTAGTTAAGTAGTTTACTCATCTTATACACTAAAAAGAACACCTTACTTTTGATACATAGCATGTTCCGTTTTATATAAACTATCTGATTTAACTCGTTTGAACTAAAACATAACACACATCATCACAATCTATAATAATATCGGCTTGAACCTTACCATCCCATTTATGGCACTAAGCGTGGCCACAATAGTTGTTGGAGTCGAAAGTGACAAATCTAAAGCCTCGAGATATGCCTGAGTGTTTTCTTAGATGAACTTAGCACCTAATATACCAAGTTGGTTAACAAAAACGTCTTTTAGCTTTTTTGAAGTTATGATCCAACTAAGTTAACCTGCATAGATTTTGTGTGGGCTTTCAATAAACTCTTTATTATATAGTAATTCTTTTAATCTTTGGGCACATGTGAGTATTACATGATTTGATGATACAAAAGAGAAGGATCAAAGTCGACACTATGTAAAAGATAAAAGATGGAGAATTACAGAAGACCTCGTCAAGGTAAAAAAGATGAAGATGAAGAAAATTCACAATTAAAAGTGTTTTTTTTCTTTGCTTCCACTTAATGAGTCGACTCATCTTTACCTCCTCTTAAATGAAAGGCCCACTAAAGTCTAACCCTTCAATTAAATGGCTAGTTAAGATAATTTTTCCAAGCCATTTATTTTATAATGTAGTAAACAAGCTCCAAGTTTTTATTGTATGTCTTGATCAAGATTATAAAACGCTCGTAAATGCCTCGCAAAGACGCGAAGCTTCACCTTCACGCCACACAATAGACCAAGGCTTGAGCTTAACACTTGACGCGAGACGATAAGAAAAAACCGTGATAAGTCTCGATAAAACACGATGCATGGAGGCCTTTTAAAATCCATTTTTGATAAAATCGTATTTTTATATAAAAATAAAAAAGATTACATTCAAAAACAATTTATTAACTTTATTCTTTATATATAGGTGATGAGATGGCATTTATACATGATCTCATCATTCTTTTTGGGCTTTAAATGCATAAAAATGTCATAAAATACCATATATATGCTTGTGTTTGTTTACTTGTGTATTTTAGGTATGGATATCGTAAAAAAGACAAAAGATCACAAGTTACAAGGAAAAACGGACACGAGAAACGAAGCCGTACAAAGAACCGGGCCCTAATCATAGAATACTCAACAAATACCCTTGAAGACTTGAAGACAAACAAGATTGATCCTCAATTATTGAAGAAATGACACTTAAAACCCTTGTATATTAATAATTACAAGTTTGGTCCCTTAAGTTTGTCAAAATTACACAAAAGGTCCCTCATCTTTGAAGAAATGGCAAGATTAGTCCCTCAACAATTTCAAATTGTCAATTATGGTCCCTCATCAAGCCAAAGATACATTGAAGACCTTTGAAGATCAAAAATGTCGAAGATCAGTCCTTCAAATATGCAAAAGTTCCAAAAATAACCCTTGATACACCTTTTGGAAAGTTTTGTGCAAAAAATGGCAAGTTGTGAAAGTTGATACAAAGGAATTGGGCGCTGATGGACTTTTAAACACAAGTGACAAAAGAAAGGAAAAAGAAGGGCTAAAGTTGTGCAAAAGAAACATTTGAAACGAAATTGCGCCAAACACATTACTTTCCCCCAATTTCGGATCAAAGTTACTACTATTCACCCTTCTTCACCCCCGGATTTTACACCACTTAAACTTAGGGTAAAAACCAATTCCCTTTGCACACACTTGATTCACATGTGCAGAAACCTATCCCACACCAAAAACCCTCACTCCCACTCACAATGGACCCCACCCCCAATTCCCTTTCCACCAATCAGAATGCTACTTGCCCTCCAAGTTATGTGACGTGTCCAAATCAACAGCTAAGGATCAATGCTTCATTCCAAAGATAAAATGAACATCCAGGATCACTTTGGACAGCTCACACCAAGAAAACGTCTAGAAGGACTTAGGACATTTAGGGAATTTCACTTCTAGGGTTTGTGAATAGTGTTTAGCCAGGCATTTGCCTATAAAAGGAGACCTCAACATGTGAGAGTCCCTTTGTTCCAGTTTTAGGCTATTATCTTTGTAATTCCTTTTTAAGTTTAAATAAAATTTGAATTTATGAAATTGTGAAATCTCTTTTTGATTTAATTAAAAGTGTGGTGTTTGAGTAGCCTAATTCTGAGTTCCATTTGATTGTTAAGGCCTACCTTAATCTTGTGGTTAAGGCACGTCTTGCTTCTTAAGGTTTTTAAGGTTTGAATACCTTGAAATCCTAGGTTCTGTTTTGGCTTATTTTGTGTACTAACCCTTGACCATTTGTTATAAGCTCTTACAAGCTTGTTGACACCAAGCTTGTGAAGGGATTAGAGCCCTTGGTTGAGTTGTTTGCTGCTTGTGTTGAAGACATAAAGTCCTTGAGGTTCTACTTTGAACCATCAACCAAGGCAGTTTGCATCATCTTCATTGAAGTACCTTGGTCTTGTTCTAGTTGTTGAACAAGGTCCAAGGAGCATTGCTAGCCTTCCTAGGATGTTGTGGAAGGCAGGTATAATCCCTTGATTAAGATTCCTCTCAAATTTTCATGTTTATGACTGTTTTTGATTTGGTGCTTGATTTTGAGTATTGGTGTTTGTGCTGGTGATTTTTGTGTTTGATTGTGTTAGTTGCTATCTAGTAAGTGTTTTTGATCATTAAAATCAGTAGGTTATTAGTTAAAATCATAAGTTTCTTTGTTAAGTGGTAGATTAAGGAGTGTTTGGGTCTACTGCTTGAATTGGGATTGTGGTTTGCTAAGTGCTGATGTTGTGGTTGCAAGTGTTTGTATCTGTTTGTTAGGTGCATATGTTCATCTGTTTGCAGGTTTTGTGGGTTTGATCACATAGATTCATAATTTGGATATAAAATCTTTAAAACTTGGTAAAATTGGCTAGGATTTTGAGGACACCTAGATCTAAGCTTAGGCTAGGGCTAACAAGTGCTAAATCATAGTTAATTACACCAGGGAAGAAGGATTTGAGGCTTGAAATTGGATCAAGTGTCAAGTATATCAGCAAACTTGTTTCTACATATGTTCATTGTTCATCAGAAACATTTTGTGCTTTGATCTTGTTGATTTCTTTGATTCAGTGTTTGATTCTTGTTGCTTTGTGTTTGTTCTTAGTTTATATAGCTTGTGTATGCATCCTGTTAAGTTTGGTTGGCTTATTGTGGCTAAATCTGCTTATTAAGTGCTTAACTGCTTATTTCCATATCTGGTGACTGTTTGGCTTATTGTGGCTTATTGTGTGAACCAATTTGTGATTTTATTGTTGCTATTGACTCCTTGTGATTCATTGATCACAAGGGTGCCTTTGTTTCCAATTGAATCAAACCAGAACTCTCAAATAAGCTTGGTCAAATAGTCAAAGCAGTGGGAACTCCTTTCCCCTGCTAGTTACAACTGATAGTGTAAAACTGGTGTCAGCTTATCATTAAGCTATAATAGCTTATTCCAACCTGCAACAACTTTGTTTTTGAAATAGGTGCTCATATTTTGACCCATTTGTTCATACTAGAGCATTTGGGTGGTTGACTTTAAGTTTTGACTAGAAAACCAACTCCATTGACTTTTTCATAAGTTCATTTGTGCTTATTCTGGCTTATTGGTTGTGCTTATTGGATTTTTGTTGATTAATTTTGATTATTGAGTCCATTTGAAATCTTTTGCAAGTTGAATCAAGTCCTGAGGTGTCCTAAATCTCTAAAACGACTATTTTGTCTTTTAGTGAAATTTTTCTTTGCTTATTTCTGGCTTATTGAGTTTGCTTTTTCAAAAATTCTTTTTACAGATCTCATAAGCATCCCAAAAGAAGGTTGTGTGTCAAATTAGAGCTTATGGCATTAGCTTATGGCTTAATGGGCTGAAAAGCCCAATAAGAATAAGCTGAGTGTTAAATAAGCTGTGATAAGCTCATATTCAGCTTTTGGGCCTTTAGAGTTTTGTTCTTAGAATTGAATTTTAAGTCAGATAGAGCTTTTCCAAGTCAATTGGGCCAAGTTTGACTTTTTGGGCCCAAAAGCCCAATTTGGTTGACTGTTTTTAGTTTTGGCCCATTTGAGGACCCAATAGGGGTATTTTGGTAATTTCACTTTGATTTTCTGATTATTTAGGTTAAAATAGACTAGTTTGCAAGTTTTTAGAATTTTTTAGAATTTTTGGATTTTTAATATTATTTTATTATTATTTTATTATTATTTTTAAAATTTCACATTTTCCAACTTTTTACATTTTTCTTAGGTTTAATACATTAAAATAGGAATTTAGCAACTTTTAGAATAATTTTATCTCTTTTAGATTAATTTTTATAATTATTTTAAGTTTTAATAGTTTTTAAATCATTTAAATAGTTTTTATTAGTTTAAAAATTTCTAAAAAATAGTTTTTAATCTTTTTAGGTCATTATAGAGGTTTACCAATTGAAAAATCTTTATTTGGGCTTTTTGATAATTTATTTGATTTTTAGGGCTTTAATTAGCATTTAAAAATTGAATATTTAATTATTTAAAAGGTTTGAAAAAGTTTTGATCATTTGTAAACTCTTAGTTTATTTATTTTGATTTTTGGTGAATTTTTGGTAATTTTTAGAATTAATTTTTATTTTTGTGATTTTTAAGGTTCTACGTTTTAACTTTTTAGTAGTGTTTATTTTTATTTTTACGTCTTCGTCATCTTCTTTTCTCATCCCATTCTAAACCAAATATTAATCTCAAATCTTGTTCATCTTAGTCACACACATATACCTCCTTGGGAAACGAACTTTCATTTCATTAAGGGTCATTAACACTTGATTTTTCCTAAAGTCATTTGTTTGATACTTTTCACTATTTACCCTCCTTTTCCTAAAGGTGTGGTAAAACACTACAATCATTTTTGGCGCCGCTGCCGGGGAGGTGTGTCATGATTAATTTGTATTGTTGTTTTTAATATTAACCAAAATAGTATTTGTATTAGTAGAACTCTACTAATACGTATTACCGGTTTTCTTGGTTTTTCTTGTACAAATATTATTACTATATTGTATTAAGTATCACAATAAATTCACAATATCTCCAAAAGTGTGAAAACACAACCTTCACTCAATTATTGTATTCGAATCTCAAACAAAAAGAAAAAGGCAAAAATAGATAAATACTTTCGTAAAGCTCGATTTTGAAAGATACAAACTATAAGGTGGGTATAAGGCGGGTATTATAAAATATACCCTAAGGAAAAAGGCTCTTAAGTGCTTCGCGCCGCCTCGTTTCCCCGCTTGCTTGTGAGTATTTTGAGATTGAAGGCTAATCGAGGGTTTTGCCGCCCAAAGTATTATTACGTATAATATATTTGCTTGGTTTCTTTGTGATTAAAACCTCTTGAACAATTTGGTTTTCACCAAAGTTCTAAAGTCATTCGAAGGCGTTCACTCCACGTTTGATTCGAGGAGAGATTTTGTAGATTGTTGTCTACGAAGATACACCAAAATCCAAAAAAATTAAATATCATCAAAAACACAAAAAAAATTGAAAATTCACAAAACACCCAAAAAGAATCTTCTTTGCTCACCTCCCATTCTTCGTGAAGTTTATGATCACGCGTAATCAAGCAAAACGAGCTCGTAAACGACTTCAAAAGCAAGCCAATCAAGAGACGTTGATTGTTGAAGAACAACCTCCAATTGTTGAACCTATTGTAGAACAAGAAGTCGTCATGGCTAATCGTACTATGATGGAGTTGCTACAAGCACCCACCGAGGGTTTTGGAGAGGCTATTGTGATTCCCGCCATCCTTGCGGAGAATTTCGAGATTAAGACGGGTTTAATGTCGATGTTGCAAGCAAATAAGTTTAGAGGTCACGAGAAAGACAACCCGCATTACCATATTAGGAATTTTAACCGTCTCACCGCCACTAGCAAGTTTAAGGATGTTCCACATGACGCCATTAAGATGATGTTGTTTCCATACTCGTTAGATGGACCCGCAAAAATTTGGCTTGAGAAAGAACCGCCAAATTCGATTTTGATATGGGCCGATATCGTTTCTAAGTTTGTGAACAAGTTTTTTCCACCATCTAAGACAACACATTTGAAAAATGAGATTTCACGATTTGTGCAAAGAAATAATGAAAGTTTTTCAATGGCATGGGAACGCTTTAAAGAAATGTTACATGAATGTCCACACCATGATTTTACGGAATTGCATCAAATTGATACTTTTTATAATGGGCTTAATGATCATGAACGAGATTATTTGAATGCCACCGCGGGTGGTAATTTTTTGTGCAAGACGACAAATGAGGCTTTACAAATCATCGAAAATAGATCTAAGGTTTATAACCCTCGTAACACACCGAGTGTTGCCAATTTGGGTTCGTCATCTTCGTCACAATCGTCTCGTAGCATTAATGCCTTACATGATGAAGCTAATGAGGAAAATCGGTTTTTTGATAGATTTGCTAATCTTATGTCCCATTGGAAGGCTCAAGAAGCTTCCAATTCCGCTTCGGTTAAAGCGGTTGCTAAGAGTTGTTTATCTTGTGGGGGAGCTCATGATCTTTCCGAGTGCATTACCGCGGATGGTAACACTTCGAGTGCTTATGTAGCAACGGGAACTTACAACCAAAACGGTCAAGGTTCCCGCCAAAATCAAGCTCCACCAAACCAAAATGTTAACAATTATCGAAACAACAACCAAGGTAATTACCAAGACAATTCACGCAATTACAACAAAGGGAATTATCAAAATGGGAATGGACAAATTTCTAATCAAAATCAAAACCGTGATTTTCAAAACACTACACAAGGTTTTCAAAATGCTCACACTAAAAATTTGCAAGGAGAATTTTTGGATTATGCTAAAGCAAATGATGCTAAATTTGATAACATGCAACGTGAGATGATTAGCTTAAGATCCGAGTTGAAAAACGAGCTAAAAAATGAACTTGCTAATGAACTAAAAACTCATGCAAACAAAATGGAAGGAAATGTCCAACGTCTTCAACAAAACCAACAAAAGATGGAATTAGGACAACATGAGATTAAGCAAGAGTTATTAAAAGCGGATGCTAGGCAATCAAAATTTGAGGACCGAATGGCTAAGATGTTTAAAGCAATCATGTGTAAACCCTCTTCCTCGGGTGGTCTTCCTAGTGATACCATTGCAAACCCGAAGGGAGAAATGAAGGTTATTACTACACGAAGTGGTAAAACTTTCAAGGAACCAATCTCTCGTCCAAGTACTTCTACGGAGAAGGAAATCGAGAAAGAACCCGAGGTGATGGTCGAAAAGGAGCACATTACAATCCCACGAAGTACCGCTCATACCACACCTACGGTTGAACCAATACCAATTGTGGAACCCGAGTTTCCAAGGCCGTTGCCTAATGACCAACCCACACCACCTTTACCTTACCCTTCGAGACGAAACAAAGAGAAGTTGCAAGAACGTAACAAACAACAAATCGAGCTTTTTATAAAAATGTTTCAACAAGTGCATTTTGATGTGAGTTTAGCCGACGCGTTGTTGTATATGCCTCGTTTCGCTTCCACTTTTAAAAGTATGATGAGCGATAAGGAAAAGCTTTCAAAGCTTGCTAATTGTTCTTCGGTTTATCTTAACCGCATACCGGAAAACATTGGTGATCCCGGAAAGTTTCTCATTCCTTGTGACATACAAGATATGAAAGAATGCCTCGCCTTGGCCGATCTTGGTGCGAGCATTAATTTGATGCCATTTTCCATTTGGAAATCGCTTTCGCTTCCGGCTCTCATTCCTTCGAACATGTCCATCGAGATGGCCGATCATTCTACGATTATGGCATGTGGAGTAGCCGAAGATGTTTTTGTGAAAGTGGGGAAGTTCTACTATCCCGTTGATTTTATAGTAGTTGACATCCCCGCGGATCTTCAAGTTCCTCTAATTTTAGGTCGTTCATTTTTAGACACTTCGAGATCGCTTATCGATGTTCATGCGAGAACAATCACTTTGAGATTCAACGAAGAGGAACTTGTTATAAACGCTACTCAAAACTCGAAACCTTCTCATGTTTATGCAATCGCTACCATCAATCACATTGACATCGTTGATGTGGTTTGCGATGAGTTTCCACAAGAAGTGTTAGGTTTTTCTGATAGCTCGTCAAGTGGCAATCCCACTATTTTGGATCCGATTCTTGCTAATTCCACATCAAATCTCACTCCATTCCAAGGAGGCGTCTCACTTCAAATGAGATCGACAATGAAGATGAGGTGTTGATTAGTGATGATACTTCTATTCCACCATTTCTTTCGCCGATGGAAGTTATGAGTGTTGAACCAAAATCTTCAATCGAGGAACCACCTATCCTTGAATTGAAAGATCTTCCTTCTCACCTTGAATACGCATTCTTGGAAGGTGATGACAAGTTGCCGGTTATTATTGCAAAAGGTCTTGCTAATAATGAAAAAACCGAGCTCTTGAAAGTTCTTAAGGCTCATAAAGGGGCAATTGCGTGGAAAATATCCGACATTAAGGGTATTGACCCAAAATTTTGTACTCACAAGATTTTAATGGAGGAGGACTACAAACCCGCAATTCAAAGTCAAAGAAGGGTGAATCCCAAAATTCACGATGTCATTAAAAAGGAGGTCCTTAAACTCCTTGACGCGGGAATGATTTATCCTATATCCGATAGCCCATGGGTGAGCCCAATCCATTGTGTCCCTAAAAAGGGAGGAATGACCGTTGTGCCCAATGAAAACAACGAGTTAATTCCCACTCGTGTTGTGACCGGTTGGAGGGTGTGTATTGACTACCGAAAGTTAAATGACGCCACTCGTAAAGACCACTTTCCTTTGCCCTTCATGGACCAAATGTTGGAGCGACTTGCGGGAAATGAATTCTATTGCTTTTTAGATGGATTTTCCGGTTACTTTCAAATCCCTATCGACCCTCGTGATCAAGAGAAGACTACGTTTACGTGTCCTTATGGAACGTTCGCTTATCGTAGGATGCCTTTCGGACTTTGTAATGCACCCGGTACGTTTCAACGGTGTATGATGGCGATTTTTCACGATATGATCGAGAAGTCGATGGAAGTGTTTATGGATGACTTTTCGGTGTTTGGAAATTCGTTCACGTCATGTTTATCTAATCTCGAGCAAATTTTAAAACGTTGTGAAGAAACCAATCTTGTGCTTAATTGGGAAAAATGTCATTTCATGTGTAAACAAGGGATCGTCTTAGGACATAAGGTGTCGAAGGCGGGGATTGAGGTCGATAAAGCTAAGGTAGACGTAATCGCCAAGTTACCTCATCCCAAAACCGTTAAGGGAGTTAGGAGTTTCCTAGGCCACGCGGGCTTTTATCGTCGTTTCATCAAGGACTTTTCGAAAATCTCTCGACCGATGACACACCTTCTCGAGAAGGATGCTCCTTTTAACTTCAATGAGGATTGTGTTAAGGCTTTCGAAACTCTCAAAAGGAAACTTACCGAAGCTCCCATTCTTGTTGCTCCTAATTGGGAATTACCCTTTGAAATCATGTGCGATGCAAGTGATTATGCTATAGGGGCCGTCTTAGGGCAACGTTATGACAAACATTTTCGTCCTATCCACTATGCTAGTAAGACGATGACCGAGGCTCAATTAAAGTACACCACAACGGAAAAGGAATTCCTTGCCGTGGTCTATGCTTTTGAGAAATTCCGACCTTATCTCGTCTTAACTAAAAGCATCGTGTATACCGACCATTCGGCTATCAAGTATCTCTTAGCTAAGCAAGATGCTAAGCCGAGATTACTTCGTTGGATGCTGCTCCTCCAAGAATTTGATGTCACCGTGCTTGACAAAAAAGGAGCCGAGAATCTAGCGGCCGATCATCTCTCTCGTCTAGAAGATCCTCACAAAGATGTTTTCGAGAACAAGGAAATCACCGAAACATTTCCTCTTAAGACTCTCGGTGTAGTGAATTCTAAAGACACCACCCCATGGTTTGCCGACATTGCAAATTACCATGCGGGCAATTTCATAATCAAGGGTATGACGACACAACAAAAACGAAAATTCTTTCGTGACGTCAAGTTCTATTTTTGGGACGACCCTTATCTCTTTCGAGTTTGTGCGGATCAACTCGTTCGACGTTGTATGTTTGGTGCCGAAGCTTCTAATATCCTTAGAGCTTGTCACGAGGGACCCACGGGTGGTCACCACGGTGCTAATCTCACGGCCAAGAAAGTGTTCGATGCCGGTTTCTTTTGGCCTTCTATCTATCGTGATGCACACGCACTTGTGAAGTCGTGTGATTCGTGCCAACGTCAAGGAAAATCGTCTCAACGTGATGAAATGCCGCAAAACATAATTCAAGTGTGTGAGATTTTCGACATATGGGGAATAGACTTTATGGGGCCGTTCCCATCGTCTCATGGCAAAAAATATATCCTCGTCGCGGTGGACTACCTTTCTAAGTGGGTGGAAGCTAAGGCTGTGCCTACTAATGATGCTCGTGTGGTAGTGAAGTTTTTGAAGCAACTATTCTCTCGGTTCGGAACCCCTCGTGCTATTATAAGCGATCGTGGAACCCATTTTTGTAATGACCAATTCGAAAAGGTTCTAAAGAAATATGGAGTTACTCATCGTCTTTCTACGGCTTATCACCCGCAAACGAGTGGGAAAGTCAAGGTTTCGAACCGAGCTTTGAAGAGGATTTTAGAGAGGTCAATTGGAGAAAACCGTGCTTCATGGTCTGACAAACTTGATGATGCTTTATGGGCCTTTAGGACCGCTTATAAGACACCTATCGGTTGCACTCCTTATAAGTTAGTCTATGGGAAGAATTGTCATTTGCCCATTGAGTTGGAGCATAAGGCATATTGGGCCCTTAAGCATGCAAACTTTGACTTGAAGACCGCGGGAGATCACCGGAAAATACAATTGAATGAATTGGATGAATTAAGAGAGAATGCTTATGAAAATTCATTAATTTTTAAAGAAAAGACTAAAAAGTTTCATGATTCAAAGATTAAAAACCGGGTTTTTAACGTTGGTGATCAAGTGTTGCTTTTTAACTCTCGTCTTAAGATATTTTCCGGGAAATTGAAATCTCGTTGGTCGGGTCCGTTCACCATTACACAAGTGTTTCCTTATGGGACCATTGAGCTAGCTCAAGATGATGGTCCTAATTTCAAGGTGAATGGACATAGGCTTAAGCACTACTTTGGTGAGGAAATTCCTTCAATGGTTGCCCTCGACCAAGTCACCTTCCCCAATGATAATTAGCATTGAGGGGATCGATTCGAGCTCATGACTCGGTAATAAAAAACGAGGTGCCTCGTGGGGGAGATCCCATGCTTATCTTTTATGCTTACTATTCACTAATAAGGGGACTTGTACCCTTTCAACTCGTTGTCTCGTGGTTGTTTGTGATCGTGTTATCTAGATCATCATCATCATCTACGATTGAAGACTCTCATGTTCGTTTACGTGAGCCTCCATCGTTCGTTTGAAGAAGTTTTTTCACGATTCCATGACATATCCTTTATTGTTCTAACAATTATCTTTTAGCATACTTAATAAACGGCTTTAGATATATTGGATCCTAAGCATTCGACTCTTCGTCTCTAGTATGGGGGTGCTCCACCTTTAGACTCGAAACATTGAGGACAATGTTTACTTTTAGTATGGGGGGGTGAATAGGTACTTGCTTTGCTACGCCCTCACGCTTTGCCAATTTTCAATGTTTTGTTTTGCTAGTAAGGCTAAAAATGGCCAAATTTTAAATTTTTCTTAGTTTTCATAAGTATTTTTAAGACACGAATGTATATTTTCCGTTGGGTAGAATAAGAGTTAATTTTTGACTTGATGGGCATTTGGAGCCATTTACATTCCTTAACCCGCTCAATCCAAGTTTTGCTAGACTTTTATATAGGGAGCTTTAAAACGCGAAAGTCTTAACTCTTACGGGTTAAGAACAAGAACTTTTCGCAAGTTCCTATAATTGATCCTAGAAAGTCACTTATCAAGGGAACTTTAAAACGCATTCTCTAAGCTTGAAAAAGTCCAAGAAAGTGAAAGATCCTATAGGTGGCTTAAAAACCCAAAACTTTGATTTGATATAGTCTTAATGAAAGCTAATCCAAATTTGGCTTAATTTTGACTTGCATGGCTAAGTATTCACGAGTCTCTTTAATTAGAGGTCTTTATATAGTGAAGAACGAGAAATGATAGAGTTAGACAAGTGATCATGCTAAACGTAGAACATGAAAATGTTCTTTCAAAAACTCATATGTTTTTAATTGTGGCTTTTTCTTCCCATAAGATCAATGCATTAGGAATAAATCATAATTGCAATAAGTAAGGTCGTACGATTTAAAAGGTTACTTAGCCTCTAGCGCAAGATCGTTTAAAAGTTGCTCGGGGTTGAATAGAGTTCATAGCCAAGGCATAACTTATTGAAGCGGGACACGAAGATTGGCGATCATCCAAAAAGGCCCTAACAAGGCATGAGGAGCTCTATTTTTGCTAAAGATCCAAAGATGATGTGAAGTATCACTATTCCTAAATCAATATGAAGGATCGAGACACACGACGAAAAGCAATTACTCCCCTAAAGATCATGGAGAAAGTCTATCCAAAAAGACCCTAACAAGGTATGAGGATAAATATATCCAAGTCCGAAAAGGAGGCGGATCGTTGTATATCAAAATCAAAGTAAAGATTGAAGAAAAATGATGAAGTCGTGGTCCAATATGAAGAATCTCTCAAAAACGTCAAGTGAAGAAATTCCAAATATATGAAGAGAAGACCATAATTTCAAGAACGTCTTCCCAAGATTTGAAGTATGAAGTACATGCCAAATATCGGTCCGAGAAAGGTCTCAAATCGTGAAACGAGTTATGCCAAGATATGAACTTAAGGAGATACACGAGAAGCCGTTTTAAAAGATTTTGTCCTTCGGCTAACTATTGATCAAATCGTGCTACCTTGCTTTCGGGCTAATAACTACTCAAATAAGTCAATATGAATCACTTGTGATCCATGACAAATAGATAAAAAATGCTAGTAACTCATTTCCTTTTATAATAACTAGGATTGCGGGGAGAAAAAGTATTACACAATTTGGACGTATGAGTAGTGTTAGCATTGTAACTTGTACCAACAATGATCTCGTTTTTGCACTTAGCATGGAATGTATGACAATCAAGGATGACGAATTTTACTCTAAGGGACATTTACTTGTTTCTATTCTTTGACCCTAAAAGTCACTTTTTGTGATGAAAATCATATATTATGTCTTTACACATCTTCGTAGTATGTTGCAAGTCTTTTACTCTTCAATAAAGGTTAATAAAATTGAACTTTGGTGATGCTTAGATACTTTATTCTAGCATTGCGTGAGGGCACGGCAATGGCTTTGTATGGGGGAGTGATGAGATGGCATTTATACATGATCTCATCATTCTTTTCGGGCTTTAAATGCATAAAAATTTCATAAAATACCATATATATGCTTGTGTTTGTTTACTTGTGTATTTTAGGTATGGATATCGTGAAAAAGACAAAAGATCACAAGTTACAAGGAAAAACGGACACGAGAAACGAAGCCGTACAAAGAACCGGGCCCTAATCATGGAATACTCAACAAATACCCTTGAAGACTTGAAGACAAACAAGATTGATCCTCAATTATTGAAGAAATGACACTTAAAACCCTTGTATATTAATAATTACAAGTTTGGTCCCTTAAGTTTGTCAAAATTACACAAAAGGTCCCTCATCTTTGAAGAAATGGCAAAATTAGTCCCTTAACAATTTCAAATTGTCAATTATGGTCCCTCATCAAGCCAAAGATACATTGAAGACCTTTGAAGATCAAAAATGTCCAAGATCAGTCCTTCAAATATGCAAAAGTTCCAAAAATAACCCTTGATACACCTTTTGGAAAGTTTTGTGCAAAAAATGGCAAGTTGTGAAAGTTGATACAAAGGAATTGGGCGCTGATGGACTTTTAAACACAAGTGACAAAAGAAAGGAAAAAGAAGGGCTAAAGTTGTGCAAAAGAAACATTTGAAATGAAATTGCGCCAAACACATTACTTTCCCCCGATTTCGGATCAAAGTTACTACTATTCACCCTTCTTCACCCCCAGATTTTACACCACTTAAACTTAGGGTAAAAACCAATTCCCTTTGCACACACTTGATTCACATGTGCAGAAACCTATCCCACACCAAAAACCCTCACTCCCACTCACAATGGACCCCACCCCCAATTCCCTTTCCACCAATCAGAATGCTACTTGCCCTCCAAGTTATGTGACGTGTCCAAATCAACAACTAAGGATCAATGCTTCATTCCAAAGCTAAAATGAACATCCAGGATCACTTTGAACAGCTCACACCAAGAAAACGTCTAGAAGGACTTAGGGCATTTAGGTAATTTCACTTCTAGGGTTTGTGAATAGTGTTTAGCCAGGCATTTGCCTATAAAAGGAGACCTCAACATGTGAGAGTCCCTTTGTTCCAGTTTTAGGCTATTATCTTTGTAATTCCTTTTTAAGTTTAAATAAAATTTGAATTTCTGAAATTGTGAAATCTCTTTTTGATTTAATTAAAAGTGTGGTGTTTGAGTAGCCTAATTCTGAGTTCCATTTGATTGTTAAGGCCTACCTTAATCTTGTGGTTAAGGCACGTCTTGTTTCTTAAGGTTTTTAAGGTTTGAATACCTTGAAATCCTAGGTTCTGTTTTGGCTTATTTTGTGTACTAACCCTTGACCATTTGTTATAAGCTCTTACAAGCTTGTTGACACCAAGCTTGTGAAGGGATTAGAGCCCTTGGTTGAGTTGTTTGCTGCTTGTGT
This sequence comes from Glebionis coronaria, assembly GCA_025667525.1. Classification (NCBI taxonomy): domain Eukaryota; kingdom Viridiplantae; phylum Streptophyta; class Magnoliopsida; order Asterales; family Asteraceae; genus Glebionis; species Glebionis coronaria. The sequence continues at coordinate 313,038,116 of CM046880.1, read as the reverse complement.
TGAAGACATAAAGTCCTTGAGGTTCTACTTTGAACCATCAACCAAGGCGGTTTGCATCATCTTCATTGAAGTACCTTGGTCTTGTTCTAGTTGTTGAACAAGGTCCAAGGAGCATTGCTGGCCTTCCTAGGATGTTGTGGAAGGCAGGTATAATCCCTTGATTAAGATTCCTCTCAAAATTTCATGTTTATGACTGTTTTTGATTTGGTGCTTGATTTTGAGTATTGGTGTTTGTGCTGGTGATTTTTGTGTTTGATTGTGTTAGTTGCTATCTAGTAAGTGTTTTTGATCATTAAAATCAGTAGGTTATTAGTTAAAATCACAAGTTTCTTTGTTAAGTGGTAGATTAAGGAGTGTTTGGGTCTACTGCTTGAATTGGGATTGTGGTTTGCTAAGTGCTGGTGTTGTGGTTGCAAGTGTTTGTATCTGTTTGTTAGGTGCATATGTTCATCTGTTTGCAGGTTTTGTGGGTTTGATCACATAGATTCATAATTTGGCTATAAAATCTTTAAAACTTGGTAAAATTGGCTAGGATTTTGAGGACACCTAGATCTAAGCTTAGGCTAGGGCTAACAAGTGCTAAATCATAGTTAATCACATCAGGGAAGAAGGATTTGAGGCTTGAAATTGGATCAAGTGTCAAGTATATCAGCAAACTTGTTTCTGCATATGTTCATTGTTCATCAGAAACATTTTGTGCTTTGATCTTGTTGATTTCTTTGATTCAGTGTTTGATTCTTGTTGCTTTGTGTTTGTTCTTAGTTTATATAGCTTGTGTATGCATCCTGTTAAGTTTGGTTGGCTTATTGTGGCTAAATCTGCTTATTAAGTGCTTAACTGCTTATTGTGGCTAAATCTGCTTATTGTGGCTAAATCTGCTTATTAAGTGCTTAACTGCTTATTTCCATATCTGGGCCCAATAGGGGTATTTTGGTAATTTCATTTTGGTTTTCTGATTATTTAGGTTAAAATAGACTAGTTTGCAAGTTTTTAGAATTTTTTATAATTTTTGGATTTTTAATATTATTTTATTATTATTTTATTATTATTTTTAAAATTTCACATTTTCTAACTTTTTACATTTTTCTTAGGTTTAATACATTAAAATAGGAATTTAGCAACTTTTAGAATAATTTTATCTCTTTTAGATTAATTTTTATAATTATTTTAAGTTTTAATAGTTTTTAAATCATTTTAAATAGTTTTTATTAGTTTAAAAATTTCTAAAAAATAGTTTTTAATCTTTTTAGGTCATTATAGAGGTTTACCAATTGAAAAATCTTTATTTGGGCTTTTTGATAATTTATTTGATTTTTAGGGCTTTAATTAGCATTTAAAAATTGAATATTTAATTATTTAAAAGGTTTGAAAAAGTTTTGATCATTGGTAAACTCTTAGTTTATTTATTTTGATTTTTGGTGAATTTTTGGTAATTTTTAGAATTAATTTTTATTTTTGTGATTTTTAAGGTTCTACGTTTTAACTTTCTAGTAGTGTTTATTTTTATTTTTACGTCTTCGTCATCTTCTTTTCTCATCCCCTTCTAAACCAAATATTAATCTCAAATCTTGTTCATCCTAGTCACACACATATACCTCCTTGGGAAACGAACTTTCATTTCATTAAGGGTCATTAACACTTGATTTTTCTTAAAGTCATTTGTTTGATACTTTTCACTATTTACCCTCCTTTTCCTAAAGGTGTGGTAAAACACTACAATCAATAGGGTAAAAGCTATACAATACCAACGTACTTATTCAAATGTACCAACTTCAAACACTTACTAATTTATCGTTAGACATTACCAATGAACTTGCTTGTTTTGTAACAATATTACCAAGATAACCGACTATATTTCCATGTCATTTTTTTAATCTAGTTGTAATTTAAAATTGACCGTGGATAATTTATTTATTTATTTATTTGAATTGACCGGTATATATTATCATTTTTATCCAATTTATTTCTTTTACTTATTATTTTCTTTAAATTTGGTTAAATTCTAGTATAATTTATTTTATGTTCATCCTAAAGTATTATTTTTATTATCAAAATTTAATCATCTTTATCCTTAATAAAAAGTCTATCATCTTCAAACAATAATCTTAAACCTACTAAGATACATATTAACACATGAATTTTTTTGTCATCTTCATATCCATCTTCATAAACAATAATTAGTCTCATGCCCATTGCCGCCGCCACCACAAAACCCATCTCATATCCATATAATCAGCTTCATATCCATCCCCATTGCCGCCGCCACCACGAAACCCATCAGTTCTACCACGAAGATACTTTATGAGGGTTGATGGGTTTTGATAAAGATTGAAGATATGAGTTTTGATGTTTTTGGTGTCGTTGATGAAGATACTTACTGGGGGTTTGATGTTCTTGATGGGTTTTGATGTTTTCAAAGTTGTTGATGAAAAATCTATCTGGGTTTCGATGTCAACGACTGTTGGTGGTTGATGGTTGTGGTTAAAGATGATGGTTGTGGTTAAAGATGATTGTTGTGGTTGAATGTTGAAGATGATGAATAGTGGATGAATGATTAGTGTGTTTATAGACCTAGACCGAAAAATTGGACCGGACCGAATAATTTCGGTCCGAGGTTTTGGACGAATTCGGTCCTCGGTCCGGTCCGGTCCGGGTCGGTCTTACTAAAATCTTATCGATTATGCCTAATAGGACCGGACTAGACCTAAGACCGAACCGGACCGGACCAACCCGGACCGGACCGGACCATTTCGATTCGTTCTCGGTCCGGGGTTTCGGACCATTTCGTTCCACGGTCCTGTTCGGTCTTTGTCGGTCCGGTCCGGTCCCGGAACAATGCTCAGCCCTACCGTATAGTGGAAATCATATGTGGAAATAATAAAAAAAATAAAAAAAATACACGTGGATAATACCGTGCCAGCGTATCGGTAACAAGTCACCATATTGATAAAAACGGAACAAGTTTGAAAGTTCATTGGTAATGTCTAGCGATAAAATAGTAAGTATTTAAAGTCGGTACATTTGTATAAGTACGTAGGTATTATATAGCTTTTACCCTTATATATAACATATTTTGTGACCTCAATATATATTTTTACAATATAATATACTACATATTTTTATATTTTGTGTCACTTTAATTTACACTTTCACAAAACATAAATTTACGTTTTAAAAACGCCATAACTCGCAAAGACATAGACTTGGTCATGGCTGTCACCCTACTTGACCCGACCCATCAAGACTTGTTATTGACGTGATAGAGAGTGATCCTTCCTTGCTTGGTAAATAAAGAAAGCTGGTGAAGACAGATCTGTCCCTCCGGACACACAAGACAAAACAAAACAAAACAAAACAAAACACACAGATCATAAACCTTAAGTTGCAAAGATGATGTCCGGCAATTATACCACCATTGACAACCAGAACGTTTCTGGATCTGTTCCTGTAACACTCCTTTTCTTCAATTCCACGTTTTTAATTTTTTAATTACTAGTTAGATCTTAACCTTAATTTAATTTTATCTACATTTTTCAGGCTGTTTCAGATCCACCTGGCCAAGTTTCCGTCAAGTTTAACGGTGACTTTTTTTTTTTTACTTTCAATTATCATTATTTGTTTCTTTAGGTGAATTGTCCCTGTATTAAATGCGTTAATTGATTGTTACAGATACGAGTCTCCAACAGTTTCCACCGTCTGGAGCTCAGGGGAAGATCTCCGGAAGTGGCGGACCGCCTCGTGATGCCGATGGTTGGTTTTTTCTTATACTTGAATTTATGTCGCGTAATGTGGTTGTTTTGATGCTTTTGTTGTTTAGGTTACATTTGATGGATCTTGTGTAGATTTAAGGGGTGTTTGTTTGCGTTTGTTTATGAGCTTATCTGTTTTTGCCTTATGTTTCATAAGCTCGGTTTTTTATAACTTTGTTTCGAATCTGTAGGCTTATATAAGTTTGGTATGACCTAATAAACGGCAAGTCACCAAATAAGCTAAAAAAGTGGGATTAGTTTATGAAATAAATGCCAAAAGCAGATTAGCTCATAAGCCAATAAAATAAGCTTAAACAAATACGCAAAGTAGTTATGTGTGTAGAGTTTAGAAGTTGTTAGAAAATCATCCCTGAACTCCAGAATCTAGTGTGGATACTATGTCACTAATGCATAATAACGTTAGTGGCGCGAAAGGAATTTGCATAAAGGGATGAATTTATGATTTATGTTGTTGGATTAACACATGTGATGTTGTTGACCGAGGTCTCTGGATGTGGGAGTGGCTAGTGTTGATATGCGATTTATGTTTAGACCGACCTAGGAGAAACATTTTATAGAGGCAGTTAGGCTATCCGGCTATGCTATGTTTTATACTGTAAGTTGTAAGGGGAGTTCCACGTGACTTGCTGTCTTTAATTCAAGGATTTAAATATTTGCATAACAAAACTGATTTACACCATCAGCCAAATGGAAAACGATAGTCATGTTTTGAATACTTCTATATGTAAACCGAATAATAGATCTTTTTTATAGAGTATAGAAGGCATGGGATATGTGCAAGGCTAACTTATAGAATGGGTTTTTAACTAGTTGCTTACTTTTTCTGTTTAGGTTATATTTGATGGATATTGTTCTGTTTAATTCCTTTTAAAGTTGATATATATGCGTATATACGTTGTAAAAAGTTGTGCATGAAACAAAATCACATGTAGATACGATATCCAATTGCGTAAACAGAAGAACGAAGGTTATACATTCTTTTATTAAAGAGCTATCTGCTCTGTCGTTTATACGAGATTGATGCTTAGAATGACCTAGGAGATACTCAGATACATTATTAGAGGCACCTAGGCTATCCGGTTACAGGTAGTCTCCATGCTGTAAGCTGCAAGTACAGTACCACATGACTTAGTTTCTTGAATTAAAGAAGCATAACCCGTTTCACAGAACAAAACTGATGTGCACCATCAGCAAATTGGGAAAGAATAGTAATGTCTGGAATTTTCCAAGATACGACAGAATAATAAGTCATGGAGGGGAGTTTTTATATGCGAGAATAAGTTCTAGAATTGCTTGGTTATGAGTTTTAGATCCAAAAGATGAAATAACCGAATAAGGTTATTTCAGGATTTTATTGGTGCCATGCATAAGGTGATTAGTTGAAGGAGATGGCATGTGATTGTGTTGTGAAATCACCTTAATTTGATGTCTAGAGTCTGAAGAGGGTTGGTGACCAGAGTAACTGATACTGACAACACTGGATGTTGAAGTAGACTCAGAACTAAGGTAGTCAAAAGGGAGAAAAGTGAGCGCTTAAACGAAGAAGCGAAGCGTCTTGCCCTAAGCGCTTTGATTCCAAAGAAGCGAGGCGTTTTACTCGAGCGATAGAAAGCGTCGAGAGGCGACCGATAAGCTATCAAGAAAGCGCTTGTTTTTTTTTCTGTAAAGGCTACTTTTAAATTTTTTAAAACTAATTAAGTATTATAGCCTGCCCTGATCTTCTGAATTAGGTTAAATAATTAGAAAGCTAACCCTTGTGGAAAGAAGAATTGAGAAATTAGACATTTATTCGGAATACAAATAGTAGACCTAAGGCTTTAAGTATTTGAATAAACATCTCTATTTTGGTCTTTTTCTATCAAAAAATGAAAATTTTAAGATAAATGTGTTTTTATTTAATCATAGTTTTCATATTAAACAATATCATATGCACAAAGGGTAAAAAGGTTCACTCAAGTGCTCCCTTTTTGTCGCTTCTCGCCTTAGGGAAGGCATGTCGCTTTGAGGTTGCTGTCGCCTTAAATACATGCTAGGGCTTTTGAGGAATATGGAAACCATTTTATGTGATACAGATTTTGATGTTATGGAAACCATTGTGTTTGTTGTTTCCTTTGATATTCTAATTTTGTTCACAATAGTTGAAGTATGTGTATGTCTATTAAATAAACTTCCTTTTCTGTATACTGTATTAGTTAATGACCAGAGACGCTTGAGAGGAATTAGTCCTGTGTGGACATTAACTTGACTTAGCAAAGCAAACATCATAGATAAAAAATATTGCGTATTGATTTCTGTACAAACATATCAGAATAGTCATCACCATGTTTCTCAATAGGTAAACCTGCATTAATGAACAACGTGAGTTTTCATGACACCCTGTGGGGGAATTAATGGGTTAAAGTTTTTCCCCTCTTGTATTGTATAAACCTGCATTTATAGTTCACAACTTCGGCATTTCTTTTGCCTTTCTTGTTTTACGTCTAATCTAGCTGTTGCCCTTCAGTCTGTTTTTTAGTTTTTTCGAGAGACTATAATGGACTTGTATATATGCAGATACCTTCTCAAAGCCAGTATCCGGTTCATCGGAACCACAACAAAGTGGTGGTTGGTTTAAGATCTTCACTGTGGCTGCTTACCAGCCTTACTTTGACGTTGACACATCTGATGTTCTAGAGAGAATTAAAGATTCCCTCTTGCCTTTCAGTGGGAGCTTCAATGAGAAAACTGCTAGTAACCCAGACTTGTAAGTCGAATTTTCTGTGGATTTCCGTTTGAGTTTAACGTACCAAGTTCATATTGCACTTGAAAGTAAAAAGCTGTAAATGATTATGTACTAGATAACACAGAAAAATATTATTTTTCTGTGGTGCTTTGCATTCAAATTTACAAATTATAATATTTTCTTACGTAGTATGCTGTTTAATAAGCTAAGGTTTTCACCACGGACGTTATATGTATGCATCATAGCTATTATCAAGACCATGGAGGAAATGCCTGAATCGCGGGTTTATAAGATTTGGAAAATATCTGCGTATTCTTAGATGTGTTTATATACAATGACTTTATAAATATATCCCTCTATTGCCCATACAGTGAATTTACCCTTCTATGACCCAAACAAATAATTTACCCTTTTAAAATTACTTCCATTATCAGGTATGGGCCTTTTTGGATTTGCACTACCCTAATCTTCGTGGCTGCTTCAATTGGTACATTTGCGACTTATTTGGCTCACAAGCTACAGCATAAAGAGTGGAATTATGATATCAACCTGGTTACCTGGTCTGCTGGTGTGTTCTATGGCTATGTTCTTATTGTCCCTCTATGTCTGTACATAATTCTCAAGTACTTCTCTGCACCTTCAACCCTGGTTCAGCTTTTCTGCCTATATGGGTACTCCCTGTTTATCTTCATCCCAGCAATGGTAAGAATTTTGTTTCTCAAGTCCCTTCATGTCTTAATAGATTTGGATAATGTCTTTTACATTTGTATTTAGGCTGTGTTAGGATGTGTTTAAAGTGTTGACTTCAGTTTTCAGTGTTTGGAATTAATGATTGATCTTGTTAGTAAATCACAGTATTATTTAGGGATAGATACGCGGATGGCCGTTCTGACCCGCTTATGCTTGAATGGGTCGGTGGGGACTTGTGTTTTAACTCAAACTGGTCCAATGTTTAAAAGAAGAAAAATAGCTAAAAGGAAATGGGTCAAATGGGTCGAATGTTTTCCAAAGTGTGCTTAATTAATGTTAAAATCAGAAATAATAGTGCTATTTTGTTATCAAATTTTGACCCACCAATTGAGACACCATGTGGAACTTAGTGTTCTGATTGACAATGTTTCCGGTTGATTGCAGTGCCTATCTATTGTTCCAGTGGAGATATTCAGATGGGTGATAACCGGTGTGGCAGGGATCATGTCAGCGTTGTTTGTTGCACAGAATCTTAGGAACCACATTGTGTCAGCTGGTGAAAGGTGGTTCTTGATTGTGGCCGGGATTTTCTTGTTGCAGTTGGCTCTCTCCATTGTTCTTAAGATGTATTTGTTCAACGTGAGCGTGTAATCTTTTACTTTCCTTTGATTAACAGCAGCAATTATAGCGGGGTTTAGAGTAAATGTGAACTAAGAGTTGTTAAAAATTTGTATGTTCCCCATGGACAGCAGAATACATTCTTTTTTTAAAAATCGATTTTGATATAATATAGATATATGGAAACATAATAAGTTCATGTACTCTAAAAACTCATTTCTATAATCTGCATCTTCTTTGTTTACTATTGTTACCGCAAGCCAACTTTGTAATTAGTAGATCAGACCGTCTTCAGCTATGAGCCTATGATAACTTTGTTAAACTTCTAATGCTTAAAAGGAAACATAAACTTGAAAGAGAAGTAAAGTTGCCATGGAAGATAAAAGGGTTACCAACAATGGCAGGGGATGCGTTTTAGTGTGCTAGTCGTGACTGACAGGCGACAAAATGGTAGCGACATACATGAGTCGACAACCCATATAAATAAGTAGCCGGGGCTGTCAAAACAGTTGGTAATAAATCTTTTAATTATGAGTTTCTGAATTTTTACATGAGCGATTTTTCTTAAAAATCACCGAGGTCATATTATATGTTACAGCTTTGATTTATCGGCTACAATAATTAATCTTTTATATAGTATTACATGTTATACAATCTGCTCAAACCGTGTACGTGCACAGTTGATGTAAATTGTTTGTTGATTAATAATTAAGATATAGCAATTTAAAATATAAATATCAAAAGTAAAAAGTAGTATAAAATTCATAAAATAAGAATTGAGGTGAGTTTATATTTATTATTTACAAAGAGGAAAAAAACAACAACAATATAATCAAACATATAAACTTTAAATGTTCTTAAAAACATATACAATCTAATCGCAACAACAAATTTATATTTACTTCCTCCTTTAAATCTAATCCCGTGCACGTAAGGGCATTAAAAATAGTACAATACTAATCTACAGAACAAAAATGGTATACTGCACAGCTTTCCAAACTCCTAAATTTTGCTTCATATTTTCCAGTTCGATCTCAACCAATCCACTTCACTGGTTGCTCGATTTTTAACTCGCCTCATGAAGCCAAAGAAACAGAAACATTGAGCCACAGCTAAAAGCTACCGGAATGCTCCCCTGAAAGCCCACTACCATATGAAGCTGAACCAGTTTGGACACTCCCAGATGAAGCTCCACTTTGTGTAGCAGCTCGATCTTTTCTCATTTGCCATATCTTAAAAGCATCTTTCGGCAATGGTTGACTTTGAACAGTGGTAGTGTCATCATCGTCTTGCCTGTCTGCAGTTCTTCTTTTCCCATGTTGTCGGTCTCTTGGTTTGAACAAATGGGATTTGCTCGATCCAGAAACATCACTCGAAGCGGGTCTCGCTTGGGGCTGAGTTGGCAATTTTATCGGTTCCATGATAGGTAACTTGCTTTGTAAAATTATTGAAATGACGTAATCCACATCAGGCAAAGGACCCTCTGCAGGGGGCAAACTTGCTAGAAATGCAGCCAAAGCAGGTGGCAAGGCTATTGGAACAACCTTTGATGCGTTTGGCACTCCACCAGTGACTACCAATGGTGCACTTGAAGTAGGCAACGGAGTAGCAGTAGGAGGAACAGGAGTGTTTGAACCAGGATTTTGTCTCGGTTCATAACCCACCATTCTCGAGGTATCTGGATAAACAACTTTAGTAGATACATTTGACACAATTTGTCCTGGACTTTTATCTGATTCATTTGCCGGAGTTAACTTCTCAACTTTCTTGTTTGCGTTACTCAAAAGCCAATCTTGAGGAGATAAATGATCGACTTCTTTTGACGAGCATGGCCGTAATTCCATAAAACTATATCTTGATATAACATCTTGCAGAGAATTATCTAAAGCAGATGTTCCCCCTTTGCTCATTCCAGCAAGGGCTTCTTTCCTTCTTTGTTCCACCTTTAACATGCTAGCAAGATCCCCATATGTCTGCTCAAACTGAACAAACCTCTTCCAAACCTCAACAGAGTCTTCGGGTGGAAGGGAGCTCAATGCTCGTTCAAATAAAGCCCTTGTATTTCTTTCGTCATTCAAGCGTGACAGAAAATCCGCGTATTCAAGAATGTATTCCGGCTCTAGCATAAATCTTTTCAAACCTACTTCAAACACATTGTGAGCATACTTTGTGTCCTTGTCCATACAAAATGCCATTTTAGCATATGCAACATAAACATGGTAAGTACAGTTTGGTGAATTCCGTGCGTCAATGAAATACTTGCGAGCAGCTTCAACACCTTCTGTTCTTCTTAAGAATCGAATATATTGTATATGTGATAATGCAGTAGCATTGACACCATCTCCTAAAAGGCCTTCATATACCTTTTTGGCTGACTGAATTGCCCCTCGGGATTCCTCCAGCTCAGCATAAGCATACCTTAGCAATGCACAATCAGGGAGAGCCTTTAACGACCGTTGATATACTTTGATAGCAGATTCTATGGAGCCACTTTTAGCCTGCCATGTAGCATAGTCAAACCATATATCAGGATAATGATATAAATACATTAGGCTCTGCTCATGCGTGAATGAGATGCGCTTGTTAGCTGAAACTGCATCTATCCTTTGAGGGTTCTCCTTCTCAAAGGCTAAAAATTTCTTCCACGCTCTCCATTGCAGTTCTTCCTTAACAGAACCAGACGGTGGAACAGCAAGCATATTCCAATCAATTTCATCTACATACTTCTTTCGCTCTCTATAGACAGCCCTGGCACTATTATATTTTGGCTGATACTCTGATACCAGTCCTTTAGCCAGAGAACGGCTCACGGAATATTCAAAATTCTCGTAGTCTCTCCAGTGTTGTTCTACAAGATGCGTAGGGGTGACAATAGCTTTTTGATATACTTTTCGTACAGCAAGCATCCTTTGCGACTCTTGTTGTGGATTCTGAGCCGGTAACGATTTTAAAAAGTTTATATACTCGGTCCACACGGGGCCAGATGCAATGTCGGATCCAACATAACCGAGCATAAAATCATAAGCTTTCCTGGTTTCGTCTTGACCCTCTGGGCCTTTCTTGTCATTGGCTCTCCTGATAAAACTGATATAACACCGCCATAGAGGTATATGCAGGCAATTCAACAAGCATCGGCTAAATATCTGTTTTGTTGCATCATCGTTATTGACAGCCATATGTGCTTCTACGTACTGTTTCCAATATTTCGCAGCAGTAGGAAAGGTAGCCAAAAGCTGTTCATAAACAGGAACTGCATCTGATATCGGCAATCGCAAAGCTTGATTAGCAAGTGATTCAACGCTGTATTTTTTATCTTCTTCCATATTTTAATTAGGGTTTAAAGACCCTTAATTGAGGTTAAAATAATGGAGTAACAAAAGTAAAAATATAGCTGTCGATTGTTAAATGTTTATGGGCTATGTTTGGGGTGTTGTTTAATGTTTATGCAAGGCTTGTTAAGAGTTAAGAGCGTATATATAGAACACTACGAGACCGACATACACACAAAAAGGAAATAACCGACATTTTTATATACTAAAGTTAGTCGGTTGCGTTTGCATCTATTTTGGTTTTCTAATATTTCCTCTATTTCAAAATTATAGTTTTTTTTCTTTTAATGTGTTAATTTTTTTTTGTTTTAAAATTATTGTTTGTAAACAAAATTATACAATTTAAAAAAATATTTATTATAATATTTTTTTATATAATAACTATTTTGTTTTTAGTTAATTAATTTAAATTTTATTTAAACTAAATATTATTTAATTTTTATAATTATAATTTTAAACTAATATAATATAATAAACTTGATCAAAATTTCTTTTTCACTATTAGTGTAATATGACAATATATTAAAACGTAAGTAGTTTTTGAGTATTTTTTTGTCTCAACTAATCAAAAAAAAAATTGTGGGTGTTAATGTGTTATAATTAATTTGTTGAAGAGTTGTATTTTCATACTTTTTGTAAATGGTGATATTTTTTGTTTGAGAATAATAATTTAAAAAAGACAGTTTAGTAATTCATCTGATCCTCATATCATCTGGTTAAATTATTGAAAATATAGTTCAATTACGGGTTATGTTCACTACGTTAAGTCACCTTTGACGTTCAATTCTAACATCAACTAAGGCACCAAGTTGATCGTAGATCTATCATGACTAAGCACAAATTGATAAATTACGATCATGTATCATGGATGTGTTATACATTAATCCATATAATGACGCAAGTTAAACATTCTATTTGCGATTGACCATCTAAAGTTATAATCGAGAAAATGAATCGTTTCCTTTAGTTAAATTAACCCAATTTAACATCCTTCCATTAGTCTCATGACTAGCGCGCGAGTCGACTCAGTCCATACACCTTGATTAAGATCCAAATTTATAATTCACGAGGTCGGGGCCTCTTGCATCTCACTCTGGTAGGATTGAAAAACTCATTCAATAGTGCACAAATGACATTGGAATTGACCCAAACCGGAAATCACACTAGCAGAGCATGCTCCAGCACGCCCATTCCACTAAATAATCAAAGACGCTAGTGGTCGACGAAGTGTCAAACCATATCTTAGTAAATGTGTCGTATTCCTAAGGTTGATAGTGTGCCTTCAGGGTCTTATCAGATTGTTGTGAGGGAAGGACGTAATTTCTGGCAAGGTGTTATCTCATCATTGCAACTCGAGACGCTATATGTTTGTTTTTTCGTAGGTCTCTTTTATATCAAAATGAACCGCAACACCATTCAGAGCAAGGGGAGTGGGAACTGTTAGGAGTGCTGGTAGTTCTTTGGCGTCAAACCCTCGTTGGCGCACCACTCCTGACCTCGCGCCAACCATAACAACCAGCGCCACAGCCTTTTTTTTTTTTTTTTTTTTTTTTTTTCTTTTTGGGTATTGTAGCCGTTGGAGGGTGTTTGTAAAAAATTTTTTTGATTGTTTCAAAATTTTTTTTAAAAAAAAAAAACTTTTTTAAAAAATTAGCCGTTAGGCAATAGCCGTTGGGTTTTTAAATTATTTTTTTTTCAAAAAACACTCCTAAAATCACTATATACCTCATTTTACCAATTTTTTACAATCTAATCTATTACTTCAATCCTAAATTCTTTCAATTTCTTTACAAAAAATGAATCCCAATTGGACTAACAACATGATTAACGATCTCTCCAACCAATTCCAAAACTACAATCCCGGTTAATCTTCGAATCCGGGTGCATCTTCTCAACCCCAAAGCTTCTATACCCCGTTTTACCGACCACAACAAAATGAAGCTTACATGAAATATTAACAAGATCAATGGGCGAAATTTCAACAATTTCAACAATCCCAAATGGGTTCACAACCACAAACTCAATCACAACCACAACCTAAACCACAATCCGACCAACAATCCCATCACCTAATCGACGAAGACGAAGATGAAGAACAAGTCCCGACACCAACGTCAAAGAAAGTCCGTCGTAAGACTAAGACTAAGACTAAGACTAGTAAGGCTAAGACTAGTAAAAAGGCGAAAGAGGTGGTTGATGTGGAGGACGACGATGAAGATGATGCGGCTCGGTATTTGTGGACCGATGACGAGGAGTTACTTTTATCCCAATGCTTCATAGAGATTTCGGAGGATCCTAAGGTTGGTGTGAGTCAAACAAAGGATACTTTTTGCTGGCGGGTTGAACAAGCATACAATGAGGTGGCGAAATCAAAAAAATTCCCGAAACGCACCAAAAACATGTTAACGGGAAAATGGACCCCGTTGAATCGTGCGATTAAGAAGTGAAATAGTCTTTTTGACGAGATGCAAATGATGAGTGGGGAGAATGATGAGGGGTTTATGGCACGGGTTGAGCTAGCGTATAAACGGATAGGGGGGGGGGGGGGGGGGGGGGCTTAATTTTTCGCGCATCGTATGCACTTCCCGAGAACTAGTTTATTTCTTTTCGTTACATATTTTCTTTATTTTTATGTTCCGTAATTTTTTTATTGTAATTTTTTTATGTAATGTTTTTTTTATTAATGAAGTTTTTATTTAAGTTATTTTGTGTGAAAAAAATTATTATTTTCGTTGGCACCAGAAATTCTGGTGCCAACGGTTAGCCCTAAAATATGTTGCCAACAGAAATCTGGTGCCAAAGACCAAAAATCCTACGTGACGCCTTTGACATCACATTCTGGTGCCAACGGCTCCCAGCTCTCTAATGATCAAAAGGATAATTGTTGATAACTTATCATATTGCCTACACTTTATCTTAGCAAAAACAAAACCATAATCTCACATAAGCTAGCACAGCATCTTGCATAATTGGGTTGGTAACGTTTGCCATAAATTTTAACACATTTATTTCTATAAAAAATAGTCATAATAAAACATAAAAAGACCATATGGCCTCATATTACAAGACATAGACAAAATGCAACTTTTTTCTTATATGACAAAGAAAATAATTGTTCTATCCATACCTACTCTATATGTTTGAAATAAGTAATACAGAATCACAAAGTATAATAATGTCAGGAAATAGCTTCTTAGACATATAAGCGACAAAATTATATAAAAAATAGTAAGACCTCTGATGAAAGCATATCGGTTTAGGCCACAGCAGGCATGTCCTTAAGCCAAGCATCCAATGGCTTACCGATTGAGTAAACAATGAAACCAATCTCCCTCAGCTTTTCGGCATCAACAACGTTCCTTCCATCAAAGATAAAGGCAGGTTTCTGCATGTTGTCGTATATCTTTTGGAAATCCAGGGATTTGAACTCGTTCCACTCTGTCAAAATACAAACTGCATGGGCATCTTTGGTAGCTGCATATGCGTCCCAAACGACGCTCACTTGCTTCACAGTTGCGGGGCTCATTGGCTGAAGGTGAAGAGGATGATCCCAATCGAACTTGTTCATTGAAAGGTCTCGCTGGATCTGGTCCTCGGTGACTTGTGGATCATAGATGCTCAAACGGGCCTTATCACCCAACAGACCCTTGCAAACATCGATGGCTGGGGTTTCACGAGTGTCACCAGTATCTTTCTTAAAGGCAAACCCAAGGATGGCAACCTTCTTGTTTGCAACGGTGTTGAACATAGAAGCTACAACACGGTTTACAAAACGAGATTTTTGGTAGTCGTTGATCTTGATGACCTGTCGCCAGTATTCAGCCACTTCAGGGAGACCATTGCACTCACAGATGTACACCAAGTTCAAAATATCCTTCTGGAAGCAAGAACCGCCAAATCCCACACTGGAATTCAAAAACTTTGCACCGATTCTAGTATCTTTCCCAACTGCATAAGAAACTTCACTAACATTAGCACCAGTTGCTTCACAAAGAGCTGACATGGCGTTAACTGAAGAGATCCTTTGCGCCAAGAAAGCATTGGCAGCAAGCTTTGAGAGCTCCGCAGACCATAGGTTGGTCGTTATGATGTTTTCTTCAGCGACCCAATGAGCATACACATCCTTCAATGTCTTGATTGCTTTCTGACCTTCAGGGGTTTCCCGACCACCAATGAGAACTCTGTCGGGTTTAAACAGATCTTCGATAGCAGTTCCCTCAGCAAGAAATTCCGGGTTGGAAAGAATCTGAAACTTGATTCCGTTACTGTTATGAGTCAGAATCTTTTCAATTGCCTCAGCAGTTTTAACAGGCACAGTAGATTTCTCGACCACAATTTT
Organism: Glebionis coronaria; assembly: GCA_025667525.1. Classification (NCBI taxonomy): domain Eukaryota; kingdom Viridiplantae; phylum Streptophyta; class Magnoliopsida; order Asterales; family Asteraceae; genus Glebionis; species Glebionis coronaria. Next base: position 313,022,648 of record CM046880.1, on the reverse strand, counting down.
ATCAGATTTTGACACATCAGCAATCATACGGGCAGCACTTTCCCAGTAGGTCAAGTCAGCAGCTTTTCCAGCACCAAGACCACGAGTCTTGGTTGGGGTATTAACTGATACAAAGACGATATCAGCTTCACATACATGCTTCTCAACATCTGTGCTGAAGAAGAGGTTCTTGCCCCTGCACTGCTTGACAACTTCGTCAAGGCCCGGCTCATAGATGGGGAGCTGGTCACTGTTCCAAGCAGCGATACGAGCAGCTGCGATGTCAACAACTGCCACTTCAATATCGGGACACTTGAGTGCTATGACAGCCATAGTAGGACCTCCGACATAACCAGCTCCAATGCAGCAGATCTTCACCATTTTCTATGTTCGTGTGGACCTAAATTCTGAGCATAAGCATAATTGGTAAGCATCAACAAACAACAAAGTCCAGTGGATTAGTAATGCACTAATAATACTTGCCATATAATGAATCTCTAACAACAGCCAAAATAAAGCAAGGAATATATAGTGTGTCCATAATTGTTCTGTTTTACTTTGTTTCTTTATCGTTTGTTTTGTAATGCTTTGGTGTCTTGGGTCCCTTGCTCTTTAAGTGGCTTATTTAAAGAGGTGAACGCCTTTCTCATGTAATGTGTTTTGTTAGTAATATATCTTGCTGCCTTTCTATAAAACAATTCTACGCGGGCCACGAAAATTGACATCTCATTGCAAGTCATAACGTGACTAATGCTAACAACTTTACCAGTCTACAAAACAAATCAGCTACCCTAAATGACAGGGGCGTTGTAACCTATGTTGCACCGAAACGGGAACGCCACGGGGATACGGGAACGATACGGGAGCGGGAAACGGCAAAAATAAAAAAATCAAGATACGGGATCGGTATGGATACGGCAATAAAAATATATAAAAAAATAAATATATTAAAGAAAATTCAAAATAAATATTTATTGATGTATCGTTGAATGATGAATCGTTGATGAAAATAACTGATATTGAATGATGAATCGTTGTAAAGTATTAAAGGTTAAAGGAACTAAACTAAAACTTATTTTTTTAAGTGAGGTTAGGAGTAAAAATATATTTTCCTGGTCCCACATATAATTTATCAGTTCACACCATACAATTTTATAGGATTCCGGGTCATCTCCCTCATCAAATAACTCATTAACTCCGCCACTCAATAACTCCATTGAAGACCATCCTGCTTTCAGTAATCTTTTACACAACTTCATCGACTTATTAGATGTATTTTCTCCATCAAAACTCTGTGCATATCTATCTCCAACGTAACACTTTCAGAAACATAGCAAAACTCAGTCAAGAATTGCACTCTCCATATATTCCGATGATCAAAATGATGGCAAAACAAGCAGAAACGTTCCAGATTCGGTCTACAAACGATCCCATGATTTGGGAATCGGTCAAGATTCGATCCCCTGCCGAATCGCCGGCGCTCCCGCTCCCGAGCCGATCCCAAACGGGCACGGCACCCTTAGAGGCGATCCCGTGCTTCATAGGTTGTAACATTGAACCAACCAATTATATTAAAATATAATTGTAGTTAACTTCCTTTTCATGTTCATGTTCATATTTACAGTCATTACAAAACTGCATAAACTGTAGATCCCTAAAATTATGCTAGTATGCTTCTTACAGGGTAAAATCGGCATTGCATGCGCCAACTACTGTACCAAATTGCATTAATTAAACTCCAATTCAACTTCGTATCTTTTTCTATGCAATAAATATAGAATCTAATAAACAATCACAATTTACGGCTAAACGCGCAGTTAACCTCAAAAAACATACAGTACAACACTTGAATCTAAAAAACTAGACAATAGTGCAAGTACATAGGTAAAATCATTAAATACATTCAGATCTAGCACAAATGCATAATTCTGAAATCAATAATTATAAATAACAACATATACACAACAGATCTAACGAATACACTTGAGATCAGTACACATAATTCACTTCATTAACATAATAAGCAACAGATCTGATCAAGTAAAGCATGAACAATGCAATTGAAATAAAGTATTAAATGAATTAGGATTATTTATACCTGTGTTGATCTGTGTGTTGATTTTTCAGAGAAAATGTACAGCGCGTTGATTTGAGAGAGAGAGAGAGAGAGATCTGGGAAGAAATATGAAAACTGAGAAAGCGGGGGGACATGTTTTTATAGTTGCTCAATTAACATTACCTACCCTTCTTCTTTCATTTTATTCATTTTACTTACATTTCTTTATCCGGAGACCGATCGATAGCTGTTTATAGTTGTCTATTATAAAAATGTTACGAGCGCGGGTAAATTTATGGTTGTGTGTCATAAGAAATTTATAGAGTAAAATGTGACGATAGCGGGTGTATAATTACAACTGAACTTGGATCTTTTACATATCTAGCGCGACGTAATTGCAAGCTAACTTTTTCATGAAAACGACTTTGAATTTTGTTTGGTTGTTATAGTGATTATAGGCGAGAATTGGAAATGAATATTTTCAAATTTCTTTAGAAAGTGTTCTTATTGACGGGTTAATCATGTGTTAGAGAAAAATATCATCGACGTGATGCATGTTTGGTTATGTTGTTTTATGTTTAATTACTTACACTATTACTTTCATTATATTCACTTTACTTGCATATTTAAGGAGTGAGCGTTGTTATATCTTTCTACTAAATTATCATACTTATCTTCCTACACTCACAATAATATAATATACATTTTTTTCACTTATTATCTCTCTAAATATAAACCTTCAATTCCGCCACTTGTCAGAATCTTGTGTGTAGGAGGATTTGTATGAAGTTTTTGTAGGAAGAAATATTATTTTCCTTAAAGAGTATCTATTCATTTTGGTTTTGTGTTATAAGAAATTTATAACATAAAAGATGACATAACAAGGTGTATAAGTGCATCCAAACCTAGATCTCTTACATATGTGGCAGATGGTTGTTGCGAGCTACTTTTAAAATTATGTTCACTTGTTAATAATTTTGGCGAGAATTGAGATTGAACTAATTCAAATTTTAAGAAAAAATTCTCGTCGACCAGTTAATCATTTGTTTAAAAAGATACCGTCAATATAACGTCTTTCCATTATCATATAAATTGTTGATGTGACAATTTACTATTGTTACTTGTTATTTGTTGATTCTTCTTTGGTTTATGCATTCATGACACTATTATTATAAGACAATATGTAATTTTAAACAATGTATTAGTTTGGCATTCAAGTTTGAAACTTTTATTCTTTCACATTAATAAACTGAAGTAGATAATTTTGTACTCGAAGGCTAAGTTGGATGGCTTGGATTGGTTTTTGTTAAGTATGATTTGAGTGTTGTGTGATTATAATTCTTTTTTTTTAACCGGATAGATCAATGTTAGTTGATCCCTTAAGTTGAAACCCGACTGTTTGAACACTTTTAGTTCAAAGTTTAGTTTAAGTTTGAGTTGGCTCTCATCAAAATTACAAACGACTTTTTATGAAATTATATTACTTATTTAACTTGCTTCAATTTTTCAATGTTGTTTTGGCTTATATTCCATAAGATTAGTTTTTTTTGATTTATTTTGAAACTTTTGGACTTATAAATGTTTATAATGATATGATAAACTTATGTAAGCTCAAAGTCCAAATTAGGACAAAGGTTAGAGCTTATGAAATATACGCCATAATTAAATAAGCTCCTAAGCTTACGTACAAACTTAAACAAACACCCGATTATATTTACCAAACATAACAACTCTGATTTGATATAACTGATTTGTGTATGGATTTGGTTTTAAAGACTCTTCCTTTTCTACAAGTAACACATATATATATATATATATATATATATATATATATAGAGTAAGGATCCAGTAAGAATATTAGTTTAAATAAGAAGAATAAGAAGTAATTTAAACCATCAGATTAATCATCAATGGCTAGGATTAAACAATGGCATAATGGTAATAAGCATCTTAATTAACGGTACTTAACAAGAGACTGGAGGGTAAGAGCGTAACTTTAATAAATTTACATACGCTTCCCTTTTTAGTCGGCATCTCCATTTGAAATTTCACCACAAACATTTTTTAATATTTAATAAGTTTCAATTTAGTTAGATGAGCACCTAACATTGGTTGCATTGAAAAAAAGATTATTTAAATGCATAGTATTACTTTGATGCATCACATGTTCGTAAATTGATGATCTAGTGCACAATTAGATGCATGGGATATTTGTAATTACATATGCATGCATCGATTTGCAATTTATAAGCATACGGAACATCAAATCTAATCCTCTTTCTAGTCATGCATTAAATTGCATAAGCATATTCAATCTAAGAACAGCGGTTATGCATCTATTTATATCATCGATGCATAACTGAAACTTCAAACTCGTTCATCTTGTTCGATGCATCTAGCAACTGTGTTGTTCATTTAGTCGATGCATTTAATTATACGGATGCAAATTCTGTTGCATCTAATAGATATTGTTTGTCTTGATCATGCATCTAAACATTCAGGTCCATGCTAACAATCCTGGAACCTAGTCAATGTATTCAAGCACTGTCGCATCTTTCGGAACATAGTTAGTGCCTCTAAATTAGTTTGAAAAATGGTTCCAAACAAATTACGATGCAATCATTTTTTAGTTGATTGATGCATCAGACTCTGTTCGAGCGATGCTTCTAATTAAGCATATTCATTTCAATTAGTTTCATACTTTCATTTAACAGTTTTTTTACACCGACTCATCAACTTCGAACGATGCATTCAAACGCGTAAATAGATTAATGACTTAAGACATTATCTTCTCTAAAAAAAATAAGGTGGATGATGAATCATATTAGTTGATTTTTTGGTACATAGATGCATGCGAGTGTAGAGTACTGTAGAGTATAGACATGTGACACATCTAAAATTAAAAAATGTAAACCATTCAACGTAGGTTGGAAATTAATAAAATTCATGACTAAATTATTTGTGAAAACTGGAAGAGAGACACGCTTTATTAACTTGTTTTAATTGCAGATTGAATTGATCCTTGAATAAAATGTGAGTATTAAGAAATGCGGAGTAATATACGGATTTTTGAAAGTGGAAGCAATGTATATTAGTTTTTGCCAAAAATACCCTTAGATATTCAATATAAATGATTGGTTGTAATCACTTCTTATTCTTCTTATCTTAAGATTACTTCTCATTTGATCCTAACTCTATATATATATATATATATATATATATATATATATATATATATATATATATATATATATATATATATATATATATATATATATATATATATATATATATATATATATATATATATATATATATATATAGGGGAGAGATCAAATAAAAAGACTTTTTTTTGTGAGAAGGATAAAAAGGATTTTCAGCCATTGATTTAAAATCAATTGATGAGATTAAATCAAAATCCTAACAAACTAACTAACTAACTAACCATCTAAACGTGTTTTTTTTAAAGTTCTTCAAAAATTATGAAAACATTCCAGTAGATCGGGTATGTTGGTGCAAAAAAACTTTTGTGAAAAAAGCTTTTTTAATTTGAAGTTTTTTACGCTTTTTTAATGCACAAAAACGGAATTTTAATGCACAAAAACGTTTTCTTTTACGTTTTTTAGGTTTTTTGTGCATCAAGAATTCATTTTTATGCCCAACTTCTTTTGACTTTTTTCTTTAAAATATGATTCCGCATCAAACTATAATAAATTGAAAATTTTTTGAATGAAAAAATTTTGTACACCAAAATTCACGTGTTTGTGCATCAAATTTTGTTTTTTGTGCATCAGAAAAACGTAAAAAACTCAAAATTAAAAAACGTTTATTCACAACTTTTTTAGGCACCAACAAATCCGACCATTTGGAATTTTTTCAGAATTTTTTGAAGACTTTTTTAAAATCGTGTTTTGGTGGTTAGTTAGTTATTTAGTTAGTTAGTTAGGAATATGGATTGATCTTATCCATTGATTTTAAATGATTGGCTAAAAATCCTTCTTATCCTTCTCACCAAAAAAATTCTTTTTATTTTAACTCTCCCCTATATATATATATATATATATATATATATATATATATATATATATATATATATATATATATATATATATATATATATATATATATATATATATATATATATATATATATATATATATATATATATATATATATATATATATATATATATATAATTTAGTTTGTGTTATAAATTTATAAAATAAAAATAAAAAAGCTAAAAAAAATTAAGTAAAAAATAATTAAAACATGAAAAATGTAAACTTATTACCTTCTCATTTTAATTAAGTGAGTAAAACTGTTGAAAGAAATGTGAAATAAAGGTTATAAAGTTTTACAATTTAAAGTTATATATTGAAATTAAAAAAATTATCTTATCATGTCAGTATATCGTGTGTTTATTGAAATGAGCAGTAGCTGTGAGCAGGAGCAGCGAGCAGTAGCTGTCATATCTCACAGCTCATTTGTCACCGCTCTTTAAATGAAGCATTGAAAAACTAACATTCATAAAAAGTAGCACCGCTCACCACTCCTTTATCAAACGATTAAAAAAAATCACAACGCTCACCGCTCCTTTTGCCAAACAATCATTAAAAATCAAAATGCTTTTCTTAACCGCTCCAAAAAGTTTCATCACCGCTTCTTACCAAACACAGCCTAAAAGACATCCGTAATAAAAAAAGTTAAAACACTTTATTTCTCCAAGTTTACTCTTTTTTAAATCCCGGCATATAAGTTTTACGGTTTGCGCGATTTAAACATGGATTAATTTCATATATCACTTTACTTTCAAAATTAATTTCATATATACCCAAAGTATAACTATTGAATGCATAATATACAATGATTTTTAAACGTGATTAAGTATTTTTTAAATTAATTTTAAAAGTAAGATTATATATGAAATTGTCCTTTTAAACATTTATATCAGTTGAAGTAAAGTGAAATATTATATATATTTGTGTTGATTACACATCTTATGAACATTAAAAATATGTTTAAAATATCGTCTTATATTATCACTTTACTTCAACTGATCTAAAAGTATAAATTGTGCAAACGTAAACTAAGATGTACGTAATATATTTTGATCAAACAAAAACCATAGAATATGAGTAACTGGTATTTCACTTTCTTTTAATATAACATAGAATCTGATTGATGCTTTAACTTAAAAAACAAGATTCTGAAGTCAAAATTGCTTAGAGTTGAAAAAGCGACTTAATCTAATTTGAGTGAGACGTAAGTCTCGTAATTTAAAATAATATTAATAATATTATTTTATTATCTTATTTTACTATATTATAAAAAATTTAAAACAATTCTAAATCTAAAAAGTTTGAAAATTAAAACATTTAAAATTGTTTGTTATAGAAAGATACATGTGTAACAAGATATGCATTTTTAATAATTAACATTTTTTAACAAACTTTTATTACAATTTATTAAAAACTTATTTTTATATTTTAATGAAAATATTTTATTATATATTTATTTTTTCATAATCTAATTTCAACATATTTTTTTAAATTTCGTGTTCTTTAATTTAATATATTTTTTTATATATTTTTTATTTTTAGTTTTTTTTTCGTTTTTAGTTTGTTTATTTTTTTTCCGACTTAATTTTTTATAGATTCAACCTTAATTTGTATGTAAAATTGAAATTGATGAGTAAACTAAAAAATGTAACATTTGTTTATCTTATAAATCGTCATCAAACACCGGCCGTCGCATTACGCGAATGTCATGTCAGTTATAAGTAATGAACTAACATAAAAAGAAAAACGAAAAAACGAAAGAAGTAAAAAATGTCGTACTTTTAAATGAAATGAAGCCAGTCGGTGGTGATGTGCCGACATCGTCTTTTCTCATAAAAGAGAGTTCCTATTCCACCCTAATATTTTACATCACAATTTTCACATGTTAAAATAACTTATCAGGATTATTTTTTCAACTATTACCTAAATCTTTTGAGAAAAAACCAAGTGGAATCGACCTGTCCGTTGCGGTGAAGCAAGTTTTTAGCCGCGGCGATGTATTTTTAAAAGTGCAATTGTTTTTGTTTTCTTGAAGGTCGCTTTAGTGTTATATGTCACATTCTATTTCAAAGTTGTATGTATTGTCTGTAGTTAAACTTAAATGATTGTCTTAAAGTATTTTATGAGAATTAATATTACTGAAAATGATTTGGGATTTTGTATGTCATAGAGAAAATGAGTTAAGATTATAAACACTTAAATTAGTATAGACCTATTCAACCAATTATAATCACCTATTTTTTTAAAAACTCACTTCCCACTACTTTTTTAAAAATTAAATATCTCACAAACGGTAAATCGTCAAACGAATATACATAATTGTGACGAGAATTTAATCATCTATCTATCGAGGGGCACATGTATATACTTTTGATAAACTTTTTTTCGATTTTTTTTTTCTTAAGTCACGTCTGGAGAGAATCATATATAATTCGTCACGAATCATATATGATTCGTGATATGAATCATATATGATTCGTCACGAATCATATATGTTTCGTCACGAATCATATATGTTTCGTGACGAATCATATATGATTCTCTCCAGACGTGACTTAAGAAAAAAAATCGAAAAAAAAGTTCGTCGAAAGTATATACATGTGCCCCTCGATAGATAGATGATTTAATTCTCGTCGCGATGATATGTTTTGTTTTACGTAACGATGAACGGTTTGAGAGATATTTAATTTTTAAAAAATAAGTTTTTTTGTTACATGATAAAAATTGATGGTTGTGATTGGTTGGTTGAGTCTATTCTAAAATAATGGTCTATGGGGATCTTTTTCCTAGAGAAAATACCGTCATGAATTTTACATGAGTATGGCCTTCTTGCTGCTAAACTAGTTGATATTTTTTTTCCTTAAAGTTTTTATTCTAAACTTAGATGAAGCATGATATTGGTTATGATGTTTATTGTCTTAGTCAATATATACATAGTCTTTTGCAGTTACACTTTAAAGCAACTTTGAGGGTTTTGAGATATCTTATAAGTTCTCCACGTTGTGGGATTCAATTTTATAACAATTACGGTATAATTTAAAACTTAAGGTATATGCTTATGCAGTCTGCGCTAAGTGTTCGAAAACTAGAAGATTTGTTATTGGTTTTTGTGTTTTATGAGTAAAACTCTTATTTATTGGAAAAGTAAAAAAAAAACAAGCTACCATATCTAAAAGTTCTTTTGAAATAGAATACATAAGTATATCTTCTATTTCTTGTGAAATTGTTTGGCTTGATAATCTGTTGCATAGTTTTGGTCTAAAAAACTTGGATATTGTTAAGTTGGTTTGTGACAACTCACCAGCCATCCAGATTGTTGTAAATCTTGTTATTCGTGAAAGAACCAGACATTTTGAACTTGATGTTTATTTTGTTAGAAAAAAAAGTGTTACTCAGTGTTACTAAGACTGTTAAAGCTAGCTCTGATCTACAAATAGTATATGTTTTTACCAAATGTCTTGGTGTAGTTCATCTTAGATTATGTTGCAAGAATCTTGTAATATTAGATGTTTTTGCAAGTGATTCGGTTAGCAAAAGTTAGGGATGAAGAGATCATAGTCTCAGGAAAGCAAAAGTTCAAGCTCCTTAGCTTGAGGAAGGATGTTAAAGAGACATACTTACGAGATTATGCCTGAGATTGTCAAAGATGATAAATTAGGAGTTAAAGTTTCTACCTGACATTCTCAATTATTGGAAGTCAAGGGGTTAGATAGTATATTTGTTATATTAGCCTCTTAGCTCGTTTAGGGTTGAGATCACATCATTATCTATGTATCTTTTCGTTTTATGTCTCTATGATTTGTTTATCTTTCTAAATGTTCAGTCCTAACTCTGTGTTGGTCTTGTATTTGATATCGTCTGGATATCACTTAGTATTAGATAGATCTTTATTTGATCTTTAGGTTTGTTTGAGTGTTTAAGTGACTTGTAGTGGTAGAGCAAGATCCACATAGTAGGGATTGTTCATAGTCTTTTATATTGTTCGGTGAGCAAACGTTTGTGGACTCATCTTCTTGTATTATTCTAAGTAATAACACGTTCTGTGGTCGGTTGAGTGTAATTGATGAGTTTTGATTGTTTTAAATAAAGATTACACTTTGCTTGAGGATTTTTGTAGTGTCGTGCAATTTATGAATTGTGGTTATTATCGTTTCAAATCTTTTACAATCATAATTAAGGGTGTAAACTGTGACGAGACACCTTGCTAGCTATCTGAGAATGACTCGTAAACTACTCAAAATCGACTCGATTTAAACAATTCAAACGCAAACTACTCATACTTTCAAATCAAGTTTATGCGTTAAGATTACTTGACATGAAGCTAACAAGCCTAATAAAGCTTCAATTTAATATCACATTTACCCTTAATTATATAAGGATAATAACAAAAATGTATTTAACTTGTCCAATTTTGTTGTTCGACATGGCCTTATTCTCTTATTAAAACATAAACATTTCAAATTTCAAACTTTATGTGTATCTTATATAACTATGTTGTTACACTAAAAGTAATTCTAATATCTTTATCATAAAAATTTTATTTATTATTATGTGAATTTTTTATTGAAGTAAAAATACGCTTTTAGGAAAAAGACATATAATAGGCAAGTATTAAACGTTCACGTTTAGAAAAACGCGAATGCTCGATAAGTGCGAGTTCGTTCTAGGCGGAGGTGTATATTTGTTAGCCAATAATATAAAATCAAGTTTGGATTAGTGTCGTTTTTGGTTTTAAGAAGAGAAAATTAAAAGACGAGTTACACTACGATTACACTACGACGTAAAACGTAAAACGATGACGTAAATACGTAACACGCGACGAAATTAAAAAATTTAAACTAAAAATTAATTAAAAATTAAAAATCAGTCTAAAATAATATAAATAAGAATTAAAATTCAATAAATAAAATTTAAAACCTTTTATTAATTAAATATTCAATTTTAAATGCTAATTAAAGCCCTAAAATAAAATATAATTAAGAAAAATCCTATAATATTATTTTATCAAATAAATATCTTACTTATATTAATTAAACACTAAAAATTATTTTTCCTAAATTTTAGAAACTATTTTTCTATTTATTAAACACTAAAAACACTTTTTAAACTAAAATAATGATTAAAAATAATAAAATAATGATAAAATAATTTTGACTTTTTCAAAAATCCTAATTTATATAACTAAATAGTAAAAAAATGAAAAAGTTTGAAAAAGATAATTTTTACCACTAAAAGACAAAATAGTTTGGATTAAAAACCTATTTAAACTAAAATTAATTCTAAAAAATAATAAAATAAAGTGAACAGTAAAATTTTTAATCTAAAGATCTTAAAATAATTTACTGAAACTATGAAAATTGGAAAATTTAAAAAATATTATTTTTTTGCCTAAAAGACAAAAAACAGAATAAATAAAACCAATTTAAATTGAATTAATTCTAAAAAATACAAAATGAACAGTAAAATAAAATTAAACTTTCTGAAAGTTCTTAAAATAAATAATTTAACCTAGGAAAAATAAAAAGATTGAAAAACAACAATTTTCTGCCACTGAAGACAAAAAAGTACAAATCCCGATGTTGACTGCTGGGACTCTTTTGTTTTTAGTGCAACAGTGGGAAAGATAAGCTTAGCAGTGGGAACTTTTTCCCACTGCTCCCAAACAGAAAAACGTTTTTGGTTGATTTAAGGCTTGTTACTTGGTTTCTTTTGGAACAAGAGGCACCCCTACACTCAGTTGAGTGTAGGGAGTCAAGATAAACAGAAAAAGGCACAAGTCCATACACAGAAATCACACAACTAGCACATGAATGTTAATGTATCACAAAAATTAGACCTGGATAACTTTTGCTGATGCAATTGGTGTTTAAGTGAATTTCAAGCCACAATATCTATCAATCTAGCTAACCACAACCAAATCCAAGAGCACTCAATCCCTAATCAACCTAAACTCTAACTGGTTTCTAGCTTTCAAAGTCAAAAACACAAAATTAAACTTGTTTTACCCCTACTGATTTTTAAAGCAGATATATAAAAAAACTAACATGCAACTTACTTATTTCTTGTAACAAACTAAAATCAAGTTACTGGTTTATCCTTCCACTACTATAAATAGTATGTTTAGGCTGAGATAAAGATCTTGTGTGTCACCCACAATTCCTAATCACCCAAAACCAAACACCCCTTTATATCATGATGAACAATTTTTTCAAACTAACATTATGCAAAATAACTTAAAAACATAAGAATCTAACATGAAACAGTCACTTAACACCAAATGACAGAAAAAAACAAGAATCAACAATCAAATAGTCACCAAGATCAAATTCACACGAAACAACTTTTCAAACAAGAATAATCTAAAAAGGGGTTCGAAGCCTACTTAAAAAACTGATGCCTTCCTTTTTGGGGGTTTTCAGGTTTGAAAGAGCTTGTTATAGCTTGTGTAGAGAGCCCTCGTTGTTTTGTCTACAACAGACCAAGAGGGGATATATCTTCAACAAAGGAATTAAATGGAAATGATGAAGTGTTTTCTCATTGATCCCTTCACAAACACAACTAAACAAACTACAAGCCAAATAACCATGCTATAAGGTCACTTGTCAGGTGGCTTATACCAGGCTTATTGAACAGTGAGTATTAGCACAAAGCATAAAACAATGATTTTCTGAAAAACTAATTTTGGAACCAAGCTTTGTAAACTAAACAAGTATCAACAATATGTAACACCACTCTATAAACTTATACTAACTAATAGAGGGTTCTAGAATTACATAAACCCTAGCACTAAAATTCCTTCTCTGCCCTTGGACTTGAATTTTTTAGTTTGGTCAAATCCGCCTCATGTGACTTGATTGTCATGGCCAGCTGTTGAAGTTGATCTTGGGCGTTCAAAAATTCCTTTGGGGACAAGTTTAATGGATTAGCCGTTTGATGGGATGTACAAATTATTCTTTTGCTAAAAATGTCCAAACATGGAGCAGGGCATGTCTTGTGTGGGGCCCACGTTAAAGTGGTGAGGGTTTCTGTGAATGGGATTAAGTAAGGATGAAGTGAATTAGGGTTCTGGAGGTTATGGGGTCAAACCCCTTTGATTTGACTGTGTTCATAATTAGGGTTTTTGGGTCCTAGAATCGTGTAATCTTTGCACGATTGACCGATTAACTACTAATAACATATTCTTGTACTTTTCAACGTATAGACTTTTATTAGAATCAAATAAAGAATCTATAACCCACTTTGTTTACGAAAACAAAGTGGTTGAATGAAAAGGGTTCTCTCTTGATGAACAAGAGAGGAAGAAATCCTAACACTACACTGTGTGTTTTATGTGAAATGGAAATCTTATCTATCTCTAATTACTACCTATCTATATATAGGAAAAGAAAAACAAAGCTTCCAAAGGAAGCTTTCACTAAAGTGAAGCCCATGTGCTCCCCATGTTTTCTTTCCCATCATAGTACAAAAGTAAATATTACTTTTGACTTTCTTATTGTCTGTACAAGTAACCAATCTTGTACTCTTGTCTCCCTTTGCTTTTAGGAAGTTCTTGCCAATATCTTTAGGTAGTATTTGAGAGATAGATGAACATCGTTCAACTTGGTTTGTCACTCCAAGCTGAACTGAAGGCAACTTCATTCAGGCCTATCCTTCAGATGCTGATCCGCATCAGCTACTGAAGGTGAAGACTTTGTCTTCAAAGGACTCTGGAAGTGATGTGCTGAACTATCTTCAGCTTGGACTGGTGTTGGACCTGGTGCTGAAGTATCTTCAGCAATTCTTCAAGTCTTCAACAGCTATGTGTTGGGTCCTCTAGATGTGGATCTTGCAGCCTGTCAGGAATGGTGAACGACTTCTGTAATCACAAGTCTATTCACAGAGAGACTCTATACAAATCACACAGTATAAGTGCGGAATACAAATACTATGAATAAGAAGAACAGAATAACTATAACGACTTGGTCCTTTTTTAAGGATTTCTAATAGTAATAAGAACTAGAATTATATTTGATGAAGGTCTGTATAACCCTTCTGCCTAAGGTTCCTTTTATACTACAAGAAAACCCTAATACATCATTAACCAAAATGTGTAACACTGATATTCATATCCTTTCCTAACACATCTCATGCATATCCTAACAGAATAATAACTAAATAATAAAGTTTGACTTTTTATAAGACCATGAGCACGGTTTGCTCCTACTACTACTATGACCAAGAGGAACTACATACCTCCTAGTCTACCTATTACAAATAACTATTCCAATGGTCCTAACAATCCTCCCCTAAACTTGAATTTGACCTGTTGAGTTCAAGTTTCCTGGTAAATCGTGCAACAAAGCTTGAGGATTGGAACAGCAAAAGAAACAGCAGCATCATATCCAGCAATATAAAGAACATATACCCGCTGCAACAATGAACACCAGAAGCTTCTTTAAAGCTTGAAACAAATCTGCATCGTGTTGAATCTTCACAGCAACATGAGCAAATTTTAGGAGCCTTTACCAAGTAGCTGCTCGCTCTTGGGCTAGCCAGTCTTTATGGTGGAATAAGCATCACCCTGGGAGACCAGAACCCAGCCCAAATCTTAGAACGTGAATCAATGGTGAGTGGGGGTACCCTGATGATTTTAGGCAAACCATCACAGCCGTCAACGGATTTGAGATGTCTTTACCAGAATCCGTACCCTTCTGGACTCGCCAACTCTTAGCAATGAAGCATCGGTGAGTTGAAAACCCTATAGCTTTGAGCAAGCTATTATAGTTATCAACGGATTTGATAAAATCTTTACCAAGAGCCGTACCCCCTTGGATTAGCCACTTTTCAGTCTAGGACCATGGCAAGTGAAAACCATCCAGTTTTGGGTAACCTGGCAACCATCAACGGATTTGAGAATCACACCAGAGCCGTACCCTCATGATGAATCAACTCTTTCTTGTCTGTGAGACATGGTGAGTTGAGCACCATTTGTTGTGTGGAACAGGTCCAACACCAGATGAAACTCCAAACCAGCACAAGTGTGAAGCAGTCAAAAGGAACCCAAAGTTTTGAAAAGTATAAGCAGATATTATATTATGCACAAGTGTAAAATCCATCATTTGTTTAAAGTATAAGCAGATATTATATAAAAAGTATATATATATATATATTTTTATAATTAGTAGTTTTTTTTAAAACTATCTAGAAGTTAAGTCACCAATCACTGTACATATTGGTGAAAAGAATGACAGTATAAACATAAAAACATAAAACACAAAACATAAAAACTTACAAACCGATCCATCACATACCAGACGCAACCACCTTCTCAGCTTACAACCGAGCTTGTATCCCTTCCACCAGAGTAGTAGCCATAGAAGTCTCATTCCCTGAAGGGGTATTGGAGATCTGCAAGTGACAGCGAGCATGGCCTCCATAGTAGCAATAGTTAACGGATAGTCCAGATCCGTAAGCATGAATACCATGGCACCAGACTCCAACTCTAAGACATGCACTCCACAGCCAGCATACAACTTCCATCTCTTGATTACCCAGCGTGGTTGGTCCTTCCAGACACCAGAATGTGGAGCATGTGGAGGAGAATCAAGCATCATCTTCAAGTCAGCCCACATTTTCAGACCAGGCCAGGTGGGCACCTCACTAGGATGAGTAGGCATACCAGCATCCACAAACCCATACAACGACATAAGATCCCTACGATCTACCCAAGTCAAAACACCTTGCAAACCCGAAGCATAACGAACATTACCATCACTGATGGAAATCCTATGGGTGAAAGTACCAGAAATAGTCGTGGATGGCTTAACCGTCCAAGCAGTAATAAACCCCGTACCCATTGGCAACTCTGAATCACTGTCTGAAGCTGCATCAATAAGATTCTCAGGAGCCCGCTTCTCATAAGGAACAGACTTGCCACGTCTAGCCATCTTCTTGCGAATGAAACGACGAGGAGTTGGAACACCAGACGAGGTTTCAACCTTTACCTTTGTAGCAACAATAGGATCAGCAGAAGTAGAATCAACACGTTGACCAACCAAAGGATCAACGGTGGCTGTACCAGGAGAAGGAGTAGGTTGAGGGTCAGTCACGGGTGGTGAGGTTTGTGCCATAACAGGAGTAGCAGTGGTGGTGGTAGTGGTAGCATAGGTGGTGGTGGTAGGACCCAAAGATGAAACAGGATGAGCAACCGAAGGTGTGGGTGTGGTACCAGCAGTAGAAACATCAACAACATATGGGATACTAGTAGAACCAAGAGGAACACCAGATGAAGAACCAGGAGCAACAACAGATTGTGAAGTAGGAACCACTCGTGGAGGAGGACGATAAATGAAACGCTCCGGAACCGGTGTGTTCTGACGCTTGAGCATTCTTTGGTATAGATCCTTAAGCTCGTCAAAAGACAATTCCCTAACCCGATGCCATGTCCAACCAACAGTAAAGTGAGCACCCGACTAATATTTGACATACCTCTGCATTAACTTTCGCTCCTCGGTTCTTGTCAAAGGTCTGTTCCAACGCTTTTCACGCAGTTAAGCAGCAAGAGATAATTGTTGCTTACGCATTAATGCCATTGCTCGGGGGATACAATTCTGCTCATTCACATCAGCACCCAAGAGATCAGTAAACTGCGAATAATCAGATGTAAGAATAGTGAGCACCCGCATCCAATCATTATCATCCCAATGCATAGCATCATGCTGCAATTGTTCACGCCTTTGCTTCTGAAGTGCTTCTTCCTCAGCCCTAGCAGCTAGATCAATCTCCGCCCTGCATGCGTTGTGCAGCCTCCTCCCCCAACCTGTCCTCCTCAAGTTGTTTGCGTGTACGCTTGCGAGGGGGTGAGGGTGCATCAGTCATAGGGGCTTTCCCCTTAGGATCATGAGACGGTCCAGCAGTTGGACCAGCAGAAGAACCAGCAATATCCTCCTTTGTTCTAGGGGTAGCAGCAGTAGGAGGGATGCTTGATGAAGTAGGAGGAATAGGCAAATCAGCATATGGCTTATCAGCAAATGCAGCCTTCGCCAGCAAATTTAAGCCATCCTCCACAAGATCCTCAACATCCTCATCAGAATCAGATAGGACAACATGCTTCTTCCTCCTCCTCTGCTGTGTTTCCAAAGCTTTAATCCGGTCAGCCATTGGAAGAACAAATTCCCTGGTAAGCTTACGATGTTGATTCAAATCTGCCTCCAAAGAAAGAATCCTGTCATGGTACCTGTGCATGAGATCAAGCAAAGAAGTCAGTGTAACAGGGTCCTCCACTTTCCCACCAAGAGGACTTGGATCTGGGAAGGCTTCATTGGAACCAGAAGCAATAAAGGGGTCATCATCATGAGCACGAGAACCAGAGGGCTTCTCAGCAGAGTGAGGTGCTGGACTAGGAGGGGGAGTATCCACAAATGGAGACGGATGTGGCATAGAAGATGAGGCAGCCTTGGAAGTGGATGGCATTTCAACCACCACTTCCGCAACTGGCTCTTCCACCACCACATTAGGTGCACCACCACCAGGATACTCCTCCTCTATAGGATCATATCCTAATGAAAGTTCCTCCTCGACTTCGGCAACCGGAGGAACAACATCAGGAGGACCCTGGGCAAGGCCCAACATTGCATCAGTAAGGGGTCTCTAATCCCCCTTAAACCCTAGAGCCATATTGGAGTAAACCTTAGAACTAAGCTTAGGGGTCTCATACTCTTCCCTATTATGAGGTATACACACAAGTATCTGCTGCAAAAACCTAGGATACATTAAAAATTTCTTCCTAGATCCAGTACTAGTCAGATTGCTAACCATCCCATCAAACAAATAACGAGAAAAATTAAACACCCTACCCTGTGCTATGCAGATCAAACCAGTAGCCAAAGGAATTGGAAAGGCATCCCAACTCCCAGACTTGGGGCTTAAGCAGTAAATCAAGAAGTGCACTAGAAGCTTCCACTGGGGGAAAACCTATTCTTTTGGAAGTTAAACTCCCCCCATGGTTATAACCAATAGCAACCATCCCATCCAAAACCTCAACATTGGGGATGGAAACAACACCACCTTCATCTTGAAGATGAAGGGAACTCCTAATAGAACCACATAAGAACGTCCATCAATGGTAGCATGGAGTTCAAGTGGGCGACCCAAAACAGCCACAAGTTCAGCAGTATCCCAAAACTGGCGAATCACACTATCATAAACAATTGGGCAAACAGTAAAAGCATACCTGAGGTTAGAAGCCTCAATAAACTCTAGGATGTTTGTGAATTCATCACGTTTAGGACCATCTCCCAGATACGCTACCTTATTGTGATCGGGTTTGTAGAACAGAGCAGCCATTGATGTTGATTGGAAGTGATGGAAGGTGATTGATTAGGGATTGAGAGAGTAGGAGCGTGTGTGTGTGTTATGGTTGTGATGAATGAGTCAAGGGGGGTAATTGACCATAAATAATGGTCTTGTAACTGTTCATTGACCCCTAATAATGTGGGTTGCCCTTTCAAATTAGGCAGTTAATGCAAAAGTAACCACTTGCCCCTTTTAACTTTATTTGCAAATCCCAGTTACCAAAGTTAAATAATATGATATATACCAGAATTAGCTTGCGTTGACTAAAAGTCAAAAACGCATAAGGGTCAACACTAGAAGCACAATGTGGTCAACAGAAGTCAACGAAGTGAACAGTGACCCAAACCAAGACTAGAAGCCAACCATTAATGATAAGGAAGGATTTTTATCCACTAGAAGTTGAAGACTACCACCAGAAGTGAGCAAAATCCTCCACTAGAAGTAGCACACACCGCAACGACCCATACAATCTGATGTTAAAAGCTACCAAGATGTTAATCTGTGAAAGTAAATATGTACATTAAGCCTCCCCTTAGGCTTAGCCTCCCCTCAATCCTAGGGCTCAAGGATTGACCATTCCAATGTGAACCACCAAGTGGTTGAACCGAGGATCATCAAAGGATTTAGTCAACAGATCAGCAACATTATCATCCGTATGAACCTTAAGAACGTGTACCAACTTCTTCTCATTGGCATCTCGGATAAAGTAGTGCCGAATTTTAATATGTTTGGTACGTTGATGAAAAACAGGATTCTTCACAATGCAGATAGTGCTTTGGTTGTCAATGAAAATTTTGGTGTTCATAAAGTTGAACCCATAATCAAGCATCTGATTTTGTATCCACAAAACTTGTCCACAACAACTAGCAGCAGCTACGTATTCAGCTTCTGTTGAAGAAGTAGCTACTATCGTCTGTTTCTTACATTGCCATGAGATAAGCCGTCGACCCAAAAACTGACAACCACCAGTAGTAGATTTTCTGTCATTATTAGCACCTGCATAGTCACTATCACTATATGCTTTAAGAACAAAAGGTTATTCTCTAGGATACCACAAGCCTAACTTGGGTTGAGCCTTGATGTACTTGAAAATCTTCTTGACTGCATTCAAGTTAGAAACTGTTGGAGTCACCTGATGTCTAGAACAAGCACTTACTGCGAACATAATACCCGGACGTGATGCAGTCAAATACATGAGTGAGCCAATCATTGACCTGTACATGTGAACATTTACCGAAGGATCTGGCTCATTCTTGAGTTTGACTTTAGCAACTTCATAAGGTGTTGCTGCTGGTCTAAGAGGATCCATATCAAACTTCTGAAGGATCTCATGAACATACTTATCTTGACTGATGAAGATTCCATCCGACTGTTGCTTGACTTGAAGACCAAGGAAAAATGTAAGCTCTCCCATAGCACTCATCTGAAATTCGCCCTTCATCAGTTGTTCAAAGTCATCACATCATTCCTTTTTGGTAGAACCAAAGATAATGTCGTCCACATAAACCTGAACAAGGATAATGTCCTTGGTATTCCTCTTAAGAAACAGTGTTTTGTCAATGGTGCCTCTTCTATAGCCATGTTTCAACAAGAAAGTGGAAAGACGCTCATACTAAGCTCTAGGAGCCTGATGAAGTCCATAGAGAGCTTTGACCACCTTGTAAACTTTCTTGGGATGGAGTGGATCTAAAAAGCCCTTAGGTTGAGTGACATAAACTTCCTCATCAATCTTGCCATAGAGAAATGCACTCTTGACATCCATCTGAAAAACTGTAAAGCCCACATAAGAAGAAAAAGCCAAAAATAGACGAATGACCTCAATCCCAGCAACAGGAGCAAAAACTTCAGTGTAGTCAATGCCTTCTAGTTGTGTATGACCTTGTGCAACCAACCTTGCCTTATTTCTCACCACAATTCCCCTTGCATCTTTCTTGTTTTTGAGAATCCATTTGGTACCAATTGCCATTTTCCCATCTGGCAAATCAACTAGGATCCAAACATTCTGAAACAAGAACTGCTGCATCTCCTCCTGCATAGCCTCCACCCAACTTTGATCCTCAAGAGCACGAGAGACTGATCTAGGTTCCACCTGTGAAAGAAAACAAGCAAACAAACAATGTTGAAAGTCCGTATGATTATTACGCTTTTGGTCCTCAATATAGCTCACAAGAGCATGATGATCAGACGTTGCTTTCTTATGCATTCTGCGAGTCTTGACAGTAGAACCAGGATCTCCAATGATTTGAGTAGTAGGATGGTCTTTATGTGACTACAACACTGGATTGGAAGCTACTTCCACTTCTGGTGCCAAGTTATTAAGATCCCCAACAAAGTCATCATCATATGAAGCAGAGTCGAACATGCCATCTATTGGTTGCTTATGAATATCATCCAGCTTGGTAGAAGACTTCTTTTGATAGTTTCCCAGGTCAGAAGGACTAGAGAATCCAGTAGAGGAAGTGGAACTACTAGCCGGACTACCAATAGGTGTTAAACTAGCACTAGGAGTAACAGTTGGAGTACTAGGAGTAGCTTTGTCAGCAGAAGTATTCAAAGGAAACTCAAAGCCACCTTGAGCAGCTGCTGTAGTAGCCTCTTGTTGTTGCTTGAGCAATGTGTCAAGTGCTCCTTGTGAGTCCAAAATATCTGATGGAGTAGCATCACTAGGAGTATTAGGAGAGACTGTGGTGGAATAGGATGTAACAACAAAAATATCATCCTCGTCATCTGAGTCTGAAAGACTAGAATGAGCACCTGCACTAGAAGTTGCAAACACTTGTGGACCTGCATCATGGTTAGTTTTGAAACGATAATATCCCAATGAATCACTAAGATAATCAAGATCAAAATACCATTCAGGACCCTTGCCTTGTATGTTTGACTTCTCCTCAAAATACCTGAGATTGACAGTTTCAATTACGCGCTTGGCTTGCAGATTGTAGACACGATAAGCCCGAGAGTGAGCTGAATATCCCACAATGTATCCTTCATCTGCCTTACCATCAAATTTCCCCAAATAGTCACTAGTATTCAGAATGGTAACAGGACACCCAAATGGCTTCAAATGAGCAATGTTTGGTACTTTAGCTGTTAGTAGCTCATAGGGAGTCTTCTTGTGAGGATTAGTAATAGAAACTCTATTCAAAACATAACTTGCAGTATTGACAGCTTATGTCCAGAACATGGTTGGAAGTTTGGAATCGGCAAGCATTGTTCTCGCAGCTTCTATTAGAGTCCTGTTCTTTCTTTCTACCACGCCATTCTGTTGAGGAGTTCTAGCTGCACTATAATATCTTTTGATGCCTTTAGAATTACAAAGTGCTATGAGGTCTGCATTTTTAAATTCCGTTCCATTATCACATCGAATACCTTTAACCTTTTTGGACAACTGATTCTCAATAAGTGTAATAAAGTCCTTGAGAATTGAGTAGGTCTCACTCTTGGCAGCCATGAAGAAAACCCACATGAACCTGCTATACCCATCAGTTACCACAAGGCAGAATTGTTTGTGGTCAATGCTCCTAATAGAGGTAGGACCAAATAAATCCATGTGTAGTAGCTGCAATGGTTCAGTTATAAGGCTGAGAGCAGTAATGGCCTTGAAGGATGCTTTATGTTGTTTGCCTTTGCTGCATGCAAGACAATTGATATCATTTCTGAATGACTTGGGAGGTAAACTAGAGACCAAATTCAGATTTGCTAGTTTGTGAATGATCTTGAAGTTCACATGTCCCATCCTTCGGTGCCATTGAGTGGCTTCATCTTCTGAGGCTTTAGCAACCAAACATGCTAGTTGACCAGTAGGATTGACTTCATTCAGCTTGATACTATAGAGGTTGCGTCTTCTAGGGATTCTGAGCAGAACCTGTGAGTCATCCGGGAGTTTAAAGTCTTTGGATAACACTAGTGCATCAGTATCCGTAAAGAGGATAAACTGCTTCTTGTCACAAATCTGAGAGACAGATATCAAGTTGAAGTGTTGAAGTGCTTCCACATAGTAGACCTGCTCAAAGTTAAGATTAGGCATCTGAATCGTTCTTTTGCCAGTGATCCTTCCTTCACCTCCTCCAAAATAAACCTTTCCGCCTTGAAATGGTACAAAGTTAGATAGAAGACTTTTATTTCCTGTCATGCTCCTAGAGCATCCACTATCAACTATTCCTAGAGTAGGATCATGGTATGGAGTAACCTACAACAACAAGAAAAGAGATATGCAAAAGTTAGTGTCTTAAGGGGACCCAAACCTTTTCAAGTTTGAGCCTGCCTTGTGGATCTTTAGTGGATAGCCAAGAAGATTGATGAGATCCACCGTTGTTCTTAGGTTGCCTATTCATCATATGGGTGTTATTGTTTGACCAAGAACAACCCGCTGAGGGCTTAACAGCAGTACCTAGATTTCCCAACCCAAAATACATGTGGTCAAAATTAAATGCATAATTTGAATTAAAATTCTGAAATAGTTACTGGTTGGTCTGTTTGATATGAATCCAGTGTTTCTCCAATGATCAGAAGCTAATGGAGAGGTCCTTCTAGAAGAAGAAAAAGATTGAGCACATGGGTTTAGTCTTCTAGAAGAATATGGAACAACTCCTGGTGGACCAGGAGCAGGAAATGCTTGATATACAAAAGAATATTTGTCATAAAAATCACAATCTTTAATCAAGTGAAATTCACTCCCACAAACAAAACATGTTTTAAACGACCTTTTATTAGAATGACATTGTTTCATAATGCTAACTTTATTACACACAATTCTAGGAGAAACATTCTTCCTAGGACTCAATAAACCAGGACTAGACACTGTTGAAGTAAAAGCAACTCTCTCTTCACACTTCCTAGCACTAGTAGCAGCATGGTCATTTGACTTGGAACTTGTAGGTCTCGACTCTTCACTTAAACCACATGATGTAGAGTCACTGGCTTTGTCACTGAAAGTACACGAGACAAAGTCATTAGAATTAGTAGAACTTTGTGGGGACTCATGCATCTATGATCCATCCAAGTCATTATGCCTCGTAATGGGCATGAAAGTTCCTGAAAGAGGTGAAGGGACAACATGCATTTTTGCTACTGGTTTAAACCTATTGTAGCTAGGTGTTCCTTCTTCCTCCTTGTCAGGATCAAAGACACTTGAAAAAGATAAATCAAACACATCTTCTGAATCAATATATTTATCAAATCCTAACCCTCTTTTAGTCCTACCAGACATACTACTATCAATTAATTTTAAAAGATTCTTAGGTGCCTTTTGCCCTTTTTCAAATCTTAAAAGAGTAGCATCTAATTTTTCCTTCATATCTTGTTTATCTTTGATACTGTCATCTTTTACCTTTTCAGTGTATTTAAGCATATTTCTTGTGTTTTCTAAATCAATGTTCAGTATCCTAATTTTATCCTCGTACTCTCGTTGAGTATCTTGAAGCCACCTCTTTTGTTGTTCCAATGTTTTTAAAGAAGCCTTATATGCTTGAACTTCTAAAAAATACTTATCATTCTGATCATTTAAGTCATTATATTGAGACAACAATTCTGAATATTTATCATGATAACCAAGAGGACAATGTTGTACCTGAGGTGAGATGACCATAAGAGCAAACTCTTCTGCTTCCTCGGCATCAGACAGATTCCCAACAATCATTGCAAACACGTCAGTAGAAGGTTCAGTTGTTTCCAGGGTAGCATTCTGATGATCATTCCAGTTGACCATAGTGTTAACAGATACCAACGCCTTCTTATCATCCTTTACCTCCTGAATCTTGAAAGCTGAATATTAATAAGTGTGAAAACACTTATCCTTTTACCACTTATTTCCAATAATAACAAGACCAAAACGTGTATTATATGCCGTAAAAGTCGGAATTATGCGTGGTTTGTGTTTTTATTATGCTTTAGGACCAACAGATTAAAAAGGAAGAAAACACGGGCTTTCACGGGCTTTTATCGAAGAAAACGGGAAAAGACAAAGTCAAAAGATCAAGAGTGCAAAAAGAACGGAAGTCCAAGGCCTATTCTGAAGATTTATCGAAGAAAAAGTCTAAAGACGGAAATTTAATGAAGTCGAAGAACTCAAGTCTTAATTAAAGAAGAAAATTATCAAGACAAGTTCAAATCCCAAGACGACGTCGAGAAAAGACAAAGAATTAAATCGAGTCGAGAAGACGTGAAAAAAGAAAGAAAGAAGAGGCAACACATGCACTCCTTCCCATTTTTCCCTATAAATACCCTCCTAATACACATTAGGAGGGTAGTTAGTTTTTAGTTTTAGTTTTCATTTTTTTCACTTTTCTTTCTAGTTTTAGAGAGAGAAAGTTCTAAACTTTCTCTCACTAAGTTTTCATCTTTCTTTCTTTTAATCTTTCAAGATTAAACATTTGTGTATTGTTGATTTCATTAATCAAGTTTAAGTTTAAGCTTTTAATCTTTCATCTCTTTCTACCTTTCTTTGATTTTTAGATTAATTTTGGTGCGAATTTCATTTGATCCGTGTTGTTATTAATGATTTCGTGCTTAAAAAGTTGATCTATATATAGTTACTTAAGCTTTCATACGATTAAGCTTTAAGATTCTTGTGCTTATTGGCTTATTCGCTTCTTTTAGCTTATTTACTTTTAAAAAGTTTTCTTAAAAAGTTTATCTTTTTATAGTTGATTTATAAGATTGCTTATCTTAAGATGAAAAAGTTCTTATTTGTGCTTATTTAGTATATTTCACTTTTGATTCGTTCTAGTTTTGGTGTGAGCTTATCATTATAGCTTATTACTAGCTTAATCTCGAATCCCATATAAATCGGAAAGGGTAAACCCCTTTCCTATCTGGCTTTCCGATCATCTACCCCCTATATTCCGATTGGTTGATCTGAAAAGGGTTTATGTTTTCCGATTAGCAACCTTTATATTCCGATCGTGTTGATCGGATTAGGGAGTTTGGATTCCAATCTGGATCCTTCTTGTGACATTCCGATTGGGTGTTTTGCATATTATTCCGATTTGACTCAAGTTAGATATTCCGATTAGGGTTGTTATTGACATTCCGATTGGGGTTGTTGTTACATATTCCGATTGCATTAGTATTCCGACCAGGGTGTTGTCATTATTCTGATCTGATTCCTTTTCAGACATTCCGACGAGGACATTTTGCACATTCCGATCAGTGTTTTCCGACTACACATTTCGATTAATACATTTTGGATATTCCGATTTGGCAGTAATTGTTTGTTTTCCAATTGTTTAATTTCTTGTTTTTGCAAAGTTTTCAAGTGTTAGATTTATTAAGTGTTCAAGTAATTTTCCTAATCTTGTCTTTAAGTTTTCAAGCATTTATTTTTAACTCGTTATTTTTAGTTTAATCTTTAAACTTCTACTTTACTCAACGACACTTACTTATTTGCTATTAGTTTAAAATAGATAATCAACCAAACCATTCTCTTGTTCACCAAAAGACAATTGAGTCGCACTTTAGACTGGAAATCAATTCGAAAAGATTTGGGACTACGAATTTTGATACGTGGTGTAAAATCCGTGTATTAAATGGCGCCGCTGCCGGCTCTTTTCGTTAAGATTAACGATTTCTAGTGAGAGACCCATTGAATTTTGGGATCCGTTCTTTGAACGTTATTTTCCTTGCTTCAAAAACTTTCAAAAACCATAAAAATATATAAAATTCTTCAAAAATACAAAAACATTGAAAAATCATAAAAAGCAATTCTTTTCCAAAGGTTTGCACCAAAAAGATTATATAGATATTCTCTGTGTGTATATTTTTCTTCTGCAGGTGTATGCGTACTAGATCTTCGAACTATTCTGAGCCCGAGACTCGTGAAGATATAGATATGGCTGGTGTTCATAACAACAATAATAACCCACCTCTACCCAATTTGAATAACAATAACAACAACAACAACAATGTACCCCTACCTGATTTACGAACAATGGAGGAATTGTGTCAACCCACCATGAACGGACGCGGAGGCCCGATTGCGCCGATGCACATCACGGCTCAGGAGTTTTCATTGAAGCATCACATGATCCAACAAGTGCAAACTAACCCATTTCGCGGAATTCCGGATGATGATGGCAACAAACACCTCGACAAATTCATTACCATCACCCAAAGCATGAAGTCCCCCGGTGTTTCTATGGATGAGCTTCGCCTTCAACTATTTCCCCACTCGCTTTCTCACCATGCCGAAATATGGTTTGACCGTCTCCCAAAGAATTCTATTCATACTTGGAATGACATGACTCAACGTTTTTTGTCGCGCTACTTCCCACCATCCATGGTCACCAGCCTTCGTAACCAAATTAGTGGATTCATGCAAGACAATGACGAATCGCTCTTTGATGCTTGGGAACGATACAATGATTTGATTGACCGCTGTCCAAATCACAACATGCTCCCCGTCACTCTCATTGATACTTTCTACAATGGTCTCACTTTTCGTGATCGTGACACGATCAACGCCGCCGCCGGTGGTACTTTTATGAAAAGGAGACCGGAGGAGTGTAGAGAGTTGATTGAAAACATGACTACTCGCCACAAGAATTGGGATTCATCCGCATCCTCAAGATCTAACTCGAGAGTCAATGTTTCTTCTACTACCTCCAATCCCGAGATAACCGAACTTACCTGACAAATCGCGGATATGCACAAGGATTTCATGACCATGGCCACAAACCACTTTCAACAAGCTAAAGCCGTTGCTATTTCTTGTGACACATGTGGTGGTCCTCATTCTTACAATGATTTTCCTTCTACCCAAGGCAATTTTTCTGAAAACGTTAACGCAACATACGGTACTTATCCCACAGGAGGCTATCAAGCTCGTCCTCAAGGAGACCGTAGCTTGCTAAGTTATCGTTCAAACAACTATCTTGCACCACCCGGTTTCCCTCCTCCAAACCAAAACCAACAACAAAGCTATAACCGAAACAACCAATCCCAACCTCGTGCTACCAATCAATATCAATCCCACAGAAACCCATACCCAACTCAAGGAAATTCTCAAGCTTACCAAGCTCCACCTCTCAATCAACCGATGGCATTGAATCCAGATGTCGAGACATTCATGAAGACTAATAGAGAGATGGTGACGAATCTTCAGAGTCAATTCGTCAACTTGAAGGGAGAAATGGCGAAACAAGGGAACGATATTCGAGCCGAGCTAAGGAATGACATGGCAAAACAAAGCAATGAGATCTGTGCAGACATGAGAGACTCTTTCAGCACTCAAGCGCTTAATGTTGATGAAAAAGTTGGGTGATCCTTGCTAGACCCGAATTAGGCTTAATTCGGGTTGGCTGGGCTCCGGCTCCTGCACCAAGTGAATCGTTTGGTTGGGATCCTGCACACTAAACAACACGCGTTAGGCTTACCGTGGGAATGTTTCCCACGATTAGACTCCGGCGTGAGAGTAAGTAATCGATTAGGGTTTATGTGAATTGAGAGTAGAACGTAATACCTTTGTGGAACCCTTGGGGGTTCCTTTTATAGGCAGTGGAACCCTAGTGGGCTACCACTTGATACTTCGGCCCCACGGAAAGGATAACTATCAGAATTAGAATGATTGTTATCTTCTAATTTTGGTAGTGAATATCCTCCTCCATTGGGATAAAGCTATTCCTAGACAGAATATGATTCTGTCTAACCCTATGTCGGCCGCACCGGGCCGTGGGCCGCACACATGTGTGCGGTCACTGTTCATCCAAGCCCATAAGCCTGAATGACATTATCCCACCCATCTGTGATGGGCCGGATACGGGTAGTACCCATAGGCCGGGTTCATGACCCGGCTGGGGACTATACGTCATCACTTAACATACGTGATATGATCGGTTCGCTGTTCCAAGGTAATCAACCCTCTTCTTCGGGTACTCTTCCGAGTAACACCGTTGCGAACCCAAGAGGGGAGATGAAAGCAATCACCACTCGTAGTGGAAAAGGTTATACGGAACCCGAGCTTCCTACACCTCCACCCGTGATTGTGAACAAGGAAAAAGATCAACTTTCCCCACCTCCTTTGCCTTCTACCCCCATTTCCCCACCTCCCGTGGTTGTGAGTGATCCTACTCCCCTAAAGCCTTCTTCTTCATCCAATATACCTTATCCTTCAAGGTTGAGGAAAGAGAAGCAAAAGAGCAAGGATGATATTCAAGTTTCAAACTTTCTTAAAATGTTTAAAAAATTAAATTTTAACATCTCCTTTGCCGAGGCTCTCGCTCACATGCCCAAATACGCAAAAATGTTTAAAGATCTTCTTAGTGACAAGGATAAGCTTCTTGACATTACTCAGACCCAACTTAATGAGAATTGCTCCGTCGTTCTCTTAAGGAAATTTCCCACCAAACTTGGTGATCCGGGTCGCTTCTTAATTCCTTGCAACTTCCCGGGAGTAGAGAATTGCATGGCCCTAGCCGATCTAGGTGCCAGTATAAACTTAATGCCTTTAAGTGTTTGGAAGCAATTATCTCTCCCCGAGCTAGTCCCCACCAAAATGACCTTGGAATTAGCTAACCGTACGGTTTCTTATCCAGTGGGGATTGCCGAAGACGTTTTCGTTAGCGTTGACAAATTCACCTTCCCGGCGGATTTTGTTGTCGTTGACTATGAGATGGATCCTCGTGTTCCATTAATCGTTGGACGTCCCTTCTTGAGGACCGGTCGCACTCTCATTGATGTAGCCGCGGGCGAAATAATCATGAGAGTTGGTGACGATAAAATTGTCTTCAACATGGGTAAGATTTCTAAGCAACCTTATTCATATGAGAGTGTTAATGCTATTGATGTTCTCGATGAGGTTTGTGAAGAACACTTTCATGATGCTTGCAAAAGTACTCTCTCTTCTCTACCCAATGTTGAGACCGTTGCCTCAATTGCTCCGACATTGACTCCTTTTGGAGAAAGTGACTTGGATGATTTCGAAGCTAGCTTGGGTCCTCTCGATATTAAGTATGATGATTCGTCCATCGATTGGGATGAAGATATTCGTACTATTGAGAAACTTCTCAATGAAGACCCGTTTTCTCCTCCTTCTCCTAAAGAGGTGACTAATGATGATCCGTCGTTAGTTACCCCATCTATTGAGGATCCTCCTACTCTTGAGCTTAAGGACCTACCTCCTCATCTAGAGTACGTTTTCCTTGAAGAAAACAAGAAGTTACCGGCCATCATCGCAAAGGACCTGAAAGAAGAAGAAAAATCCCGACTTATCGCCGTGTTGAAGAAACATAAAAGAGCTATCGCTTGGAAAATCTCCGATATTTGCGGAATTGATCCTCACTTTTGCACGTATAAATATCTCATGGAGGACGACTTTAAGCCCACAATTCAAAGCCAACGAAGGGTGAATCCTAAAATCCATGAAGTCATAAAAAAAGAGGTTGTAAAACTTCTTGATGCGGGTATGATTTACCCTATTTCGGATTCACCGTGGGTTAGTCCAGTGCATTGTGTGCCTAAGAAAGGCGGAATTACCGTTGTGCCCAATGCAAACAACGAGTTGATTCCTACACGTCTCATTACTGGGTCCACGAGTTTGTATAGACTACCGCAAACTCAATGATACCACGAGAAAGGATCATTTCCCTCTTCCTTTTATGGACCAAATGCTTGAACGTTTAGCGGGTAATGAATATTACTGCTTTCTTGATGGTTTCTCGGGTTATTTCCAAATACCCATCGATCCCCAAGATCATGAGAAGACAACATTCACTTGTCCCTATGGCACATTTGCTTACAAAAGGATGCCTTTTGGCTTATGCAATGCCCCCGAGACTTTCCAAAGGTGCATGTTGGCTATCTTCCATGATATGGTTGAGCAAACCATGGAAGTCTTCATGGATGATTTCTCGGTCTTTGGGGATTCCTTCTCTTCTTGCCTTGCCAATTTGGAACGTATGCTTAAGCGGTGCGAAGACACTCGCCTTGTTCTGAATTGGGAAAAACGCCATTTTATGGTAAAAGAAGGCATTGTGCTAGGACACAAAATCTCTAAAGCCGGTCTTGAAGTCGACCGTGCTAAAGTAGATGTCATAGCCAAATTACCTCCACCTTCAACCGTGAAGGGTGTGAGAAGTTTTCTGGGTCATGCGGGCTTCTATCGTCGATTCATTCAGGATTTCTCTAAAATCGCTCGCCCGATGACCCACCTCTTGGAAAAAGATACTCCTTTTATCTTTTCTAAAGAGTGTATCGAAGCCTTCAATCTTCTTAAGGATAAGCTAACTAAGGCACCGGTCTTGGTTACCCCTAATTGGGAGCTACCCTTTGAATTGATGTGCGATGCTAGCGACTTTGCTATTGGTGCGGTTTTGGGCCAAAGAGTGAATAAACACTTCCAACCAATCCACTATGCTAGCAAAACAATGACGGGGGCTCAATTGCATTATACGACAACCGAAAAAGAGCTTTTAGCTGTTGTCTATGCTTTTGAAAAATTTCGCCCCTATCTTGTTTTATCCACCACCATCGTATACACGGACCATTCCGCGTTGAAGTACTTGATGACTAAGCACGACTCTAAGCCAAGACTTCTTCGCTGGGGTTTACTCCTTCAAGAATTCAACATTGAAATTCGTGACAAAAAGGGAGCCGAAAACCTAGTCGCGGATCATTTGAGTAGACTTGAGGATCCATATCAAGGGGATCATCCAAACAAAGAGATCAATGACTCTTTCCCCCTTGAGACCTTAATGTCTATAAATCTCAATCTTGATGACACCCCGCGGTTTGCCGACATTGCAAACTACTTAGCGGGTGGTGTTCTCATCAAAGGGTTAACATCCCAACAAAAGAAGAAGTTCTTGAATGATGTTAAGACTTACTTTTGGGATGACCCTTTTCTATTCAAACAATGTGCTGATCTGATCATTCGTCGATGTGTTGATAGACCGGCAGCTTTGCAAATCCTTGCTGCTTGCCATAAAGGACCCACTGGCGGTCACTTTGGTCCAGCTACACCGCTAAGAAAGTGTTTGACTCTGGATTCTATTGGCCTACCATTTATCGTGACACTCACGAAATGGTTAAGCATTGTGATGCTTGCCAACGCCAAGGCAAGATCACACATAAAGATGAGATGCCTCAAAATTTCATACAAGAATGTGAAATCTTTGACGTATGGGGCATCGACTTTATGGGGCCATTTCCATCATCCAAAGGGAACAAGTACATCCTCATAGCCGTTGAATACGTTTCTAAATGGGTTGAAGCTAAGGCTCTCCCTACGAACGATGCGAGGGTGGTTGTGAACTTTTTGAAGCAGCTTTTCGCTCGATTCGGCGTTCCTCGTGCTATAATCAGTGACCACGGGACTCATTTTTGCAATGATCAATTTGCAAGAGTCATGGCTAAGTACGGTGTTAATAATCGTCTTTCCACCGCTTATCATCCTCAAACCAATGGTCAAGCCGAGATTTCCAACCGTGGATTGAAGCGAATTTTGGAGCGTACTGTGCGAGAGCATCGTGTCGCGTGGGCTGATAAGTTAGATGATGCTCTGTGGGCTTTCCGTACCGCTTATAAGACCCCGATTGGTTGTACACCGTATCTCTTGTGTACGGGAAAGCATGCCACCTCCCCATCGACCTGGAACATAAGGCGTACTGGGCCTTGAAGTGGGCTAACTTCGATATCAACAAAGCCGGTGATCTTCACAAGATTCAACTCAACGAGCTCTACGAACTGAGGAATGAAGCTTACGAGAATTCACTAATCTACAAGGAGAAGACCAAGATCATTCATGACGCAAGGATTAAGAACCGAGAGTTCCACATTGGTGATCAAGTCTTACTTTTTAACTCTCGGTTGAAGATCTTCTCTGGCAAGTTGAAGAGCCGCTGGTCTGGTCCATTCACCGTCGCCAAAGTCTTTCCATATGGGACCATTGAGCTTTCTCAGCCAAATGGGCCCAATTTCAAGGTGAATGGCCAGCGTTGAAGCTATACTTTGGTGAGGACATCTCCCATGAGATGATTCCATCCCTCACCACGTTCCTCATGAACTAATTTGGGTCGAGTCAGGCTCGTGACTCGGTGAACAAAAACAAGCGCTTCTCGGGAGGCAACCCGTGATCTATCCTTTACTGCTTTCATAATAAGTGTAGGGGGAGCCCCGTATGTGTTTTTTGTCTTGTTTCTTATCTTGTGCAGGGATTCAAGCTTCAAAGAGCACCTTGATGACTTTTGACGAACCGTGATACCATGTTCCCATCTTCCCGGTTCTATCCTAAACTCTCGTGATTCAATATTTCATATTTTATATGTTCACATTGAATTCACTTTAGTTTTCCTTTCCTTAGCAAGATTTAAACAAAGTGCACAATGTCATAAGTGTAGGGGAGTTTATCTCAATGCTTAAACATTGAGGACAATGTTTATCTCAAGTGTAGGGGGGAATTCTATCGAAGTAAGTGGTCTTTTCCTTGCATTTGCCCTCATTTTAACCGGAAAATTTGATTTTTCGACACCTTTCAAATTTTTTAATCTATTTTGGCCTAGTTGTATAGTTGTATTTTCCTTTATTATGGTTATTTTCTTTCCTTGCTTAAATAAAGTGGTTTTAAATTTTTCAAAGTCGTGAATATTTTGACTCAACCCGAGTTTACTTATCTTAGTTTACTCTAGCTAGTATCCTTAACATGTTTAAGTCAAGTTTTGCTAGGCTTTTATATAGGGAGCTATAAAACGCGAAAGTCTTAACTCTCACGGGTTAAGAACAAGAACTTTTCGCAAGTTCCTATAATTGATCCTAGAGAGTCGTTTATGAAGGGAACTTTTAAATGCGATTTCTAAACTTGAAAGAGTCTAAGAATTTGCAAGATCCTATAGACGACTCGAAAACCCAAAACTTTGATTTAATAGGCTAAGCATCTACGAGTCTCATTCCTTGAGATTTTAAACTGTGGAGGACGAGAGATGATAGAGTCAATTATAAGTTTGGTATTCTTTCGCGAATTTATGTGAGTTAATTATAAGCCTATTCTCCCTTCGCTTGTTAATAAATTTATCTGCAATAAATAAGGTTGTACGATTTAAAAGGTTACTTAGCTTCTAGCCCAAGATCGTTTAAAAGTTGCTCGGTATTAATTAGAGTTCATAGCCAAGGCATAACTTATTGAAGCGGGATGCGAAGATTGGCGAGTCCGAAAAGGCCCTAACAAGGCATGAGGGCTACATTTTGTTGCTAAAGATCCAAAAGTGATGTGAAGAATCATTCATCGAAAATTAATATGAAGGATCGAGACACACGACGAAAAGCAAATACTCCCCAAAAGATCATGGAGAAGTCTATCCAAAAAGGCCCTAACAAGGTATGAGGATAAATAGATCCAAGTCCTAAAAGAAGGCGGATCGTTGTATATCAAAGTCCAAAATAAAGATTGGAGAAAAATGAAGAAGTCGTGGTCCAAATATGAAGAATCTCTCAAAACTTCAAGTGAAGAAATTCCTATTATGAAGAGAAGACCATAATTTCAAGAACGTCTCTCAAAGATTCGAAGTATGAAGTCGCTGCCAAATATCGGTCCGAGAAAGGTCTCAAATCGTGAAGCGAGTTATGCCAAGATATGAACTTTATGAGGTCTCGAGAAGCAGTTTTAAAAGATTTTGTCCTTTAGCTAACCATTGATTAAATCGTTCACTTTATTTTCGGCCTAAATAACTATCGAAATAAGTCAAACAATGCATCTTCGTGATCATTCAAGACAAAAATAAAATATAAGAGATACACCTAGGAATAAGGGAGTCTAAGTAAATAATTGGCCCACATGAATTCGTGTTAGTCTGCTAACTTATAATAACAATGATCTCGTTTTTAAGCTTGATATGGGGAACGTGAAATGAAGGTCTACGTAATTATTGGCCTATTCTACATGATGGATTTGATGGATTTGATGGTTGATTAATTAGATTAATATAAAGAAAGATGAAGGAAGGAGATGAGGAAGTAGTGAGAGAAAGGAGAGAAAATGGAAGAATAGAGAGAGAAAGTAAAAATGGAATAATGATTGAGTGTGAAATGAACAATCAACAACCCCTCCTAACATGCTAGGAGGGGATATATATAGCCCACCCTACATGTGGGCTATATGGACTATACATAAACTAAATGGATCACGAGCCCGTTACATAATTATCGTTGGAGCGACCGATCCTTCATAAATACGTAAAACGTATTTCCAACAATCTCCCCCTAAGGGAGGTCGCTCCAAGAAACAAAGTTCTAAATAGTCTATAACTCGTGATCTATGCTAACTAAGATGTGACCGAGACTTTATTGGGAAAAACGTATTTCCAACAATCTCCCCCTAAGGGAGGTCACATCTTTTTACAAAATCTTAAACCTAGCATCTATGCTTGAGTCTTCGATCTTGTTCTTGTGAATATGCTTGATGTGATCTTTGACTTTAGTCTTGAGCATGTTTCCTTGCCTTGACTTTGTGCATTCTTCACTTGTGATATTTGCCTCTTTGTGACTTCATGTTCCACATACTTATACTTTTAAATTCTTGAAAGCTTCAGAGTTTGATACAGCGGAAGACTTGACCTTCAGGCTTTCTTGAATTTGTTGAAGTACTATTTGTATGTAGTATAAGCATGTGGTGACGACTTCTTCTGGATTGTACACCGCAATGCCACCTTCTTGTTACGCTGCATAAGACAGTTAGCAACAAAACAATATACACGGATGAAATGGCCTTGAACATTACATTCTAATTCGGTAGCAATTTACCTCCGGTCGGTGAAGACCGTTGGACGATATTAAATATCGTACTTGTGGCAGGTAGTTTCAATGAAGAACCTCCTTGACAAGATTTCGCGGGTAAACCCGTTCTCTATACTCGACCATCCAAAGCTGACTGCGAACGTAAAGAGTGGATCATTTGGATAATATTATCCGCATGATTTGAAGCCGTCAATTCATGTTCCTGGAGCAGGTGAAGTTCAATTTAGAACCGCACCATCGTTGCTTTCCAGTTGTCACTAGCATGATTCATATAGAATCTTGCAAGTTACCTACCAAGTGCTGTTTGATGTTAACACTAGAAGGATTTCCATTCGTCACTGTAAATACTTAATAGTATTACTCTGAATGTTCTGGCAAGATCACTAAGATATTGCGTAGAGGCCTGGAACGTGTTTAAATTCATTTAAGAATTAAACCACTGTTGCTTTCTAGTTATCACAAGTTTGATTCATAAAGAATCGCACAAGTCACCTACCATGAGCTTTTTGACATTCGCTCAAGAAGGATTTCCATCTTCATTGTAAATACTTTCGTATTACTCGGATGTTCAGGCAAGATCATGAAGATTTTGCGTAGGACTCTTAAGATCTTTCTTACTTTTCACAGTGTGTGAAGAAGCAAGGAAATATGAAAGTGTGTCCTAATGAGATATTTGATGATCTCAAATGACTCTAGACTCGATCGTGCATTTTGGATTTTTAGTGATCGGAGGCTGGAGAGGAGTGCCACCTTTTCAATACCAATTTATTCGGAGTGAATAAATCAATAGATAATGTGTTGTCTCCGTGTGATTAAAAAAAATATCTTTTAAGAGATATCTGAGTTAGCTGGGATGGGTTGTGCCTTGCATCACTGGGTCCATGATGTCTATCCTCAATATCAAGAATCATTAAAATGATCTCAATAGCATATGAATTGACCCGGTTTCTGCCTAAGTTGTAAGGAGGGCTTCTTTCTTTACACCCTTTATCTTTACAATTCTTTTTCATTCTTCAACCCCTTCAATGCTTACCAATACGTCATCACTAGCACCTTGTTGTGATTGTTCCAGTGCTAACTTAAGTACTTGGTCGGCATTAAGCTACGTTCACAATCTTTCTCCATCTTTCCTAAGGACTACTATTTCTAGCTATGAATGTCCTTGGGAAGATTCCTCCGGTTCTAGAGGAATCATTGGACTTTAACCTATCCTACCATCCTTATGTCACCACAATCTTCATCATCGTGAATAGAGATGTTTTGGGTAAGTGTATGTCACCATGAAATCCATTTTGAAGTGCAAATCCATTTTCCTCCCCCTTAACATATGCCACGATATCCGAAAACATTTCACACATGTCGGGATGAGCTAGCACGTTAAGTCAAACCATTTGTGATTAATCATTTCCCATATTAAATCACATTTTCTCCCCCATATTAAAAATATTAACTCAATCAATGTTTTTAATATCAATTGATTTAATAGCATTTTAAGAAAATTTTGGAAGAAAAATGCAAGTCCAATTATCTTCATGAATTACACAAGCTCCCCCTAAAATTAATGAGGGTGTGCTGAAACGTAAATTAAATACCTTTTAAACACAAGTGTAAGGTATTTATCACGTGCAAAGATCATATATGATAATGAATTCACAAGATTAACAATTTACGAGGTAGGACCTGAATGATGGAGAACATCATATGAAAGATTCACATGGTTCTTGTTCACGAATGTTGGTCACCTCGTCACGTCCCCGAGAAAATTAATTCCCGTTGTTGAGTCAAAGCTTTCCGGTGAAATGCTTGACTTGATTATGAAAAGCGGGTTGCTATCTGAAATAATAGCAAACCATTTTGAGCATGTTTTAAAAGTTTGAACTTCTGCTCGAACTTTATTTACAACCCCGTGTCATTATTGAATGACATTTCTAGGTTCGTAAATATTATCGATTCCAGAAGACATGCTCTTTTTATCAAAACATTTTTGAACACACAATTTTGAAAGATTTAGAAAAAACCTTTTGAGAAATTCTCGAAAAAATTGTGTTCAAAGTTTTGAAAAACAATTACTTGAGCTTAAGATGTTGAATATCTTAAAAGCGAGCTCAAGTCCGAGAAGTTGTGAACTTCCCGTTGTTAAGGATAAGTTACCATCGGCGATAAACTTTCCTTTTATCTGAAGGACGAGTCCTAAGCTGACATTTACTTAGAAGTCGTGTTCATGAGCTTGAAAACTTTGACTGTTTTAACGGAAAGCTCATGACCGAGAAAGGTTAATTTCTCGTTACGAGGAAAAGTTCTCTTAGTTAAAAGATACACTTTTCCTTTATGAGCTTAAAACTTCGAATGTTTTAATACAAGCTCATGACCGAGAAAGATGAATTTCTCGTTAAGAGGATAAGTTATCATAAAAGATAATCTTTCCTTTATTTTAAGTTCGAGTTACAGTCTGACATTTAACTGTAAGTCATGTACACGAGCTTAAAACCTTTGAATGGTTTTATCGTAAGCTCGTGTCCGAGAAAATTTAATTTCTCGTTAATGAGGATAAGTTTACCATCGGCGATAAACTTTCCTTTATTTGAAGAACGGGTCATCATCTGTTATTTAATGATGAGCCTTAGTGCATGAGCTTAGAAACTTGGAATGTTTTTGATATAAGCTCATGCCCGAGAAAAATTAATTTCTCGTTATAAGAATAAGTTTATCATCGGCGATAAACTTTCTTTTCTTTGAAGATCGAGTTATAGTCTGTAATGTGACTATAAGTCCTTGTGCATGAGCTTAAAAACGTGGAATGTTTTTAACATAAGCTCATGCCCGAGAAAAATGAATTTCTCGTTTTTAGGATAAGTCATCATCGGGATGAACTTTCCTGTCTTTTGAGATCGAGTTACAGTCTGTTATGTGACTGTAAGTCCTCGTGCAAGCTTTAACCATGAATCCCCTGAGATACTAGTTTCTCTGATATCTGCTTCTTCAGCAACCAAACTCTGAGAGTGTCCTTAGTTGAACGGTATACAATGATTGGACCGCTTCGTTCTTTTGGAACATCAACTTTGGTACCTGCATTCTCATTAGGAGTTTGTATACTTTTGCATGGGTTAGAGATATCTATTTTAGAAGCACGTGGGGGTTCACGGTTTTCTTTTCTTGTGTTAGAGGTGGCCTGAGGGGATGATTCACTTGTCTTAGTTGGCAAACGTTTCCTTTTATAGAAAATCTTAAGTTCAGGCTTAAGTGATGTATCATCCTTTGCAATTTCCTCCCTAGTAGTCTTAGTAGAATCGGAGACTATCCTAGTTAAAGGGCACTCGTTTCCTATAAGAGTGAAAGTTCTACCAGTGGGGCGCCACATTTTACCAATGGGTTTGATTTTTGCAACCCACTGGGATTTAAGTCTAGCACGGGAGTTCACCTCATTAAGCAATTTCTTGATACAGGAATCATGATTTGCCGTAAAGACACATTTTCTACATGTTTTACAAGTAGCATATTTAATGTCCGAGTAATTCCTAGATGATTGATCGACACTCCTAGGAGATGACATGCTACGGTTAGCAGTGTTGGGTAATCTAGAATGCATCTGACTAGGTTGGACATTGCTATCTCTTACATGTGTCTTTTGAATAGCTTCCCTTTGACCAAAATCATGGCGCACATCAGTTGAACTAGTTCTAGACGTGTTCATTAAACTATTCTTAGAGAAACTAGGGGCAATCATGTGATGAGGTCTTGCTAAAACTGATTTAGTCACATTAGGCCTAGTTGGTGGAGTGACTGTTCTAGAAATATGACCCAAATCAACTTGGGAGGCAAACCGCGGTCTCGAGGATTGTGGTCGCTCGGATCTAAATGCAGTAGGTTGTCTGACAATCGGTTGTCTGACGAACTGATTTGTAGGCGGTTTCCCCAAGATTGATGGTTTTTCAAGCTTAGTGTCCACACTAGGTCCTCTATTTTTCCTTAACTCGTTTTTCAACGCAGCTATAGCAAATACCTTTTCCTGAACTTGGGCTTTTAACGTTTCATTTTCTTTGAGAAAGTTATCTTGGGATGCCAACTTAGATTCAAGCAGTTGAATTTGTTTCAAAAGATTATCCTTTTCAGCTTTAGAATCTAGAACAGTTTGATCTAATTTTCTTTCAAGAACAACGTTTGACTTTTCAAGTTTTTCAAAGTATGTTTCAAATTTGTCCGTTTTCTTAGAAAATTCAAGTTTGGCATCCTCAAGATCTTTTGATTGTTGAGCTATAATCGGTTCGAGCTCTCTAATCTTGGAATCAGAAGCAGTCAGTGAAGCAGTTATAAGACAATTATCATGATGTTTAGCATTTTGAACACTTTCTCCCCCATTATGACTCTCATCGGATGAATCAGAAGTGGTATTTCTATCACTCTTTTCCATCCCATGTTTGTCATAATTAGGTTCAGAATGCTCAATATGCGGCATGTCATTAGCATATACATCATAAACGACATTACATTGTACCATGTTTGCCGGCTCTTCGTCATAAACGGGTAAGGTGTCATCAAAAGAGATCTCGTGAACATTCCCTGACGTGCCACTGGTATCATGTTGTCCTCCTGATTCCGTGCTCTTGGCATCGTTAGGCTCCAAATTTTCAACCGTATGACCAGTTTCCTCTTGCATCGAAGAGTCTTGCACTCCATTATCATACCCTTGCTGAAGTCGAGATCTTTCATAAATCAAAGACGAGAACGATGTCATGAGTTTCAAAATTGTATCACGGAAAACTCGAAGCTCGGTATGTGTATCTCGAAGAAATGATTGGCAAATCACGGAACTTTCAGACTTGATGATATCGAATTGGAGGAAAGGTGTGAGTTGTGTCACAAGAGCCTTATAAGCAAGTGCCAATGCAGAGTGATTAAAGTCTTCTTTTTGAAGTTGATCAGCCAGTTGGTTTAAGTTGAGGAACATCGATTCCATGAATATATGACGATCTTGACCAAAGATTGTCACAAATTCGCTCCCTCCTTGAATCCGTGAAAGATTAACTAGATGATATTGAAGCAATTGAAATGAAGTGATGCCATTATCAGTAACATTGTCTTGAAAATTATGCGATTCTCCCTCGTTCAATGTCGAATTCAAAAAATCCATTGAAAGTTCGATGACAGATTCTTGGATCTTTGACTGGAAAAATATATTTCGCTCGGCTCAATAATATTTATGGGCTCAAATGTTGATAAAACAAACCGGAGTCCGAATCAAACTCAGTTCACTCTAAAAATAAAGCCCGTCAACGAATAAATCCAAGCTACAGTAAATATGATGATCAGCCCGTCAAATATTTTACCAATTCGTTTCTTTCGACATACCCGCCTTAACACGATATACCAAATCCAAATATATAAATTGAAAAAATATTCAAAATTAATTTAACTAAAAAAAATTAACTTTAAAAATATAAAAAGATAAAAAAAAATAAGCTTAACTTAAATTTTTTAAGTAAAATTCAAAAACGAATATATCAAAAAATAAGCTTAACTTAAAATTTTTAAGTAAAATTCAAAAACGGATAAAAAAAATATAGAACGTTTTACTACACTAAAATGCAAAAAAAATAAAAAACGACATAATCACTTTGTATCTTGTTTTCTCACACGTGGCTTAGATTTCTCCCCACACGTATATGCATTGAAACCTCCGTCTGACTTCTTAAACTCCAAACTCAGCCACAAAAGATATCTACTCCATCTCAATGTCTCCGCCCCCTATCCTGTTCCTAATATCTCTCTCTCTCTCTCTCACAAATCACTCCGTCTTCTTTCTTTCTCTTTGATCTCTCTCTCTCCCAATTATCTCTCAAAACTCAATCACAGAAAACAAACACCAATCTCACTACTGAAAAAATTAGTTATGAATCAAACCAAACTCATCTCATCCACGAATCCCAGCTACAATATATAACTCAATAAAGGTGAATCTTCAAGACCTTTGATAAGGTCTCGGGTAGGTGTTCTTTTAATTTTTTAATTGTAGTCTCTCTCTTCTGTAGCGTCTTTCTTGTGATGTATGGGGTTGAGTGTTGAGATTGTTGTTGGTGTGGGTGGGTCGAGAATAGTGATGAGTCTGTAAATGAATCTTTGAGGATGGATCTGTGTCCAGGGAGGGGAGTTGAGTTGAGGTTTTTGTGATGGGTGTTTGTGTTTTCAGAATGAAGTCGAGTCGGTTTGGTGTCTGTATGACGAGAGGTATGAGGGAGTTGAGTTTGGTGTGGGTTTGGTCTTTGGTGGTCTAGACGAGTTGTGGGTTTGGGTAAATGAGTCTTTGAGTTGTGGGTTTGGTTGTTTGAGTCTTTGAGTTGTGGGTTTGGGTAAATCGAGGGTCGGTTTGGGAGGATAGTGTGTCGAGAGGGTGCGAGAGTGAGGGTTTTGAAGGTGTGTGTCGAGGGAGGGGAGTGAGTCGGAGTGAGAGTTGTGTCTGAGTGTGAGTTGTCAGTCGAGTGTGGGTGGGTTTTTGTTTGTGTCAGTTAAGATGTCGAGGGTATGAGTCGATATAAGAGACGACGATGACTTGCCCATTGTGTTTGAATTGACATGCTTCGTTCTGAACAGTTTCGTTCGGAACTTGTTCGTTCGGAACAGTTTCGTTCGGAACTTGTTCGTTCAGAACTGTTTCGTTCGGAACAGTTTCGTTCGGAACTTGTTCGTTCGGAACAGTTTCGTTCGGAACTTGTTCGTTCGGAACTTGTTCGTTCGGAACAGTTTCGTTTGGAACTTGTTCGTTCGGAACTGTTTCGTTCGGAACAGTTTCGTTCGGAACTTGTTCGTTCGGAACAGTTTCGTTC
Organism: Glebionis coronaria; assembly: GCA_025667525.1. Classification (NCBI taxonomy): domain Eukaryota; kingdom Viridiplantae; phylum Streptophyta; class Magnoliopsida; order Asterales; family Asteraceae; genus Glebionis; species Glebionis coronaria. Next base: position 312,980,685 of record CM046880.1, on the reverse strand, counting down.
GGAACTTGTTCGTTCGGAACAGTTTCGTTCGGAACTTTGAGTGGAAGAAAACTTGATTCTGAACTACGTTGATCCGGAACAATAAGAAATGAATAAACTGATTCGGAACTATATGAAACTGAGAGACGATGAAGGACAACTGGACAAAAATGGTAGACAGAACTCGAGATCCAATGAAAATAAAATAAAAAAATTATATAAAAACTGATAATAAAAAAAAAAAAAAAGTTATATAAAAATAAAAAATAAAAATTATGGAAAACTGAATAGGAAAAACTGGATAAAACTGAAAATGGATAAACGAAAAATAAATAAATAAAAAAAATACAAACTTTAAAAGAAAAAAATTGATAAAATTGATAAAAATTTAGAAATTGATAAAATTGATAGATTAAAAACAATAAAAAATACAAACTTTTTATAAAAACACAAACTTTTTAAGATTTGATAAAGAAATTTTTGATTTTTTAATAAAAATTTGTGATTTTTATCTAAAAAGTAAGTAAATTTGAAGATTTGACATGATTTAACACATAAAAACACAAACTTTTTATAAAAAAATACAAACTTTTTAATATTTAAGCATGATTAAATCAAAACCCACCAAAATCAATAAAAAAATAAAAGCTAGAATAAACCAATCAAACCTTGGCTCTTGATACCAATTGAAGGTCTACGTAATTATTGGCCTATTCTACATGATGGATTTGATGGATTTGATGGTTGATTAATTAGATTAATATAAAGAAAGATGAAGGAAGGAGATGAGGAAGTAGAGAGAGAAAGGAGAGAAAATGGAAGAATAGAGAGAGAAAGTAAAAATGGAATAATGATTGAGTGTGAAATGAACAATCAACAACCCCTCCTAACATGCTAGGAAGGGATATATATAGCCCACCCTACATGTGGGCTATATGGACTATACATAAACTAAATGGATCACGAGCCCGTTACATAATTATCGTTGGAGCGACCGATCCTTCATAAATACGTAAAACGTATTTCCAACATGAAACTTGAGGATGATAAACGTTCATGGCAGCCGAAAACCCAATGTAAGTCTTTGATTTTTTTACTTATTTTTTATCTTTTTATCTTCCCTGAATGTTTAGTATTTAATAAAGGCCAAGGTGGGTTATTTATGATGGAAAATGTAAACCGTGCTTTAAAATTAATGCATTGCATGAGGGCATTGCAATGGTCAAGTGTAGGGGATTTAATAAGTGTGAAAACACTTATCCTTTTACCACTTATTTCCATTAATAACAAGACCAAAACGTGTATTTTATGTCGTAAAAGTCGGAATTATGCGTGGTTTGTGTTTTTATTATGTTTTAGGACCAACAGATTAAAAAGGAAGAAAACACGGGCTTTCACGGGATTTTATCGAAGAAAACGGGAAAAGACGAAGTCAAAAGATCAAGAGTGCAAAAAGAACGGAAGTCCAAGGCCTATTCTGAATATTTATCGAAGAAAAAGTCTAAAGACGGAAGTTTAATGAAGTCGAAGAACTCAAGTCTTAATTAAAGAAGAAAATTATCAAGACAAGTTAAAATCCCGAGACGACGTCGAGAAAAGACAAAGAATTAAATCGAGTCGAGAAGACGTGAAAAAAGAAAGAAAGAAGAGGCAACACATGCACTCCTTCCCATTTTTCCCTATAAATACCCTCCTAATACACATTAGGAGGGTAGTTAGTTTTTAGTTTTAGTTTTCATTTTTTTCACTTTTCTTTCTAGTTTTAGAGAGAGAAAGTTCTAAACTTTCTCTCACTAAGTTTTCATCTTTCTTTCTTTTAATCTTTCAAGATTAAACATTTGTGTATTGTTGATTTCATTAATCAAGTTTAAGTTTAAGCTTTTAATCTTTCATCTCTTTCTACCTTTCTTTGATTTTTAGATTAATTTTGGTGCGAATTTCATTTGATCCGTGTTGTTCTTAATGATTTCGTGCTTAAAAAGTTGATCTATTTATAGTTACTTAAGCTTTCATACGATTAAGCTTTAAGATTCTTGTGCTTATTGGCTTATTCGCTTCTTTAGCTTATTTACTTTTAAAAAGTTTTCTTAAAAAGTTTATCTTTTTATAGTTGATTTATAAGATTGCTTATCTTAAGATGAAAAAGTTCTTATTTGTGCTTATTTAGTATATTTCACTTTTGATTCGTTCTAGTTTTGGTGTGAGCTTATCATTATAGCTTATTACTAGCTTAATCTCGAATCCCATATAAATCGGAAAGGGTAAACCCCTTTCCGATCTGGCTTTCCGATCATCTACCCCCTATATTCCGATCGGTTGATCTGAAAAGGGTTTCTGTTTTCCGATTAGCAACCTTTATATTCCGATCGTGTTGATCGGATTAGGGAGTTTGGATTCCGATCTGGATCCTTCTTGTGACATTCCGATTGGGTGTTTTGCATATTATTCCGATTTGACTCAAGTTAGATATTCCGATTGGGGTTGTTATTGACATTTCGATTGGGGTTGTTGTTACATATTCCGATTGCATTAGTATTCCGACCAGGGTGTTGTCATTATTCCGATCTGATTCCTTTTCAGACATTCCGACGAGGACATTTTGCACATTCCGATCAGTGTTTTCCGACTACACATCCCGATTAATGCATTTTGGATATTCCGATTTGGCAGTAATTGTTTGTTTTCCAATTGTTTAATTTCTTGTTTTTGCAAAGTTTTCAAGTGTTAGATTTATTAAGTGTTCAAGTAATTTTCCTAATCTTGTCTTTAAGTTTTCAAGCATTTATTTTTAACTCGTTATTTTTAGTTTAATCTTTCTACTTTACTCAACGACACTTACTTATTTGCTATTAGTTTAAAATAGATAATCAACCAAACCATTCTCTTGTTCACCAAAAGACAATTGAGTCGCACTTTAGACTGGAAATCAATTCGAAAAGATTTGGGACTACGAATTTTGATACGTGGTGTAAAAGCCGTGTATTAAATATCTGCTCTTCTCCTGGTCATGCTTGCTAGGGCATTCCCTTGCAAAGTGACCTTGCTGCTCGCAGTTATAGCATCTAACCTTGCTTCTGTCAAACATTGCTGTCTCTCTTGGTTTATAATTAAATTTTCGACCGGCTTTCTTCTCAAACTTGTGAACCCTAAGAGTGAGCATGGCCATCTGCCATTTGAGATCCATTTCATCCAGGTCAAGTTTATCAACCTGCTTGAAGTCATCAAAAGCAAGTTGCTGTTGAGCATGAACGTCAGCAACAAAAGAGTGAAGAACAGCTTCTACCATGCTACCAGACTTGGCTTTTGGTTCAGGAGTAGAAGTATGCTGAAAAGTATGCTGAGAAGACACACTATTGCTTGGGCTACTAGCATAAGACATGTGACTAGATCCCATAGAACTCACAAAGGCAGAGTTAGCAGGAGTAGGAAAAGAATCACTAGAGTATCCCCTCACATGAGGCTCAAAGGTTTTGAGCTTATGAAACAAATCATCAAAATTAAGATAGTGAAGCCTACCTTTTGCTTTGAGAGAGATTACCACCTGATTCCATGAGTAGGGTAAGGCTCTAAGAAACCTTGCATTGATATCACCATCTCAGGTTTCGACCGAAGTTGATTCAACTGGCTCAATATCTTTTGGAACCTGTCATACCCTTGATGGATACCTTCCGTTTCTGAGATCTTGAAGTCTGTGAATTCATCTCTCAGCATGGATCTTCGCATTTTCTTTGACTTCTCATTCCCACCAAACCTTGATTTTATTCCATTCCAGATTTCTCTAGCATCATCCAGATGATAGAAGTCACCCATGTGATCATCAGGAAGAGACTGAAGCAAAATAGTTTTTGCTTTGATCTCCTTCTGAACAGCTGTGATTTCTTCATGAGTTTTAAGGTCAAGAAGAGTAATATTACCATTCTTGTCTCTTCCAATCAACTTCCTGCTGTTTCCATTCAGAATGATCTTCCAAAGGTCTTGATCAGTGTTGGTGATCCAACATTCCATCTTCATCGCCCAGCTATCATACTCGTCCTTTTTCAGAAGAGGAAACTTACCATTTGTGTTGGAAACCGTAGCAATGATCTGCTGAGGTTGTTGTGTTCTAGGGGTACTATCTTCTCCTGTTTGTGTAGAACTTGAGGCATACATGATTAAACAAAGATGTTAGTAATGAGAAAAATTGATTCTTCTTGTACAGAGACTCTCCCAGGCTTTGATACCACTTGTTGGGTCCTCTAGATGTGGATCTTGCAGCCTGTCAGGAACGGTGAACGACTTCTGTAATCACAAGTCTATTCACAAAGAGACTCTATACAAATCACACAGTATAAGTGCGGAATACAAATACTATGAATAAGCAGAACATAATAACTATAACGACTTGATCATTTTTTAAGGATTTCTAATATTAATAAGAACTAGAATTATATTTGATGAAGGTCTGTATAACCCTTCTGCCTAAGGTTCCTTTTATACTACAAGGAAACCCTAATACATCATTAACCAAAACGTGTAACACTGATATGCATATCCTTTCCTAACATATCTCATGCATATCCTAACAGAATAATAACTAAATAATAAAGTTTGACTTTCTATAAGACCAGGAGCACGACTTGCTCCTACTACTACTATGACCAGGAGGAACTACATACCTCCTAGTCTACCTATTACAAATAACTATTCCAATGGTCCTAACACTATGTTATATTCAAATACTTGTGAGGAGCAATTGGGTCAAATCTTGACCCAACAATCTTTCCCTATTTGGATATAAAAATAGCCCGAGTTGTCGTTTTCTTTGTTCAAGTCTTCTTTGTCCGCTGACCATCTTTGGTCACTAAAGCTTGAAATCTTGAAAATGACAAACCGAGTGTTTTTCACTCACTACATACACTTAGTCTATTTGTTGTTCAAATCCTATTCCAACAATCTCCCCCTATCTGGACATAACAATAGCCTAAGTGAAAGTCATCAGATGTGAGTGAGCAAATACAACTTCTTCTCACCTTCTGATGTTACAAAGAATAAAATGATAAACAAATGTGTACATATTCTTTGTTGTTGTAGTTGCAAGAAAGTAAACTCTAAAACATGAAACAATAACATCAGTGACTTATTATTGAAGTCACATTCTGGTACAAAGTTTAGAGTTTTGGTAAGTTCAACAACTTGGGTGTAGTGAAGGATTTAATGGGTTAACATCGATACCTGGAGGTTTAAACATAAGTTGTTTCAAAGGATAATCAGTGGTGATCAATCACTATGTATACACTTAACAACCAACTTTCAGCTTCTCCACAACGTGAGCAAACATAACCCTTTTTCTTAATCCCATCATCAACTCTATTCAAGGCTGATCAATCACTACCCCTATTTTCAACCAGCTTCATTCTTTTGATAAAAACAATATCATACGCCTCTCCCAATACTTCACTTCATCGACACACCCAATACCATTACGTTTTACAAACACACCTGCTCCCTCTTCAGGTTGTTTTTTTGTAGGTTTGGAAAATGTTTTGTTGTGAGATTGGTTTTGGATTATGAATTGTTCTCGTAGCATTTGTTGAATGAATGGTGGTTTTATTACTCCTGATGCTTTCTGCTGAAAGTTCAGTTAGGACATGCTGAAGGTTCGTCCAGAATCTATTGCTGGAGGTTCACCTTCAATTTCAAACTTCTAATGAGCTTCAGATCTTGCTGAAGGGTTCAGACACTGTTGGTGGTTCAGGTTCAGTGCTGAAGGAGTCCCTATTTTTGATGTTGGACGTCCAATTTGCTGAGGATTCGTCCAGTCATGCTGAAGGTTCAGTCTGTGTTGAAGGTCCAACCTTGCTGGGGGTTCATAACTGCTGGAGGGGGTCCAGCATTGCTGATAGGTTCATATTACTGAAGGGGGTTCAGTATTCTGCTAAGGGGTTCTTCGGTTCTTCCAGTCTGCTGGTGGGGTCAGAATCTGCTGACTGGTTCAGACTGATGGAGGTTCAGTCTTGCTGAAGGGGTTCAAAATCTGATGATGGGCTTCAGGTATTGGGCTTCAGCACTTAACTCAAGCAAGCTTCAATTTTTATTGAAGCTCTAGTAGTCCAGTACTACTATTAAATACTGAATGATGCCAAAAAAAACATATAAGCTGAACAACCCATTTATAAACAACATCAGTTGTTCCAATGAAACCATATACCCTTTTCGTTAGTTATTAAAACTGAGCACACACACCCATTCTTAAATAGTGAACAAATACATATCATTTGATAGTATCTTCCATCAGTTCACCCAAAACCATTTTACCCACTCCTTCATCAAACCACTGATGCCCACTTTATCAGTTTCCTTTTTTTTAAACTGAACAAAAAGATTATGCATCTTCATCATATTACCCACTTTCTTTTATTCAGCTTTTAAGCTGAGCTCACACATCACACCAGTTTTTACTAACACCGACCAAAACGAATTTACACCATTTTAGGGTACTTTTTCTTGGCCTTGCAAAAACCACCGACGAGACATCATCACATCGACCCTTACCACTGATTCATTAACCACCGCCGCCACAACCTAGATTTTCTACTCCACCGACGAAACATCATCACATCATCACATCACCATCACAACATGGATTTTTTACTCCAAATAAACTCGAATTGTAACATCATTCTTGAATTCAACTTGAATCCCAGCTCATACTAACCATTATAATCTTAGTACACATCATTTCAACAATAATCGATCTATAATAGGATCTTTTTTTAAATCGGGGTTTTCGGATCATGATGTGGGTTTTGGTATTAACATACCGATGTGGTTTTTATGAATGGATCTGTGTGGGTTGTGAGTTCTGTTGATGATTCTTGAATCATATGGATTTGATTCACGTTTTTTTTAGTTCATATGATGGTATTCAACAAGTGATAACGATTTGGATTTTTTATGTGTGATGAATTGGGATGAGTGACGTGATTTTTTGAGGATGTAGGATCTGTGTTTTTTTTATTGGTGGGTTTTTTGGTTTTTGGTTCTGGATACGTTGTTCATGGCAGGGTTATTCAACATTAATCGTTTCTCTCTCCCTCAAAATTGCATACGTTTCATAGCTAAGTTCAATAGAGTCTTCCATTTTAGCAAAGACTCAATGCATCAATCCTCACCCTCCATTTATCTATGATCCAAAGGTTGTAACTAATAGTCTTTTTTATTATAATAAATAAAACTTTAACTCAAACAACACACATACATCGGGATTTTATATCTAGCACCAATCAACCACCACCATCTTCGTCCACCGCCGCCACCACCAACCACCACCAGCAACTACGACCATACCCACACTATCCCGATCAAATCCACACCACCAAAACTTAATCTTTAGCACTAAGTTTCATTCTTGATGGATATAAGAGACATAATAGATGTTGATGATGGTAAGTTGTTTTGATTATGCTTATTTTTATGTTTTTTTCATTTTGATTATGCTTTAAAATTACATAGCTACTTTAGGTAAAACACATGTTATGGTTGTTGATGCACACCATGTGTTTGATGAAATGACACAATGATAATCACACTTATATCGCAAGTGTTTACTTATGAGTGAGCATTTTTTATTAAAGTCTGATGGGTTTTTGTACTTGATAAGGTGATTACAGAACTGTGACTTATGATTTTGTTTAATTTAATGAATCATAGATGAGTCACTGTGACTCATACATGAGTCACTGTGACTCATACATGAGTCACTGTGACTCATACATGAGTCACTGTGACTCATACATGAGTCACTATGAGAATATTAAGAAATATCAAAAGATATAAAGAAAGAATTTCAGGTCTTAGTGCCAAAGCCTCCTTCACATAAAATAGGTGACATGACTGAAGATATTTAGTAGCCAAGTTACGTGCATATCACCATACTGCACAAACTACCAAGAGCAGGATATCAAAGAGTATAAACAACAGCCATCATCTATGAGTCACTCTGGCTCATGTATGAGTCACACTGACTCATGTATGAGTCATGTGTTAAAAAGGTAGGTAGTTTCTGAAACTCCCAAGCATGTCTATTGGCTTTTGTTGTCACTGATACAAAAGAAGTAGCCGAGATAGCATCAACCGAAAAACCAGCAGCTGAGAAAGAAGTAACCGGGAAAGCAGCTGCCAAGAAACCATCTGCCAAGAAAAAACAAGCAGAGCCTGCAGAAGGAAAGTGTTATATTGTAATAGAACTAATAGTAGTAAATTTTGTTGATAGTTTTTCAGTGTTTGAGAATCATACTTATGATTTTAAGTAGTATGTTTTAAAAATTATAGTATTATATTTTTGGGTGTCTGAGAATCATAAGTGTCTTTGACTCATACTTGAGTCATGTGACTCATACATGAGTCAGGTGACTCGTACATGAGTCATGTGACTCATGTATGAGTCAGTATGACTTATACATGAGTCATAATGACTGGATATGTATTATAATGACTCATAAGATGTATTAACTGTAAAAACACTTTTACGTATTAAGTGTAAAAATGACAACAATCAAATGTACAAGTGTTTATAAACACTTGCAAAATTATATGACTCATGCATGAGTCATAATGACTCAGAATATGTTTTAACTGTTAAAAACACTTTTACATATTTATAAAACTGTATTAAGTATAGAAATGACAACAATCAGATATACAAGTGTTTATAAACACTTGCAAATTTATATGACTCATGCATGAGTCAGGCGACTCATGCATGAGTCAGGTGACTCATGCATGAGTCATGCGACTCATGCATGAGTCAGGTGACTCATGATATTCAATACATAGTATTCAAATCACATATTCAAGACATGTTTTCAACACTTCAATAAAAGAAATCATAAATTTAAATCAAATAGTCAACACATGTTTTCAACACTTCAATAAAAGAAAAACAGAAAATTAAATTAGATATTCAACACTTGTTTTCAACACTTGAAGTAGTTGTTGTATTTGATTCTCCTACTTTTATGCATCTTTACTCAACCAAAACAAACACTCGCCTATGTGGAAGTTAGCCTCATTTTGTTAGTCTCTGAATTGTTTCGTTCTTCTCTCTGTATATGCTTGTGTTTCTTGTTAATAAAAGCGGTATCAAATCCCTTCTCCAACGCCTTGAAATGTACTTCTCTGGAATCTCTTCAATGTCACGGTTCTTCAAAACACAAAATATGTGGTGACAAAGAAAACCATAACGCATAAAATGCCTACACGTACACTCAACTGATCCATCTCCAGGATTACAGAGAACCTTGAACATAAACATGAAACAAGTTAATAAGTGAGCATAAATCATCTCAACACTTTTACATATATGAGTCACTGACTCATATATGAGTTATGTGGCTCATCTATGAGTCATTTGTTACGTAATCATATATGAGTCAGTGAGACACATGTATGAGTCAGTATAACTCATATATGAGTCAGTGTGACTCATACATGAGTCACCAATACAGCGACTCATATGAGTCATAACGACTCATATATGAGTCACAACGACTCATATATGAGTCAAAGTTCCAATTCTTTAATCATAAATTCTACTTTTGTAATCAGCTTATCAACAACAAAAATCGACCAAAATTCAATAAAAATGCTCATTCATAACTTAGAACTTGCTAAATCACATGTGATTATCATTGTGTCATTTCATCAAACACATGGTGTGCATCAACAATCATAATATGGGATTTACCTATATCATTACTTGTTTGTACAACTACATCTTCAATAATATCGGCATCAACTTCATATATGAGTCACCGGCTTCAATAACATCGGCATCAACTTCAGTAACATCTACATCGTCAGAATATGGTGGTTTGTTGTGGAGGTTGCTGGATAAGGGCGGGTTTGTTGTGAAGGTCACCGGAAAAGTGGGTTTGTTGTAGAGGTCGCCGAAAAACTAAGGTTGTTGAGGTTATCGCTGTTAAAATGAGGCGGTGGTTGTGGAACATCCCGATCCACCATCTTTATTTTTTGTCTGTATAAAAATTGACAGCTAGTGAAATTCAATAGTATAATGAAAATAGATTTAACTATAACCATTAGATCAAATTAAAATCAATGGCTGTAAATGATCCATTGGATCTTTGATAAATAAAGGATCTTTATAGATCTAGTAGTTTTGAATCACAACCATAAATTTTAACCATTCTCAAATGCTATTAGTAGTTAATATAGAACGGATCTGGATCATAAGAATAATCCACCCGCTCTGATACCACTTGTTTGGTCCTATTATCGTGAATCTTTGCACGATTGACCGATTAACTACTAATAACATCTTCTTGTATTTTTCAACGTATAGACTTTTATTAGAATCAAATAAAGAATCTATAACCCACTTTGTTTGCGGAAACAAAGTGGTTGAATGAAAAGAGTTCTCTCTTGATGAACAAGAGAGGAAGAAATCCTAACACTACATTGTGTGTTTTATGTGAAATGGAAATCTTATCTATCTCTATTTACTACCTATCTATATATAGGAAAAGAAAAACAAAGCTTCCAAAGGAATCTTTCACTGAAGTGAAGCACACGTGCTCCCCATGCTTTCTTTCCCATCATAGTACAAAAGTAAATATTACTTTTGACTTTCTTATTGGTTGTACAAGTAACCACTCTTGTACTCTTGTCTCCCTTTGATTTTAGGAAGTTCCCGCCAATATCTTTAGGTAGTATTTGAGAGATAGATGAACATCGTTCAGCTTGGTTTGCCACTCAAAGCTGAACTGAAGGCAACTTCATTCAGGCCTGTCCTTCAGATGCTGATCCGCATTAGCTACTGAAGGTGAAGACTTTGTCTTCAAAGGAATCTAGATGTAAAACCCGCATACTTTTACCATGAATAGTACCCTTAAGATCGTACGTACTAGATTAAAACTTTCCTATTATAGCATGATTACGATTACGTGTTAGGATTTTACGTATTACGTACGTGTTAGTACACGATAAGTATTTACTACGCACGAACACGCAATAATTATTTGACAATAATTAATCACGAACATGCGATCATGAAATCACGAACGTAATTAAATCACGAACTATTATTAGTTATGTATATATATTTATTACGAGCGTAAATAAATATATTATGTCACGGTAATTATTTAACGAGAACACACAAAACGCGAACACGAGAACACACTTATTAAATAGACATGGAAAATGATCGGGTTACCCCATATGGGCCCCATATACCACGAAATTAGGAGGGAAATGGGCTTAGCCCATCAAATTTTACTAAACAAGAAAAAGGAGAAATCTTGTGTCATTTTTACAAAACAAGAAAAATAACAAAAACCCTAAAAATATTTCTTCCTTCTTCCTTTGTTCCTCTTTTGGCTGCCACCCATAAAACACCATGGAGGGGTGTTCGGGTTGATTTTGATCTTGGAATTTATGCAAGAGTTCGTGTGTGTTCATCCTTGATCGATCCACGTATTCGGTATACCTATTTAATCCTTTTTCTTTTGTTTTGGATTTAAAAATTAAATAAGAACATGATGTTTTTAAAAACCTAATTAAAAACATAGATCTAACATGTTTATGATTATGGGGTAGATCAAAACAAGGGTTTTAGGGGTGTTTGTCTAGCCGACGCCTAAACCGAACCCCTAAGGGGTCTCGGCTTGGCACATGGACCACCACCGAGACCTCAAGGTCCCGGTTCGGTGGTGTGGGTCCCACGGCAGCAGCAAACCAAAGGGAACCCCGAAGTGGTTCGGGGTATGGTGTCGATTTCATGTCCGGTTCATGGTTCTTAGTCAAGATCCGGTTCACGGTGTATGTTTAGATTTTTATTTTTATGATCTTATGTTAAAATTAAATTAATAACATGACATGATTAATTTAATAACATGACTTAGGTTATTTTAATTATTAAAATCATGAAATTATTAACCTAAGTATTTTTATATTTTAGACTTATAAATTAATTAATTATTTAAAAACCATGGTTATAATAATTAATTAACATGACTTAGGTTATATTATTAATAAATAATAATACATGTTTTAACCTAAGTATTTAACTTTATTTAATTAGAAACATGTTATACTTTAATTAAATATTTTAACCTATAGTTTATTTTAATTACACGAAATAATTAATAAACTATACATTATATCATAAGACTTAGAAAATAATCATGAAAACACTTAGGCTTATATACTTAGCTTATTTAACCAGCTTATTTCTAATTATGGAAACTTTCTATGTTTAGGAACTTATTTAATTAAGGCAGCTGATCTATTTATGGAAACTTTCTATTTTTAGAAACTTATCTATTTTAAGCAGTAATTCTATTTTTGGAAACTTTCTATTTTTGGAAACTTTCTATTTTTGATAACTTTCTATTTTTGGAAACTTTCTATTTTAGGAAACCTGCTATTTTTGGAAAGTTACTTATTATTACACAGTAAGTATAATAATACATGAAATACCAGAAATACTTAATCAGATTAAACAGAATATAAGATAAACACAGTTTAAGGCTTTAAACAGTAAAACATGGTAAGAACATATAGAATAAGCTAAGACATGACATAAAATCAGCTACGTATTTAGTAAGCAGATACTTATTAATGTATGTATTTATGTAGCACTAGTGATACGGAAGTAGGATTCCACTCAGTTCATCTTCTTCGTTCACTGGACATAAGGTACGGATTCCCGTCCTTTCAGTATGGACATTCTTTCCTTATTAGGATTCCCCGTATGTAGCCAACTGTTTTCCCGTAGTATAAGTTACGTGTTTGAATGCTTATGTTTAATTAAGAATACCTATAGCCATATACATGCATGACCAGTTTCACCTAGTTATGGAGGTACCATAACCATAACATTAGAGGCACTGATGTTATGACTTCACCACGGCGGAGTGATTGCTCGTGGCGTCCCTTCAGATTTTGGTCATTTATATTATATTATCATGTGGGGCGTATGGGTGCATCCTAGTTACATGTTTTCAGTCAGGATTTCTTGGTGAATGTGGTGTGTGCCTTGCATCCTTCACAAGGAGTTGATCCCTCCTACCCAGAACCAGTATATTAAATTAGAGGCAGCCCCTCTAATTTGCATGATGAGGTCACCCCTCCAAGTAGGGGTGTGATTCGGGTTGACCCGGTCGGGTTCGGGTCAACTCGGGTCGGGTCAAGTCGGGTCAAGGGTAAAAAATATATAACCCGAACCCGAGCTTAATTAGAACTCGGGTCACTCGGGTTCGGGTCAATTCGGGTCGGGTCAAATCGGGTCGGGTCAACTCGGGTTCGGGTCAACCCGAGTTTGAGGAAAAAGTGTAAAAAGTGGCCTAATTTTGTACTAAAACAATGTAAAAAGTCTAATTTTAGTCGGGTCAAGTCGGGTTGGTCGGGTTCGGGTCAACTCGGGTCGGGTCAAGTCGGGTCAAGGGTAAAAATATATAACCCGAACCCGAGCCTAATTAAAACTCGGGTCAATTCGGGTCAACCCGAATTGACCCGAATACGCTTTTGGACCCGAGTGACCCGACCCGAATATGATTATTCGGGTTCGGGTTCGGGTCGGGTTCGGGTCGGGTCAACTTTTTTGACACCCCTACCTCCAAGTATTCATGCACGGTGGATTTTCATGACATATATTGGCTAATGGTAAAATATGTTAAACAGTTTTCATAAGATAAACATAAGGCTTTTCAAACTATAAAACCAGTTTTATGAACATGTTCCAGGTTTTCCAGGACTTATACATTTCCGCTGCTATTAAGTCTCTTTTATGTTTTAGTCACTTATACTATGTCTATATCCGTGCACTGAGCGTTTTGCTCAGCCGTTACTTTCCTTTCCATGTCCCAAAACGGCAGGTACCTTAGGAAAGACTCGAGCATTTGGAGGACGTGCATAGGATGGAAGTTGCTAGAGACTTCTTTTCCTTGTTGCCTTCATATACTTATGCTTGTTTAGTCTTTCATTCATTTCTTTTGCTTTATTATGTTTTGGGCTTATGTTTGGGAACCGATGTTTGATTCCGGTTATCCCTATGGTCATGTAATGTTTTATACATTTATCATTGTATGCTTTGATGACACGACATAATTACGCGTGACATTCTATTATCAAAATGGGGTGTTACAATTATGGTATCAGAGCCAAGGCTTCGACCTGTAGGCTCTAAAACTCGACCTGTGACTAGTGGGTAGTCACCAGGAGCTTCCTAAGCCAACGCTTGTCATTCTACGTATTGACGTTTTCAGCGCATTGTTGTTTTAACCATGATGTTTTCAGCACCTTGAGGTTTTAACCTTGATGTTTTCATCGATATTGTTTTACTAATATGGATGGACAACCGTCTTTCATATTTAGTTATGTGTCATTGTTTCATGCATAATGTTCCTCGTGAACTGTGGCTATGTGGACTGAACCCCAGTAGTTCATAATTAGTCACATAATTTTTTTTTTCTGATAAGTTTTGACAGATGAGTTTCATTTATTTATGTTCATGTATCATTGTTGCAGGGATTATGACTAAGTAATGTTTGGTACAGGACTGACCCTATTTAGTCGCATGTGCTTTTATCGAAACTTTTAACTTTGGGACCGACCCATAGGCGTCCCCTCGCCATGTCTTTTGTTTTAGAACCGACCCATAGGCGTTCCCTCGCACATATAAAGGTTTTATAAACTACATTACGTATTCATGCACTGTTTTTCATGCATAAAATTTTTTTCTTGATTTAAATTAGCATAAATTTTTTTTTCTCTCATGCCCCCTCATAAGTTATTATGTTTTTATGTCAAGTATGTTTTCATACTGTCATGGTTAACTTCAATTTCATGCTGATTATGTTATACACTTTTTCATGATAGATGGTTTCATGTTTCTTCATGGTAATTCCGTCTTCATGTTGATTATGTCTTACACCTATTTTGTTATTTACGCTGTCCTGCAAGACATTGTTAGATTTCGTTGAATCCTGATTTCATGATAGTCATGGTTGGTTTTCATTGATCATGCTGTCAGGCAAATCATCGTTGAATTTGGTGTAACCACACTTTAACGTTTCTGTTACAACCAGAATGATGTCTATGCTAATACTGCCAGGTTATCATGATGGTTTTCCTAACCGTTAACCGATATACTTTCCTTAAATAATGACAAATGATCGACCCCATACCGATCATTTCATGTGCATTCCACGTGTACTCCACGTACCGTATTTCATGTGTATTACACGTACCTTAAATCCATGTATATTCCACTTGCAATACTTCACGAGTATTCGCTAGTCGATTCTGATTCACCTCAGGCGTATTTTCTATTGCTAATATTCTACAAGGTTGCTGATGCCGCTCATAACTTGGAGATCTTACTAAAGGTTGATGCTGCTGATGTCCAGAGACGCTACGAGATACGGATGCTGTTCACAACCTGGAGATCCTATTAGACGAAGACAAAGGCGTCGGAGCAAAGCAATTGGACGAGAAGATGCTTCACTATCAGACAATTTCCATCAATCATTGTCCCTAATTCTTAGTTACATGTCACACGTCATTCGGCTGTCATTTCAGCCATATGAGTGCAAACCGGTACCAGTCGGCCACTCAGCTGAATAGTTACATGAATCACGGTCATGAGAATGACCGTCATGGAACTGACAGACAAGACGATAGTAACCACTACCATGACAGAACTATCCTAAAAATCGCAACCGAGGCTCCGGCCGCGGACGTGATCAGACATACAAAGGATCAGTAGTCTAACCGATCCGCCAATTCTGGCATAATAACCTAATATTTGTAGTTCTATGGAATTGCGTCTCGAGACACATGTCAAGACATCAGTCAAGACACATGTCTCACGTATACTTTCTGAAGACACATGTCAAGACATCAGTTAAGACACATGTCTTACGTATACTTTCTGAAGACACATGTCAAGACATCAGTCAAGACACATGTCTCACGCATACTTTCTGAAGGCACATGTCAAGACATCAGTCAAGACACATGTCTCACGTATACTTTCTGAAGACACATGTCAAGACACCACTCAAGACATATGTCATGCTTATAGTTCCAAGAAACGAGTCAAGACACATGACTCACGTCCAACTATGGAACATTTCTAAGAAATTCAGGGTACCCTCCAAGGGTATATCCATTTGGTTGTGCCATGTATTAATCAGGCCACAAGAATTTCAATACCATTACCTGCGCATCAGTGAGAACTGTCATGTTGCCGATGTCACTTTCATTCTTGTAACCATAAATCATTGATCATGACCATGAAGGACGCCTTTCGTATTCCCACGTATACGAAGGTTTTCCTTCAACTTAATGATGAGATCCAAGTTGCTAACGCATTTCCTCGGACAGACACGAGATGAATTTTATCCTAATTGTGGACTATGAACAGCACACCATGCTACGATTCATAATTATGTACAGTAATATTCAGGCTCCTGAATACATTCAGCTTGATTTTCCATCAGGAAAATCTGTAAAATTATTTATGCTTACAAGCATGTGCGTTGTTAGCCATGGTCGCTAAAATTTTCTAGCTGTCAGTAAGACACGACTACTTAAGTCCTTTTACGCATAGCCAGTTGATAATTCCAAAATCTTCCTATACATTCCAGAAGAACCTACATGGAGAAGAATGGTACCATGAGATTATGTGTCGACTACCATCGATTTAAACAAATCACCATTCATGACCGTTATTCTCCTCCATGTATTGACAACATGTCCAATCGACCTTAGGGTGTTAATCACCTTTCCAAGATTGAACTCATGATCATGCTGCCAATAGTGACGGGTGAAAGAGCAGGACATGTCCATGACTGCTATTCGTGCACGACTCGGTCATGCTAGATTTATGATTTTGAATTAGTCTCATCAATGCTCCAACAACATTATGGACCTAATAAATTGAGTTTCCATGAACTCCTAAGCAAATTCATCAGCGTTTTCATTGAGGACAACCTGATTCCTTTAAGCCTAGAGAAGAACAGGAGGACCATATCTACGCTATGTTGCAAATTCTTGACAAGAGAAATTTTACCCTAGAAAATTTTCCAATATCAATTCTGTTTGATTACAGTGACACGCTGGATCACATGGAATTGCATGGTTAATCTTACCATGACTCAGCTTATGCGTAAAGGAGAGAACCCTACACTACATTAGGTATTCTAGAAAATTATACGCTAGGAGAAGTCTAGATTCAGAGACTCAGAGTTTCGCAAACTCCTAGGTATCAAGTTCTATGAAGCAAGATACAGTTACGTTCATATCTAAGTACCTGACATACCAACAGGTTAAGATAGGACACCAACAAACTGGGATGTTTTCATCATCTGAAATTGTGAATTGAAATGGGACAAGATCTCCACGGATTTTGGTTACCAGTTTAACGCAATCTCAGAAGAAGCATGATGCTATCTGGTTTATTGCAAACTTTTTGATCAAGTCTGCAAAATCCTTACATCCACAAGGATTTCAGAACCGACAGATTGATAGGACATGTTCCAGCCAAGGCTCATCCGATCACTTGGCAATCCCTCAGTTATCGGGTCAGACAAAGATTCATAATTGTGCTCCTTATTTACTTCACGTCTTTGTTCTAATTCCACGCCTTGCTTTCGCGCTCGCGTTCATGACACTATTCACGTTCATGATCGTATTTTGGCTTACGATTTTACGTTCATTTCTTTTCTCATTCTGGGTAGTTTGCAAGAACTTGAGAGACCAGACCCGAGTTTAGTATAACTCTCCATCATCAGATAGACGTTTCACGTCATATTCCACGTCTCACCTTGTAGCGTTTGACGTTACCGCCATTGTATTCTATGATCACGATATGTTTCACATGTCATGTTCATTCCACGTTCCTCATATCATGATCAAGATATGTTACACGTATCATGGATCACGATATGTTTACTCATACTACACTCGCCATATCTCCACGTAGCACGTTCAAAATTTTTCACGTATCACGTTCAAAATTTTTCACGTACTACGTTTCTTTATGTCTCGCGCATCGTTTCTAGTTATCAGTTAAGTCAGATTGTCTTGCATCGTAACGTTTCAGTTACCCTAACACGTTAACTCTTATTTTCCTCGATCGAATTTAGGGGATCTACTTTCCGTTGATAACCAAGAATTTCTTCGTATTCCAAGTCAAGGTCAGGAGGACCAAGATTTAACATTAGTGTCAAGATCTTCTGAAGGAACCGTTCCAAGAGGGAGGCCACTTGGAAACGGACAAGTTCATCCGGACTTTTATCCGTTTTCTCTCATCAATTAGATATGTCCTTTCAGTCACGTCACGTTCCATGTCCTTTCAAGACATGTCACGTTCCACGTTCCTTCTACCATGTCACCTGTACGTTCATTAATCTTACATACCCTCTCAGTTTGATTCGGGTATGTTTCTCTTTCAGTTACTTTATCTATAATTCGGGGACGAATTATTCTTTTTAGGGGGGAAGAGTTGTAAAACCCGCATGCTTTTACCATGAATAGTACCCTTAAGATCGTACGTACTAGATTAAAACTTTCCTATTATAGCATGATTACGATTACGTGTTAGGATTTTACGTATTACGTACGTGTTAGTACACGATAAGTATTTACTACGCACGAACACGCAATAATTATTTGACAATAATTAATCACGAACATGCGATCATGAAATCATGAACGTAATTAAATCACGAACTATTATTAGTTATGTATATATATTTATTACGAGCGTAAATAAATATATTATGTCACGGTAATTATTTAACGAGAACACACAAAACGCGAACACGAGAACAGACTTATTAAATAGACACGGAAAATGATCGGGTTACCCCATGTGGGCCCCATATACCACGAAATTAGGAGGGAAATGGGCTTAGCCCATCAAATTTTACTAAACAAGAAAAAGGAGAAATCTTGTGTCATTTTTACAAAACAAGAAAAATAACAAAAACCCTAAAAATATTTCTTCCTTCTTCCTTTGTTCCTCTTTTGGCCGCCACCCATAAAACACCATGGAGGGGTGTTCGGGTTGATTTTGATCTTGGAATTTATGCAAGAGTTCGTGTGTGTTCATCCTTGATCGATCCACGTATTCGGTATACCTATTTAATCCTTTTTCTTTTGTTTTGGATTTAAAAATTAAATAAGAACATGATGTTTTTAAAAACCTAATTAAAAACATAGATCTAACATGTTTATGATTATGGGGTAGATCAAAACAAGGGTTTTAGGGGTGTTTGTCTAGCCGACGCCTAAACTGAACCCCTAAGGGGTCTCGGCTTGGCACATGGACCACCACCGAGACCTCAAGGTCCCAGTTCGGTGGTGTGGGTCCCACGGCTGCAGCAAACCAAAGGGAACCCCGAAGTGGTTCGGGGTATGGTGTCGATTTCATGTCCGGTTCATGGTTCTTAGTCAAGATCCGGTTCACGGTGTATGTTTAGATTTTTATTTTTATGATCTTATGTTAAAATTAAATTAATAACATGACATGATTAATTTAATAACATGACTTAGGTTATTTTAATTATTAAAATCATGAAATTATTAACCTAAGTATTTTTATATTTTAGACTTATAAATTAATTAATTATTTAAAAACCATGGTTATAATAATTAATTAACATGACTTAGGTTATATTATTAATAAATAATAATACATGTTTTAACCTAAGTATTTAACTTTATTTAATTAGAAACATGTTATACTTTAATTAAATATTTTAACCTATAGTTTATTTTAATTACACGAAATAATTAATAAGCTATACATTATATCATAAGACTTAGAAAATAATCATGAAAACACTTAGGCTTATACACTTAGCTTATTTAACCAGCTTATTTCTAATTATGGAAACTTTCTATGTTTAGGAACTTATTTAATTAAGGCAGCTGATCTATTTATGGAAACTTTCTATTTTTAGAAACTTATCTATTTTAAGCAGTAATTCTATTTTTGGAAACTTTCTATTTTTGGAAACTTTCTATTTTTTGAAACTTTCTATTTTTGGTAACTTTCTATTTTTGGAAACTTTCTATTTTAGGAAACCTGCTATTTTTGGAAAGTTACTTATTATTACACAGTAAGTATAATAATACATGAAATACCAGAAATACTTAATCAGATTAAACAGAATATAAGATAAACACAGTTTAAGGCTTTAAACAGTAAAACATGGTAAGAACATATAGAATAAGCTAAGACATGACATAAAATCAGCTACGTATTTAGTAAGCAGATACTTATTAATGTATGTATTTATGTAGCACTAGTGATACGGAAGTAGGATTCCACTCAGTTCATCTTCTTCGTTCACTGGACATAAGGTACGGATTCCCGTCCTTTCAGTATGGACATTCTTTCCTTAATAGGATTCCCCGTATGCAGCCAACTGTTTTCCCGTAGTATAAGTTACGTGTTTGAATGCTTATGTTTAATTAAGAATACCTATAGCCATATACATGCATGACCAGTTTCACCTAGTTATGGAGGTACCATAACCATAACATTAGAGGCACTGATGTTATGACTTCACCATGGCGGAGTGATTGCTCGTGGCGTCCCTTCAGCTTTTGGCCATTTATATTATATTATCATGTGGGGCGTATGGGTGCATCCTAGTTACATGTTTTCAGTCAGGATTTCATGGTGAATGTGGTGTGTGCCTTGCATCCTTCACAAGGAGCTGATCCCTCCTACCCAGAACCAGTATATTAAATTAGAGGCAACCCCTCTAATTTGCATGATGAGGTCACCCCTCCAAGTATTCATGCACGGTGGATTTTCATGACCTATATTGGCTAATGGTAAAATATGTTAAACAATTTTCATAAGATAAACATAAGGCTTTTCAAACTATAAAACCAGTTTTATGAACATGTTCCAGGTTTTCCAGGATTTATACATTTCCGCTGCTATTAAGTCTCTATTATGTTTTAGTCACTTACTTGGTTTAAAAATGCGCGCATCATTGCGCAAATTGCGCGCATCAATGCGTTGCATTCAAAATTTCGCATCAAGCTGAATAATGCAATGCCATCCCAAAATGCGTTCGCATTAAACCGCAATTTGTCGCATTTGTGTAATGCTAGCAATGGTAGCAATTGTCGCAATCTAGTACTTAGGTCATTGTTGTCCAATTTTAACCTTTTAAAAGTGACCTATATATTTTAATAGCTTTTTAGAGATAAGAAATGGTAGACAAACATCTAAAGAAAGACAATAACAAAAATATAGTATTTTGCATTTTGCTAAGTTTTTATTGTCAAGCTTTACTTTCAATTTATTTGTTTTACAAGGGATTATAAGCCTAATTTAAATATGCTAGTAACTTATTTTATAAATTTATTGTATTTATTATATACTTATATAAAATTTTCACTTTTTTATACTAAACGCATCGCGTCTAAATTGCGCTTGCAATCACATTACGCATCACGCAGTAGCTTTTTAGACCTTTAGCGTAATGGATCGCAAAACGCATTTTTAAACCAAGGTCACTTATACTATGTCTATATCCGTGCACTGAGCGTTTTGCTCAGCCGTTACTTTCCTTTCCATGTCCCAAAACGGCAGGTACCTTAGGAAAGACTCGAGCATTTGGAGGACGTGCATAGGATGGAAGCTGCTAGAGACTTCTTTTCCTTGTTGCCTTCATATACTTATGCTTGTTTAGTCTTTCATTCATTTCTTTTGCTTTATTATGTTTTGGGCTTATGTTTGGGAACTGATGTTTGATTCCGGTTATCCCTATGGTCATGTAATGTTTTGTACATTTATCCTTGTATGCTTTGATGACACGTCATAATTACGCGTGACATTCAATTATCAAAATGGGGTGTTACACTGGAAGTGCTGTGCTGAACTATCTTCAGCTTGGACTGGTGCTGGACCTGGTGCTGAAGTATCTTCAGCAATTCTTCAAGTCTTCAGCAGCTATTTTATATTCAAATACTTGTGAGGAACAATTGGGTCAAATCTTGAACCAACAATCTCTCCCTATTTGGATATAAAAATAGCCCGAGTTGTCGTCTTCTTTGTTCAAGTCTTCTTTGTCCGCTGACCATCTTTGGTCACTGAAGCTTGAAATCTTGAAGATGACAAACTGAGTGTTTTTCACTCAGTACATACACTTAGTCTATTTGTTGTTCAAATCCTATTCCAACAATAAATTTTAACCATGCTCAAATGCTATTAGTAGTTAATATAGAACGGATCTGGATCATAAGAATAATCCACCCGCTTTGATACCACTTGTTGGGTCCTAGAATCGTGTAATCTTTGCACGATTGACCGATTAACTACTAATAACATCTTCTTGTACTTTTCAACGTATAGACTTTTATTAGAATCAAATAAAGAATCTATAACCCACTTTGTTTGCGGAAACAAAGTGGTTGAATGACAAGGGTTCTCTCTTGATGAACAAGAGAGGAAGAATTGCTAACACTACACTGTGTGTTTTACGTGAAATAGAAATCTTATCTATCTCTACTTACTACCTATCTATATATAGGAAAAGAAAAACAAAGCTTCCAAAGGAAGCTTTCACTAAAGTGAAGCCTATGTGCTCCCCATGCTTTCTTTCCCATCATAGTACAAAAGTAAATATTACTTTTGACTTTCTTATTGGCTGTACAAGTAACCACTCTTGTACTCTTGTCTCCCTTTGCTTTTAGGAAGTTCCCACCAATATCTTTAGGTAGTATTTGAGAGATAGATGAACATCGTTCAACTTGGTTTGTCACTCCAAGCTGAACTGAAGGCAACTTCATTCAGGCCTATCCTTCATATGCTGATCCGCATCAGCTACTGAAGGTGAAGACTTTGTCTTCAAAGGACTCTGGAAGTGCTGTGCTGAACTATCTTCAGATTGGACTGGTGCTGGACCTGGTGCTGAAGTGTCTTCAGCAATTCTTCAAGTCTTCAGCAGCTATTTTATATTCAAATACTTGTGAGGAACAATTGGGTAAAATCTTGACCCAACAAGGGTTTATGTGGTTTAGGGAAGGGTGAACAGTGGGGTTTAATTGTGTTTAATATTTGAAATCGTGTTTAATACCCAAACTTTAGTTAAACAAATTATTAAATAATCTGATTATTTAAAAGTGTGAGTGGAAAAGTGACGTGTGAGGGTGTGATGAGGTGGTGTGGGTTGATTAGTGGTGAGGGGTGATGTGTATAAATGATAGGTTGGGGTAAGTTTCCATGTCTGCCAAATTTGGTCCTTCATTCCTTAAAACTTTGTCACTTTAAGTATAAACAGCCAAGACTTGAAATCCCTTTGTTATGAAGTTTCCTTTTTCCAAGTTTGGCCACCAAATGTTTTGGCAAACTTGTTTCAAGGATTTACTTGTAATTTCATCATATTATAAGGGAATAAATGATATAATCTTGAAACTTAAGGACCAAACTTGTAACTTTTGAGATTTACAAGGGTCAAAAGTGACAAGTCTTCAAAAGTTAAGGGACCAATCTTGCCAAATCTTCAAACTTCAAGGACTTCAATGGAAAATCATCGTTCGGGTCTGGTTCTTTATGCAGCTTCGTTTCCCGTGTTTGTTTTTGCTTGATTCTTGTGATATTTTGTTGATTTCACGATATCCGTACCTAAAATACACAATGAACAAACACAAGCATATTTTGTGGTATTTTGATGATATTTTAAGCGTTTTAAGCCCGATTTGGACGATGAGACTATGTATAATTGTAGTCTCATCACTCCCTCATACTAAACCATTGCCGTGTCCCCACGCAATGCTAGAATTAAATATCGTAGCGCTTCTAAAATTCATTTTTATGTGACATTTATTGAAAACGTAAACTTAGATAAACTACTACACGTGTTTTAGACATAATGTATTGTTTTCATCACGATTAAGTGACTTTTAGGGTCAAAGAATAAGAACACGTGAATGCCTCATAGAGATAAGTTCGTCATCCTCGATTTTCACTCGATTCCATGCTAAACATGTAACGAAATCATTGTTATTATAAGTTAGCAACATAAACATTACTCACGAGTGTTAATTACGTGCTTAGACTCCCTTATTTCTAATTGGTATCTCATATATTTTATTTTGTCTTAATGATCACGAGGATACATCATTGACTTCTTTCGATATTTTATTAAGGACGAAAATAAAGTAGCATGATTTAATTGATAGTTAGCTAAAGGACACGATATTTTAAAACGTCTTCTCGTAATCTCCTTAAGTTCATATCTTGGCATAACTCGTTTCATGATTTGAGACCTTTCTCGGACCGATATTTGGCATGTGTTTTGAACTTCAAATCTTGGAAGACGTTCTTGAAATAATGGTCTTCTCTTTATATATGGAATTTCTTCAAACTTGACCACGACTTCATCATTTTTCTTCAATCTTTATTTGGGATTTTGGTATACAATGTTCCGCCTCCTTTTAGGACTTGGATATATTTATCCTCATACCTTGTTAGGGTCTTTTTGAATAGACTTCTCCATGATCTTTAGGGGAGTATATTGCTTCTCGTCGTGTGTCTCGATCCTTCATATTGATTTTAGAACAATGATACTTCACATCATCTTGGATCTTTAGCAACAAAATAGAGTCCCTCATGCCTTGTTAGGGCCTTTTTGGAACTTTGCCAATCTTCGCATCCCGCTTCAATAAGTTATGCCTTGGCTATGAACTCTATTCGAACACGGACAACTTTTAAACGATCTTGGGCTAAAAGCTAAGTAACCTTTTAAATCGTACGACCTTACTTATTGCATTTATTTAAACAAAAGCGTTGGGAGAAAAAGCTATTAATTACTACACATGAGATCGTGAAAGATTACGTAACTTATAATTAACTCTATCATTTCTCGTCCTCATTTAAGAGACTTAGCCTATAAAGTTAAGGAATCGAAGCTAGTGTAAAAACACGATCGAGTAAAAAATTACTCTTATTCTCACCATCGGAAAACCTACATTCGTGTCTTAAACACTTATGAAAAACAAGAAATTTTTTAAAATTTGTCCATTTTTAGCCTTATTTTGCATTAAACGATAACAAAAAGATGAATATTGGATTGCGTGATGACGTAAGCAAGGTAAAGTATCTACTCACCCCCATACTAAAACTAAACATTGTCCTTAATGTTTAGAGTCTAGGGGTGAAACACCCCCATACTAGAGACGAATTCGAATGTTGAATCTCGAGCATGGAAAGGGTAAAACGAATAACCTAAAAGCCGTTTATGAATTATGCTATTCAGATAAACGTTAGAACATAAAAGGATATCATCGGATATCGGAATCTCCAAAGGCAACGATCGAAGCTCGAGTGATCCGTAAAACGAACACGAGAGGCTTCAATGATGACGATGAACCTAATGAATCACAATCACAAACAACCACAGAACAAAGGTTGGAAGAGCACAAGTCCCCTCGTTACACTATTAGAAAACGATAATATTTAAAAGGATAAGCATGAGAATCCCCCACGAGGCACCTTGTTTTTGATAACCGAGTCAAAAGCTCGACTCGAATCCCCATAAATGTGATCATTTAGGGATAATCATGCTATGGTCATTTTTGGTGGGGCTTACATGATAATCAATGCCCAAAAGTACATGGAGTACTTTAAAAACCCGATACACGTATACCGGGGTCAAAGATAGCGTCCTTGTTTTCGGATGAAAGACGAAACAACGCTACTCCAACCAAAAACCCGAGAGGGTCAAAGAAAATAAATGAGAAGAAATAGAAAGGTGGGACAATGGGTGGGGCACTAAAATGAGCTACTCGAGGTAGACTCACACCAAGCAAATAGATATATTTTCCATTTATTGCATCGGTGAAAGAGCGAGATTTCCCTTTACAAGCAATTCCGGGATCAAATATCTCGTCCTCGGTGGAGAAATGTGAGGGAATATAAGGGGCTTACCCCACAGTAAAACCACACACACCATCGTCAAAGGGAGTAGACGAGGTGGTAGCACTCATAAATCGCGGTGATGACAGAGTTAGACATGTAGAAAATTCAATTAAACCAATTTTAAAATCCTTTCCTTTTTCATCGTTTAAAAACTCTTTATGAAAACCCGATTGAATTATGTCGAAAATATTTGGCGTTTCAAACTCAAGATTAGTCACGCTAAAAATCCACACATTTAAGTCGCGGTTAGGGGGTGGTGAATTGTATAAGTCCTCAAAACGTTTGTCAACAAAGAACACCGCCCCCTCGGGGTCAACATATTCGTCATCCTCATGATCGTGAATCTCATCGATTTATTCATCGTAAATAGGCTTATCGAACCAAAGTTCTTCATAATCCTCATTAATGATATTTGAAATTCTCTCGAAGAGATCACGATAAAGCACAAAATCATCATTCATAAGGGAGGAGTGTTGATTAGGTAACTCCTCGTGAATGTGGTAAACGCCATTCTCATTTGAGGAGTACTGATTAGGTAACTCCTCGAGAATGGGATTTTGGGTCACGTGAGTTGGTTCGTCATCGAAAATAAGTCGTTCCAACTCATCAAGTTCATCCTCGATTTTGGAAAGATCAACTTCACTCGTAGGTGGAAGTGGACGCAAAAGAGCTAGCTCTCGTTCGATAAGTTCCTCAATCTCGGGATCAAACTCGTAATCATCGTACTTTCCATGTGAAGAGGTCTTTTGAGGAGAATCCTCAAAAATGGCATGTGGGTTTTTAAGCACGTGATTAATCTCGGCAAAATCGCCATCGTCATCATCAAAGAAAGAGTCGATGTGAGCACTCACAACCATGGTCTTACAAGCCCTAGGGCTATGCTTAGGTGACTTTTCTAAGACGAGAGGATCGATGTCGATGAAACCTTTAGCCTCAACGGATGTTGGGCTAGGAAATGGAGGTACTTCAATGGATTTAGAAGTTGAAGCCTCAAAGACGTGGTCCTTCGAAGGTGGTGAGACGAGTCCATTTTTGTCATTGTCGTGATGGCACTAACGTCGCCCTTCGGAATTGGTTGTTCACTTGTTTCACCGAATACACCCCAAAGTGATTTTTCATCCATAAATTTACGAATACCCTTTTGAATTAAGTACACGTATTCTTTATCATTAAAATTGTCATCTTTAAAACCGTTCATTTTAATTCTTTCAAAACATGCATCAAGCCTCATATTTTCCGCTAAAGTTAAAATTTTGAAATCATTAGAATTTGAAACATTAGGTTTTGAAACCTCGATTTTATCATGATCATTTGAAACTTGGGATTTATTCGTGAAAAAGTCCATTTGTTCCTCCCCATATCTCATAGTAAGTTTCCCACCGTGGACGTCGATTACGGCTCGAGCCGTTGATAAAAAAGGTCAACCTAAAATAATGGGACATTTAGGATCACACTCATAATCGGATATGACGAAGTCCGTGGGAAAAACAAACTTTCCAATCCTAACATAGACATCCTCGGCTATTCCTATTGGTTCTAAAGGTGTAAAATTTGCTAGCTCGATTGTCATGTTCGTGGGGGTAAGTGAAGGCAATCTCATCAATTTCCAAAGAGAATGAGGTATAAGATTGATGCTAGCACCTAAATCGGCAAGGGCTTAACATCCCTCAATCTCGAAAAAATCACAAGGTAAAAGAAATTGGCCCGGATCCTCTTCCTTTCTCGGCATATGCCTTTTGGGTTTTTTTAAGAAGGATTGATGCACAAGTTTCTTCAAGGGTTACTTGGGTAAGGTCGATAAAACTCTCTTTTTGAACGGTGGATGGAATTCGAGGTACACGAGGGTGTGCACTCTTTTCCTTGGTCGCCACGTTCACCCCATCGACTTTAGAACATGAAGGCATCTTAGAAGTCGAGGGTTGAGAAGAAGGAACAACTCTAAATCCATCAAGGGTAGGGGTAATCACACGACTTGTCTCACGAGACGAGGCGGCTTTACATTGTTCCTTCGGATTTGCAACGGTGTCACTAGGTAACGAACTCGATGACGCACCCGAGGCCTTGTTCATAATGGCCGAAAACATATTTTTAATATCAATTTGTCCTTGCTCAATCTTCGTGTTTTGATTTTTCAAAGTATTGGAAAAGTCGTTTTTCAAAGTACCAATTTGTCCCTCTAAACGTCTCATATTAGCCTCATTCGTTTTCATGTATTCTTTAAAATCGTTTGACGAACTATTTTGATTTGAATTAAAGTTCCCTTAGTTTTGATTGTTTCTTTGAAAATTTCCTTGATTACCATTTGAAAAATTGTTACCTTGATTGTTGTTGTTTGAAAAATTCGAGTTTTGATTGTTGTTATTTTCTCGATTTTGCCAACTCAAATTACGACCTTTATTATAGCCTCCTTGATTCGAAAAATTTCCTTGTTGATTATTTCCTTGAAAATTGTTTCGGTTTTGATTAAAATTGTTGCCTTGGTTATAATTTCCTTGTGATGGACCCGCGTTGTTTTGATTTTGAAAATTGTTATTTAACGCGTTAACACTCGACGTTTGGCATCCGTAGCCGCACACTCTTAATAATTATGAGGTCCACCACACAATGTACACGATGCCTCAACCGCTTTCACCGTAGCGGGAGCGTCTTTCTTTTGCATCTCAATGAGAAAATACGTAAACACATTCGTCAACTTGTCGACTTTCGCATCAACCCTCTCAATGTCGCGATTAAAATTACTAACATTGGCGACATTGGCAACACTCGGTGCGTTGCGGAGTTGGTAAACCTTGGATCGATTCTCGGTAATCATTAATGCATCTTTCGGAACTTTACACAAAAAGTTGCCACCGGCGGCGGAATTCAACGAATCTTGTTCTTGAAAACTAAGACCGTTGTAAAACATATCGATTTGGTGTAACTCGGAATTTCCATGGTGAGGACATTGCCTAAGCAATTCCTTAAAACGATCCCACGCGTCTCTAAAAGATTCATTCGGCTCTTGCTCAAATCTCGTAATCTCGTTTTTGAAAAACGTCGTCTTAGACGGTGAAAAAAATGATTAACGAACTTGGAAACGAGATCCTTCCACGTAATTATGGAATTTGGTGGCTCTTTCTCGTACCAATCCTTGGCGGCACCATCGAGCGAGTATGGAAAAAGTATAAGCTTGACGACATCGGTGTCGACGGACTTAAACTTGCTCGTGGCCAAAAGACGATCAAAATTCCGAATGTGATCGTGAGGATTATCCGCCTCACGACCTCGAAACTCGTAGCTTGAATTAACGAAAGCATTCCGCTCTTAATCTCAAAATTCTCCGCTTCGATAGAGGGAATTACGATCGCGTCTCCATAACCCTCGCTGGGCGCTTGGAGCAATTCCATCATCGAACGATTGTCGGCCATCTCGTCTACGATCTCTTCAACAACGATATTAGGAACGTCGGTTTCTAATTCTCGTCTACGTCGTCGATTCCTTCGATTTCGATTGCGCCGATTCGAAGCGTTGCTAGATTTAGAATAATCCTTCGATCGAGTGCGCATGCACTAAGCGTAGAATGGGGGTAGCAAAGAAGATTCTTTTTGCGGTTTTTTATTTTTTCAATTTTTTTGGTTTTTGATTGTTTTTTAATTTTTTTGGATTTTTTGTGTATCACATAGACTCAAATCTACAAATCTCTCCTCGAATCAATTTCTTGATTAAAGGAGCCTCAAGGAATGAAAACGATCACGTGGAGTGAACGCCTTCGATGAATTTAGAACGTTGGTGGAACACCAAAACGTTCAAGAGGGTTTAATCTTGAAAACAAGCAAATATATTATACGTAGATAATACTTGGGTGGCAAACCCTCGATTAGCCCTCTTTCTCAAAACACGCACAAGCAAGCGGGGGAAACGAGGCGACGCTAAGCACTTAGGAGCCTTTTTCCCTTAGGTCGTGAAATACAACCGCCTTATACCCACCTTATAGTTTGTGTTAACCAAAATTAAGCCGCAATGCCTTTAAACTTTTGCTTTGGATTCGAATACAATAATTGAGTGATGAAATCCCAATTAAGGTTGCGTTTTCACGCTTTTGGAGATATTGTATATTTATTGTGATACGTAAAATACAATATATTAATAATATTCACAAGAAAAACGAAAACGATAATGGGATATCTACAATATAGTAAATGATTGTTTTGTGTTTAGTTTAGGAAAACCAAATACGACTTATTTGGATACTATAATATAGTAAGAACAAATAACAAAAATGAGTATGTAGGTTATATACGCTTTCAAAAAATTGAAAAGCAAAAACGCACTACTCACACAAACACGATATATATAAGGCTAAACACACCTCCCCGGCAGTGGCGCCAAAATGATCGAAGTAAAAGTACGCTTTTAGGAAAACGACGTATAATGGGCAAGTTAAACGTTCACGTTTAGGAAAACGCGAATGCTCGATAAGTGTGAGTTCGTTCTCGGCGGAGGTGTGTATTTGTTAGCCAATAATATAAAATCAAGTTTGGATTAGTGTCGTTTTTGGTTTTAAGAAGAGAAAATTAAAAGACGAGTTACACTACGATTACACTACGACGTAAAACGTAAAACGATGACGTAAATACGTAAAACGCGACGAAATTAAAAAATTTAAACTAATAATTAATTAAAAATTAAAACTAAGTCTAAAATAATATAAATAAGAATAAATATTCAATAAATAAATTTTAAAACCTTTTATTAATTAAATATTTAATTTTAAATGCTAATTACAACCCTAAAATTAAATATAATTAAGAAAAAGCCCAAAATATTATTTTATCAAATAAATATATTACTTATATTAATAAAACACTAAAAAGTATTTTTCCTAAAATTTAGAAACTTTTTTTCTATTTTCTAAACACTAAAAACACTTTTTAAACTAAAATAATGATTAATAATAATAAAATAATGATAAAATTATTTTGACTTTTTCAAAAATCCTAATTTATATAACTAAACAGTATAAAATGAAAAAGTTTGAAAAAAGTAATTTTTACCACTAAAATACAAAACAATTTGGATTAAAAACCTATTTAAACTAAAATTAATTCTAAAAAATAATAAAATAAAGTGAACAGTGAACTTTTTAATCTAAGGATCTTAAAATATTTTATTGAAACTATGAAAATTAGAAAATTTGAAAAATATTAATTTTTTGCACTAAAAGACAAAAAACAGAATAACTAAAACCATTTTAAATTGAATTAATTTAGAAAATACAAAATGAACAATAAAATAAAATTAAACTTTATGAAAATTCTTAAAATAAATAATTTAACCAAGGAAAAATAGAAAGACTGAAAAAACAACAATTTTCTGCCACTAAAGACAAAAAAGTCCAGATCTTGATGTTGACTGCTTGGACTCTTTTGTTTTTAGTGCAGCAGTGGGAAAGATAAGCTTAGCAGTGGGAACTTTTTCCCACTGCTCCCAAACAGAAAAACAATTTTGGTTGATTTAAGGCTTGTTACTTGGTTTCGTTTGGAACAAGAGGCACCCCTACACTCAGTTGAGTGTAGGAAGTCAAGATAAACAGAAAATTGCACAAGTCCAATACACAGAAATCACACAACTAGCACATGAATGTTACTGTATCACAGAAACTAGACCTGGACAACTTTTACTGATGCAATTGGTGTTTAAGTGAATTTCAAGCCACAATATCTATCAATCTAGCTAACCACAACCAAATCCAAGAGCACTCAATCCCTAATCAACCTAAACTCTAACTAGTTTCTAGCTTTCAAAGTAAAAAACCACAAAATTGAACTTGTTTTACCCCTACTGATTTTTAAAGCAGATATATAAAAAACTAACATGCAACTTACTTATTTCTTCTTACAAACTAAAAGCAAGTTACTAGTTTATCCTTCCACTACTATAAAGAGTATGTTTAGGCTGAGATAAAGATCTTGTGTGTCACCCACAATTCCTAATCACCCAAAACCAAACACCACTTTATATCCTGATGAACAATTTTTTCAAACCAACATTATGCAAAATAACTTAAAAATATAAGAATCTAACATGAAACAGTCACTTAACACCAAATGACAGAAAATAAACAAGAATCAACAATCAAATAGTCACCAAGATCAAATTCACACAAAACAACTTTTCAAACAAGAATAATAAAAAAAGGGGTTTGAAGCCTACTTAAAAAGCTGATGCCTTCCTTTTTAGGGGTTTTCAAGTTTGAAAGAGCTTGTTGTAGCTTGTGTAGAGAGCCCTCGTTATTTGGTCTACAACAGACCAAGACGGGACTATGTCTTCAACAAAGGAATTAAATGGAAAGGATGAAGTGTTTTCTCATTGATCCCTACACAAACACAACTAAACAAACTACAAGCCCAATAACCATGCTATAAGGTCAATTGTCAGGTGGCTTATACCAGGCTTATTGAACAGTGAGTATTAGTACAAAGATTAAAACAATGATTTTCTGAAAAACTAGTTTTGGAACCAAACTTTATAAACTGAACAAGTATCAACAATATGTAATACCACTCTGTAAACTTAACCTAGGCTTGGATTGTCAGTCCAAACCTATATCATCAGCTTATAAAGTAATGGGTCTCAAAAGGTTTTAACAAGGCAACTTGGTAAAGGCTTTTGATAAAATTGAAACACAATTGCAGAAGTATAAAAGAGACCAATTTAAAAGACAAGATTAAACTAAATGGAACTCAGAAAATTTTGCAAGGCCAAAAATCATACTTTAACTATTCATAAAATTTGGGTTTACAAGAAAATCTGGAACAAGAAAGTACATTCACATGTCAAATGTATTTATACTAACTAATAGAGGGTTCTAGAATTACATAAACCCTAGCACTAAAATTCCTTCTCTGCCCTTGGACTTGAATTTTTGAGTTTGGTCAAATTCACCTCATGTGACTTGATTGTGATGGCTAGCTGTTGAAGTTGATCTTGGGCGTTCAAAAATTCCTTTGGGACCAAGTTTAATGGATTAGGCGTTTGATGGGATGTATAGATTCTTCTTTTGCTAAAAATGTCCAAACATGGAGCAGGGAATGTCTTGTGTGGGGCTCACGTTGAAGTGGTGGGGGTTTTTGTGAATGGGATTAAGTGAGGATGAAGTGAATTAGGGTTATGGAGGTTATGGGGTCAAACCCCTTTGATTTGACTGTGTTAATAATTAGGGTTTATGTGGTTTAGGGAAGGGTGATCAATGGAGTTTGATTGTGTTTAATATTTGAAATCGTGTTTACCACCCAAAATTTAGTTAAACAGATTATTAAATAAACTGATTATTTAAAAGTGTGAGTGGAAAAGTGACGTGTGAGGGTGTGATGAGGTGGTGTGGGTTGATTGGTGGTGAGGGGTGATGTGTATAAATGATAGACTGGGGTAAGTTTCCATGTCTGCCACATTTAGTCCTTCATTCCTCAAAACATTGTCATTTTAAGTTTAAACAACCAAGACTTGAAATTCCTTTGTTATGAAGTTTCCTTTTTCTAACTTTGGCCACCAAATGTTTTGGCAAACTTGTTTCAAGGACTTTACTTGTAATTTCATCATATTCCAAGGGCATAAATGATATAATCTTGAAACTTAAGGACCATACTTATAACTTTTGATATTTACAAGGGTCAAAAGTGACAAGTCTTCAAAAGTTGAGGGACCAATCTTGCCAAATATTCAAACTTCAAGGACTTTAATGGAAAATCATCGTTCGGGTCCGGTTCTTTGTGCAGCTTCATTTCCCATGCTCGTTTTTGCTTGATTCTTATGATCTTTTGTTGATTTCATGATATCCGTACCTAAAATACACAATGAACAAACACAAACATATTTTGGGGGTATTTTGATGATATTTTAAGCATTTTAAGCCCGATTTGGACGATGAGACTATGTATAATTGCAGTCTCATCAATTTTCAACATTACCTTTGGATACAATTGATGGGACTCTAATTATACATCTTTTCATACTTAAAAAGGCTTAAAATGAATAAAATATCATCAAAGGTGCATCATATATTCTTGTT
Source organism: Glebionis coronaria (assembly GCA_025667525.1). Classification (NCBI taxonomy): domain Eukaryota; kingdom Viridiplantae; phylum Streptophyta; class Magnoliopsida; order Asterales; family Asteraceae; genus Glebionis; species Glebionis coronaria. The sequence continues at coordinate 312,946,708 of CM046880.1, read as the reverse complement.
TTCTTTGTTTGTGTATGTGCAAGCACGAATATTGAGAAATCACAAAGAAATACCAATAACAAGACAAAACGGACACGAGCAACAAAGTCGTACAAGAAAACTGAAGCCGGATGTCGTTTTACGGGTTTTGAAACCCTAAGAGCTTAAAATTACCAAATTACCTTTGAAGAATGAATAAATGACCATTTTACCCCTCAACTTTACCAAATGTTCACTTGATACCTGAAGGTCTATGATTTCTTGGGATTGTGCAATCTATGAATTAATCTATTGATTGAATGGAGAAGGAGGACGAAGAAGATGGGTATAGAGAGAGAAAAAAGAGAGGAGGAGAAAGATAGAGAGAGAAAGTAAATTTATTAAAATGAAAAAGCGAGAAAAATGAAAGAGCCACCCCTCCTAACATGCTAGGAGGGGGTATATATATAGCCCACCCTACATGTGGGCTATATGGACTATATTGTTTACAAACTGGATCACGAGCCTATAACTTGAATATATTATTGGAGTGACCGATCCTTTCTAAATACGTAAAAACGTATTTCCAACAATCTCCCCCTGAGGGAGGTCACTCCAAGTTACAATGTCCTAAATAGTCTATAGCTCGTGATCTATGCTAATATTGATGTGACCGAGACTTTCCTTGGAAAAAACGTATTTCCAACAATCTTCCCCTAAGGGAGGTCACACCATTTTACAAAATCTTAAACCTAGCATACTATGCTTGAGTCTTCAATCTTGTTCTTGTGAATATGCTTGATGTGATCTTTGACTTTAGTCTTGAGCATGTTTCCTTGCCTTGACCTTGTGCATTCTTCACTTGTGATATTTGCCTCTTCGTGACTTCATGTTCCACATACTTATACCTTTAAATTCTTGAAAGCTTCAGAGTTTGATACAGCGGAAGACTTGACCTTCAGACTTTCTTGAATTTGTTAAAGTACTAAGTGTATGTAGTATAAGCATGTGGTGACGACTTCTTCTGGATTGTATACGGCAATGCCACCTTCTTGTTACGCTGCATAAGACAGTTAGCAACAAAACATATACACGGATGAAATAGCCTTGAACATTTCATTCTAATTCGGTAGCATTTTACCTCCGGTCGGTGAAGACCGTTGGACGATATAAAATATCGTACTTGTGACAGGTAGTTTCAATTAAGAACCTCCTTGACAAGATTTCACGGGTAAACCCGTTCTCTTTATTCGACCGTCCAAAGCTGACTGCGAACATAAAGAGTGAATCATTTGGATAATAATATCCGCATGATTTGAAGCCGTCAATTCATGTTCCTAGAACAAGTGAAGTTTAATTAAGAACCGCACCATCGTTGCTTTCCAGTTGTCACGAGCTTGATTCGTATAGAATCTTGCAAGTTACCTACCAAGTGCTGTTTGAGGTTAACACTAGAAGGATTTCCACTCATCACTGTGAACACTATAGAGTGTCACTATGAGTGTTCTGGCAAGATCACTAAGATATTGCGTAGAGGCCTGGAACGTGTTTAAGTTCAGTTAAGAATTAAACCACTGTTGCTTTCCAGTTATCACAAGTTTGATTCATAAAGAATCGCACAAGTCACCTACCATGAGCTTTTTGATATTCGCTCAAGAAGGATTTCCATCTTCATTGTAGATACTTTCGTATTACTCGGATGTTCAGGCAAGATCATGAAGATTTTGCGTAGGACTCTTAAGAACTTTCTTACTTTTCCCAGTGTGTGAAGAAGCAAGGAATTATAAAAGTGTGCCCTAATGAGATATATGATGATCTCAAATGGCTCTAGACTCGATCGTGCATTTTGGATTTTAGTGATCGGAGGCTGGAGAGGAGTGCCACCTTTTCAATACCAATTTATTCGGAGTGAATAAATCAATAGATAATGTGTTGTCTCCGTGTGATTAAAACAAATATCTTTTGAGAGATATATGAGTTAGCTGGGATGGGTTGTGCCTTACATCACTGGGTCCATGATGTCTATCTTCAATATCGAGAATCATAAATGATCTCAATAGCATATGAATTGACCCGGTTTCTGCCTAAGTTGTAAGGAGGGCTACTTTCTTTACACCCTTTATCTTTACAATTCTTTTTCATTCTTCAACCCCTTCAATGCTTACCAATACGTCATAACTAGCACCTTGTTGTGATTGTTCCAGTGCTAACTTAAGTACTTGGTCAGCATTCAGTTGCGTTTACAATCTTTCTCCATCTTTCCTAAGGACTACTATTTCTAGCTATGGAATGTCCTTGGGAAGATTCCTCCGGTTCTAGTGGAATCATTGGAATTTAACCTATCCTACCATCCTTATGTCACCACAATCGTCACCGTCGTGAATTAAGATGTTGTGGGTAAGTATACGTCACCATGAAATCCATTTTAATGTCCAAATCCATTTTGCTCCCCCTTAACATATGCCACGATATTCAAAAACATTTCGCACATGTTGGGATGAGCCAGCACATTAAGTCAAACCATTGAATTAATTGATCTCATATTAAATCACATTTTCTCCCCCATATTAAAAATATAACCCAATCGATGTTTTTAATATCAATTGATTTAATGAGATTTTAAGAAAGTTTGGTAAGAAAAATGTAAATCCGATTAAATTCATTTATCTTCATGATTTTTACAAGCTCCCCCTCAAATTAATGAGGGTGTACTAAAAACGTAAATTAAGTACCTTTTAAACACAAGTGTAAGGTACTTATTACGTGCCAGGATCGGATAAGATAATGTATTCACAAGATTAAAGTGTACGAGTTAGGACCTGAAATGATGAGAACATCATGTGATAAGATCACGTGGTTCTTGTCTGCGAACGTTGGTCTTCCTCGTAACTTCTGAAATTATCTTCTCCTTTACACCACATGGACAATTAATATCGTTGTCTTGACACCAACTTGTGAGCATTGGCACTTTCGGCATCAAAGATTCTGAACGCTTGACAATTGCTCCCCCTCAATTGTTGACCCGTGTTCTAATTAAAGAGCTGTAGCCGTCGTTTGAGTAGTCGCATCGTCTAGTATGTAGATATCAATTGCAACGAACTTCGGATTGTGGAGTTGATAACTTCGGATTCTGAAGTCAAAGCTTTCCGGTGAAATGCTTGACTTCAATGTGAAAAGCGGGTTACTATCAGATATAATAGCAAACCATATGGAGCATGTTTTAAATCTTTTAAACTTCTGCTCGAACTTTATTTACAACCCCGTGTCATTATTGAATGACATTTCTAGGTTCGTAAATATTATCGATTCCAGAAGACATGCTCTTTTTATCAAAACATATTTGAACAAACAATTTTGAAAGATTTAGAAAAAACCTTTTGAAAGATTCTTGAAAAATTGTGTTCAAAGTTTTGAAAAACAATTACTTGAGCTTAAGATGTTGAATATCTTAAAAGCGAGCTCAAGTCCGAGAAGTTGTGAACTTCCCGTTGTTAAGGATAAGTTACCATCGGCGATAAACTTTCCTTTTATCTGAAGGATGAGTCCTAAGCTGACATTTACTTAGAAGTCGTTTTCTTGAGCTTGAAAACTTTGATTGTTTTAACGGAAAGCTCATGACCGAGAAAGGTTAATTTCTCGTTATGAGGAAAAGTTCTCTTATTTAAAAGATACACTTTCCTTTATGAGCTTAAAAGTTCGAATGTTTTAATACAAGCTCATGACCGAGAAATGTTAATTTCTCGTTATGAGGATAAGTTATCATAAAAGATAATCTTTCCTTTATTTGAAATTTGAGTTACTGTCTGACATTTAACTGTAAGTCATTGTGCATGAGCTTAAAAACTTCGAATGTTTTTATTATTAGCTCATGCCCGAGAAAAATTAATTTCTCGTTGTAAGGATAAGTTTATCATCGGCGATAAACTTTCCTTTATTTGAAGAATGGGTCATCATCTGTTATTTAATGATGAGACTTTATACACGAGCTTAAAACTTTTGAATAGTTTTAACGGAAGCTCATGTCCGTGAAAATTTAATTTCTCGTTTTAAGGATAAGTTTATCATCGGCGATAAACTTTCCTGCCTTTGAAGAACGGGGCATAATTTGAAATGTGATTATACGCCATATACACGAGCTTAAAACCTTTGAATAGTTTTAACGGAAGCTCGTGTCCGAGAAAATTTAATTTCTCGTTTTGAGGATAAGTTTATCGTTGCGTAGATAACTTCCCTTTCTTTGAAGTTCGGGTTACAGACTATGATCTGATTGTAAGCCATTATGCATGAGCTTAAAAACTTGGAATGTTTTTGATATAAGCTCATGCCCGAGAAAAATGAATTTCTCGTTTTTAGGATAAGTTTATCATCGGCGATAAACTTTCCTTTCTCTGAAATTCGGGGCACAGACTCTGATTTGAATGTGAGCCTTGTGTTAAGCTTAACCATGAATCCCCTGAGACACTTGTTTCTCTGATACTTGCTTCTTCAGCAACCAAACTCTAAGAGTATCCTTTGTTGAACGGTATACAACGATTGGACCGCTTCGTTCTTTTGGAACATCAACTTTGGGACCTGCATTCTCATTAGGAGTTTGCATGCTTTGACATGGGTTAGCGATATCAATTATAGAGGCACGCGGGGGTTCACAGTTGGCTTTACTTGTGTTAGAGGTGACATGAGTAGATGATTCACTTATCTTAGCTGGCAAACGTTTCCTTTTATAGAAAACCTTAAGTTTAGGCTTAAGTGAAGTATCATCTTTATCAATTTCCTCCCTAGTAGTCTTAGTAGAATCGGAGACTATCCTAGTTAAAGGGCACTCGTTCCCTACAAGAGTGAAAGCTCTACCAGTGGGGCGCCAAACTTTACCAAAGGGTTTGATTTTAGCTATCCACTGGGACTTAATTCTAGCACGGGAGTTCACCTCATCAAGTAATTTCTTGACACGAGAGTTATGATTTGCCGTAAAGACACATTTTCTACATATTTTACAAGTAGCATATTTAATGTCCGAGTAATTCCTAGACGATTGATCGATGCTCCTAGGAGACGTCATGCTACGGTTTGCAGTGTTGGGTAATCTAGAAGGCATCTGACTAGGTTGGACATTGCTATCTCTTATATGTGTCTTTTGAATAGCTTCCCTTTGACCAAAATCATGGCGCACATTAGTTGAACTAGTTCTAGACGTGTTCTTTGAACTATTCTTAGAGAAACTAGAGGCAATCATGTGATGAGGTCTTGCTAAAACTGATTTAGTCACATTAGGCCTAGTTGGTGGAGTGACTATTCTAGAAATATGAACCAAATCAACTTGGGAGGCAAACCGCGGTCTCGAGGATTGTGGTCGCTCGGATCTAAATGCAGTAAGTTGTCTAACGAACTGATTTGTAGGCGGTTTCCCCAAGATTGATGGTTTTTCAAGCTTAGTATCCACACTAGGTCCTCTAGTTTTCCTTAACTCATTTTTCAACGCAGCTATAGCAAAAACCTTTTCCTGAACTTGAGCCTTTAAAGTCTCATTTTCTTTGAGCAATCTATCTTGGGATGCCAATTTAGACTCCAGTAACTGAATTTGTTTCAAAAGATCATCCTTTTCAGCTTTAGAATCTAAAACTTTTTGATCCAATTTTCTTTCAAGAACAACGTTTTACTTTTCAAGTTTTCAAAGTATGTTTCAAATTTGTCCGTTTTCTTAGAAAATTCAAGTTTGGCATCCTCAAGATCTTTTGATTGTTGAGCTACAATCGTTTCGAGCTCTCTAATCTTGGAATCAGAAGCAGTCAATGAAGCAGTTATAAAACAATTATCATGATGTTTAGCATTTTGAACAATCTCTCCCCCATTAGACTTACATCGGATGAATCATAAGTGGTATTGCTATCACTCTTTTCCATCCCATGTTTGTCATAATTAGGTTCAGAATGCTCAATATGCGGCATATCATCAGCATATACATCATAAACAACATTACATTGTACCATGTTTTAAGGCTCTGCGTCATAAATGGGTAAGGTGTCATCAAGAGAGATCTCGTGAACATTCCCCGACGTGCCACTGGTATCATGTTGTCCTCCTGATTCCGTGCTCTTACCATCGTTAGGCTCCAAGTTGTCAACCGTATGACTATTTTCCTCTTGCATCGAAGAGTCTTGCACTTCCTTATCATACGCTTGCTGAAGTCGAGATCTTTCATAAATCGAAGACGAGACCGATGTCATGAGTTTCAAAACTGTATCACGGAAAACTCGAAGCTCGGTATGTGTATCTCGAAGAAATGATTGGCAGATGACTAAACTTTCAGGCTTGATGATATTGAATTGGAGGAAAGGCGTGAGTTGTGTCACAAGAGCCTTATATGCAAGTGCTGATGCAGAGTGATTAAAGTTGTCATGGTTGAGTTGCTCGACGAGTTGGGTCAAAGTGGTGAATATTGAGTCGATGAATATATGACGATCTTGACCAAAGATGGTCACAAATTCGCTCCCTCCCTGAAGCCGTGAAAGTGTAACTAGATGATACTGAAGCATTTGAAATGAAGTGATGCCATTATCACTAACTTTGGCTTGCAAATTATGCGCTTCTCCCTTTTGACATGGCGAATTGAACGAATCCATTGAATATCGATGAAAAATGATGTGAATGTGGTTGGTTTTGGGATTTTATAATACGTGAAGAAACTTAGAGACAGAAAGTCACGGAATACGACAAAACCAACGAAACGATCCGTAAATAAATCTGAAAAGTCCTCGATCGATGATAAAAACCTTCTTCACATACAAATAAGAATATCCGATTAAAAAATCCGTAGCCACTAAAAGTAAAGCCCTTCACTTAGACTCGTCACTTTTGTTTTCAAATTCGGCTACACAAACTTTCAACCCGTCAAATATTTTACGACTTTGGTTCTTTCGAAATACCCGCCTCAACCCAATAATACCTCTCACAACTAAATCTAAAATAATACTAAAATAGCAATAGGTAAAAAATATAAAAAAAATAAAACCTTTCTTAAAAAAAATGACTATAAAATAGTACTATAAAAAACGGAAATTAACTAAAAAAAACGTTAGCTCAAGAATCTCAAAATTAGAAAAAAGACCCAGTCAAATTTTATCACCACCTACCACACAAACGTGGCAGTATTTATGTGATAGTAGCACACAACCCAACCAGATTCCTTGTTATCTCCGCTCTTTAAAAAATATATAAACCCAATCTATGTTTATCTCTCTCAAAACACAAACCTAACAACTTTGTATATCCCAAATCTAACTCTCTCAAAAACACCGCCTCACTAATTTCTATTCCCAAAACAACAAATCACATAACCCTAATTTGTTCTTCAGTTTCTCCATCCCTTAATCTACTTAACACAAAGCATAAAACCTATCTACAAACCCAGATAAATCCACCGTCGCTTTCTTTGTCAAAAGGTCATCCTGTTTCAAGATGAGATGCAGTATCCAAGGCTTCAAGATCCAAGAATGGATCTCGGGTAGGTATTTGTTAAAAAAATGAGACGAAAAGATTATATAAAAAAGTAAAAAGATTTGACAAGAAAATTAATAGATAAAAACGCAAATCCTAAGATTTAACCATGGCTCTGATACCAATTGAAGGTCTACGATTTCTTGGGATTGTGCAATCTATGAATTAATGTATTGATTGAATGGAGGAGGAGGAGGAAGAAGATGGGTATAGAGAGAAAAAGGAGAGAGGAGGAGAAAGATAGAGAGAGAAAGTAAATTTATTAAAATGAAAAAGCGAGAAAAATGAAAGAGCCACCCCTCCTAACATGCTAGGAGGGGGTATATATATAGCCCACCCTACATGTGGGCTATATGGACTATATTGTTTACAAACTGGATCACGAGCCTATTACTTGAATATATTATTGGAGTGACCGATCCTTTATAAATACGTAAAAACGTATTTCCAACAATACCTTGAGAAATCAAAAATTACATCATAGGTCCCTAAAGTTTAAAGATATTGCAAAGATAATCCTTTTCATAGTTTATTACAACAACAATGACTAAAAGTGCAAAAGGAAAAATTATTTATATAAGGATTTGGTTGGTTTCGTTGTTAATAAAGTGAGGGACCAAAAGCATAAACTTTGAAAGTTTAAATTAAGTAAACGAGGGAAACATGTGATCTTTTCCTAATTTGGATTAAACAAGTGCTAATTTCCTCATAAACCCTAATACTCTCCCAGTTTCGATTAACATCAAACCAAAGGGTAATTTACAATTAACTTGGGTAAATTATCATTCAACCAACAAAGAACATATCAACGTGCATGAATCATCCATCTCAACAGCAAGGGTCTCACTACAGCTCAAGACAGTCACAGGTCACCTTCAAGAATTCAGATAGGAAGACCAATTAAAGGTTAGGATGACTTGGCGTGCTCACCACACCAAAATCAACAGCTAAGATCAATTTCACACCTCTGGCATCAAATGTATCGGCCAAGAAGACTCTAGAAGCCAATTTTGAATTCAAGTATGTTAATCCCAAACTTAGATCAATTTAGCTTTGTGTTAACGAGATTAAATCAAGTATAACACATAGAGAAACTTTGTGTTTATGACAATCTAAGTGTTATGCGGAATTAACACTTAGAACAAAGAACAAAGCGAAACACAATGGATACCAAACTTTCACTTTATTGATGATCGATTATGTACAATGAAAGTGAGTAAAACGTATATAAATATCAAACCATAAGACCTCCTTTTATAACATAAGGAGTCTTAAACAATAATCTACTTATCAACTATTCTAGGAAAAGATAAATATAGAAAATACAATGTTAATCATATCTTTCCTAAATATACAAAACGTGTTGATTAAGTTGTTGTCTTGTGATTGGGATTTCCTTTGTCAGCGCCTTGATATGTCTTGTCAGTGCCCAATCTGTCAGCGCCTCAATTGCTCTTGTCAGCGTCCAAAATCCATTTGTCAGCGGCTGAGTGACTTAGCTATTTTTATTCCCAACAATCCTCCCCTAAACTTGATACTTACTCTAATAATCAAGTTTCTGAATAAAAACAAAATACAAGAGAGGATTCTTACAAATAAAACCTACTCCTTAATCTGAGCATATATAAACCGTAAAAAGTCCATGCTAACATCACTGGTGTAATCAACTTCAAGCTTGGTGCATACCAACTTCTTCAACAATTCTTGTGATAGAGGATATTCTTGATCTATCAACAAGTATTCTGCAAACTTTGTAGTACTAAGATGGTAAACACCGGCAGCTGAATACAAATTCCACTTCAACTCACTCAAGTCATCCAGATCCATCCATACTAGATCAGCAACATCATGGGCAAACATTGTTCTAAATGTTGTCCATATTTTTATTCTGTTCATTGATGAAGGAGCTTCAGTCTCATACATCTCCTTCATTAAACTCCAAAGAGTTTCTATATCCTCCCTGTCCATGCTGGCAAACAATGAAACCAAAGAGGTAAAAGTATGTACCTTATCACCAGCCCTGGTGATCTTCCAAAACCCCACAGAATCTTATTCATACTTAATGATTGGATTCTTGAAGTCTAAAGGCACAACAACAGCTAAATTAGAGGCCACCAATGGTGAAAGCACCATATTTTTCTTCAAAACTGCTTCAGTTGGGTGCACTTGATCAAGTTCTGGAAACCTCAACTTGAACTCCTTCTTCACTGGTTTAGGCACAATTAATGCCTTCTTAATATTTAGCTCTTTCTCAATTTCTTCTTGTCTTTCTTCAGACAGTAACCTAAATGTGTTTGCTTCACACATAGACTCCCAAATAGGATAAGCAAAGTACTCCAATTGTTCAAAAGAAAGATCCCTCGCTTTAGCATAAGTCCACCCTGTTTGATGGCATCTAAGAAGCATATTATAGAGCTCCCTTTTTGGCTGTCTTGTTCTCAAAAAGCACTTTGTTTTCCATGTGTTCCAAAATGATTTTGCAATCACTTTGAACTCTCAACAGAAACTCCAAACCCCAAATCTGCTCTGTTAAGGTCATGTTTGGATTTTCTGTGCAGACTTCTTCCCACTTGAAATACATAGCAAAAACATGGGGAATGTCAAAATCAACCTACATTTTCAACTTATTGAGCTTTTTTCTTGCTAGATCATCTTCCCCATACTATAATTTTTCCAAGTCTACCAAGTTGCTCATATCAGCATTTGAGCTATGTGAACTTTCATCATCACCACCAATCTCATCACTCTCAGATTCAGATGAAAGAATCTGAGCTTCAATACTTACCTTCCCAAGCCCTCTTTTTTCTTGCTCATGAAGTAGTTGAGCAACCATAGTATCATACTGAATCTGGGCTGCATCTTTGGGAACCTTTTCTTCTACCATGACTGGTTTACCCTTATCCAAAGGATCAAGTGAGGCAAAGTAGTTGTTACCTGAGTGGAAGTCTACTTGATCATGAAAGGTTGTTGGGATACACTGTGACACCCTAGAATCGAGGTCATTAACGATACCCTAAATTACGCTAATTTTTGAAATTTTTGATAAATTATAATTTCTATATTTATAAGTATTTTGGTTAAAGCCGATGTTCGAGGTTATAATTTTTACGTTTGACGTTTTAAGAAGGACGATGACGATTACGATCCCGAGGGATGCCCAATTTTATATAATTTTTGACGATTTATCGATAATGTAATTTTTCGAGAATTTTATTTACGGTTCGTGTTAAGTTGAGTCGGGTGAGTTTTATAGCCTTCCAAGTACATTTAAAGTATCCCAAAAATATTTTGGAGCATTCGGGAAGATTTCCGACTCCCGTAAAATTTTCAAAATTGACAAATGAGTCAAACCCGCAAGGTTTTGAGGTCGTTTTCTATTCAAGGACAAAAGAAGCCCAAAATTGCATTTAGGTCCCTCCTAACCCATCAAAAGGGCCTAAATGACTAAACACACAAACACATACTAAACATTTCACCAAAAATCAAAACCCACTCCCTCCTTGTCTCTCTCAAACTCACGGCACACCCCACCACCATCAAAAATCCACCTAAAATCTTTTCCACTTGATTTTTCAAAAATCTAAGGTTAGACCACGCTTAGTTTGGTCATTCCCCACCTATTCATGTGCTCAAATCCAACATGCATTGATAAAAATTTTTCAAGATTTTTCCATATGATCCAAATTCGTTTTTGAGGCTTAAAGAGCTAGTGCATGTTGATAATTTAGTGTTATGGAAGTATAAACACCATGAAAACCCACCAAAATTAATTTGGTTGTGGTGATTGGGTCACCCAAACCCCACGGCAAAGGGGGTGTTTGGGGAGCCATGGTGGTTGTTGATTTTGCATGTTGAATTTGTGTTTGGTTTGTTGTTTTAGGATGATTCATATAGGTTTTATTACTTGCATGTTTATTTTCTTTGATTCTTAATATTGAGATTGGTTGATCAATAGGGGTAGGATGGAAGTTTGATGTTAGGATATGTTTGGGAAGGCTTAGGATGATGTTTAGTGTTGGTTAGAAGTCTTGGAATCGAGTCTAAGCATGTTTTTGGTATAGTCATTTTTAGGCAGAAACATTTGGTCTATTTTATAAAAATGATTTTTGTTCCAGGTCTTGAAACCAAAATGTAGTGATAGAGGGTTTTTCTAGCTTTAATTTGGTATAAGGTAGAGCCCGTGACTCAAAACGAGCTAAAAGTTATGACATTTTAAAGATCGGGTACCGGGAGACGAGGACTTTCACAATCCGGATTTGTGCAAAGTTTTAGTCAAATCCCGAGGGTCACAAGTATAATTTGGTAAATGGTCAAGGGTCAAAATTTGGTCCCTAACCTGTACAAATGGGTCTATATGTTGACTTATGAGTCAAGGAAGTCAAAGGTATTTTTCATATAGGTCAAAGTGGTCAAAATTGGTCGAAGCGCAATTTCAGCCCGTAAAATGTAGTCGTGGAAATGAGTTGCGTAACGGGTCGTAAAAGTGAAAACTTTTGTTGGGCTTAAAAACATGTTATCTACAGGTCATATAGCATTTTTGGAAATTTTTTCAAATTTTATAAGCATGGTTTAATAAGGTAAAACAGCCCGTACTTTAGTCAAGTACCGGCGAGAACATGTAAAAATGGACAACGTAGGTTATAAGAATGAATGGTATAAAATGAATGATACTTGTTGTTTTTGTTTTTGGCGTGAGTTATAATTGTCTTAAGTGACTTGTATATATGTATTTTATACAGTACCGTAAGTATTTAAATGAGATTACTCATTACGCGTTATTTGTGATAGGTGTTGATTTACCCGGGCATCCGTAACATCGTCAGTGATCACTCCTCGAACTACCGACTACTTAATATCTAAGGTGTGAATTTATAGCCTCGCTTATATTATTTCAAATTGTTTTACCCGCGAGGGAAATGCATGCTAGTTTTTAAAAAGGAACGTATATCATGAATGATTGTTAGACCCGAAAGTTGCCTTAGAAATTGTGTTGAGTACCAAAGTTGCAAAAGTCCCTAAATTCATGAACTATTAACTATTGTCTTGCCCTCGAGTAGGGGGAAATAGCCGCTTATGCAATTTGTAGTACTACGGGGTTAACGACCCAATGCTAGCCGAGAAGCTGTACTTATAGTAAGTTCTGCGGTAGATTATTTTGTATGAGAAATAAGGTATAATTGCAACTGATGCCTTTAGAAGGGGCACTGGTTTCATCTGAATCATGCCGGTATATTTACGCGGGTGATTGAGTTAACGGATTAGTGTCATGAGCTTAAACACAATTGTCAGTATCCTGATTATAGTTTGTTTGATCGACAAGACTATAAATGATCACGAATGGTTTTTATTATATATACGTTCAAATGGATTGAAAAACCTATGAATTCCACTCAACGTTTTCGTTGACCAAATTTTTGGCATGTGTTTCAGGTAACCGCTGAGCAGTAGGATGGAGCATGCATGGGATGGATGTTGTGTGATCGGCTTGGTGTCCGCTTGTTTTTCCCTCCTTTTCTACTTAAACAATTTTTATGTTTAATGTCATGTGGTTGTAAAACTGAAGTTTTTGGGGTTGAGATTCATGGGGACCGAAAACGCTAAACTCTGTGCACTATTTGGGGTTGGAAAAACTGTGGACATGTATCATCTAACAATTTTAAATTTGGAATTTTAAGTCGACGTCTTTTTAGCGTCGTTTGATATCTCTTGTGTGCAATGAATACTGTGTAGCACCCATTGTTGTAGTTCCGCTGCGCATAACAATTGTGGGGGTGTTACAGATTGGTAATCAGAGCCACGAGTTATAGAGAACTAGGTCGTTTTTGAAAATCCTAAACTATAACTTTTGGTGTCGTAAGAAAGGGTCCAAGCACACACAACTATCCTGCATGGCTCCGGTAAGATTTATTGTTGTATTTATGGCATTTGACGTATACTTTTGAGTAAAGTATATATGTGGGTAATTATTATATAAGTATGGAATTACTATATGTAGACGCTAAATTTTACGTGAAATATCCGACATCGTAATTTTTGTATTAATCATGCATGAGCATCATATTATTACATTTCGGGCATATGTACCACCTTTGCATTGCATTTGCATGCATATATTTATAACTATTGTATAATTACTTATGTACCCTCCGAAATTCGCTGTTATTGCAGGAATGGCCGAGGTACCGCCCAACGATAACGGTAACGATGTACGAGCCCAGGACCCCGACCCAAGGAGAACTACTTGCCCCACGCCTATGCGTACTTCCCATCTGGTTGGTGTACCAGATATCCCCAGAAGAGCCGAAGGTGCAATGAGCGCAAATTCTCTTCATCAAGGCATCCCAAGAATTTGCTGTCCCGGACCGAGGAATTATCATGACGTGCGACGGACTGTGAGAGGTTTGGAAGGATCGATGTGCATGAGGTATGTAGTGGAATCAAGGGTGGTCAGTAGATTCGACGAGAATGACAAGGCGGACGAAAGACTGTTGGAAAGGACTTCAAGGATTGCGTATGATGGGATGATGAACACAAGTGCCATCAACAGTTTGAAATCAATGGTTGCGAATTTAAGTGCTAGTCTTGACCGTGTTAGGGAGGATCAGGTGAGGTTGTCGAGGATGCAGAGTTGGGAGCATCGTGTGAGGGATTCATTGCCCCCGGATTGGAGATTCGTGGACAATGTGGAGATGGAGGCGAATGACTTCATGGTTCAGCCGCCTACTGGAGGTGCTTGTATTTCGGTGGGAAATCAAGTAGCGATTGAGCATGGATCCACATCAGGGACGAGAAAGGAAACAGAATGTGGGCCAGATGAGAAAGGAAAGGGAAAAGTGGATGATGTGGACGAGGACGTGAGTGATGAGGAAACCGAGGAAGACGACGACGAGCCGCCATCCAAGAGGCCGTGTGGATCACCACATGCCTAGTTACTTGTTTTATATTTTTCTTTGATCATTGTAATAGAACTATTTTAGACCTTTGTATGATGGTATTATGACGAGAAACTCAAGTACTTGATGTTTTGTGGTGAATGATTGTAGTGGCATTACTTGTCACGATTTTGGTTAACTATCAATACAATCTATGTTACCTTTCATGATCTGTGATATGTCTTAAATTTGATCTTTTGTGGTGTGAATTGATGAATATTAGTAACTCCGTAGTGATGTGTCGTTGTATGTATTTTATGTCTGGGAAACTTGATATGAATACTTACATTGTTTTTCTATTTTCTTTGTCTTGCAGAAAGAGATATTCGATAACACAATGCCTCCAAAGTTGACTGCCGATCGTGTTAACAACATGATTCAGGAAGCAATAGCTAATGCGTTGCAAGCGGACCGAGCTGGGAGAAATCAGGATCCAGGAAGGAACGCGGGGAGACAACCAGCCCCGAGAGTGTGTACCTATTCTAGCTTTATGAAGTGCGGTCCCACGCAGTTCCGTGGAACGGGTGGAGCCTTAGAACTTAGTCGATGGTTGGAAAAGGTTGAAAGTACGTTTGAAATCAGTGGTTGTGCAGAGGCGGATAAAGTAAAGTTTGCAGCAGCTACATTTCTGGATGATGCGTTAAGCTGGTGGAATACCCAGGTAGCTACGATGGGATTGGCTGTGGCAAATGCAAGAACGTGGAATGCAACCAAAGCTTTGTTGACCAAGAAGTTTTGCCCAGAGGAGGAATTGGGGCAATTGGAGGACGAACTGAGACATTTGACCTTAAAGAACAACGATATAGCTGCTTACACCAGGAGATTCAATGAGTTAAGTCTTTTGTGTCCGGACATATTTGCCAATGATGCCAAGAAAATGAAGCAGTATATTAAGGGTTTATCTAGCAACATCAAAGGTGAAACAACTTCGTCGAAACCTGGAACGTTTGACGAAGCGGTTCAAATGGCTCACGCTTTGATGGACGTTAAGCTTCAGGACAAGCAGAACTACATTGCTGAGGGCAACAAAAGAAAATGGGAGGCAGCCCAAAGCAATCAATCCCAAGGCCAGAACCGAGGAGGAAACCGAAACAACCAAGGGCCGAACCGTAATCAGCAGTTTAATCAGAGAAGGAATGAAGGGATGAGGGCCGTGACGAACCCTAGAGGTGTGAAAGTGAATCCCCATTGTGGAAAGTGCAACTTGTATCACGTTGGAAACTGCCCGCCGGCATGCGGCAAGTGTGGAAAGGCAGGTCATAGGACTGCTAGTTGTCGAACGGGAGGAGTAGCCACTGGGGCTAATGCTATCAGGATGAGAGGATGTTATAGCTGTGGAGAAAGAGGGCATGTGCAAGCAAATTGCCCGAAGGCAGGGAACAGACGGGGAGGAAATAATGCGGCTGCTGTGTATCAAGTGGGAACTGCTGATAAACCACAAGGTCCAAATGTGGTTACCGGTACGTTTTTGCTAGACGCTTGTTATGCTAGTATTTTATTTGATTCTGGCTCCGACAAGAGTTTTGTAGACGTTAGATTTAGTCGTCATATCGATAGAGAACCGGTGTTGTTAACGACTAGTTATAATGTTGAATTGGCCGATGGAAAAATTGTTAGTACGAATTCTATACTGAAAGGGTGTACCTTGAAGTTAGGAAACTACGCTTTTAAAATCGACTTGATGCCTATAGAGCTAGGATCGTTTGACGTGATTGTGGGAATGGATTGGCTAATGGCGCATAGTGCTACGATCGTCTGTGGTGAGAGATTGGTGCAGATTCCGCTGAGGAATAGGGTTTTGACGGTAAAGGGAGACGAATGTACTTCTCGTTTGAAGGTGATTTCGTGTTTGAAGATGATGAAGTACGTAGAGAGCGGATGCGATGTGTTTTTGGCACAAGTTTCGAGCGATGGTGATGTAGAGGCGAGGATTGAAGAGGTACCAATTATTCGCGAGTATCCGGACGTTTTTCCAGACGAGTTGCCAGGTTTACCGCCTAACCGTGAGGTCGAGTTTCGAATTGATTTAGTGCCAGGAGCTGCACCGGTTGCACGTGCACCTTATCGTTTAGCACCATCTGAGTTAAAGGAGTTAGCGGATCAATTGAAGGAGTTGATGGACAAAGGATTTATTAGGCCGAGCTCATCACCTTGGGGAGCGCCAGTGTTGTTCGTAAAGAAGAAGGATGGTTCGTTTAGGATGTGTATCGACTATAGAGAACTCAATAAGCTGACGGTTAAGAATCGGTACCCATTACCGAGGATTGATGATTTGTTCGATCAATTACAAGGTTCCAGTGTATACTCAAAGATCGATTTAAGATCAGGGTATCATCAACTGCGTGTAAGAGAGGAGGATATTCCTGTAACTGCCTTTCATACGCGGTATGGACACTTTGAATTTCGAGTGATGCCGTTTGGGTTGACAAACGCGCCTGCTGTATTCATGGATCTTATGAATCGCGTGTGCAAGCCGTATCTAGATAAGTTTGTTATTGTTTTCATCGATGATATACTTATTTACTCTAAGAGTAAGGAGGAGCACGAGAAGCACCTGAGAAAGATTTTGGAGTTGTTAAGGAAGGAGAAGCTGTATGCAAAATTCTCTAAGTGTGAGTTTTGGTTGGAATCAGTGCAGTTTCTAGGTCATGTGATTGATAAGGAAGGAGTTCGTGTAGATCCTGCTAAGATCGAAGCGATCAGGGAATGGTCAGCACCGACGACGCCGACTGAAGTTCGACAATTTTTGGGTTTAGCTGGGTACTATAGAAGGTTTATTGAAGGATTTTCGTTGATTGCGAAACCATTGACGCGGCTTACCGAGAAGAATAGGGTGTATGAATGGGGAATTGAGGAAGAGCTTGCTTTCGAAACGCTCAAGGATAAGTTATGTTCCGCGCCGATTTTATCATTGCCTGAGGGAACCGAAGATTTCGTGGTGTATTGTGATGCGTCTCGTAAAGGTTATGGAGCAGTATTAATGCAACGTGAAAAGGTGATAGCTTACGCGTCGAGGCAATTAAGGAAGAATGAGGAGAACTACACAACGCACGATTTGGAATTAGGAGCGGTAGTTTTTGCGTTGAAGCTGTGGAGACACTATCTGTATGGGACAAAGTGTGTTGTATTCACTGATCACAAGAGTTTGCAGCACATTTTAGATCAAAAGGAGTTGAATATGCGACAAAGACGATGGGTTGAACTACTGAGTGATTATGATTGTGAAATTCGCTATCACCCTGGGAAGGCGAATGTTGTAGCGGATGCATTAAGTAGGAAAGAACGGGAGAAACCTTTGAGGGTTAGAGCTTTAGTGATGAGTGAGAGCGTTGACTTAACCGAAACCATACTGAAGGCTCAGGAGAGAGGATTGATGAAAGGGAATGTTGAAGCTGAGAACTTGGGACGAATGTTGAAACCTCTTTTCGTGATTAGGTCTGACGGACTAAGATATTTTGAGAATCGGATTTGGTTACCATTGTGTTCATCTGAGGAAGGAAAGCCTGGAGTTCGAGAATTGGTTATGAATGAGTCGCATAAGTCGAAGTATTCGATACATCCTGGATCGGATAAGATGTACCACGACCTGAAGAAAGTTTATTGGTGGCCGAATATGAAGGCAGATATTGCTCGTTACGTCAGTAAGTGTTTGACTTGCGCGAAGGTTCAGGCTGAACATAAGAAACCATCTGGATTGTTGGTACAACCGGAAATCCCAGAATGGAAATGGGAGAAAATCGCAATGGATTTTGTGACAGGTTTACCTAGGACTCCTAGTGGAAGCGATATGATATGGGTAATTGTGGACAGGTTGACGAAATCTGCTCATTTCTTACCTATGAAGAAGACGGACAGCATGGAAAAACTCGCCAGCGTGTACGTGAAGGAGATCGTCTGTAGACATGGAGTGCCGTTATCGATCATTTCGGATCGTGACAGTAGATTTACGTCGGAATTTTGGAAATCGCTTCAACGTGCGATGGGCACTAAACTGAGTTTAAGCACGGCTTATCACCCGGAAACTGACGGCCAGAGTGAACGAACGATTCAAACGATGGAGGACATGCTCCGAGCGTGCGTGATTGATTTTGGAGGAAGTTGGGAACGCCACTTGCCTCTGGTGGAATTTTCGTACAATAATAGTTATCATGCGAGTATCAAAGCGGCACCGTTCGAAGCATTGTATGGAAGGAAGTGTAGATCGCCCGTGTGTTGGAGTGAAGTAGGGGAAAGTCAATTGACTGGACCCGAAATGGTGTTAGAAACGACAGAGAAGATCGTGCAGATCAAGAACCGACTACTTGCTGCGAGAAGCCGACAGAAGAGTTATGCCGATAACCGAAGGAAACCGTTGGAGTTTGAAGTTGGAGATATGGTTATGCTCAAGGTATCGCCGTGGAAGGGTGTAATTCGTTTTGGGAAGAAAGGAAAGTTGAGTCCGAGGTATATTGGACCGTTTAAGATCGTTGAACGAATTGGACCAGTAGCGTACAAGTTAGAATTGCCGACCGAACTTAGTGCTATTCATGACACGTTTCACGTATCGAACCTGAAGAAGAGTTTGGCGGACAAGGAATTGGTGATTCCTTTGGACGAGATTCGACTAGACGACAAAATGCACTTTGTGGAAGAACCTGTGGAAATTATGGACCGGGAGGTCAAGCGGTTGAAGCATAGTAGGATTCCTATTGTGAAGGTCCGATGGAATTCTAAGCGTGGACCGGAATACACCTGGGAACGTGAGGACTTTTTCAAGGAAAGGTACCCTCATCTGTTCCAGTAAGACGAAATGTGAGTACAAGAAGAGGCGAGCGCCGGGACGTCGCTCTCTTTAAGGAGGGGTGGATGTGACACCCTAGAATCGAGGTCATTAACGATACCCTAAATTACGCTAATTTTTGAAATTTTTGATAAATTATAATTTCTATATTTATAAGTATTTTGGTTAAAGCCGATGTTCGAGGTTATAATTTTTACGTTTGACGTTTTAAGAAGGACGATGACGATTACGATCCCGAGGGATGCCCAATTTTATATAATTTTTGACGATTTATCGATAATGTAATTTTTCGAGAATTTTATTTACGGTTCGTGTTAAGTTGAGTCGGGTGAGTTTTATAGCCTTCCAAGTACATTTAAAGTATCCCAAAAATATTTTGGAGCATTCGGGAAGATTTCCGACTCCCGTAAAATTTTCAAAATTGACAAATGAGTCAAACCCGCAAGGTTTTGAGGTCGTTTTCTATTCAAGGACAAAAGAAGCCCAAAATTGCATTTAGGTCCCTCCTAACCCATCAAAAGGGCCTAAATGACTAAACACACAAACACATACTAAACATTTCACCAAAAATCAAAACCCACTCCCTCCTTGTCTCTCTCAAACTCACGGCACACCCCACCACCATCAAAAATCCACCTAAAATCTTTTCCACTTGATTTTTCAAAAATCTAAGGTTAGACCACGCTTAGTTTGGTCATTCCCCACCTATTCATGTGCTCAAATCCAACATGCATTGATAAAAATTTTTCAAGATTTTTCCATATGATCCAAATTCGTTTTTGAGGCTTAAAGAGCTAGTGCATGTTGATAATTTAGTGTTATGGAAGTATAAACACCATGAAAACCCACTAAAATTAATTTGGTTGTGGTGATTGGGTCACCCAAACCCCACGGCAAAGGGGGTGTTTGGGGAGCCATGGTGGTTGTTGATTTTGCATGTTGAATTTGTGTTTGGTTTGTTGTTTTAGGATGATTCATATAGGTTTTATTACTTGCATGTTTATTTTCTTTGATTCTTAATATTGAGATTGGTTGATCAATAGGGGTAGGATGGAAGTTTGATGTTAGGATATGTTTGGGAAGGCTTAGGATGATGTTTAGTGTTGGTTAGAAGTCTTGGAATCGAGTCTAAGCATGTTTTTGGTATAGTCATTTTTAGGCAGAAACATTTGGTCTATTTTATAAAAATGATTTTTGTTCCAGGTCTTGAAACCAAAATGTAGTGATAGAGGGTTTTTCTAGCTTTAATTTGGTATAAGGTAGAGCCCGTGACTCAAAACGAGCTAAAAGTTATGACATTTTAAAGATCGGGTACCGGGAGACGAGGACTTTCACAATCCGGATTTGTGCAAAGTTTTAGTCAAATCCCGAGGGTCACAAGTATAATTTGGTAAATGGTCAAGGGTCAAAATTTGGTCCCTAACCTGTACAAATGGGTCTATATGTTGACTTATGAGTCAAGGAAGTCAAAGGTATTTTTCATATAGGTCAAAGTGGTCAAAATTGGTCGAAGCGCAATTTCAGCCCGTAAAATGTAGTCGTGGAAATGAGTTGCGTAACGGGTCGTAAAAGTGAAAACTTTTGTTGGGCTTAAAAACATGTTATCTACAGGTCATATAGCATTTTTGGAAATTTTGTCAAATTTTATAAGCATGGTTTAATAAGGTAAAACAGCCCGTACTTTAGTCAAGTACCGGCGAGAACATGTAAAAATGGACAACGTAGGTTATAAGAATGAATGGTATAAAATGAATGATACTAGTTGTTTTTGTTTTTGGCGTGAGTTATAATTGTCTTAAGTGACTTGTATATATGTATTTTATACAGTACCGTAAGTATTTAAATGAGATTACTCATTACGCGTTATTTGTGATAGGTGTTGATTTACCCGGGCATCCGTAACATCGTCAGTGATCACTCCTCGAACTACCGACTACTTAATATCTAAGGTGTGAATTTATAGCCTCGCTTATATTATTTCAAATTGTTTTACCCGCGAGGGAAATGCATGCTAGTTTTTAAAAAGGAACGTATATCATGAATGATTGTTAGACCCGAAAGTTGCCTTAGAAATTGTGTTGAGTACCAAAGTTGCAAAAGTCCCTAAATTCATGAACTATTAACTATTGTCTTGCCCTCGAGTAGGGGGAAATAGCCGCTTATGCAATTTGTAGTACTACGGGGTTAACGACCCAATGCTAGCCGAGAAGCTGTACTTATAGTAAGTTCTGCGGTAGATTATTTTGTATGAGAAATAAGGTATAATTGCAACTGATGCCTTTAGAAGGGGCACTGGTTTCATCTGAATCATGCCGGTATATTTACGCGGGTGATTGAGTTAACGGATTAGTGTCATGAGCTTAAACACAATTGTCAGTATCCTGATTATAGTTTGTTTGATCGACAAGACTATAAATGATCATGAATGGTTTTTATTATATATACGTTCAAATGGATTGAAAAACCTATGAATTCCACTCAACGTTTTCGTTGACCAAATTTTTGGCATGTGTTTCAGGTAACCGCTGAGCAGTAGGATGGAGCATGCATGGGATGGATGTTGTGTGATCGGCTTGGTGTCCGCTTGTTTTTCCCTCCTTTTCTACTTAAACAATTTTTATGTTTAATGTCATGTGGTTGTAAAACTGAAGTTTTTGGGGTTGAGATTCATGGGGACCGAAAACGCTAAACTCTGTGCACTATTTGGGGTTGGAAAAACTGTGGACATGTATCATCTAACAATTTTAAATTTGGAATTTTAAGTCGACGTCTTTTTAGCGTCGTTTGATATCTCTTGTGTGCAATGAATACTGTGTAGCACCCATTGTTGTAGTTCCGCTGCGCATAACAATTGTGGGGGTGTTACATACACCAATCATATGAGAAGATCTATCAACGGCTGAAATAGATGTGTCAGCGTATGGAGTACCTTTGTCAGCGGCTGAAATCCCACTCATTTGTAGCATCATCTATGTGAAGGACTGCCTAATAGGAATAACCTCAAAAGGATTAAAAGGAGCTTGTTCCTTCAAACCTGTAAGCGCCTCAGCTACCTCCTTTGGTTTCATATGAACCTTCTTGGGACCCTTATCACTCACATTGACTGGTTCAGTAGGTTCATCCTCCCCTTTGTAAGAATCATCTCCTAAGGACATCACCATAAGCTTCCTTTTCCTAGAACCAGCAGTCTCCAAAGCTACCAACCTCTCCCTCAACTGATTGAGTTCAAGGCCTTGCTCATTGACCTTTTGTACAAGTTCCGCATTAGACTTTTGCAAGCTGATGCAGATGGCCGTCAATTCTAAATTAGATAGTGATGGCATACTGCACTCTTTCATAATTAGGATTTGACTCCTCAATATGGATTCATCAGGCAAAGTTCTCTCTATTGCATGGCTAGGACCACTAGAGGAGAACACTCCAGTAGTCCTTTGGCGTTTATCCAAACGAAAATCAATGGGTTCAGAATAGGATATGGAATGTGGTAGTTGTGAAGTGTGGGGTGGAGAGTTGTCAGCGGGTGGAATGGCTGTGTCAGCGGCTGAAACAGGAGTGTCAGTGGTTGCAGCTGTGGGTCAATGTTCATGTGTTCATCATGGTGAGGGGAAGGTGGAGGTTGTTCAATGGGTGGTTGTTGTTGTGGGTGAGGGTGTAAGGCTGCGTCAATAACAGCCAGCATGGGAGGGGTCAAAGGTAAGTCTCTAAAAGGTGCAGTGTTCATGGATAGAAAAATCTTTGATTTTTGAGTAGGGATCTTATAAAAGTTGTCATGATCCCTACGACAATACCGTTGTTGATCAAAAACCATTTGTAAAAACCTAGGGCAAGCAAGTGTCATCTTGCTACCCTTATTGTGCAACATGCCCTCAAAAATCATACCAGAAAAATTATATTTTTGCCCAGTAGCCATAAAAACAAGAGCACTCCCGAATGAACGGTTGATTTCATTGAATGATGTACACTTGGGACTAAGACATTGAAGGAGGACATGTATCAAGAACTTCCAGGCTGGGTGAAATTGTTGTTTGGAATATTTGTTTATACGCCCTTCAGGGGGAAAATCATATCTCAAGCCTCGAAGTCCTTCTTCTAGCTGTTCAATGGGAAGGGTAATCACACCATCAACATCATCAAGCTGTAAAGCTTGACGAATAAGTGCTTCATTGACCACCCATTGAGTCCCATGCACAGTCCCAACTAATGTAACCACTCCGTCAATTGTTTCAGAACGTGCAGCGTTCCAAAACTGCTTGATATGTGTGGTAGGAATGAGAGGAGCATGAGTCAAAGCATACCTTAAGTTGGACGCCAAGAGATACTCAATCATTCGAGTGTATTGGGGATGATGATCATGATCAGCCTCAAGATAAGCAATCATGTTGTGCCGATCCCTGACTCCCAATGTAGCAGCAACAGGTTTAAACAACGGAGCCATGAAAACTGTTGGTGAAAGCTTTAGGATGAAGGAAAATGTAGAATTTTGGTTATGGAGAAAAATAGACAAATATGCAAGTTACCCTCTTTTGAAAGTATGGAGCAGTATAATAGGAGGTAAACTAGGCTACTATTGGTTGAAAAAGAGGTAAGTTATTCAAAAAGTAATCATGACAATCTTTGAAAAACAATAACTTATCTCTTTGCTTTAAAAGAAATTTACCAAACCCATAAAATTACGGCCCAAAATATCGCAAAAGTAACAACTAGGTGGGACTCAGTGTTCTTCAACGGTCAAAGAATTTGTCAGCGGGTAACGGCTATATTTGTCAGCGTGTAAATTTTGCCATGTCAACGTCTAAAAATGTGCTTATCAGCGGATAAGCCACTTATGTGTCAACGACAAAAAATAAAAAGTAATAAAAATAAAAAGACCTTAACAAAGAGGTTTACCCTAAGGAAGATAACTCATCCTCTAACACAAACTGAAATTAGCATTCTCTGTCCAATCATACACACTTGCATAAACAAGATAGACATAACTGTCCTCAAGTGAACCTTACTAAAGTAAGTCCTTTAGAGTGAAGTTATCTCATATAAACCCTTTGTAACTCCCAGGTAAGCCCATTTTTAATTAATCAAGTCTCCCAACTGACCAATCCCAAATCTAGGCCAAACAGTCTTGGCAACATGCATAGTTATATCAACTTTGCATGCTACAGTGCCTCAAGGTTAGAACTTCCAACAATTCTTAAAAAGAAAAGTCTTCACTATTCCTAACCCTTACTCACTAGTGGATACAATCTAGAATTGTGATAAGATCACTCTAAAAGTACCCAAAGACCTAAAGGTTTCCTAAACCTCCCCTTAAACTTACACAGTTTTCAAAATGAATATATATGACAAATTTTTATTTCAAGATAGGAATGTAAACATTCCAACCATCATAAATAACTACTTGTCATATCCTTGAAGTCCATAAGAAACTATGTATCCAATTGCACAATGCTCAACATGCCTCCATGATTAGATGAAAAAACACAAAAACTAACATATGTTGTCAGCGGCTTCTTTCCACTTGTCAGTGGACAGAATGCCTTTGTCAGCGGTTAAAAATATAGTGGAAAATAGAAAATTTTTACAAGTAATAATAACAGTGCACATCATGTACATACTATACATCAAAGTAAAAAACACATATTTTATGGATTGATCATTCCAATACTTGTTCCCAAGTACTGGAACCTCCCAACATCAAAAGGTTTAGTCAAAAGATCAGCCACATTGTCCTTTGTGTCTATTATATCTTGATGTATTAAACCTTTTTCAAAAAATCCCTCATAAAATGATGCCTTATTTCTATGTGTTTAGTTTTAGAATGATGTACATGATTTTTAATAATGCAAAGTGTACTGTTAGTATCTATAAATATCTTGGTATGCATAAAACTATTCCCGTAATCCAACAATTGGTTTTGAATCCATAACACTTGCCCACAACATGCAGCAACAGCTACATACTCAACCTCAATTGTTGAATTGGCCATCACAGTTTGTTTCTTTCATTGCCAAGAGATAAGTCGCTCCCAAGAAATTGACATCCACCAGTTGTGGATTTCCTATCATTGTTATCACCTCCATAATCACTGTCTGAATAACTCACAAGTTCCATTGGAGAATCTTTAGGGTACCATAATCCCAAAGTAGGATAGCACCTAAGATACCTAAAGATCCTTTTGACAGCATGAAGATGACACTCTTTGGGAGTCACTTGATGACGTGCACATGCACACACAACAAACATGATGTCAGGTCTAGAGGTAGTGAGATACATCAATGATCCAATCATTGACCTATAAAGCCTAACATCTACATCCTTTCCATCTCCAATCTTTCCCCATGGGTGTTTACTGTCCATGGGGGTGCTAGTCCCTTTTTCATTAGGGAAAAAGCAAAATTTATTCCAAATTTCATCCACATACTTGTCTTGAGAGATGAAGATACCATCTTCTTTCTGTTGGACTTACAGATCTAGAAAGAAGTTCATCTTTCCCATAGCACTCATTTGAAATTTTCCAGTCATAAGCTTGGAGAATTCTTCACTCATCTTTGGATGTGATGATCTAAAGATGATATCATCAACATAAACCTGGACCAACATAAAATCTTTCCCATTCTTCTTGGTAAAGAGAGTTTGGTCTATGGTGCCCTTCTTGAAACCATTTTCTACAAGATAAGTGGGTAAAGTACCATACTATGCTTACATTTCCTTTTTAACTCTATATACCTTGTTTGGATGCTCTGAATCTTCAAAACCAGGAGGTTGCTTAACATACACCTCCTCCTGAATTGTTCCATACAAGAAAGCACTCTTCACATCCATCTGGTAGACTGTGAAACCCATGCATGAAGCATAGGCTAGGAAAATCCTTATTGCTTCAATCCTAGCAACATGTGCAAAAACCTCTTCATAGTCAATGCCTTCTTCTTGTGTGTAACCTTGAGCAACCAGTATTGCCTTGTTTTTGATCACAATACCTCTCTCATCTCTCTTGTTCCTTAAAACCCAACGTACTCCAATTGGTCTCACATGCTTGGGACAATCGACAAGCTCCCAAACATCCTGTATTGCAAACCGATGAAGCTCATCTTGCATTGCTTCAACCCAGCTTGGTTCTTGAAGAACATCAAAGATCTTCTTAGGCTCATTCTGTGACAGAAAACAAGCAAATAAACATTCTTTGAACTAAAGGGGTATCTTTCTTTTTGTGAATGTTGGCAATAAATCCTCCTTTAGGATTCTTCTTTCATCTTGTTTGAACTGTTGAATTGACGGGACCAATTATTTGGGTGTAAGGATGAATCTTAGACACTTTAGTAGTAATTCCTCCCCCAAATAATGTGTTTTCATGAATAGTAGATTCCAAGGTACCATTATCCCCATCATGATGATTTACATACCCACTTGAACTAGGAGACATGTTGTCAGCGTTTAGATTGATGACGCTGACACCTTCGTTGGGCATGGAATCTTCAACAAGTTCAAGCACTTCTTTTTCAGCGGATGAAAGCAAGCTGTCAGCGGCTGGATCAGGTGTGTCAACGGCTGAACTACTTTTATCAGCGGATGAAATTGATTCATCTACTTGCTCTTCTTGTTGCTTTCTCTCCACTTCTCTTTCAGCAGCAGATGCTTTAATGAATTCTTCACTCCAAATGGATAAGTCTACAAAGGAAAATGTGGGAGTAAATTCATTTACTTGTGATCCTGGTACCTTTATAGCTTGGGTACCTGCATTACCAACAATAGATGCTTCCACAATCTTTAGAGAGTTCTCCAAGACAACTGGATTAGTAACAGGCAAATAATTCATAGATCTAGACAATGGATCTAAATCAAAAAGTCAATCTAGTCCATTTGTTGGATCACTAGGTTTACTCTCCAAAAAGTCAACACGCACGTTTTCAGTTATGACCTTATCTCTTTTGTGGTAAACCCTATACCCTCCGCTATTCATTGAATAACCCACAAAATATCCCTCATCACCTTTTGAATTAAACTTACCTAGGTTATCACTAGTATTTAGAATTACTAAATGACCAAAGGGTCTTAGAAAATCTATTTTAGGTTTTCTATTCCAAAAGAGCTCATAGCGGGTCTTATTGTGAATTTTGTTAACCAAGGCTCTATTATGAACATAGCATGCTGTATTCACAGCCTCAGCCCCAAAAGCAATGGGTAACTTAGCATCTGCCCACATGGTCATAGTTGCTTCAATAAGAGTTCTATTTATCCTCTCAGCTACATCGTTTTGCTGTGGAGTTGCTATGCTAAACTCCATTGTAATCCCCTTATCAACACAAAAGGCATCTAAAAGGTCATTTCTAAACTCACCACCATTATCACTTCTAAGAATGTTAACTATAAACCCTGATTTATTTTCCATTTGGTTAATAAAATTAATCAAAGTTTTAGAAGTATCACTCTTCTTGGCTAAAAAAAAGTCCATGTAAACCTAGAATGGTCATCAGTGACCACAAAGCAATAAGATTTTCCATTTAAACTCTCTATATTAGTGGGTCTAAATAAGTCCATGTGAAGCAAGTGTAGGGGTTTAGAACTAGAATGCACACTCTTAGACTTAAATGAGGCCTTGTGCTGTTCGCTCTTAAGACATGCAACACAATTATGATTATTGTGGAATGCTTTTGAAGGAAATCCTCTAACAAGATCATGCCTTACAAGTCTATTCATGTTCTTAAAGTTAATGTGCCCTAACTTTTTGTGCCATAAGTTACTCTCATCTACTGAAGCCTTAGCGTATAGACATGACAAGTTATTACTCATTTTAATCCCTTGTAGATTGACATTGTAAATGTCTTTATGTCTAGGTGTTCTAAATACAATAAACTTATCAGCAGGTAACACATAATCTTTACTCAACGCTAAACATTCCGTGTCAGTAAAAAGAAATTTATTTTTGTTGTCACAAACTTGTGACACACTAAACAGGTTATAGTCAAGTTCTTTTACCAGGAAGACTTCATCAAATCTTAAGTTGTCAGTGATAAGAGTGCCCTTGCTAGATACAGTCCCAAAACCGCCTCCAAAGTACACTCTATCACCATCTGGAATAGGAGTGAAGTTTCTCAAATAGTACTTCTTTTATGTCATGTGCCTTGAGCATCCACTATCCCAATATCCATGGTCATTAACCTGCTTTGGAATGCCATCCACATAAAGAAAACAGTTTAGTTTTCTTTGGGAACCTAAGCCTTGGTAGACTTGGATCCATTTGGTTGTTCAACAAGAATGGCCTTATTCCTTGTAACAGCCCCCTGTTCCTCCCTTTTAACCTTAAATACTCAATTTGTGCCAACATACTTTTCAAGATATTTAAACCTATTACAAGTCATGAAGACACCATTAAAAGTTCATGACTGTTCTTGTTTTGGTCTCCATGTTAAGTTGGATGAAGCCTTAGACCCATGTCCCTTAGGTTGTAGATACCTATTATTACTAGATCTAACATTGGGCCTGACAGCTGGTAATTGTGGCATTTTCTTACCAAACCTAGTTCTGTCAGCGGCTTTTCTTGCCTTGTCAACGGATGAATTATTCCTGTCAGCGGGTGAATTAGGGTTTGCTACATGAACCCACTGTCTGTTAGACCAAGTGTTGGTCTTTTGGAAGGGTCTTTGGCCTTGGGTATTAGCTGCCTTAGAGAAGTAAGGAGCTGGTCTAGTGGCATGTGGTCTAGTGTGAACATAAGATCTAGGGTTGACCATGGTTGACCTATTTTCAGCGGGTGAAATGTATCCACTGATACACTTATAGGCCAGATGAGAGAAACTCCCGCATGTGTAACAAGTCTTTCTAGACATAACCTTAGTTCTAGGTTGATAAAATCCCGTCCCATTAACATTAGCTTGACTCTTTGGTGATCTAGGTTTTCTATACATTTCAGCATATTTAACACTAGATTTGCTATTAGTTGAAGAGCCAAGATCAACAGGTTTTCCAGTAGAAGGGTTAGTGTTAACTATGGGTTTAGGGTCAGTTTGTTCATCACTAAGAAGCCCTCCCTTAACAAAGAGAGTAGGGTTAGCTTTCTTCCATAGGTCAAGATCAGTCACCCTTTGCCTATATTCCTCTACTGGTGTGAGCACACGTGGTGGAGGAGTAAATTCATCCACTTGGAACTATGGAATACCAGTCCATGACAAGTCTTTCTTAGAAACCCCATAGAAATCACCTGCTAGGGGTGGGACAACAGCATATTCCTTTGAATGCATCCCAATCCCAGACATGTATTTAGGGTTTCTTTGCTCACTTATGACCTTTTCTAGGGTTTGACTAGCTTTTTCAAACTTTTCAATTTTAAGCCCTACATTCTCTCTAGCTTTAATGGCCTCATCTAGCTTAAGTTTTAATTTAGTGTTAGCTTCTATATAAGAAGATTTGGCCTCATAAATAAGTGCTGGATCTCTTTTCAAAACAGTTATTTGATCTTTTTGATTAAATTCCATGTCCTTATATTCTTGCACCATCCCATCTGATTGTGCAATCCCCTTTTTGTAGCTTGAAATAGTGATATTTAAACCAAGAATATCAGACTGTAACTTCAAAACTTCTTTGTTAAGCTTATCAGTGTTAAGTCTATAACCTTTACTACAAAAAGCATCATCATATACCTCATTGTCTGATGAAGAATAAGATCTGGACATGAAAGCATATTGAACATGCTCTTCATCCTTTTCTGCAACCAAAGCTTGATTCTCCACCTCATTCTTGTCCAGAAAGCTCCAATCAAATCCAACGCCATCAATACCTTTCATGGCTACCATAGCTTTAGGTTCAACATCTTCAATCTTGATGGACTGTCTAGCATTCTGTCCTACATCATTCCTCTTAGGAGATCTACATTCTCTAGCAAAGTTTCCCATTCTATGACATTTGAAACACTCAACTTTGGATTTATCAAATCCAGCAGTTTCTTTGCTATTGAAAGTCATCTTCTTTCCAAATCTCTTGTTCCACCTACTGGCTCTTATACTGCTAAGAGCCATATTCCACTTGATGTCCATCTCCTCAAGATCAATATCACTAATTTGCTGAAGATCTTCAAAAGAAATTGAAGATTCATTGGGAAAAGAAGCAATATAAGCACATACAGTATCCAAATCAATTCCTGCTGGTTTAAGATTTAGTGAAGCATAGTTGTATGTGTCAGCGTCTGTTGAGCCGCTATCATGAGAAGTTTGTCCGCTGACAAAGCAAGAGTTGTCAGCGTCTGAGGAATCATTATGAGAGATAAAGGCCATGCTTCCAGAAGGTGTTTTACTTCCTTGTTTTAGCAGAACTTCAGATTCCATGACCTTCAGTTGATTATAGATGTCATCATAAGTCATGTTCTTTTAAGCTTGAGTGGCAATCATTGACTTGGCATGAATTTCCCATCCACCTCCAAGAGCTCCAAGGAAAGCAACATTAATATCATCATCTTCAAATTCAGTCTCCATGAATGCCAGCGTGCTAGTGATGTCTTAAATACAGCTTCTTATCTCACTTAGCTTTTCATTAGGACGAGCTTTAAAGACAGTAAACTCCATAACCAACTGCTTGGTCCTTTGTTTGAGAGTGTCCTCATTACCACCATAGGTGATCTCAAGGGCTTCCCAAACCTCTTTAGCAGATTCATACTTTCTGAATTTGTGTTGGTTAAGAGCTAGTTTAAGAATTCTCAATGCTTTCATATCAAGCCTTTTATCAGCCACCTCTGTAGCTAAAGTGGCTCTTTCATCTTCAGGTATAGGAAGCAAGTCTTCAGGCTTAGCATTAGCTGTTCTCCGTTTTTTGATGGATTCCAAGATCTTCTATGTCTGGTTGAACTTGTTTTCAAATTCAACAACCTCCCAAAGAATATAGTTATCCACTTGGAGATATTGCTCAAAATTAAACTTCCATAGTTCAAAGTTATCAAGGTCTAGCATGGGATTTTGAGGTTATGATTAGAGGACCCTGAACTTTGGGTTTCTGGGTTGGAGGTTGACATGATGATTTTAAGGATTAGAAAAATTAGGGTTTTATGCGATTAGGGTTCTGGTGTTCTTCGGATCAAAGTTTCTCAACAAGCTCTGATACCACTTGTTGATCCCAAACTTAGATCGATTTAGCTTTGTGTTAACGAGATTAAATCAAGTATAACACATAGAGAAACTTTGTGTTTATGACAATCTAAGTGTTATGCAAAATTAACACTTAGAACAAAGAACAAAGCAAAACACAATGTATACCAAACTTTCACTTTATTGATGATCTATTGTGTACAATGAAAGTGAGTAAAACATATATAAATATCAAACCCTAAGACCTCCTTTTATAAAATAAGGAGTCTTGAACAATAATCTACTTATCAACTATTCTAGGAAAAGATAAATATAGAAAATACAATATTGATCATATCTTTTCTAA
This sequence comes from Glebionis coronaria, assembly GCA_025667525.1. Taxonomy (NCBI): domain Eukaryota; kingdom Viridiplantae; phylum Streptophyta; class Magnoliopsida; order Asterales; family Asteraceae; genus Glebionis; species Glebionis coronaria. The sequence continues at coordinate 312,915,139 of CM046880.1, read as the reverse complement.
ATGAACAAAACGTGTTGATTAAGTAGTTGTCTTGTGACTGGGATTTCCTTTGTCAGCGCCTTGATATGTCTTGTCGGTGCCCAATCTGTTAGTGCCTCAATTTCTCTTGTCAGCGTCCAAAACCCTTTGTCAGCGGCTGAGTGATTTAGCTATTTTTATTCCCAACAAAGTATATGCTTCAAAGATGCTGGGGTGTTTTGGGGAATTAAGTTGAGTAGGGTTTAGGGTTTTGAGCTCCTCTCATTGTACATATATATATATATATATATATATATATATATATATATATATATATATATATATATATATATATATATATATAGTAGCAGTAGTAGAACATTATTCTTGTTCCAATTTTTTTTGATTCTCTTGTAATTTCAATACAATTTGAATAAAAAGAGTTTGTGTTCCATATTTTTTACTTTTCATTTACTTCTAAGCAATTTAAGTTTCAGGTTTTTTTTTATAATTTTTTTTAAGTTTCAGTTGCATTTACTTTATTGCACTTTAAAATTCTCGTTTTATAAAAAATATTTCAATTTTTGTCTTATTTTTTGAAACTAATAAGTGTGAAAACACTTATCCTTTTACCACTTAATTATAATAAAAACCAAACTTGTATTTAATGTCGTAAAAGTCAGAATTATGCGTGGTTTGTGTTTTTGTTGTGTTTTAGGACCAAAATATGAAAAAGGAACAAAACATGGGCTTTCACGGGCTTTTATCGAACAAAAAGACAAAAGACGAAGTCAAAAGATCAAGAGTGCAAAAATAACGGAAGTCAAAGGCCTATTCTGAAGATTTATCAAAGAAAAAATCTAAAGACGGAAGTTTAACGAATTTGAAGAACCAAATCTAATAAAAGAAGAAAATTAGAAGACGAGTTCATTTTATATCGACAAATCCCGAGACAACGTCAAGAAAGACGAAGAAATTAAAAGACGAAAAGACAAAGTGAAAGAAGAAAGCAACAACAACCTTCCCCTCCTCCTATAAATACCCTCCTAATCCTTCATTAGGAGGTGTTAGATAATTAGTAGATTTTAGATAGATTAGAGTAGGAGTAGGAGTAGATTAATTACTGTTGTCCCATATTATTATAATGATTAAAGATAAAAAATAGATGAAAAGAGATGGATTCCTAGATAGAGAAAGTAGTGAGAGAAAGTAGAGAGAGAGAGAGATGATTAACTTGGTGAATATTAGATTAGAGAAGATTAGAGTTACAAATGATCATCCACCCTTCCTAACATGCTAGGAAGGGCCTTATATAGTCGGGCTTACATGTAACCATAATAGGATATATTGTTTGGACCGGGCTTGTCTTTTGGGCTTTAAGTAGCTTAAATCCAAGCCCGTGAACCACGACTATTTAACTATCTATTACAACGTTCTAATAAATATTACAATAGAAACCTATGACCGAACATTCTTGTTTGACTCAATATTTTGAGGCTAACAATCTCCCCAATGTGAGGTCATTCCTCTTTGATATTTGGATTCCAATGGAGATTTATGAATTTCGTCATAAATGCGTCTTGAACGTGTAACAGCAGTTTTGTTCCTTCATGCTGTGATATTTGAGTCTTTGTCATTGTCTTTTGACTTGGTCTTTTATCTTGAGATCTTCAAATCATTCTTGACTTGTCTTTGCCATCTTGCGATCTTGTGTCTTTATCCACATGCTCACACTATTAATTTTTGAATAAGTCTTTGGGCATGAATATGTGGTTTTGAATCTTTGACTTTGTTGAGTACACCGTGATGCCACCTTCTCGAGATAAAACATAGACACGGACTGAATGGCTTTGACATTCGTCCTGAATCGGTAGCGTTTTACCTCCAGTCGATGAAGACCGTTATACGATATTAAATACCGTACCTGTGATTAGGTAGATTAAATTAAGAATCTCCTTGACAGGGTTTCGCGGCTGTACTAGCTGTTCTCTTTACTCGACCGTCTCAAAGCAAGACTGCGAACGTAAAGAGTGAATCAATTGGATAAATATCCGCTTGATTAAAGTCGTCAATTCAAATTCCTGGAACTAGTTTGATTCTCTAAGAATCTTACAATTGTTGCTTTCCAGTTGACACAAGTTTGATTCATCAGAATCTCACAAGTCACCTACCGTAGCGCTGTTTGATGTTGACGCTAGAAGGATTTCCAAAGGTCACTGTGAATATTAATGAATATCACTCTGAATGTTCTGGCAAGACCATAAAGATATTGCGTAGAAACCTGAAACGAGTTTGAATCAATTCAGAATCAAACCACTGTTTCTTTTTCAGTTTTACATATGTTCAATTCATATAGAATCTTACATATGACCCACCGCAGTGCGTTTGATGTTAACACTGGAAGGATTTCCACTCATCATTGTGAATACTAAGTAGTATCACTCTGAGTGTTCTAGCAATATCGCAAGGATATAGCGTAGGAGTCTCTTTATCTTCATCTGTGTGTCCTAACGAGATTTGATTGATCTCTTGGCTCTAGACTCGATTTGTGCACTTTTAGTGGTCTGAGGCTGGAGCGGATGCCACCTATTCAATATCAACTATCTCGGAGTGAGAAAGTCAATAGAAGTCGTGTTGATCTCCATGACAATAAAACAAACTTCTTTTGAGAGAAGCCTGAGTAGCTAGGAAAGGGTTGTGCTTCACATCACTGGGTCCATGATGAGTTGTCTTTATGATGTGTTGACCCAGTTTCTGCCTAAGTTGTATGGAGGGCTAATTTATTTACACCCTTTATCCTTACATTTCTTTTTTCATTCTTCAACCCCTTCATAACTTACCAAGACATCATTAATAGCACCTTGTTGTGATTGTTCCAGTGCTATCATCAGTACTTAGTCGGCATTCAGCTACGTTCACATTCTACTCCATCTTTCCTAAGGACTTCTAATTATCTATTGGATTGTCCCTGGGAAGATCCCTCCGGTTCTGGTTGGATGATAGGACTTAAACCTAACCACCCTTTTGACACCAATAACGTCGTGAATTAAAGATGTTGTGGGTATTTGATCGTAACCATGAGTGCTTGAGTCTTTAGATCACATTTTAATCACATTTTCTCCCCTATCTCTAATATATAAAATCTTTTGATATTAGAGATACCAAATTTGATTAAAATATATTTTAAAAATAGTCTTGAAAATCGTTGGGAGAAAAATGTGTCAAACTTAGCATGATTTTGGAACGCTCCCCCTCAAAAATTGATCCAATGGAATTGTCATTACGAGGATATGATCCACATTAAACTTTTGAGGATAGGAGTTGTTGAACACACAATTTTTGAAAGATTTTGAATATCATTGAGAAATTCTTGAAAAAATTGTGTTCAACGCTTTTTGAAAAATCAATTCTTTTTGTCGAAAAGGTTTTTCTAAAGCATAAACTTGAGTTCATAGACTTTGAATGTCTTGACGAATCCACTCAAGTGTAGGAAGATTTAACTTCTTTTGCTGAGGGTAAGAGCGCGAAATCGTACACTCCCCCGTGAATTTAGATACGGGTTGCAATCTGAAAGTGATTACAAGGCATTGTGTTGAGCTCAAAACGTTGAATGTTTTGTGACAAGCTCAACCCAAGATAGATTGCTCTACCCGTTGTTGGAAATATTGTCCAAAAGAGACAATTTCCTTTAGAAAAGATAGAAATGACATGTTTTGAAAAATATTTACAACTTTCATTCGAGATTTATGTACACACCCGTGTCGTTATTGAGAGACATTTCTAGGTACGTCCATATTATCGATACTGAAAGACATGTCGAGAAGAATATTTTTGGATTATCAAAGATTTTTAATTTTTAATTTTACTTTTTTTATTAATATTTACAGGTAGATGTTTGATAGACAAATCAAGCAGGATTCTTTGCCAAAATCTCTAGTTCTGCTGGAGTCAAACATCTCATACCAATTTGCCTAACTAGATACGCAAACCTCTCTTTCGAAAGAGCTTTTGTAAACAAGTCAGCTAAGTGGTAATCAGTTCCAACAAAGTATAATTCAACAATACCCTTTTCAACTTGTTCCTTAATGAAGTGCTATCTGACATCAATGTGCTTCGTGCAGGAATGCTGTACCGGATTACAGGAGATGGCTATGGCAGACTTTGAGTCACAGTACATAGGTACTTTATCAAAGTGGAAGCCATAATCCGTGAGTTGTGTTCTCATCCAAAGAACTTGAGCACAACACGCAGATAGAGACACATACTCCGCTTCGACTGATGAAAGTGACGTGCAATCCTGCTTCTTGGAAGACCATCCCACAAGCTTATCTTGACCTAGAAATTGTGCACTACCAGAAGTACTTTTTCTTGTATCAAGACACCCTGCATGATTAGAATCTGAATAAGCCGTTAGAAAGAAACCGGTTTCCCTCGGATACCAGAGTCCCATGTGAATGGTATTCTTAAGGTACCGAATGATCCGTTTAACCTCCTTGAGGTGTTTTTCAGTGGGTCGTGCTTGATATCATGCACAATAGCATGTAGCATGATGAATATTAGGTTTGCTTGCCGTTAAGTACATGAGGGACCCGATCATGGAACGATATCTCGTTTGATATATGGGTAATCCCTCAAAATTAGCATCTAGGGATGTGGTTGATAATGGTGTCCCAACGGGGTTACATGAAGTCATACCATACTTTTTGATTATCTCTTGACAATAATAAGCTTGGTTAATAAAGATACCACTTGTGGATTGGTGAACTTGAATTCCTAGAAATTTTTTTAGTTTGCCCATCATAGACATTTCAACTCTGCTGTGCATTACTTATTCAAACCATTTTGAAAGTTTTGGGTTTGTAGACTAGAAAATAATGTCATCAACATAAATCTGCACAAGCAAAATGTCATCCCCATGTTTATAAGTGAACAAAGTTAGATAAATGGAACCTTTTGAGAAACCTTTGGAGACCAGAAATTTCGAGAGCTCGTCGTACCACGCCCTTGGAGCTTGCTTGAGTCCATAAAGTGCTTTGTGGAGACGATACACCTTGTCAGGATAATGAGGATTGACGAATCCTTCCGGCTGTGTGACATAGACTTCTTCCTTCAAAGGACCGTTAAGAAACACCGTCTTTACGTCCATTTGATAGACAATGAATCCCTTATGTGCAACATAAGCAAGAAAAATCCTGACCGCTTCCATTCGAGCTACTGGTGCAAATGATTCTTCAAAATCAATACCCTCTTTCTGTCCCTTATGTCTCGACTATCAATTTAGTTCTCTTGTTGTACACTCTATATCCCTTTGACTGAGTTGCATATCCCACAAGAATACATGCATCACCTTTCTCTTTCATCTTATCCAAATTTTCACCATCTCGATAATGTAACAAGTACATCCAAAAACATGAAGGTGTTTGAGTGAAGGTTTTCGATCATGAATTATGTGATATGGTGTCTTTTCGTGTCTTGGGATAATTATGGATCGGTTTTGTGTGTAGCATGCGGTTGACACGGCTTCGGCCCAAAAGTAGAGTGAAAGTTTTGAAGTGGATAATAATGTTTGAGCAGCCTCAACTAAAGTACGGTTTCGTCTTTCAACAACTCCGTTTTGTTCGGGTGTTCGAGCAATAGATGTTTCATGTTCAATTCCTTCGGCTTAAAAATAGTTTCTCAAATTTGAATTCAAAAATTCTGTACCTCTGTCAGTACGAACCACTTTAACTTGAGCTTGAAGACCACGTTGTATCAGTTTAAGAAAGTTGATGAGAACTTCGGGTGTTTCATCCTTGGACTTCAAGAAGTTAGTCCATGTGTACCTTGAGTAATCATCGACAATTACCAGAATATATTTCTTTCCATTGATACTATGAACATGCATGGGACCACACAGATCCATATGGAGAAGATCTAACCGTCCTTTTGAGCTTGGTGTAGTTTTTGTCTTGAAACTACTTCGTTTAGCTTTACAAAGCTCACAAGAAGAACAAAGATGATATTTGATGAATTTCAAACTTGGAAGGCCTCTCACAATATCTTTCTTGGAAAGCAAGTTGACGGTATCAAAATTAAGATGAGATAAACGTTGATGCCATAACCATGCCTGAGTCGATGAAACTTTAACCATGAAGCAAATTGGAGTTGATGAAATTGTGTCTTGAAGTGAAATTGTGTAAAGATCAGTACCCCGTGTACCGGTAAGTAAGTCATTCCCATCATAATCACGAACAAAACATGTCTTCTTTCTGAAAGCAACCTCCAAATCCGCATCACAGAATTGACCAACCGAGAAAAGATTATGATTAAGCCCTTCGACGTAGTATACCCTTTGATTGTAATATTCCACTGAACCAAATATCCATATCCTAGGATCGGTGCAAATTGATCATTTCCGAATCGAACCGTACCCAGGAACTTCTCCACGAAGTTAATTAGAAGCTTGAGATTCCCCGTCATGTGATTCGTGCATCCGGAGTCCAGTATGAAGAAAATTATTTGTATCACCTGCAGAAGAGTTAGAACACGATGGAACATTTGCTAAATTGGATACCACAGTAGTTGTGATAGTAGAATCATTAGTGTCCTTATCAACATTTAAAGACAAACTAACACTCGTTTTCACATTTTTTGTCCTAGCTTTCGGCATCCATTTATATCCTGGAGGACATTGATTAGCAAACCACCATTTCCAAGACTTGCTAGCAGACTCATATAATTCCTTAATTTTGCTTCTAGGATTCTTAGTGGTGGAGTTTGATGCATTACTTTTCTTAGTGGGGGTAGCACCAGAATGGTTCACTTTGTGTTTGGGTTTACTAGCACTAATAGGCTTCGCAACTTGCTTCTTAGTTCTAGTATCTACGCCTTTGACAGTATTCATAGCACACATAGAATGATTACCATTAGCACATTTTCCACATTTGACACAAATGAATTTGATATTCATAGCATTCAAATCATTCAAAACATTAAAATCATCGTTACATGCGATTACCGACTTTTTATTCATAAAAACATTCAAATTCCTAGGGTGTTCTTCTACTTCCTTAATCTTCCTAGTGATTCTTGTGTTTCCAGACCTTATCATTCACTTGAGTGCTCTTAAGCTGAGGCCGGCTAACACTAGTAGTGGAGACTATTCCTATAATAGAAGACACACGAATATTAGTATTTCTAGAAGTCTGAGGTGATTGAGTAACTTTGTTTGTGGGCTTAGTGGTCATTCTATACATCCCTGGTTTAATCACATTATTGTGCTTAACACTTGGTGCTATAGTATTCCTTATGGGTTGATCTTGTGGTAACCTTTCCTTTCCATCCATCTTGGGGGCAAAAACAGGTTTTGCAAACGAGGAATTTGATAAAGTAGATGGTTTTCCCAAGATAGAGGATCTATGTACTTTAGAGGCATTGGGTTGTCTAACAACAGGTTTCTTAATGCTAGGTTCCACAACTTTTCCACCCATTTTAGCAACGAGTTTCTGCAACTCTGCTATCGCTCTGTCCCTGTCTTGTAACTGAGATTTTGATCCTTTAATTTCCAAATTCTGTTCATTCATTTCTCGAAACATTTTGGAAAGTTTTTCTTGCAAGTTATTGTTATGTGGAAAACTACCAACGTCTTTTTGCAAAGCAAGTTCAAGAGAATGACAATGTTTTTGAAGGAAATCAGTTTTGTGTTGAAGTAACTCAAAAGCCTTTTTATCAACATTTTCTTTATGTTTCGAACGCTCAATTTCAAGACGCTCACATTCTTTGATCTTATCAAGATATTTGCATGAAACATCAGAATATTCATCAATATCAGCACAAGATGTAAAATAAGCACACATAACATCTTTAGAAACACATTCTTGCAAGAGTAAATCATATTCATCTAAAAAATCAGACTTCTCCATTTGAAGATCATCAATGTGTTTCTTAAGAGATTCAACATATTTTAAATCATCATACATTTCAGTCCGAATGAACTCCTCAAACTAAAGAACAGTTTCTTTAATCAACGCCGTATTTTTAATTAAGAGTTCTTTCACAAGCACGGTAATATCTTGTGGAATCGGGCATTGCCACTCAGCATTTTCACGTTTTGCCCATTCTCTTTCAACTATAGATTTAACATTATCTATGTGGTGTTTAAGAATACCCAATGTTTTCCTACTCTTGCTTTTAGATTCATCTAGAGGGAGGTAGTTTATGTATTTGTAAACATTAGATTTCTTAGGGGCAAATGCTTTCTTCCATTGAATTCTCTTTTGTTTTCATTCTAAAAACACTTCCTCACGGGTTTTCTGAGTTTGTTTGTTGAAGAGACCATAAAGACTATTCATGTAAGCATAATTATATGGTTTCACAAACTCCTTACTGACAAGTGGTCGACTATCATCATCCCAAAGGGCAGTCTCTTCACTATCGACACTTACAGGCATGCAATCAAGATCAGTCCTTTCAGTCTCATCAAGATAAAGACACGGGTTCGCAGCTTGAGCTTTGGCAAGGTACTCAGGACTTGCAAAGCTAGCTTGACCCTTAAACATCGACGGAGGTGCTAGCATTCTTACAAGTTTGAATAGAATCATGCGTTTTATAAACAACTTTCTTCAAAAATTTGACTTGTTCTTCTAGTTTTGTTACTTTTTAGGTTTCTTTATCATATCTACTTTTGAAGTCTTGTTTTAACGCATCTACCTCTTGTTTCTGAACCTCAAGAATTTTAGCAGAATCGGTAGTGGTCATAGAGAGCTTTTGTTCAATTTCATTAACTTTGGTATTGGCAAGGTACGTTTTTTGACGTTCATCCATTAAGAAAACATTATATTGACGCTTCTCTTTGGCTAATAACTCAAGAGTTGTATTATATTTGTTTTCAAAATCGTCCTTTTGACTTTTTAACGCACTACCCTTGTACCCCTCAAGCTCTTTGGTTTTCTAAAGGAGTTCATCTCTATAGCTTTCAGTCATCTCAGTAGATTTGATAAGAGCAGCTTTACATTCTTCAAAATTTTGAGTGAGCATAGCATTTGCCTTCTTTAATTGCTTTTGACTCTTTTTATTTTCAGTGACATCTTTTTGTAAAGTGGAAATTAAATTAGCAAGCGCAATACGTTCCTCTTCATCATACTCATTTGCATGTTGATCATCCTCAGACTCATTATTGCACATGTCTGATGAATCGGGTGTGGTATTGCTATCAACCGTTTCCATCATACACGTGTCATTAATGGTATTGGGTAGATCACTATGATCATGAATATCACCAAACACATTATATTCATCAGTAGTGTGTACCTTATCGACTGGCTCAGTGTCAAAGATAGGGCCATTGTCATCTTCAGTGACTTTGAGAACTTCTTCAACCTTTGCCATGTACGAGTAATGTGCATCGAGTTCTTGATCAGAATCTTCATCATCAGTGTCATCAAGCATTGCTCCTTCCTCAGCTGACAATTTAACCTCTGCTTCTATCTTCTTGCATAGCAGCATCTTTTCCTTGTGATAGTTGGAGTCTCTAACCCTTTTCGGCTTCCTGCATTCCTTTGCCATATGCCCATAACCTTGGCAATTAAAACATTGAATCCCACTCTGCTGGACCACTTGACTTCCAACAGTTTCCTTATTCCCAGTAGCAGCAGCAATCCTCTGAGTGTCATACTTGGCAGTTTGTCGATCATACCTTGCAGAACCCTCAACATGCGTTGGATTATGTAGATCATACCTAGAAGGACTTTCACCACGTCGACGTGTGTCATACCTTGGAGGACTCTCGACATATTGGTTCTTTGTGTTAGATGATGTGCAAAGATTGTTGTTGGTGGGTTTGTAGATTTTCTTGTAAGTCTTCATTATGAAAGCAATTTGTTGTTTCATCTCTCGATTCTTTTGAGCTTGGTCTTCATAACTATCTTCTTTAGATGATGACTCCGATGGTGGTGATGGTGCTCTTGTCACTTTACCTCGAGATCTTGTGGATGATGAAGACTTAGATGATGTGGAATATCATGGTGAAGATGATGTAGTGGAGTATGGCTTAGGAGCACGAGAGTGATGATCTTGAACATGTTGAGTGGTAGTCACTAAAGCAAGTAGATTAGCTGTCTTGGCAACACGTTCAGCTCGAATCTCATTTGCTTCATTCTGAAATTGCTTCAAGATATCAAAGAGTCGATGATATGAGACCTCGTCTAACTTTTCTTGTTGTTTCACCAAAGTGACGAACCGTGTCTACTCGCGTTGAAGTTGTTGAAGAAATTAAACATTGATTTGCATGGTGGAGACTTGAAGATTATTTCTTGTCATGTCATTCATCATTTTATAAAACCTGGAGTAGTAAGAGTCAATTGATTCTCCATCCCATGAAGTAAACTTGCCAAAAATCCAAAACAAGTTTGTTTTGACATCTTGTTTGTTGAGTGATTCTCCTTGTTGTAAGCGTTCAATAGCAGTCCACATTTCATATGTTGTAGGACATGCATCAACCGTGGAGTAAATATCATCTCCAATCCCACTTAGAACCATATAGATGGCTTCCTTCTCCGCATCATGCCAAGCACAGTTTTCAGGTGTGAGATCGACTCTTGTTTCATCACGTTCACTTGCAGGTATTGGATCAGTAGTATCAGTGGCTGGTCTTGGAGGAATTGAGATTTTCTTGAATACATATGGTCCATGAGTAATACATTTCCTCAAAGCATCACCATTGGGTCTTGTATCAAGGTATCGTATGAAACGTGATTGCCATTGAGCATACCGACCAGACACAAGCATTGGTGGTCTCTCTTTGTTACTTGCCATCATGATATTGTTGTTAGTGACACGATACTCTTGAGTAGAATCCATATCTAGAGACTTGAAATCGATGAAGTGAAAATGGATCTTAAGTAGATGTGTTGTGATTGTTTTTGTCGATGAAAAATGTTAAAATCCCCTAAAAATTGTCTTCACAAGAAACCAAAAATTCGAAGGCGTTCACTTTTGTAAAAATCTTCAATTTTCGGAATATTGGATAATTTCGGAATAACTGACATTTTCAGAGAATTTGGGTTTTTTTCGGAATAAATGGATGTTTTCAGAGAAGTGGACCTTCTTCGGAATAATTGATGTTTTCAGAGATTTGAACTTTCTTCGGAATAATTGATGTTTTCAGAAAAATGGTCTTTCTTCGGAATAATGGATGTTTTCAGAAAAATGGAGATTTTCGGAATAAAGGATTATTTCAAAGAAATTTTCGGATAAACCACTTTTTCAGAGAAAAGGACCTTCTTCAGAATAAGTCACTTTTTCAGATAAATCACTTTTTTCGGATAAAGTGAAGATTTCAGAAAAATGGTGTTCTTCGGAATAAGTACAGATTTCGGATAAATGACCTTTTTCAGATAAATTGAAAATTTCGGAAAAACATACCTTCTTCGGAATAGTAAACCCTTATCCGAAAATCTGTTTTTCGGAATAATTAACCCTTATCTGATTTCTTTTCCGGAATGTGCTTGAAGCAGTTAACTAACCGTAACACAAAAATCAATCCAACAACCTCAATAGCCTGCGATTTTTACCACAAAAACCAAACCAAATCCCTACCAAATTGATATAAATGAGTTATATCAAGATTTATAGCCCGAAATACTAAAAAGAAATTTAATTCGAGATGATTTATATGGAAAAATCAACCGAATCAAACTAAAACCGAACAACCAAACACAATCTACCCCGTGGCGATTGATACCAATTGTTGTCCCATATTATTATGATGATTAAAGATAGAAAATAGATGAAAAGAGATGGATTCATAGAGAGAGAAAGTAGTGAGAGAAAGTAGAGAGAGAGAGATGATTAACTTGGTGAATATTAGATTAGAGAAGATTAGAGTTACAAATGATCATACACCCTTCCTAACATGCTAGGAAGGGCCTTATATAGCCGGGCTTACATGTAACCATAATGGGCTATATTGTTTGGACCGGGCTTGTCTTTTAGGCTTTAAGTAGCTTAAATCGAAGCCCGTGAACCACGACTATTTAACTATCTATTACAACGTTCTAATAAATATTACAATAGAAACCTATGACCGAACATTCTTGTTTGACTCAATATTTTGAGGCTAACAATTACTTTATCTCTCTAGATTTATTTCATGTTCTTAAGCTTTCTTCTTTAATCTTTAATCTTGTAATCTTGAATCTTTAATCTTCATTTTAATTTAAATCTTTTCATAATCATTCTCATCCTACCTTTCTTGTTTTTAAATCTATTGTTTTGGTTTGTTTAATCATGTAGTGTGTTTCATCTTTATGCTTATTTGCTTATTGATGTGCTTGTTCTATTGTTTTTATTGTTTTTCATGTGTTTGATGTTTTAGCTTATTGATCTTATAGCTTATTGTGTGTTTGTCTTATTTTTAATTAAGTATTTTTAATAGTTTATTTTTTTGAAAAAGTTGATTTTTAATATTTAGATTATTTAGTGTTTTTAAAGTTTTTGAATTGTGGTTTATTAGCTTTTTCTTAAAATTAGTTTGGTTAAGTTTTTGGTTAAGTGCTTTTTGGTTTTTGCTTATTTTAGTTTAATTCGGGTTTAGAAACCCTTTTCCCGAATTAATTATTTAGAATTATTCTGAACTGTTACTTTTGATTATTATTCCGACTTACTTGCTAACACTCTTTCCCGAATTACATCAAATTCTCACATTCCGGATTGTGTCTTTAACGACATTCTGGATTATATGTGGTACCAAGATTCCGGATTGAGGTGAGAAGCAACATCCCGGATTAAGTACTAAGCTTAGATTCCAGATTGCACCTTGATGACGGATTCCGGATTACGTATAAACTAGTATTCCGGATTGTGTATTGATTACTCATTCCGGATTGTGTAACAATCTTAGATTTCGTATTATGAGTAAAATACTCATTCTGGATTAGTAGTAAGGTATTCCGGATTAAAGTCAAATCTTGCATTCCGGATTGTGATCTTGTCTTATTCCGAACTAGGTTTAAGATAGCATATTCCAAATTAGGTGTGAATCATATTATTCCGACTTAGGTTTAGTTTTAGTTTTTCGAATTAGTTTCAAACTTTATTTTTCCCGCCATTTTTATTAAGCTCATTTTAAATTGTTTTGTCCTATTTTATTTTCAAGTTTTACTTTTATTAAGGTTTTAATCTTTCATATTTTATTCTTAAAAGTCTTCATTTTTAGTTTAATCTTTTCAAGCTTTCATTTTTATATTTAAATAGTTACTAAACGACATTTTCTTTTTACACCAAGAACAACCGAGTCACACTTTTAACCTTTTTTAATTCGAATCGAGTAGCGACGATTTTCACTTTAATAAAATCTTGATACTAAAATGGCGCCGCTGCCGGATCTTTTCGTGAAGAATAACGGTTTTTTGTGAGAGACACGTTGGATTTTGGGATCCGTTCACTTTTGAACGTTATTTTTCTTGTCAAAATTTCAAAATTTTTCAAAAAAATCCTAAAAATAAAAAATTTCAAAAATTCAAAACATTTAAAAAATCATTAAAAGCATTTCTTTTTTAAAAGTTTTGCACCAAAAATATTCCTCTACTTCTCTATTGTGTTTAATGGACTCGTTTGTTGATTGTGTAGGGTGTGGAAGACCATCTTCTGGTAGTCAATCCTGTCAATGGTGTTCATGCGAACGGTGTGGAATGGATATCCCTAATTACGAATTTGGACATTGTTCATTTTGCAATTCGATCAATTCATACTTCACCTCTACTGACACTATCTCACCCTCTTCAACCAATGACGATCCTTATCCTCAATATGCACCGGGTTTTTCTAAATACCCGTGTTGCAACAATTGTGGGGGCCCTCACGATACTTCTTATTGTCAACCGATGAATTATTATGAACCAATTCCGTGCTATAATTCCGGTTTTCATAATTTTGAGCCCCCACAATACACCCTCGATCATCAACCTTCTTTGCATCCGAATGACGTAACACAAGCACTTCTTTTGAAACTTCATGACGGGGTAATTCGACTAAAAGAAACATGGGAGGAGGAACAGCGACAACAACAAGATCAAGTATCTAATCTTAGTGATTATACTCCTCCTCTTGTGCATCCCTTTTATTATGATGATGACGAGGAGAGTACTATTTCCTTGCGAGATCTTATTGCTCAACATCCTTCGTCTAGTACAATCGTACTTCCTTCTCTTGTCTTGCCGGCTATGGAGCCCGAGAATTCACCCATCCTAGGAGTTGAGGATATCATCACAATTCCTGCAAAGGAATCAAACGAATTCGTAAAGTCTAGTGCCGATAACCTTGTCCGACCCCAAGTGAATCTGAGGTGACATCCGACAGTGACGATGAGTGTGATGTGATTTCATGTGATGATGTCCCTTCCACTGACACTTTGGGAGATGATTCTTTGGCTTTCTCTAATCCTCTTTTTGATCTTGATGATGATTTTACTTCTAGTGATGACGAGTCACTATCCGATGAAGACGTTCCGAAGGAAAATTTCAAGATTTATTCGAACCCTTTATTTGATTTTGATGACGCCTACATCTCTAGTGAGGTGAATCCTCTCTTTGAAGAGGGGACTGAGGACATTGATAGCCCTGACTCTCTTGCTATTGATGAGTATACTTTGTTAGCCATGCCACCTCCTATCACGGAGGTGGAGAGATTTGACTCTACTGGAAAGGTGACGCGGGTGGAAGGTATTTGTTCTTATACTTCTCATACTATGTTGCCACCCCATCCTACCGCATGCACACCCAAGCAGGTGATGTATCGGTTTTACTCTCCCCATTTCCCATCGGGAAATGAGGATGAGTGCTTTGACCCGGGAGGTGAAATTGACCATTCTATGATTGACACCTTTACGACTTTGCCGCTTAGTGACCATCAACTGTCTTGGGGGGATAACAATTTGCTTCCTTTACCCATTCCATCTCCCGTGGATCACGATTTCACATACTTTTCATTTGTTGAGAGGACTTTTCTACCCTTCAAGACTTATCCTCCGGCCTCTCATTTATTATGTTCCTTCGGGACCGAGGAAAAGATTTTTGATCCTGGTATTACATTAGAGGCTTCCCCATGGACCATTTAACTCGGGGTCGAGTCAGGCTCGTGACTCGGTTAACAAAAACAAGCGCTTATCAGGAGGCAACCCGATTATCTATCCTTTTTATCCGTTTTTCATAATAAGTGTAAGGGGAGCCCCGTAGGTGTTTGTTGTTTTCTTTCTTATGTTGTGCAGGGATTCGAGCTTTCAAAGATTCAATTTTGATGACTTTTGACGACCCGTGATTTCGTGTTTCTGTCTTTCCGGTTCTATCCTAAACTCTTTTGATTTACTATTTTATATTATTCAATATTAAAATAGGAATCACTTTAGTTGTCTTTTCCTTAGCAAGATTTAAACAAAGTGCACAATGTCCTAAGTGTAGGGGAGTTTACTTCCACATGCTTAAACATTGAGAACAATGTTTATCTTAAGTGTAGGGGGGACTTCTATCGAAGTTAAGTGGGTTTTTTCATGAATATGTCCTCATTATAACCGAAAAAATGATTTTTTGACATTTTTCAAAAAATTTGATCTATTTTGGCCTAGTAGTGTTTTCTTTTGTATCGTTATTTTCTTTCATTGCTAGAATAAATTTTAATAAAATGGTTTTAATGAGTTTAGATATCTTTGATATATTAGGCCCGTCATGAATCTTTTGACTCAACCCGAGTTTACTTATTTGAGTTTACTCTAGCCAGTATCCTTAACGTGTTTAAATCAAGTTTTGCTAGAATTTTATATAGGGAACTTTAAAAAGGGGAAAGACTTAACTCATTCGGGTTTAAGAACAAGAACTTTTCGCAAGTTCCTATAATTGATCCTAGAAAGTCATTTATCAAGGGAACTTTAAAATGCAAATTCTAAACTTGAAAAAGTCTAAGAAGTTGCAAGATCCTATAGATGACTTGAAAACCCAAAACTTTGATTTAATAGGCTAAGCATCCACGAGTCTCATTCCTTGAGATTTTAAATTGTGGAGAACGAGAGATGATAGAGTCAATTATAAGTTCCGTATTCTTTCATGAATTTATGTGAGTTAATTATAAGCTTTTTCTCCCATCGCTTGTTAATAAATAATTACAATAAATAAGGTCGTACAATTTGAAAAGTTACTTAGCTTCTAGCCCAAGATCGTTTAAAAGTTGCTCGGTATTAATTAGAGTTCATAGCCAAGGCATAACTTATTGAAGCGGGATGCGAAGATTGACGAGTCCGAAAAGGCCCTAACAAGGCATGAGGACTACATTTTGTTGCTAAAGATCCAAAGTGATGTGAAGAATCATTTATCAAAAATCAATATGAAGGATCGAGACACACGACGAGAAGCAAATACTGCCCTAAAGATCATGGAGAAGTCTATCCGAAAAGACTCTAACAAGGTATGAGGATAAATAGATCCAAGTCATAAAAGGAGGCAGATCGTTGTATATCACAATCCCAAATAAAGATTGGAGAAAAATGAAGAAGTCGTGGTCTAAGTTTGAAGAATCTCTCAAAAACTTCAAATGAAGAAATTCCTATTATGAAGAGAAGACCATTATTTCAAGAACGTCTCTCAAGATTCGAAGTATGAAGTCAATGCCAAATATCGATCCGAGAAAGGTCTCAAATCCTGAAATGAGTTATGCCAAGATATGAACTTTTTGAGGTTTCGAGAAGCAGTTTTAAAAGATTTTGTCCTTTAGCTAACTATTGATTAAATCGTCCTACTTTATTTTCAGCCTAAATAAATTATCAAAATAAGTCAACAATGCATCCTCGTGATCATTCAAGACAACAATAAAATATAAGAGATACACCTACGAATAAGGGGGTCTAAGTGAATAATTGAGCCACATGAGTAAGTGTTAGCTTTACTAACTTATAATAACAATGATCTCGTTTTTAAGCTTGGTATAGGGAACGTGAAACTTGAGGGTGATAAACATTCATGACATCAAAATCCCTAATGTAAGACTTAGATTTCTTTACTTGTTTCATCCTTCTAATATTTTTGTATTTTCTATCCTCTTATTGTCTAGTATTTAATAAAGGCCGAGGTGGGTTAATTATGATGGAGAATGTAAATCTTGCTTTGAAATTAATGCATTGCATGAGGGCATTGCAATGGTCAAGTGTAGGGGATTTAATAAGTGTGAAAATACTTATCCTTTTACCACTTAATTATAATAAAAACCAAGCTAAAACGTGTATTTAATGTCGTAAAAGTCGGAATTATGCGTGGTTTGTGTTTTTGTTGTGTTTTAGGACCAAAATATGAAAAGGAAGAAAACACGGGCTTTCACGGGCTTTTATCAAATAAAAATACAAAAGACGAAGTCAAAAGATCAAGAGTGCAAAAAGAACGGAAGTCAAAGGCCTATTCTGAAGATCTATCGAAGAAAAAGTCTAAAGACGGAAGTTTAACAAAGTCGAAGAACCAAATCTAATAAAAGAAGAAAATTAGAAGACGAGTTTATTTTATATCGACAAATCCCGAGACAACGTCGAGAAAGACGAAGAAATTAAAAGACGAGAAGACAAAGTGAAAGAAGAAAGCAACAACAATCATCCCCTCCTCCTATAAATACCCTCCTAATCCTTCCTTAAGAGGTGTTAGATAATTAGTAGATTTTAGATAGATTAGAGTAGGAGTAGGAGTATATTAATTACTTTCTCTCTCTAGATTTATTTCATGTTCCTAAGTTTTCATCTTTAATCTTTAATCTTGTAATCTTGAATCTTTAATATTCATTTTAATTTAAAGCTTTTCATAATCATTCTCATTCTACCTTTCTTGTTTTTAAATCTGTTATTTTGGTTTGTTTAATCATGTAGTGTGTTTCATCTTTATGCTTATTTGCTTATTGATGTGCTTATTCTATTGTTCTTATTGTTTTTCATGTGTTTGATGTTTTAGCTTATTGATCTTATAGCTTATTGTGTGTTTGTCTTATTTTTAATAGTTTATTTTAAAAAAAAAGTTGATTTTCAATATTTAGATTATTTAGTGTTTTTAAAGTTTTTGAATTATGGTTTATTAGCTTTTTCAAAATTAGTTTGGTTAAGTTTTTGGTTAAGTGCTTATTGGTTTTTGCTTATTTTAGTTTAATTCGGGATTAGAAACCCTTTTCCCGAATTAGTTATTTAGAATTATTCCGAACTGTTACATTTGATTATTATTCCGACTTACTTGCTAACACTCTTTCCCAAATTACATCAAATTCTCACATTCCAGATTGTTCCTTAAACGACATTCCGGATTATATGTGGTACCAAGATTCCGGATTGAGTTGAGAAGCACCATCCCGGATTAAGTACTAAGCTTAGATTCCGGATTGCACCTTGATGACGGATTCCGGATTACGTACAAACTAGTATTCCGGATTGTGTATTGATTACTCATTTCGGATTGTGTAACAATCTTAGATTCCGGATTATGAGTAAAATACTCATTCCGGATTAGTAGTAAGGTATTCCGGATTAAAGTCAAATCTTGCATTCCTGATTGTGAGCTTGTCTTATTCCGAACTAGGTTTAAGATAGAATATTCCGAATTAGGTGTGAATCATATTATTCCGACTTAGGTTTAGTTTTAGTTTTCCGAATTAGTTTCAAACTTTATTTTTCCCGCCATTTTTATTAAGCTCATTTTAAATTGTTTTGTCCTATTTTATTTATAAGTTTTACGTTTATTAAAGTTTTAATCTTTCATCTTTTATTATTAAAAGTCTTTATTTTTAGTTTAATCTTTTCAAGCTTTCATTTTTATTTTTAAATAGTTACTAAACGACATTTGCTTTTTACACCAAGAACAACTGAGTCACACATTAACCGTGATCAATTCAAATTGAATCGAGACGATTTACCATATTAAAATTTAGTTATTAGAAACCATTAAGCAATAAGCCAACTTATAATCTTATTTGACAATTAAATTTAAAAGTTTCGATTATTGTGTAGTGTGAATGTAACACCCCACTTGGATAAGTGGACCGTTACGTGTATTTATGGCGTGTCATCAAAGCATAAGGTAAATGTACTAAAACATTAAATGACCATAACGGAAATACCGGAATCAAACATCGGTAATCCAACCTAAGCTCAAAAATGAAAAATAAAATACTGAAAGAAAGGACTACACAATGTCCAAATAAGCAGAATAATGTAAGTGCATAAAATAAGAAGTCTGGATAGCTTCCATCCCAAATGCACGTGCTCTCAGAATCCTAAGAGCGTCCCGGTGTACCTGCCGTTAGAACATGAAAGGAAACTACGGCTGAGCATAACGCTCAGTGAACGGATATAAAACATGATAAGAATATACTGAATGAAACAGGCGATAGAATACTAAAGCTGTAAGAATGATATGTAACGTGTGGTAGAACTCTGCATAAAATCTGAGAAACCTGGTTTATAAAATCTGATACTGAAATATAACTATTAATTCTGAAAACATGCATTTACTGTATTTTATTTGCCAGAGCTTATATAGGTCACGTGCTGTAACAACCGTGCATGAATAACTGGAGGGGTGACCTCATCATGCTATAGAGGGGTGACCTCTAAATAACTGTGCTGGGTGGAGGGATCGGCTCCAATGTGAAGGATGTAGAGCACACACCACATTCACCCTGATAACTTGTAACACATATAAGCCTAGGATGCATCCATACGCCCCACTAATAATACTGATAAAATGGACAAGCTGAGCTGAGTGGGACGATGCAGGATATCACTCTCCTGCATGTGAGTCACGACACCGGTGCCTCTAGTGCCGTGGTTACGGTACCTCCATAACTAGTACATAAACTAATCATGCTTGTATATAATGCTCAGGCAATTTGTTTAGTTATTAACATGATTACTGATAAGCTTAAACATATATTGGGGAAAAACATTTGGCTGAAGATGGGGAATCCTAATCATGCATAGAAAGGAAGTCCTTACTGAAAGGACGGGAAATCCGTACCTCTAGTCCAGTAACTGACTGAATGGAAGACTGAACGAACACTACTCGGGCTTCACGCGTGCTACAAGAATAAAGGACGCGAATAAGTTAACTGATATTCGTTTATTTAATTTACTGATCTTATTGGCTACTCATTTATTTATTTTATTTCTGAAATTCCGTACGTATATTAACTGATAAATCTGATCTTATAGTAATTCTTTTCAATGTATTATTCGACCTACTATTAAGTACGGTATAAACGTATTCTCACGTTAGATTAATACTATAATAAGTAACCTGCTACAAATAGAAAGTTTCCTAAATTAGAAAGTTTCTAAAATTATTTATAATTTCTTTAATAAAATTATACCCTTTTAAATCAGATAAAACTATTTAAATATAAATAAATTAATTTAGTATATAAATCATTTAAAAACATCTAATAATAAAAGTGAATTAAATAAGGTATGATTAAGTCGTCGTTTTAATCCTTTTTAATTATAGTCCCGAGCCTACCAAGATGCCCCACTCTCGGTCGCAATAAAACAATTCAATTTATATATCAAATATGCCTACTAGAATTTGCGATAGAAAAATCTGTCACTAAAACTGTGACTAAAAGCTGTCCAGAATCTGTCATTAAAACTGCGACAGAAATACCGTCGTTAAACTGTCGCTAACTTCAGATTTAAATCTTTTTAATTTCTGTTTAAACATGTATCCACTGGCCTGAATATTATTGTCACTGTTTTTATGTTGTTCCCACTGATTAAATAGTTCCCACTGTTGCCCCATTTTACCCACTGTATATAAACCCAAACGCCCCCTTATGAACATGGCTAATCCCAAACGCAACCTGTTTGTTTCTGCCTGTTGTCGAGGACATCCAGACCACCACTGAAACCCCTGGTGGTCTCGGCTGGGCCAAAATAACAACACACCGAGACCCCCGCTGGTCTCAGTTCACGTGTAACATCAAAACCCAACACCTTTTCTTGTTTATTCGTAGGTATAACTTTTTTTTTTAAATCCAAATCGTGATATAAACTGAATTTAAGGGAAAGGAATTGATTACCGCTATGAGCTTGATAAAGGGATGACATAAACACACGAATCAAGAATGAAACCAAGCCCGAAAACTCCTTTTTCTTGTTTTTTTTTCTTCTGCCGTCGGTTTTTCTCCACACACCAAACGAAACCCTAATTTTTTTTTGTTTTACTGTGTGTCCAAAAGATGGGGAAATAACCTCCCGTATATTTTTTTGAGGTGGGCTGGGTTTCCAAGGCCCAATATTCTTTTTTTTAAATGTAGCCCATATACAAATCCATAAGGTTTCGTTTTCGATTTGCTTCGTTTAAAGTCATATAACTTGCGTGTTCGTGATTTAAATCCCGTTACGTATCTATTTATTTTCTGAACATAAATACACACGTAATACTAAATAGCTAGTAATTAAATTATTAACTAATAATTATTTTCTGAATAATTAAATTACGTCGCGATATTAATTAAAACTGAGACTGTGTGAATTTATTGGATTTAAGACATTGCGTACGTGTTCGTAAATTAATCCTCGTAAATACATTCTGTCGTGAATTATTTATTTCCTGAATGAATAATACTTTCATAATACTTGAATTAACACTTTCATTTATTATCTGAATAAATAATTACGTAACGTTTAAATTAAATCTGTGATTGTACGTAATTAATGTTCGTGGACTTTTAAAACGGGTTTACAATTCTTCCCCTCTAAAAAAAATAATTCGTCCTCGAATTAAGGATGCGATAATGTTGTGGTTTTTACAATTCTTCCCCTCTAAAAGGAGAAATTCGTCCTCGAATTAAAGGTAATAAGCTGGTGAAGTTATAAAAGCTGAAAGGACATATGTGTTGAAAGAACATGAAGGCTGGAAAGACATATAAGCTGAAGGATCATACTTCCTTGATTTAGAACATGATGTTGCTGAAAGTGTATAAACATGACATGACAGAAAGGACTTAACTGGATTTATTAAAGGAAAAGGAATGAGAGGTCCGGATGGACTCCTCCGTTTCGAGTAGCTTCCCGCTCGAAACGATTCCTTCAAGGGTCTAAACATAATGAAAATCTTGGTCATGATGACCCTGTCCTGACGATGCTGAATAGTTTATGGTTCCATATTTAAGATGGATTTTCTGAATCTGAATGAATAAGCTATAACATGTAGTATACATGAAATGGTACGTACAATTATCCTGAAAAGATAACATTTCTATATTTGAGCAAGCTTCTGAAAATATATAGGGACGAAACTACGTGAACAATTGTGAACGTGCTACGTGAGCAATTGTGAACGTGGTTCACGATTATATGAGGAATGCTGGCATGGAATATATCATGAACGTGATACATGGACATACTATGGACGTGATACTAGTACATATCATGAATGTATGCTGACTGAGGGAGGAATGCCAAACGATACGGCCTGAGATGTGAAACGTCTGCCTGGGTATGGAGAAGCTCTGTTAACTTGAGTCTGGTTCCTTGAGCTTTCTGTAACCGAATTTGGTAATAAAGTGTGAAGCGTGTATCGCGGAATGGCACACAAACTTGAACGTGAAAAATGTTATGAACGTTAATGTAAGCTTAAATCATGAGATAGTACAAAACCTGATACTGCGAATGAGACGTAAACGTGAAAGTAAAAATACACATGAACATAAAGTGAACGTAAACATACACGTGATCGTAAACATGAATTCTGTCTGATATGATGGTCGATGGAATGCCTTGAATTCATACAATATACTGCTGAATCTCTAAATTTTTTGTAGATCTGCTACTGCGTGATCCTTTCGGATGAAAGAAACACGTAGGCTGATTACATGGTTGACGATAACTTAGATAGTATCATACTTCGTCAAAGTCTGTGGTAACTGACAATAACCTCCATGGAATCCTGTCTCATTCTGTTCAGATTTTTCTAATGGTAACACACTAACATGAAGGCGTTCTATCTTGAACATGCGGTATACCAGGCATCTAGATATGAACATAGCTGTATCAATGTGTGATACGGTTTCTATCAAAATTCTGCCTAGGCTTATGGGACATTCTGGTGGGAATCTGGTTGAATAGTCATAGAAGAATTTCTGCGTTAGCCTAGGCTTTAGTGATGACTGTCAGCAATTTCTGCGTTAGCAGTCAATTGAGTTCTAGAAAAATTTGTACTTCGTTCACAGGCGTCGGTCGGGGCCATCAGGTGATGGCCTTCACCTTCGCAGGGTTGTCTGAAATTTCTTTCTGCTGAAATAGGGTGGTTCAGAAATGCCACTCCGTTCAACTGGAATTCACATCTGGAAAGCTGCTTATATAATTTTCTCCTATCGGAGATTCTGTTCAACTGTGAAAAGATGATTCTCTTGTACTTCTCTTAGAATTTAGCAGATCAGAATGTTATCAATGAATATACTGACGATTTGTCTGAGGAGCCATGGAAAAATTTATTCATAAATTTCATACTATAGTTGGAGTATTAGGGAGACTATAACATGTGCAACAGCAGTGTGGGAAAAAAATCTCATGTTCTTTCTCTCACCACTACTGGTGGCATAATCGTGAATCATTCTAGAAAATGTTTAAGACATCGTAGCCGATCAGATAAACCTGCTATTCATGGGATGAACATTGATTAAGAGTTGTGATCTTGTAAAATTTTCAGTGGTCGATACCTGATCTCATGTTACCGGCCTTCTTTCTAATAGATAGGAACGGTGCACTTCCTGATGGTGCGCTAGGGCGAATAGAGCCTCATTCTGGTAATTCTTTCAGCAAATACTACAACTCTTTTAAATTCAGTTGAAGCCCTGCGATAAAGAGTTCTAAAAATAGGTTCTGTACTTAAGACAATATCTATGTAGAATTTTGTTTTGTGGTTAGAAAGGAATTTCTGAAAAAACTTCCTGAGATTACGTCTGGGAGCACTGGAGTAATCTGTTGGTCATGAGTTTGAAGAATTTCAGAAGTGAATTTATAACTGATGGCTAGACAGTCTTCGAAGCTATGGACTGTTAAGTCATGCGCTTGTAAGGCAGAACCAATTTGTACTGATTTTTCTGGCAGAAGATATAATGAATATATTTGGGATTTAGTAAGATGGATCTCGTCGTTAACTGAAAATAAGGATTTAATAAATATGATGATACTGTTGAGTCCTTTCTGGCTGAGAGGTAGGGAACTACCTGATTTAAGATAAAGATGACATAGGAACACGTGAAGTAAACATGTCGACTTTTTACTGAATGTGTTCGTCTGTAACCTCACAGAATGAATATTGTGTGTTTAACCTGAGATATACTCTAGTGGTGGTGACTGAATTTTTAATTGATCTGAGTCATGCGCGGCGTTATAGAACGGGTATACCCCTTTCTGAAGGGTACCCTGAATTACCGAGGGCCTGATTTAGGAACATACTAGAGTTATGAGTTCTGGCTCGTATTTTGAGAAAAGATTCGTACAACGTGTACCACGACTGGTGTCCTGATATGTGTCTTCCGAAATGATACCTGAGACTTATGTCCTGACTGATGTCTTGACATGTCTTTTAGTGGATGAATTTGGACAAGGCTGAAAAATTTTGGTAACTGCTAGGATTGGCGGACCGGTTAGACTGCTGACCTTTGTATTTCTGGTTACGTCCGTTCCGAAGTTCCGATGGTTACTGACTGATTAATTATAAGCACAGTGGTTGTCACTACTACTTTGTCTGTCAATTTATGACGGTCATTATCATGACCGTGATTCATGTAACTATTCTGCTGAGTGGCCGGCTGAGTTCCGGTTCCCACTCTTCTGAATGAACGGTTAGCTGAGTGAAGTGTGACATCTAACTGAGAAGGTAAAAGTATGGAATGGAAGGGTAGTATCTGATGGTTGAAATTTATTCTTGTTAGAATTTCAAATTTATAGTTTTCATCCTTGTTCTGTAGAGTCTTCATAGTATGAACGACATCAGCATCTTGAGAGATCTCCAAAGTATCATCATCATTAGCATTTTTGAGGTCTTCAAAGTGTTGGCAGCATCAGCATCTGGTAAAATCTTCAACTCACGAGCAACATCAGCACCTGGTAAAATATCGACAATTGGAAACGCCTGAGATGATTGAGGATCGATTAGCAATATCCATGGAGTAGGGTACCTGGTGTACACCTGGACTACTGTACATGAAGTACAAAATGAATATTGCATATGGATCATATCTGAGACACCGTACGTGGAGTACACATGAATTACTGTATATGGAGTACAATTGAGACACTGTACATGGGGTACATATGAAATACTGTACATGGAACTGGTGGAAATTTTATGAGATGATCGATACTAGTGTCGCTTGTCTGACATGATCAAGCAAATAATTTGATTTAAATGATAGTAAACTGATCTGAAATAAGTAACATGATAGGCTGACAATTCCTACATCGACTTACTGCTGGTTGTATGGAGGCTGAAAAGTATGATATACTCGAAGTCCCAACAGTGGTCAGCATGAAGCATGATCAATAAAGGCCAATCATGATTTATCATGAAATAGGATTTTACTGTAATCCTTTTGTATCTTAGCATGAAACATTATCACTCTGCTGAAAACATAATCCTTGCAAGGGAACATGAAATTTAACCCGCCTGAAGGCGACATCAACTTAAGATTGTGAAAATTAGATTGTTACAAAGAACATAAGCGTATGATCAACTGAGGTTTAACAACAACTGGTGTGGATGGTTATAGCTCAATCCACAAAATTCAAAGAAGAAAACATGTGACTAAGTATGGCCGATTCTGGTTCGATCCATACTTGTCAAAATTCCATGAGGACTGTCACGTATAGCAAATTTACAATCTGGAAGTAAATATGGTTGGCTGTAGTCCAATCCATACTTGTCAAAGTTTATGAAATGTCTTGATATGACAAAGGTGCGCAACTATGGATCAGTTCAAAAAACATCATTCGACTTAAAAGCATGAAAATTGGTCCTAAAAAATGGTGAACGTTTTTGGCTGGTTCACTAAGTAGTAATTGACAGAAAACATGAATTTGAAATGAGTAAGGGTAAACGCCTATGGGTCGGTTTACCAATACAAAATCTGAACGCAAGGGTGAACGCCTATGGGTCGGTTCACCAAAGCAAAATTCGCAGAAAAGCACATGCGACTAAATATGGCCGGTCCTGTACCAACCTTTTACTTAGTAAAAAACTTTAAGAAACCGACTGATAACTGAAGAAAACTGACTGATTAATGCATGAGAAACATGAAAGATAACAACGCTAAAATCTGGAAAGTTTCTGGTGACTACCCACTAGTCACAGGTCAAGTTTTAGAGCCTACAGGTCGAACCTTGCTCTCCGATACCATAATTGTAACACCCCACTTGGATAAGTGGACCGTTACGTGTATTTATGGCGTGTCATCAAAGCATAAGGTAAATGTACTAAAACATTAAATGACCATAACGGAAATACCGGAATCAAACATCGGTAATCCAACCTAAGCTCAAAACATGAAAAATAAAATACTGAAAGAAAGGACTAAACAATGTCCAAATAAGCAGAATAATGTAAGTGCATAAAATAAGAAGTCTGGATAGCTTCCATCCCAAATGCACGTGCTCTCAGAATCCTAAGAGCGTCCCGGTGTACCTGCCGTTAGAACATGAAAGGAAACTACGGCTGAGCATAACGCTCAGTGAACGGATATAAAACATGATAAGAATATACTGAATGAAACAGGCGATAGAATACTGAAGCTGTAAGAATGATATGTAACGTATGGTAGAACTCTGCATAAAATCTGAGAAACCTGGTTTATAAAATCTGATACTGAAATATAACTATTAATTCTGAAAACATGCATTTACTGTATTTTATTTGCCAGAGCTTATATAGGTCACGTGCTGTAACAACCGTGCATGAATAACTGGAGGGGTGACCTCATCATGCTATAGAGGGGTGACCTCTAAATAACTGTGCTTGGTGGAGGGATCAGCTCCAATGTGAAGGATGTAGAGCACACACCACATTCACCCTGATAACTTGTAACACATATAAGCCTAGGATGCATCCATACGCCCCACTAATAATACTGATAAAATGGCCAAGCTGAGCTGAGTGGGACGATGCAGGATATCACTCTCCTGCATGTGAGTCACGACACCGGTGCCTCTAGTGCCGTGGTTACGGTACCTCCGTAACTAGTACATAAACTAATCATGCTTGTATATAATGCTCAGGCAATTTGTTTAGTTATTAACATGATTACTGATAAGCTTAAACATATATTGGGGAAAAACATTTGGCTGAAGATGGGGAATCCTAATCATGCATAGAAAGGAAGTCCTTACTGAAAGGACGGAAAATCCGTACCTCTAGTCCAGTAACTGATTGAATGGAAGACTGAACGAATACTACTCGGGCTTCACGCGTGCTACAAGAATAAAGGACGCGAATAAGTTAACTGATATTCGTTTATTTAATTTACTGATCTTATTGGCTACTCATTTATTTTTTTTTTTCTGAAATTCTGTACGTATATTAACTGATAAATCTGATCTTATAGTAATTCTTTTCAATGTATTATTCGACCTACTATTAAGTACGGTATAAACGTATTCTCACGTTAGATTAATACTATAATAAGTAACCTGCTACAAATAGAAAGTTTCCTAAATTAGAAAGTTTCTAAAATTATTTATAATTTCTTTAATAAAATTATACCCTTTTAAATCTGATAAAACTATTTAAATACAAATAAATTAATTTAGTATATAAATCATTTAAAAACATCTAATAATAAAAGTGAATTAAATAAGGTATGATTAAGTCGTCGTTTTAATCCTTTTTAATTATAGTCCCGAGCCTACCAAGATGCCCCACTCTCGGTCGCAATAAAACAATTCAATTTATATATCAAATCTGCCTACTAGAATTTGCGACAGAAAAATCTGTCACTAAAACTGTGACTAAAAGCTGTCCAGAATCTGTCATTAAAACTGCGATAGGAATACCGTCGCTAAACTGTCGCTAACTTCAGATTTAAATCTTTTTAATTTCTGTTTAAACATGTATCCACTGGCCTGAATATTATTGTCACTGTTTTTATGTTGTTCCCACTGATTAAATAGTTCCCACTGTTGCCCCATTTTACCCACTGTATATAAACCCAAACGCCCCCTTATGAACATTGCTAATCCCAAACGCAACCTGTTTGTTTCTGCCTGTTGTCGAGGACATCCAGACCACCACCAAAACCCCTGGTGGTCTCGGCTGGGCCAAAATAACAACACACCGAGACCCCCGCTGGTCTCAGTTCACGTGTAACATCAAAACCCAACACCTTTTCTTGTTTATTCGTAGGTATAACTTTTTATTTTTAAATCCAAATCGTGATATAAACTGAATTTAAGGGAAAGGAATTGATTACCGCTATGAGCTTGATAAAGGGATGACATAAACATACGAATCAAGAATGAAACCAAGCCCGAAAACTCCTTTTTCTTGTTTTTTTTTTCTTCTGCCGTCGGTTTTTCTCCACACACCAAACGAAACCCTAATTTTTTTTTGTTTCACTGTGTGTCCAAAAGATGGGGAAATAACCTCCCGTATATTTTTTTGAGGTGGGCTGGGTTTCCAAGGCCCAATATTCTTTTTTTTTTAAATGTAGCCCATATACAAATCCATAAGGTTTCGTTTTCGATTTGCTTCGTTTAAAGTCATATAACTTGCGTGTTCGTGATTTAAATCCCGTTACGTATCTATTTATTTTCTGAACATAAATACACACGTAATACTAAATAGCTAGTAATTAAATTATTAACTAATAATTATTTTCTGAATAATTAAATTACGTCGCGATATTAATTAAAACTGAGACTGTGTGAATTTATTGGATTTAAGACATTGCGTACGTGTTCGTAAATTAATCCTCGTAAATACATTCTGTCGTGAATTATTTATTTCCTGAATGAATAATACTTTCGTAATACTTGAATTAACACTTTCATTTATTATCTGAATAAATAATTACGTAACGTTTAAATTAAATCTGTGATTGTACGTAATTAATGTTCGTGGACTTTTAAAACGGGTTTTACAATTCTTCCCCTCTAAAAAAAAATAATTCGTCCTCGAATTAAGGATGCGATAATGTTGTGGTTTTTACAATTCTTCCCCTCTAAAAGGAGAAATTCGTCCTCGAATTAAAGGTAATAAGCTGGTGAAGTTATAAAAGCTGAAAGGACATATGTGTTGAAAGAACATGAAGGCTGGAAAGACATATAAGCTGAAGGATCATACTTCCTTGATTTAGAACATGATGTTGCTGAAAGTGTATAAACGTGACATGACAGAAAGGACTTAACTGGATTTATTAAAGGAAAAGGAATGAGAGGTCCGGATGGAATCCTCCGTTTCGAGTAGCTTCCCGCTCGAAACGATTCCTTCAAGGGTCTAAACATAATGAAAATCTTGGTCATGATGACCCTGTCCTGACGATACTGAATAGTTTATGGTTCCATATTTAAGATGGATTTTCTGAATCTGAATGAATAAGCTATAACATGTAGTATACATGAAATGGTACGTACAATTATCCTGAAAAGATAACATTTCTATATTTCAGCAAGCTTCTGAAAATATATAGGGACGAAACTACGTGAACAATTGTGAACGTGCTACGTGAGCAATTGTGAACGTGGTTCACGATTATATGAGGAATGCTGGCATGGAATATATCATGAACGTGATACATGGACATACTATGGACGTGATACTAGTACATATCATGAATGTATGTTGACTGAGGGAGGAATGCCAAACGATACGGCCTGAGATGTGAAACGTCTGCCTGGGTATGGAGAAGCTCTGTTAACTTGATTCTGGTTCCTTGCGCTTTCTGTAACCAAATTTGGTAATAAAGTGTGAAACGTGTATCGCGGAATGGCACACGAACTTGAACGTGAAAAATGTTATGAACGTTAATGTAAGCTTAAATCATGAGATAGTACAAAACCTGATACTGCGAATGAGACGTAAACATGAAAGTAAAAATACACATGAACATAAAGTGAACGTAAACATACACGTGATCGTAAACATGAATTCTGTCTGATATGATGGTCGATGGAATGCCTTGAATTCGTACAATATACTGCTGAATCTCTAAATTTTCTGCAGATCTGCTACTGCGTGATCCTTTCGGATGAAAGAAACACGTAGGCTGATTACATGGTTGACGATAACTTAGATAGTATCATACTTCGTCAAAGTCTGTGGTAACTGACAATAACCTCCATGGAATCCTGTCTCATTCTGTTCAGATTTTTCTAATGGTAACACACTAACATGAAGGCGTTCTATCTTGAACCTACGGTATATCAGGCATCTAGATATGAACATAGCTGTATCAATGTGTGATACGGTTTCTATCAAAATTCTTTCTAGGCTTATGGGACATTCTGGTGGGAATCTGGTTGAATAGTCATAGAAGAATTTCTGCGTTAGCCTAGGCTTTAGTGATGACTGTCAGCAATTTCTGCGTTAGCAGTCAATTGAGTTCTAGAAAAATTTGTACTTCGTTCACAGGCGTCGGTCGGGGCCATCAGGTGATGGCCTTCACCTTCGCGGGGTTGTCTGAAATTTCTTTCTGCTGAAATAGGGTGGTTCAGAAATGCCACTCCGTTCAACTGGAATTCACATCTGGAAAGATGCTTATATAATTTTCTCCTATCGGAGATTCTGTTCAACTGTGAAAAGATGATTCTCTTGTACTTCTCTTAGAATTTAGCAGATCAGAATGTTATCAATGAATATACTGACGATTTGTCTGAGGAGCCATGGAAAAATTTATTCATAAATTTCATACTATAGTTGGAGTATTAGGGAGACTATAACATGTGCAACAGCAGTGTGGGAAAAAAAATCTCATGTTCTTTCTCTCACCACTACTGGTGGCATAATCGTGAATCGTTCTAGAAAATGTTTAAGACATCGTAGCCGATCAGATAAACCTGCTATTCATGGGATGAACATTGATTAAGAATTGTGATCTTGTAAAATTTTCAGTGGTCGATACCTGATCTCATGTTACCGGCCTTCTTTCTAATAGATAGGAACGGTGCACTTCCTGATGGTGCGCTAGGGCGAATAGAGCCTCATTCTGGTAATTCTTGCAGCAAATACTACAACTCTTTTAAATTCAGTTGAAGCCCTGCGATAAAGAGTTCTGAAAATAGGTTCTGTACTTGAGACAATATCTATGTAGAATTTTGTTTTGTGGTTAGAAAGGAATTTCTGAAAAAACTTCCTGAGATTACGTCTGGGAGCACTGGAGTAATCTGTTTGTCATGAGTTTGAAGAATTTCAGAAGTGAATTTATAACTGATGGCTAGACAGTCTTCGTAGCTATGGACTGTTAAGTCATGCGCTTGTAAGGCAGAACCAATTTGTACTGATTTTTCTGGCAGAAGATATAATGAATATATTTGGGATTTAGTAAGATAGATCTCGTCGTTAACTGAAAATAAGGCTTTAATAAATATGATGATACTGTTGAGTCCTTTCTGGCTGAGAGGTAGGGAACTACCTGATTTAAGATAAAGATGACATAGGAACACGTGAAGTAAACATGTCGACTTTTTACTAAATGTGTTCGTCTGTAACCTCACAGAATGAATATTGTGTGTTTAACCTGAGATATACTCTAGTGGTGGTGACTGAATTTTTAATTGATCTGATTCATGCGCGGCGTAATAGAACGGGTATACCCCTTTTTGAAGGGTACCCTGAATTACCGAGGGCCTGATTTAGGAACATACTGGAGTTATGAGTTCTGGCTCGTATTTTGAGAAAAGATTCGTACAACGTGTACCACGACTGGTGTCCTGATATGTGTCTTCCGAAATGATACCTGAGACTTATGTCCTGACTGATGTCTTGACATGTCTTTTAGTGGATGAATTTGGACAAGGCTGAAAAATTTTGGTAACTGCTAGGATTGGCGGACCGGTTAGACTGCTGACCTTTGTATTTCTGGTCACGTCCGTTCCGATGGTTACTGACTGATTAATTATAAGCACGGTGGTTGTCACTACTACTTTGTCTATCAATTTATGACGGTCATTATCATGACCGTGATTCATGTAACTATTCTGCTGAGTGGCCGGCTGAGTTCCGGTTCCCACTCTTCTGAATGAACGGTTAGCTGAGTGAAGTGTGACATCTAACTGAGAAGGTAAAAGTATGGAATGGAAGGGTAGTATCTGATGGTTGAAATTTATTCTTGTTAGAATTTCAAATTTATAGTTTTCATCCTTGTTCTGTAGAGTCTTCATAGTATGAACGACATCAGCATCTTGAGAGATCTCCAAAGTATCATCATCATTAGCATTTGTGAGGTCTTCAAAGTGTTGGCAGCATCAACATCTGGTAAAATCTTCAACTCACGAGCAGCATCAGCACCTCGTAAAATATCGACAAGTGGAAACGCCTGAGATGATTGAGGATCGATTAGCAATCTCCATGGAGTAGGGTACCTGGTGTACACCTGGACTACTGTACATGAAGTACAAAATGAATATTGCATATGGATCATATCTGAGACACCGTACGTGGAGTACACATGAAATACTGTATATGGAGTACAATTGAGACACTGTACATGGGGTACATATGAAATACTTTACATGGAACTGGTGGAAATTTTATGGGATTATCGATACTAGTGTCGCTTGTATGACATGATCAAGCAAATAATTTGATTTAAACGATAGTAAACTGATCTGAAATAAGTAACATGATAGGCTGACAATTCCTACGTCGACTTACTGCTGGTTGTATGGAGGCTGAAAAGTATGATATACTCGAAGTCCCAACAGTGGTCAGCATGAAGCATGATCAATAAAGGCCAATCATGATTTATCATGAAATAGGATTTTACTGTAATCCTTTTGTACCTTAGCATGAAACATTATCACTCTGCTGAAAACATAATCCTTACAAGGGAACATGAAATTTAACCCGCATGAAGGCGACATCAACTTAAGATTGTGAAAATTGGATTGTTACAAAGAACATAAGCGTATGATCAACTGAGGTTTAACAACGACTGGTGTGGATGGTTATATCTCAATCCATAAAATTCAAAGAAGAAAACATGTGACTAAGTATGGCCGATTCTGGTTCGATCCATACTTGTCAAAATTCCATGAGGA
Organism: Glebionis coronaria; assembly: GCA_025667525.1. Classification (NCBI taxonomy): domain Eukaryota; kingdom Viridiplantae; phylum Streptophyta; class Magnoliopsida; order Asterales; family Asteraceae; genus Glebionis; species Glebionis coronaria. Next base: position 312,881,946 of record CM046880.1, on the reverse strand, counting down.
CTGTCACGTATAGCAAATTTACAATCTGGAAGTAAATATGGTTGGTTGTAGTCCAATCCATACTTGTCAAAGTTTATGAAATGTCTTGATATGACAAAGGTGTGCAACTATGGATCGGTTCAAAAAACATCATTCGACTAAAAAGCATGAAAATTGGTCCTGAAAAATGGTGAACGTTTTTGGCTGGTTCACTAAGTAGTAATTGACAGAAAACATGAATTTGAAATGAGTAAGGGTAAACGCCTATGGGTCGGTTTACCAATACAAAATCTGAACGGCAAGGGTGAACGCCTATGGGTCGGTTCACCAAAGCAAAATTCGCAGAAAAGCACATGCGACTAAATATGGCCGGTCCTGTACCAACCTTTTACTTAGTAAAAAACTTTAAGAAACCGACTGATAACTGAAGAAAACTGTCTGATTAATGCATGAGAAACATGAAAGATAACAACGCCAAAATCTGGAAAGTTTCTGGTGACTACCCACTAGTCACAGGTCAAGTTTTAGAGCCTACAGGTCGAACCTTGCTCTCCGATACCATAATTGTAACACCCCACTTGGATAAGTGGACCGTTACGTGTATTTATGGCGTGTCATCAAAGCATAAGGTAAATGTACTAAAACATTAAATGACCATAACGGAAATACTGGAATCAAACATCGGTAATCCAACCTAAGCTCAAAACATGAAAAATAAAATACTGAAAGAAAGGACTAAACAATGTCCAAATAAGCAGAATAATGTAAGTGCATAAAATAAGAAGTTTGGATAGCTTCCATCCCAAATGCACGTGCTCTCAGAATCCTAAGAGCGTCCCGGTGTACCTGCCGTTAGAACATGAAAGGAAACTACGGCTGAGCATAACGCTCAATGAACGGATATAAAACATGATAAGAATATACTGAATGAAACAGGCGATAGAATACTGAAGCTGTAAGAATGATATGTAACGTGTGGTAGAACTCTGCATAAAATCTGAGAAACCTGGTTTATAAAATCTGATACTGAAATATAACTATTAATTCTGAAAACATGCATTTACTGTATTTTATTTGCCAGAGCTTATATAGGTCACGTGCTGTAACAATCGTGCATGAATAACTAGAGGGGTGACCTCATCATGCTATAGAGGGGTGACCTTTAAATAACTGTGCTGGGTGGAGGGATCAGCTCCAATGTGAAGGATGTAGAGCACACACCACATTCACCCTGATAACTTGTAACACATATAAGCCTAGGATGAATCCATATGCCCCACTTATAATACTGATAAAATGGCCAAGCTGAGCTGAGTGGGACGATGCATGATATCACTCTCCTGCATGTGAGTCACGACACCGGTGCCTCTAGTGCCGTGGTTACGGTACCTCCGTAACTAGTACATAAACTAATAATGCTTGTATATAATGCTCAGGCATTTTATTTAGTTATTAACATGATTACTGATAAGCTTAAACATTACTGGGGAAAAACATTTGGCTGAAGATGGGGAATCCTAATCATGCATAGAAAGAAAGTCCTTACTGAAAGGACGGAAAATCCGTACCTCTAGTCCAGTAACTGACTGAATGGAAGACTGAACGAATACTACTCGGGCTTCACGCGTGCTACAAGAATAAAGGACGCGAATAAGTTAACTGATATTCGTTTATTTAATTTACTGATCTTATTGGCTACTCATTTATTTATTTTATTTTTGAAATTCCGTACGTATATTAACTGATAAATCTGATCTTATAGTAATTCTTTTCAATGTATTATTCGACCTACTATTAAGTACGGTATAAACGTATTCTCACGTTAGATTAATACTATAATAAGTAACCTGCTATAATAGAAAGTTTCCTAAATTAGAAAGTTTCTAAAATTATTTATAATTTCTTTAATAAAATTATACCCTTTTAAATCTTATAAAACTATTTAAATATAAATAAATTAATTTAGTATATAAATCATTTAAAAACATCTAATAATAAAAGTGAATTAAATAAGGTATGATTAAGTCGTCGTTTTAATCCTTTTTAATTATAGTCGCGAGCCTACGAAGATGCCCCACTCTCGGTCGCAATAAAACAATTCAATTTATATATCAAATCTGCCTACTAGAATTTGCGACAGAAAAATCTGTCACTAAAACTGTGACTAAAAGCTGTCCAGAATCTGTCGTTAAAACTGCGACAGAAATACCGTCGCTAACTTCAGATTTAAATCTTTTTAATTTCTGTTTAAACATGTATCCACTGGCCTGAATATTATTGTCACTGTTTTTATGTTGTTCCCACTGATTAAATAGTTCCCACTGTTGCCCCATTTTACCCACTGTATATAAACCCAAACGCCCCCTTATGAACATGGCTAATCCCAAACGCAACCTGTTTGTTTCTGCCTGTTATCGAGGACATCCAGACCACCACCGAGACCCCTGGTGGTCTCGGCTGGGCCAAAACAACAACACACCGAGACCCCCGCTGGTCTCAGTTCACGTGTAACATCAAAACCCAACACCTTTTCTTGTTTATTCGTAGGTATAACTTTTTTTATTTTTTTAAATCCAAATCGTGATATAAACTGAATTTAAGGGAAAATAATTGATTACCGCTATGAGCTTGATAAAGGGATGACATAAACACACGAATCAAGAATGAAACCAAGCCCGAAAACTCCTTTTTCTTGTTTTTTTTCTTCTGCCGTCGGTTTTTCTCCACACACCAAACGAAACCCTAATTTTTTGTTTGTTTTACTGTGTGTCCAAAAGATGGGGAAATAACCTCCCGTATATTTTTTTGAGGTGGGCTGGGTTTCCAAGGCCCAATATTCTTTTTTTTAAATGTAGCCCATATACAAATCCATAAGGTTTCGTTTTCGATTTGCTTCGTTTAAAGTCATATAACTTGCGTGTTCGTGATTTAAATCCCGTTACGTATCTATTTATTTTCTGAACATAAATACACACGTAATACTAAATAGCTAGTAATTAAATTATTAACTAATAATTATTTTCTGAATAATTAAATTACGTCACGATATTAATTAAAACTGAGACTGTGTGAATTTATTGGATTTAAGACATTGCGTACGTGTTCGTAAATTAATCCTCGTAAATACATTCTGTCGTGAATTATTTATTTCCTGAATGAATAATACTTTCGTAATACTTGAATTAACACTTTCATTTATTATCTGAATACATAATTACGTAACGTTTAAATTAAATCTGTGATTGTACGTAATTAATGTTCGTGGACTTTTAAAACGGGTTTTACAGTGAACTTTCTATCATTTTTAAATTTCTTGCAAAACATTTTCTAAGTTTTTTTAATAGACTGTTTATTTTTCTGCTTTTATTTAAGATATAAGTTGGCTTATTGAGCTTATTTGACAAATACGCTCAACAAGTGTTGGTCCCTTTTAACACGATTTTACTTATCAACCTTAAGTAATTTCTTGCTTATAGGATTCAAGTGAGTTGTTTTAACAAATCAATAACAAACTTAAAGGATTAAAACAACAATACCAAATACTTTTCAGCGTATAGATATTTTGTTAAAACTAAATAAAGAATCTATAACCCACATTGCTTGCGGAATAGCAACGTGGTTTAATGAAAATATGGGTGATTTCCTTTACTTAAACTACAAACCTAGGTTATGAGTTTAAGTCTCAGCCAAAACGTTCATAAGCTTTTCGCCGTATGGTTCAGTTGATGTTATGAGAATGGCTCCTGTAAGAGTTCTGTCTTTCGAGTACAAGAGGGTTAGCCGATTCTCTCCAAGATGCATTCCTTTTATAGGCAGTGCATATTAGGGTTTACATGTCACAAGTAACCATGAAAATGTTATCCAGTTGGTGGTTGAATGCCCATCTAGATAAATAGTACAAAGCTAAAATAAACTAATCTAGGAAAAGGATAAAGGTTGTACTTATAACTAACTTGATAAGAAACCTTTTCCCAATGAGATTTGTTTGACTTAAACCAGATCTTTCCCACCTAATGTAAACCTTCAGGATAACTGAAGTGTCTTCGGTATCCTAGAGGAGATCAACATCATTCAATTTGGTATTTTCAGACCAAACTGAACTGAAAGCTCTTCTTCAGGTATTGTTTTTCAACAACTAGACCGCCTGGTCACTGAAGCAAAGACTTCTTGTGTACTAAGTTCTCTGGAAGAGGAAGGTTGAACTTTCTTTAGAAAAACATTCTTTAGTTGGAATATTTGTTCCTCTGGTCATGCTTAAGCAGAGCCACCATTCTGCTGAACATATACCACTTAGGGGATTTTATATTCAAATCCTAGAGTTTCTTCAGGGTCTGTAAATACTGACCCAACAATCTCCCCGTATTTGGATATACAAATAGCTTAAGTTAAAGTCAGTATTAAGTGAGCATAACAACTTCTTTTTACTTGTACTGAATATTAAAGATACTTATCAACATCTAATAATCATTCATTCATAACAGTTACAAAATACAAAATAATAGTACAAATGATTATCCTATTGCTTTTCAGATCTAAGTTCTTCTATCACTGGAGTTTGAACCAATGGGTTCATGTTTCTTATGTCCACCACTCTTAGTAGACATAAACTGAAGGTCTTTGCTGCTTCAGTCAATCCTGGACCTCTGTGAAGGTTGAAGAAGACTTTATGGACATTCTAAAGAAGTTCATTATTCATTTCATCCAGATCACTTATGCCCACAAAGTCTTGTCTTTCAGGATGATTAAACAAGATCATCCCTAGTTCAGGTTCTTCAATTACGTGGCCAGGGAGATGATCTTGAAACTGAATAAATCCTTTGTATGTCTTTGTGGTGACAAAGATATCACCAACTCCAGGTTTAATCTGATTTGCTATCTTGTTCAGTTCTAGGATAGGGTCGTGTTCCTCTAGTGGAATTTCAACATTAATGTTGAGGAACTCACCCATCTTGTCATGATTTCTTTTGAAATGAGAGATTCTATTTAGTACTTCATCCCATATTTTTGTTTTCTTCTTGGCCAGCTTTTGTTCCATTTTCAGCCATTCAGTAAGAAAAAGTTTTTTTGCTTGGAAGTCCACTAGAATTTCATAAGTGTTATCAGCTTTATAGAACTTCAGATCAATAGACCCCTTGATAGTGAGCATATCCACATTTGTTATAACTGAAGGGTTTCGTTTGTTCAATTTGGTCAAGCAGAACTTCTCATACAACATCTTCCTCTTATAGAGGTTTTCCACCAGTTATTTTCCCATCTCGTGATACAAATCTTGTTTCATTTTTTTGAGTTTCTCAGCTTCATTAATTCTGATTACTTTATTGATATCTTCTTGAGTGACCACACTGGACTTGATCAGTCTCTCATGAAGTGTGGGATCACCTTTCTTTTTAGGACGGATGGTTGGAGAGCCTTCTTTAGATGATTCATCACTGGAGGTCAGACCATCTATATGATCACTCTTAATTGAAGACTTGCCCTTAGACTTAGTAGGGACTTCTTCAGCAAATGGTGACACTGGCTGCTTTTGAGCTTTCTTTCTAGCATGCATTTGAAATAAATCTTGAATTGTGTGGCTTGTATTGGTTTTCTCCCCCTCAGTAGAAGAAGGCACACCAACTTCTGCTGATGCACCACTAGGAAGAGAGGCATCCAGAGTGTCTAATAGAGATGAAACTCTGGCCAGCAGGGCTTGAACACCATCACGAGCAGCAAGATTTTGTTGAACATCTTCAAATACAGTCAGTTTTTGTTGCTCCAGCCTGGCCACCTTGTCCTCAATTTTTAAAATAGAATCAGATAGCTCATTTACCTGACCAGGCACTGGAACAAATTCAGTGGGGAACTCCATGGTGACATGATCGATGGAGTCCACTAGTGAATCCATAGACCTTTTCAGCTCTATAGAAGTGACCATATCCTTGATCAAAGACTCAACAGAAGCTGGGACAAGCTCCTTGATTGCCTCTACAGATGGAGGTGATGGCCTACCATTGAGCTTATGGACTTCAAATTGAACATTATTCTTTTCTTCTAGAAGCTTAGATAATTGATCATGAAGAACTAGAACCTGGTTGGTTTGATCATTTACTTGACGAGACTTGGGGGATGGTGGAATGTTATCAGTAGCAAGTCCAGCTTCATCATCTTCAGGTTCACTGTCATCAAGGTTGACTTGTGACCTTTCATCCAACCTAAAATCCTTGGCCAGGTCTGCTAAAGACACATTTAACATGAATGAAGGTAACTGTCCCACCTTAGCTCCAGTGGCAGGAGACACTTCCTCAGATACTGTTGATATAAAAGTTGGATGGACCGAGTTGGACCTGAATTAGGCTTAATTTAGGGTCTTGTGGGTTCTGGCTCTTGCACCAAGTGAATCTTGTGTAAGGACCCTGCACACTAAGAACAGACACTGTTAGGCTTATCATAGGCGCTTGTCCCATGATTAGACTCCGCCGTGAGAGTAAGTAATCAGTTTGAGTATACGTGAGGGTTTAGAGTATTGTGTGTATTGTACCTTTTTAAGAACCTTGGGGGTTCCTTTTATACCCGAGAGAGTCCTGGCTGGGCTCTCCTACTCTTTCGGCCTAAGGAAGAGATAATGACTCAAAATAACTTGATCCTTATCGCATAATCGAGGCAAGTGCATATCCCTTCTCTTTAGGCGAATATAACTATAAGATAAGTTATATTCTGTCTGATCCTATCACAATGCAATGAAGAATTGGTTAAGTAACCATCCGTTGTGCGACAACGGCTTACTAGGCCTCCTAGGTCTTGCGTATGCCACGTAGTGACAATCCATACCCAATGGATACTGGTAGTACCTACGGGTCAGGTGTCTACAACCCGAATAGGGACTATACGTCATCATGTCCCCCTAGTATAGTGGTCGTAGGTACTGACCGCAACTACTAGACTATTAACCTGCTAAGTGGGCACTCGCAGTATGAAATACCCCAATGGTTTCAAATTCTCCCGCCAAGGGCATATACATCCCCCCTTTTCACCTAATCCCCTTGAAAACCGGGAAAACGTATGCCGCGTCATGTTACCCCTTTATCTTCCACCGTTTGATGACGATAGTGGAATACATGTGGTATAGATCTGAACAATTAGAACAGTAAGTCGAATGCCTATATATATACCACCGCTGCTTTTCGACTGCCCAGTTCCAACAGTAAAACTTCCATTGCCAAGCTTTTGTCATTTCACCATTCGAAGAAAGATACGCTTAAGGTAATCGTCGACGAATCTTTTATTGTTTCCGACATACACATCCAACCATCGTTAGTCAATTATCCGAGATTATGTCCACTATGAATATTGAGGAATTAGACCAGTTCACGTCGGACTACTACATCCCTGATTACTTGCACCATGAAGTATCGAACCCTAACCAAAACATTAGACAGGCGCCCGAGGGCAAGATAGGAATGCACACCAGGTTCTTCGACTATGCTAACCACCGAATCCCTATGTCACGCTTCCTGATTAGTATCCTTACACATTACGGGATCCATGTATCCCAATTACACTGCATAGGAGGGAAAAAAATATCCAACTTTGAAGTTAACTGTCGCACCCTAGATATGGAACCAGCCGTGAACCTATTCCGTGTTTTCTACCAACGCCTCCTGTCGAATGGATGGGTGTCATTTGCAAAATGAAAGGGTGGTCTCCAATGTTACGTCGAGAAGGTGGACTCACTAAGGAATTGGAATGACTCCTTCTTTTGGATTGACAACCACCACCTACCCATTCCAATACCCCTTCCTGACCCCTAAAACGTTGAGAAAGGACCCAATGCCTGTCCCCACCATGTATAACGCCGTAGATGCTGACATTCTAAATAACAATCGCATTCCCATTCAGGCCTATCCTGAAGCTTTGTTGTGCCTACTGGGACTGAGTCGCGCAATCATATGTGGTGAGCGCGAAGTTTCATACTTCCGCGATCCTCGTGGCCAGGGTTAGCGGTTCCCTCAACGTTCTTCATACCATTTTGTAAGTATTTTCTCTTCTAACTATCTAACAAAACTTCTATGCATGTCAACAATGTTTGATGCAATGATGGATATTCTCGAACTTGTCCGTGAGAGCTTCCAAGAGGATCTAAACATTTTTGCTCACCCCTTGAAAGAGAATGAAGAGTCTTTACGGGTTCGCGCTGAGAGAAATATGATGGAGCTCGATGTTGGAGAGGCATCAACTACCCACGCGCAGGAGTATATGGGCGCGGGACAACAACAACAACCAAAACAACAACCACAATAATAGCAGCCACCAGACCAAGAGGGAAGTCCCTCCTTGTCGAAATTCAACTTCTCCGAAAATGCTGAGATATGCGCTGAGCAGTTTGAGAAGGAATAGGAAGCGGCCATAAGTCTGTCCTGAAAGAGGCAAAGGAGCTGCTCTACCACCTCTAAGAAATCTGCTCGCATAGAGGGCGGGTCTTCCATCGCAGCTACCATGGGTCCGCAAGAAGAAACCCCCGCAGAGCACCCCTCCGAGGAGGACACTGGTGACAACTTTGATGGAACTCCTCCATAAATTCCCCCCGTCAACGTCAAGCTAAGGTAAATCTTGTAAGAAATATCCCCTTATGTAACTGGTCACTACTTTTATGTAGCTAATACTCTCAATTACGTTATACAACATTGACTAGGAGATCCCTACTCCCGCAGATGTTGGCGCGACTTCCATCCCAAAAGATACATCCGCAGCAGGGGGAAGCGCGTATGTGGAGGACACCATATTTGGCTCAAAGTGGAATCTACCCCTGTCTTCTGATTTGACCAACGCTTTTGACTGTGCCAGCTTTCTGGACAACATTGTGCCTCCCAGGCGGGAGAGTGTTCTCCATGGGTATAGTGATGTCGCCCTTGCCGGTGAGGTAAGCATCATGGCATCACAAAATGTGACGCTGTTGTCACGAGTGAGGAGAAGGTTTATGGAGATGTCTGCCCAGGTCAAAGCTTCAGAAGAAGAACTTGCCAAAGCCAACAAAGAAAAGGCTAAGGCCATTCATGAGCTGCAAGGTTAAATCTCCGAGGAGGTGGAGAGGGGCAAGCAGGATGCTGCCACCATCTTTATGTTGACCGAGGATAGAAATGGTCTTGTGGTCGCTTTACCGGACGAGCGTGCCCAACTAAACCAACTGAGGGCCTCAAACGAAGATGCGATGAAGTATTTTGAGGTGTATAGAGACCAATTGTTTGCTGATGTAGATTCTTTGGGTGCGCGGGTGAAAGATAGTGTGGGGGACCTTGCAGGCCAACTGAAGTGCACCTACATATTATGCGTGAGGTGGTAGAAAAGTGATGGTTGGTGCGTCGTGGATTGCTCTTGGCAGCTATGGGTGCCCTCGAGGATCAGACTCTACGGGCCACCTTTGCCTAGTCCATCATAGCTGCCATAAATGAGGGTACCTCTACTGGCTTGGAGAAGGCCCACAAAGCTGACTTGTTGAAGACAAATTTGAAGGATATAGTATTTTATGATCCTTCTGCGAAGTCCAAGACAACCGCGGCTATGGGAAAAATGAAGGTATGTCATGTTCCTTCTTTTGGTCTAGGTAGCGATGATGTGGAGCTCCCCCTAGAGGTTGTGATGGAAGGGTTAACATTAGCCCTTCATAAGCACGAGGGCGACGAGACCCAACCTGATTATCATGTGAGGCCCTCCACGGAGCAGCTCATGGTCTCGGTGTTTGCTCATCCGCGTGATGCGGGCAACCCCTTCCATATTATGAAGGAGGTCCCCTATCCGAAGTACTTGCTACGCATGCTAGTCGTGTCGCAGCCAAGAGAGCCGCAGTGGGTCTAGAAGCTTCTTCTTCTGCTGGTGCTGCCCACCTTGCTGCTATGGCCCCTATGCTTCCATTGCCTTTATTAGAGAGGGACGCGCGGCTACTAGAGCTGATGGACAAGAACATGAAGAAACATCAGGAATCCGCCTATTGCCCTATCGCCTTGAAGCTTAAGAGGTCTTCATCCGATTCTGATCTCATGTCAAACATGTGATGTTGTATAAAAAAATTGTTAATCCAAATTTTTAGGTGTGTGTGTTCGCGCCTTGTCTGTAATAACTTTTGTACTCTGTTTATGTTTTATGGCTTAGTTGTTTCCATATTTTTGCAATGCGGTATTATGAATTAGTGTAATTGCATAAATGGTCCCTATGGGTGAGGCAAACTCATTACTTGCGGTATACCGGTACTACTATAGGGACGACCAGGGGAGGCTGGCCCGTTGTTAGGTGTGCACAAGTATGTCTTTATTCAGGCTCAACATGGATATACTGGCTGTAAAAAACTTGCTACGATGTCATGAATAGCAAGGGGCCTAAGAAGGATACATGATCCGTGACCGATGGGGTTGCATCCCTATTATACGACGAGTCTAATTAGTAGGTTAGACCCTTTCCTCTTATTTCTCCTGGAAACGTTGTCTACGCGTACAACGGTAGGCATGATGTGATTATACAAAATATATGGGTAAAAAATGTTTGAGAATGTATCGTGGAACTAGCTAGGGATCACAACTTTTATTAAGACTTGCAAGATTTTGAATACATGATAATGAAATAAAAAAGAAAACAATACATGTGTTAAAGGTAGAACTTTTTCAGATGGAAAATATTCCAAGTCCTTCTCAAGTCGCGACCTTCCATGTCGCGCAGCTGGTACGCACCATCCCCTAAAGCTTTTGTCACCATGTAAGGCCCCTCCCACTTGGGTCCAAGTTTGCATGTATGTTTTGCATGGCTAGCTACGTTCACGCGGTATACAAAGTCTCTTGGTATGAATGAAGTCTTTCGTACCCTAGCGTCGTAATAGGCCTTCATTTTAGATTTTGCTTTAGCTTCACTGATCGCCGCCAACTCCCGTCTCTCATCAATTATGTCCAAGTTCAAACGCAATTCATCGTCGTTCGTGACCATGTCGACTTCTGCTATGCGGAGTGTTGGCAGTCCTATCTCCGCCGAGATAACCGCCTCTGTCCCGTATGTGAGGGCGAATGGTGTATCTTCGGTTGCGGTTTTTATCATGGTGCGGTGTGCCCATAACACGTTTGATAATTCATCAACCCATTTCTTGTTCTCCTCCCCTAGCCGTGCTTTGATGCCGTCTCCGAGGCTCCTATTCGCTCGTTCTACTAGCCCATTAGATTGTGGGTGGGCTACGGATGCAAATCGATGCTTTATGTTGTTTTTTTGCGCACCAGTCTTCAAATGGGTTTAACACAAATTGTTTTCCATTATCGGAGACGATTTCCCCAGGTAGCCCAAAGCGACATACTATATTATCCCAAACTAACCTTTTCACTTGGTTGCCAGTGATTGTTGCCACCGCTTTGGCCTCAATATACCTCGTGAGGTAGTCCATTACAACTATTAGGAACTTAATCCCTCCGGCTGCTACCGGAAAGGGGCCTGAGGGCCAAGGAGAGGTAATGGGTGTTAGTTCTTGCTGGGGCAGGTGCGACACTGGTCTGTGCACTTGGCAATCGTTTCACTTTGAAATGAGCGTTCGCGCATCCGAATGGATTGTTGGCCAGTAATATCCGCCACAGAGCGCTTTTGCCACCACTGATCTGGGTACTGCGTGCATGTTGCAGGATCCCTCGTGTATCTCGCTGATGACATATTGCGCCTATTGTGGTCCTACACATTGTAGCCATAGCTGGAGGAACGATCGTTTATAAAGGATCCTGTCCCTAACCTCAAACTGTCTCGAGCATCTACGTAGTCGTTGCGCCTCGGTTTCGTCCAGTGGGAGTAATCCATTTGTCAAGTGTTCCATGATCGGATTTATCCATGTGGGACCTGCCTCTTCTACGACCGATGCAACTTCCTCCTCCCTTATGGATTTTTCTTTGAGGATTTCTACCAACACCTTTTTGGATAAGTGTGCGAAGCTGGTGGATGTTATTTTACCGAGGGCATCAACTTTTTGTTCTCCCCTCTTGGTACTTGGCGTATCAGGAACTTGTTGAAGCCCTTGATTAATGACTTAGCTTTTTGCAAGTATAGTATCATATTTTCCTCCTTGGCTTCGTAGTCGCCTAGTATGTGATTCGCCACCAAGCGGGAGTCCACATTTTCCTCAAGATTGCGCACACCCATACGAGCTGCGATCCGCAGGCCTGCTATGAGTGCTTCATATTTTGCTTTATTGTTTGTAGCGGTGAATTCTAATGTAGAGCGTATGTGAATTCCATACCTTCTGGGTTGGTGAGAATAAGGCCTGCGCTAGATCCGTCTGTACAGGAGGATCCATCCATGAATAAGATCCACGGGTCTTGGTCTCCCTCCTCCTGTATGGATGTATGTTCACCTTCTTCAGGTTTTTCAATGATGAAGACTGCTAGGATCTGCCCTTTGACAGCATTACACGATCTGTACGTGATGTTTTGTCCTCTTAGTAGAACACTCTACTTCTGTAATCTGCCTGCGACATCTGGTTTTGATATTATTTGCTTTATTGGTTGGTCAGTAATGACCACTATTGGATGAGCTTGGAAATATCATCGTAACCTTTTTGCTGCGAATACCAGTGTTAATACAAATTTCTCCATTGGTGTGTAATTTAATTCTAAGCTTTGTAAGGCTCTGCTTATGAAATATACTAGTGTCTGCACGTTCTCTCTATCCGTCATTAGCATTGTGCTGATTGCTCCATGCGTAGCCAAAAGGTATACTATCAATTCTTCTTTGGGTCGCGATGCGACCAACGTGGGTAGCGAAGCTAAATGTCTTTTTAGCTCTTCGAAGGCCATTTCCGCTTCCTTTGTCCAATTGAAGTCTCCCTTTTTTATGCATTTCTTGAGTGTTTTGAACAAGGGGAGTGATTGAACAAGGGGAGTGATTGAACAAGGTGAGTGACTTCTTTGTTGATTTGGACAGAAACCTGTTTAATCCAACTAGCTTTCTGGTTAACGATTGTACTTCCTTTTTTGTCCTTGGGCTTTGGAGTTGTATGACCGCGTTTGTGTTATCTGGACATGGTTTGATGTCGTTAGGCTCTATCATGTATCCTAGGAACATGCCTTCAATGGCTCCGAAAGTGCATTTTTTCTGATTTAATTTCATGTTTATTTTCCTAAGTGTGAAGAAGGTTTCCTCTTTATCATGTATGAGTTCCTCCTCAGTGTGGCTTTTTATGACCAAGTCATCAACATACACCTCCAAGTTACGCCTAATCTGACTGTCGAATGCCTTATCCACCAGTCGTTGGTACGTAGCACCCGCGTTCTTGAGTCCGAATGGAATTTTTATGTAGCAGTACACATCCTGGCTAGTGTGGAATGCTATTTTCTCCTCGTCCTGATCTGCCATTTGTATCTGGTGGTATCCTTTATATGCGTCCATAAAACATTTAAAAGGATATCCGCACAGCGATTCGACTTTCCAGTCTATTTTTGGGAGCGGATAGCAATCCTGAGGACAAGCTTTTTTAAGATCTGTGAAATCGACACACATGCGCCAGCTACCATCGTGCTTTTTGATCATCACTGGATTAGAGAGCGAGTCATAGTAGTAGAATTCTCGCATGATACCTGCGTCTACCAGTTTTTTTTACTTCATCTAGTATTGCTTTACTACGCTCTGGAGCTTGTCCCCTTTTCTTTTGTCTCACCGGTGTGTATCCTTCGCGGATCTATAGACTGTGCTCGGCTATTGATTGGGGTACGCCTGTCATTTGGTTCCCATGCAAAAATGTCGAGGTTACCCTTTAAAAGTTGGCACACGTCTGACTTCCCTTTGTTGGATAATGTTCCCCCAATTTTTATCTCTTGGTCTGGGCACTCTGGGTGAATTGCCACCTTTAAATTTGGTGGTGAACTTACGTTTGGTTCTACCGTCACTTACAGTGGTTCTGTAATTATGTTTCATTACGTGAGTGGTATGGCTGTGTTGATGATCGTTACTATTCCTCCTTCCACTAGGAACTTCATCATGCCATGGGCCGTGAAAGGTACTGATCGCATTGCTAAGATGGCGGGTCGCCCAATGATATCGTTGTACTGCGATGGGGATCGTATGATCAAAAAAATTATTGAGACTTTCGTTGAGTGTTCATTATCTCCTATTTTTACTAATAGCTTCAACTGGACGAAAGGCCATACTGCTTCTCCGCTGAAGCCAATAAGTGGAAACGTCGCAGGTACCATCTGGTTCGTTACTTCTGGGCTTAACTTTAAGAAACAATGCTCATACATGATTTCCACCGATGAACCGCCGTCCACGTACATGAGGTGAATGCTGTGATCACCAATGCTTACTTCTATTACTAACGGGCCATCTGCCACGGTATTTTCACATAGGGGGGGAAAAGAGATGTCTCTTCCTCTAGAAAACCTTTGACTCGCCTTTTGCTTAGTTCTTCTTTGCCACGTTTGTACCATGTAGACGGTTGTGATTGTATCCGTAGGCTTTTGTTTTCCGCCTTCTCAGGCCTATTTGACGAGGTTTTTCAGCTTCCCGCCTGCACCAAGCTTTCAATGTGCTTTTGTAGCTGAATACACTCATTGGTGGCCTGTCCCTTTTCTCCATGGTATTCGCAGTATCTATTGTCTATGCGCCTTTCTACCGGAGTGACCATTGGTATTGGTTTTGGGTTATTCGCTCCTTCTAACGCGAGGATCTCTCTTGGGGTTAGCTTTTGTGGTGTGAATGGAAAGCTGCCGCTACGCCCTTCTTTTTTATTTCCTAGATATTTAGGATCCCGGGTCCACCTCGCGTATTATTTTGCTTATTCAAAATATCACGGGGTCTATACCTGGAATTATTTTGCATGGCTTTCGTAGCAGCTGATTCTGCCTGTATGAAGGACCTCACCTTTTGCATTATCCCATCGAACGTCTCTGGTGTTCTCTCGTTCAATTTTCGTATTAAATCTTTGTTAGTTATTCCCGTCATAAAGCAGTATACTTTCAAGATCTTCGGGCATTCTTTTATCTGGAGGCATTCGCTTTTGAAGTGTTCTAAGAAATCTTCTAGGTATTCACCGTGGTTTTTTTACTCTTGCAAGTGATACAACGCTTCTGTCGTACCTTTTTTGTTGTACGTAGTTTCTTTTGAATGCCTTTCGTAATACTTCGAATCCATTTATTGTTCACGGTGGGAGTCTGTCAAACCAGTTCCGCGCGTTTCCTACAAGTGTAGAGTTGAACATATTACACCATACTGGTTCAGGCCATTGCTCAATTCCTACTTGTGATTCGAAGACCTTCAGGTGGTCTTCTGGATCTGTGGTGCCATCATATGTTTTGACATTCGTTGGTATGCGACGCTTTGCTGTGTTAGGATAATACTGTATATTCCTTGTGAAAGCATTTTTCCTTGCCCTTCTCCACGGTTGCGAGAAGTCTCGATCTTTCCTCTTACGTAAATGGAAAGCTTGCTATTCTCCTTTTGAGCTTTCTGGGGAGGAATGCATGTGTCCATATTCTATAAGGTGATTGTTGTTTGAATCTAAATTTGATGAGTTATTGTCTGGGGTTTGGTAGCGTCGTGTGCGCCTTTTTTCTTTTATGATCTGCTGATCCTTCATGTATTTAGTGGCGAGCAGTAGTAGAGCCTGCAAGTTATTTGCTACATACTCCTCCATCGTATGCGCGTCTGTATCAATTACTTGCTCGCTTTCCTCGGATGTGAAGGGTAGCTTTCGTTTATCTTTGTTGGGAGGAGGCTAAGCCGATCTTCGTTCTGCGTCGCTCTCCTCTACGACGGGTAGGGGAGTTGAGAATGGCGAGCTCGCTCCTCGGGGAGGTGGTTTTATCACATCGCGACTGTTCGCATCGCTGGCCTATCCAGAAGTGTTCCTCACGGATGTGATTTCTCCGTCTATTGTCAACGACCTCTGTTAGGACCTCTGTAATAGACATTTGTAATAGATATGCTAGGAGGTATGTTGTTCCTCCTGGTCCTAGTAGTAGTAAGAGCAACACGTGCTCCTAGTTTAGTAGAAAGTCAAACATTATTATTCTGATTAGTTTGTTAGGATATGCATGAGATATATTAGGAAAGGATATGCATATCAGAAGTTACACATTTTGGTTTAATGTTGTATTCGGGTTTCCTTGTAGTATAAAAGGAACCATTGGCAGAAGGGTTAGACACACCTTCATCAAACATTATTCATTTTCATATTAATAGTAGAAATCCTTAGTAAGGATCAAGTTATTTAGTTATTCTGTTTCTTCTTGTTCATAGTATTTGTATTCCACACTTATACTGTGTGTTTCATCTAGAGTCTCTCTGTGAATAGACTTGTGATTACAGAAGTCGTTCACCATCCTTAACAGGCTGCAAGATCCATATCTAGTGGACCCAACAAGTGGTATCAGAGCCTGGGAGAGTCTCTGCTCAAGAAGAATCAATTTTTCTTTTTACTAACATCTTTGTTTAATCATGTCTGCCTCTAGTTCTACTAAAACAGGAGAAGCAAGCATCTCTAAAACACAGCAACCTCAGCAAATCGTTGCTACTGATTCCAATACAAATGGAAAATTCCCACTCTTGAAGAAGGATGAGTATGATAGCTGGGCCATGAAGATGGAATGCTGGATCACCAATACTGATTTAGACCTTTGGAAGATTGTCTAGAATGGCAACCGCAAGAAAACTATTAGTAGAGACAAGAATAGTAATATCACCATTCTCGATCCTAAAACTCATGAAGAAATCACTGCTGTTCAGAAGGAAATCAAAGCAAAAACTATTTTGCTTCAGTCCCTTCCTGATGATCACATGGGCGACTTTTATCACTTGGATGATGCTAGGGAGATTTGGAATGGAGTAAAAGAAAGGTTTGGAGGGAATGAGGAATTAAAGAAGATGTGCACATCAATGCTGAGAGATGAATTCACAGAATTCAAGATCTCTGAAACTGAAGGCATTCATCAAGGGTATAACAGGTTCCAAAAGATTCTTAGCCAGTTGAATCAACTTAGGTCCAAACCTAACAATGGAGACATCAATGCTAGGTTTCTTAGAGCCCTACCTCACTCATGGAATCAGGTATTCATCTCTCTAAAAGCAAAATGAGGCCTTGACTATCTTAATTTTGATGACTTGTTTTATAAACTCAAAACCTTTGAGACTCATGTGAGAGGATACTCAAGTGATTCCTTTCCTACTCCTGCTAACTCTACTTTTGTGAGTTCCATGGGATCTAGTCCAATGTCTTATGCTAATAGCCCAAGCTATACTTTATCATCTGAACAAATATCTACTCCTGAACCAAAAGCCAAGACTGGTAGCATGGTAGAAGCTGTTCTTCACTCTTTTGTTGCTGATGTTGATCCACAACAGCAGCTTGCTTTTGATGATTTCAAACAGGTTGATAAACTTGACTTGGATGAAATGGATCTAAAATGGCAGATGGCTATGCTCACTCTCCGGGTTCATAAGTTTGAAAAGAAAGCCGGTCGAAAATTCAACTACAACCCAAGAGAGCCAGTCAGGTTTGATAGAAGCAAGGTCAGAGGCTATAACTGCCAGCATCAATGACATTTTTCTAGGGAATGCCCTAACAAAAATGACCAAGAGAAGAACAGGTATTCAGCCTTCAAGGTTCAAGAGCTCAAGGATGAAAAGAAAGCTTTGGTGTCTGTTGACTCTATGGTTAACTGGAATGATCATCAGACTGCTACCTTGGAATCAGCTAAAGCTTCTACTGATGTATTTGCTATGATTGCTGGGAATCTATCTGATGCTGAGGAAGCAGAAGAATTTGCTCTTATGGGAATCTCGCCTCAGGTACAAAATTGCCATCTTGGTTGTCATGATAAATACTCAGAACTATTGACTCAATACAATGAACTTAATGAGCAGAATGACAAATATTTTCTAGAAGTTCAAGCGTATAAGAGTTCTTTAAAAACATTGGAACAACAAAAGAGGTGGCTTCAAGATACTCAACGTGAATATGAGGATACAATTAGAATTCTAAGCATTGACTTAGAAAACACCACTAATATGCTTACATATACTGAAAAACTAAACAATGACAGCATTAAGGCTAAGCAAGACATGCAAGAAAAATTGGATGCTACTCTTTTGCGATTTGAAAAATGGCAAACGGCACCCAAAAATCTTTCAAAGTTAATTGATAGTAGCATGTCTAGTAGGACTAAGAGAGGTTTAGGCTTTGATAAATATATTGATTCAGAAGATGTATTTGATATATCTTTTTCGACTGTCTTTGATTCTGACAAGGAGGAGGAGGGAAAACCTAGTTACAATAGGTTTAAACCAGCTGCAGCAATGCATGCTGTTCCTCCACCTCTTACAGGAACTTTTATGCCCATATCTAGGCATACTGACTTGGATGGATCACAGATGCACGAGTCTCCAAAAATCTTTACTAATACTAATGACTTTGTCTCTTGTACTTTCAGTGACAAGGCCAGTGACTATGCATCCTGTGGTTCAAGTGAAGAGTCAAGACCTTCAAGTTCCAAGACAAATGACCCTGCTGCTACTAGTGCTAGGATGAGTGATGAGAAAGTTGCTTCTACTTCTACTGTTTCTAGTTCTAGATTATTGAGTTCTAGGAATGTTGCTTCTCCTAGAATTGTTTGTAATAAATTTAGCAGTGTGAAACAATGTCATTTGAATAAAAGGTCTTTTAAAACATGCTTTGTTTGTGGTAGTAAATTTCATTTGATTAAGGATTGTGATTTTTATGATCAAACTCCTTTAGTTTATCAAGCTTATCCTGCTCCTAGTCCACTAGGAGTTGCTCCTTTTTCTTCTAGAAGACTAAACCCATGTGCTTCTAATCTTTGGAGAAGCAATGGTTATACCTACAATAGACCAACCAACAACTATTTTCAGAACTTTAATCAGAATTATGCTTTTAATTCAGACCAAATGTATTTTGGGTTGGGAAATTTGGATACTGTTGTTAAGCCCTCAGCAGGTTGTTCTTGGTCACAAAATAACACCCGTATGATGAACAGGCAACCTAAGAACAACAGTGGATCTCATCAATCTTCTTGGCTATCTACTAAAGATCCACAAGACAGACTCAAGCCTAAAAAGGTCTGGGTCCCCTTAAGACACTAAAATTTTCATATAACTTTTCTATTTTTGTAGATTACTCCATAGCAAGATCCTTCTCTTGAATAGTTGATAGTGGATGCTCTAGGAGCATGACAAGAAATAAAGGACTTTTATCTAACTTTGTACCATTTCAAGGCGGAAAGGTCTACTTCGGAGGTGGTGAAGGAAGGATCTCTTGCAAAGGAACAATTCAGACTCCTAACCTTAATTTTGAGCAGGTCTACTATGTGGAAGCACTTCAACACTTCAACTTGATCTCTGTCTCTTAGATTTGTGACAAGAAGCAGTTTGTCCTCTTTACGGATACTAAAGCACTGGTGTTATCCAAAGACTTTAAGCTACCGGACGACTCCCAAGTTCTACTCAAAATCCCTAGAAGACACAATCTCTATAGTATCAAGCTGAATGAAATTAATCCTACTGGTCAACTAGCTTGTTTGGTTGCCAAAGCATCAGAAGATGAAGCCACAAAATGGCATAGAAGGATGGGACATGTAAACTTCAAGACCATTCATAAACTGGAGAATATGAACTTGGTCTCTGGTTTACCTCCCAAAAATTTCAGAAATGACATCAATTGTGTGACAACCACGGTTTTGAGGTTCGTCACTTAATTTTATTTTGTGCAAGTTACGTGTCTTTACGTGTTTATGTGCTAATTGGTGTGTATAGATTGTGGTTTGGATATCGTTTTGGGTACATGGTACCTTGTGAGTGAAACGATGTGTTATGATTTCATGTTCATGAGCTCACAATTAGTGACTATGAAATGAAATGGTGTTATTTTGGTGTTTACGTATACGTATAAGTATTATAGTAAATTGTGTTTTTTTTAGGATTTGGGGTTTAGCATTTAGAGGTCTCGGGTAAGGTGTTTAGTCATGTGAGTATTTTTCGGGATGGTTTTAAGTCATTTAGGACTTAGTTATAAAGTTTATTTCAAAATTTAAGATTTTTTTTAAAACTGTATATTTTACGTCTTTTACGGTAAACGCGTAAATTTGACTAGTTTTACGGTTTTGAGGTTTTGGAGATTTTAGGAGCTGAAATAAATTAAGTAAAATTAAGGTAATATTATTATTACAAGTATTAATAAATTAAATTAAAAAAAACGAAATTATGGGGTATAAAGTCGGTATATGCAATTAAAACATAAGGAAGGAAAGAAAAAAAAGGAAAAAAAGACAAAAGGAAACATTGTATTGGGCTAGGATCAGTATGTTAATTATATAAAGCATTATTATAAACCAAAATACATCATAAATCCCTGGAGAAAAATAAAAGTCGACGATTCACAAGATTTGTTTTAGGGTTTCATTGTTTTTTTATCTTCTATTAATCTTAAGGTAAAACCTCAAATCCCTTTTTAATTTAATTGTTTTTAATGTTTTTATAATCAATATATGATGGATCTAGGGTTTATTATAATTTAAAAACCTGAGTTCTTGTGATATAGCAATGTTTAAATAATTAGGGTTTGTGATTAAATAAGTTATGAATAATTAATTAGGTTAATCATGTTAAATTCGTTATTAAAAACTGGGCAGAATTTTTATGTCATTGTTTTGATCATATCTAGAGTTCTACAAACTTTTAAATTGTGATCTTGGTACCCCTGGAAAGGTATTTGAATTGGCTTCCTAAATCAAGAAACGAGAACTAAATTGGACGTAGTTACGTGGGTCAAAAACAGGTTACATCAGTTGGGTGTCAAAACTGTTTTCGGGTCACCCTGTTTTCTTTTTATGTTTTGAATTGTTTGGGGTACTTAGGGTTATATTGGGACCTTCAAACGAACATGAGAGTTGTTTTATATATTATAGGAAGTATCTGCATTGGGGCTAAGATTATGGAAAAGGTTAAGACCCCCTAATCATAACAAACTTTTTCTATGTTCAAAATCGGTAAAATGCGGATAGGCAGAAGTATATATATATATATATATATATATATATACATATATATATATATATATATATATATATATATATATATATATATATATATATATATATATATATATATATATATATATATATATATATATATATATATATATATATATATATATATATATATATATATATATATATATATATATATATATATATATATATATATATATATATATATATATATATATATATATATATATATATATATATATATATATATATATATCGGGGCCTTAACAATAGCTTTAAGGTTGGGGCAAAAGGGAGGAGTTAGTTAACATATGTAAGGGAATAGGGTTTCCTTTACAGAGATCATGGGTATGGTTAGGTGGGCGTTTGACTTATAGTTTGGAGACCTAATAACCGGGACTATTTTGGGTAAAATGTTAACGAGACCGGTTATGAAGTAAACTAAGTTAAGGGCTTTATAGATGGGTGTAATGAGATTCTTAGAGCATATAAATGAGGTATATATATGGGAGAATGTTAGATGTCTATCATAGGTTTATAAGACATTTTAGTGTTTGGTTCATGTTTTGATTGTGTGCTTTTGTTTGTTAGATTTTTGCTAGTGCGCGGATTTTTGGAGAAGCTCAATCAGGTGAGTTTCATAGTCCCATGTCTACTAATGATTTTGACTTCTAGATGGGATGGAAGAGAAACCGTCTTGTTTTTATAAATTATGCTGTGAATGTTTTGTGTTTGGTGATGAACTTGTGCATACTTATGTGATTAACTGCTATGTGATTCTTGATTGTGTTTATGATTTGGATCGGGGGACACGTACCGTCTCAGTTATTGTGGTTTGACTTGGTACCAAGGGGATGTTGACAAGGAGGGGCCTTGGGGAGGTACCCCTGGAAAGGTAATTGAGTTGGCTTTCGAAATCAAGAAACGAGAACTAAACTGGAGGTCGGGAAGTGGGTCAAAAACAGGTTACATCAGTCGGGTGTCAAAACTGTTTTCGGGTCAGCCTGTTTTCTTTTTATGTTTTGAGTTGTTTGGGGTACTTAGGGTTATATTGGGACCTTCAAACGAACATGGGAGTTGGTTTATATATTATAGGAAGTATCTGCATTGGGGCTAAGATTATAGAATAGGTTAAGACCCCCTAATCATAACAAACTTTTTCTATGTTCAAAACCGGTAAAATGCGGATAGGCAGAAGTATGTATATATATATCGGGGCCTTAACAGTAGCTTTAAGGTTGTGGCAAAAGGGAGGAGTTAGTTAACATATGTAAGGGCATAGGGTTTACTTTATAGAGATCATGGGTATGTTTAGGTTGGAGTTTGGCTTATAGTTTGGAGACCTAATAACTAGGACTGTTTTGGGTAAAATGTTAACGAGACGGGTTATGAAGTAAACTAAGTTAAGGGCTTTATAGAGGGGTGTAATGAGATGCTTAGAGCATATAAATGAGGTATATATAGGAGAATGTTATATGTCCATCATAGGTTGATAAGCCATTTTAGTGTTTGGTTCATGTTTTGATTGTGTGCTTTTGTTTGTTAGCTTTTTGCTAGTGCGTGGATTTTTGGATAAGCTCAATCAGGTGAGTTTCATAGTCCCATGTCTACTAATGATTTTGACTTCCAGATGGGATGGAAGAGACACTGTCTTGTTTTTATAAATTATGCTGTGAATGTTTTGTGTTTGGTGATGGACTTGTGCATACTTATGTGATTAACTACTATCTGATTCTTGATTGTGTTTATGATTTGGATCGGGGGACACGTACCGTCTCAGTTATTGTGGTTTGACTTGGTACCAAGGGGATGTTGACAAGGCGGGGCCTTGGGGAGGTACACAGATGTGTGAGCATCTATAGGACCAATGGATAATGACAAGGCGGGGCCTTGGGATTGGTACATAGGTGTATGGGCGCCTATGGGACCATGGTGTTTGGTAAGGCTGGGAGCCTTGGATTTTGGTTTGGTTTGTTAAATCTTGAATAATAGTTGTTAATGCATGTTTGTATCACATTGTCCATATGTTCTTAATATGGTTATTATTCACAGCTTATGGTTGATTTTGGCGTTGGAGTCTAAACCTATGACTCTCACCAACTTTATGTTGACGTGTTTTAGTGTCTCTTTCAGGGAGAATGTGGTTAAGCTTGAGAATAGAAGTGGATAGCTTTGGAGGCATTATGATTGCATTTAGAAATAGATCACCGTTCCTTCTTAGTTTAATCCTATGTGTTTTGAATAAGTGGTACTTTGTGGACACCTTTATGATGTTTTGTTTGTGGTAATTGTTTGTCTTGGGTAAGAGGTAGGACTTTTACCTATTTACCTAGACGCCTGCATTGTTTGAAAAATTGTCATGACATTGTGTCACCTTTTTATGACATTTTTATTTCATTTAGGTAACTCTATAGACACGCTATTGTTGTGATGATATCCATACGTCGCGCCCCATATTCCGCCATGGTGGGGTGTGACACAATGGTATCAGAGACAATGGTTATAGAGAATTAGGTTGCCTAGTCTAGTAGCCTAGTCTATAGCTTAAGGATCCCTGCATATAGGCGTCATAGGAATATGTGTGTATGGTTTTGATTGTATTTTCTGAGTATTGTTGATTCGTTTTCTGTGAGTTTTGACTAGTATGGATTGAACTATACTCGTCCATACTTAGTCACATGTTAAATTCTGTTTTGATTTTGGTATAAATTTCTTTCACCATAGTAAGTTATTTGGTGTAACTAATGTATAGTATTTTTCTTTTGATGTTTAAGTCATGTTCCCTAAGAATCATGTAGGAGTAGGTGGACAGGAAGGATTTTAAGTTGTCTCCACTCTTATGGGCGACATGACTTATAAATGATTATGTTCTTGTTTTGGTTTTTGTTTATGATGTTTTAGCTATACTATGGATTTATGTAACCCAAGAGTTTTACTATGTTATTTTAATAGATGGAGTTTTGGACCTTATTGGTTAGGTGGTTATGAGCTTATGTGAGTAGATGTATTTATGTGTTATATGTAGTATTGATTCTTATAAGTGTCATCATAGGAGGGAGTGCATTGGGGAAATGGTAATTGTATAGGTATGGTGGCCAACATAGTTATACAAGTACCACAACTTCAATGGGTTCTCAAGTATGATTGCATGAAAGAGGGTTAGTACATGCTTGTATATGATGAGATGCGGATTTAGGGTATATTTAAAAGATATGGGTTTATGTAATAGCTGCCTACGATATGGCTATTTTTTAGTGTGTTATATGTTTTGGGTTATACTCATGTTGTGTGATTATGGGGTCACACGATATGGACTCGTTTTTAGTGATGGGTTTTACGCCTTGTGGTAAGATGGTGATTTCTCGTATGGAAAAAACGAGTGTATGACGCGATTGATTGATCTGACATGTATGGTAACGAGTATGTTTTGGGTGATTTAATAGGTATATATATGCGGATGTATATATACTAGTATGTGTTAAGTTATGATATATGGTCGTTCAGTAGTTATTAACTTATGATAACTTGAACGTACCTTGTGTTTGCTCGTGTTTTATGGTGCTGGAATTTAATGGAGTTCCAACGACGTTTTGAGTCTTTTGATGTGTGTCTACATTCGGGTATGTATTTAATTAATGAGAACTACTAAATTTTCTTACAAATAAGTGTGGCTGATTATAGGAAAACGGTTTTGAAAATAATTTGTAAGTGTATGGTATGATATCGTGACTTATATATTTTTTTAAGTTTGTGGTAGTAAGCTATAAAAAATTTTTTTGTCTTGCAAATAATTGGATTAGTTTTCTATGTAACAAGTGATAATACATTTAAAGGGGTAAAGAAAATTTTACAAAAATTTTCTTAAGTGTAGTTAAAATTTTAGAAGTATTTAACTAGACGGCAAGAGTAAAAAGGGAGATTTTATTATAGTAATAATAATAATAACACCACACCTTGTAAACATGTAGTAGTTTAGTTATAACCAGCCTAAATGGATTTTATAAAATAATAATAATAATATAGAATAAAATGAAAAAAAACACTGTATTTTATAAACATGTATTAGTTTCATAATAACAAGTGAAATAAGTTTAATATGGGTAAACAAGATAATGGTTAAGATTGTAGTATACTAATTAGTTGATATCTTGATAAAATGATGAAGATAAAGGATGAGTTTATGGTTAATAATGAGTATGATTGGTTTTAGTAGTATGGGAGTTTGGTTCTTATGAGAAGTAACTAATTGGGATGAAAGTTTTAAATTTTCTAACGTATCGAAATTTGGTAATACTAATCGCGACGAGTCTAATTTTTCATTATTGGAACACTCCATTGATCTTTCGGATTACATTGTTTTGTTTTCAGTTGTTTTGGCTAGGGTTCGTTTTACCCTATATTTTATTTTGGGCCACGATTGTTTGGAATTCTTTGGTTACACGTCATGGTTGATTTATTTATGCGGTTGTGGGAACGTTAGGATGAGAGGATAGAGTTGGGTAGTATTACTTATGGTTAGATACTATAATGGAGAGATGTTTTTTGGTTTAAAGGTTGTTTTGAAGGAATGATTAAGATTTGTAGAGTTTTGAAACTTAGATTAGTTACGGGAATAAGGGAGTAAGTAAAGTTAGTTGAGTGGTCATGGAAACGAGATGTCATATTATGAGAAGTTGGTTGAAGTACCATTAGGAGATTGATGAAAGTACTAGAAGATGTGACGGTAGAGTATAAAGTTTATACTAATGGTAAGATTGGGAAAATAACACACAAGGAAATTGGTATAGTTTTGGAGGCAAGGTAGTAGTAGACACGTGAAGGAAAACATGGATGTGAAAGAATGATTGGTAGGAAGCTGATTAATGGTGAAGTAAAACAAGTAAAGAAGAGTGAGCCATTGAGGGGTTGAAGTACCTTTAGAAATATTGTGATAAATGAGTTGAAGTTAGAAGCTACTGCGTAGTGTGAAGTTCCTAGGTAACATCATGGAGATGAGAAGGAGTGCGTGAAGAGCTAGACCGTGAAGCAAGAAGCTGCAAGGAGTACGTGCCGGCTGCAAGAAGAATGCAAGAGATCTCGGAGGAGCCGCAGAAGTTGCTAGTACTGGATTAGTGACAAGTACAAGTATGGAAAAATTTCCTTACAGTTAGAGATGAAGAAGAAAAAAAATCGGGGTGGCAGAGTAGAGCTACGAAGAGCTGGACCAATGGATCGCGATGGAGTGACTACACAACATATGAGTTAAAGGAATTGTGGAGGTAACAAGAGGGAGTCGCGTGTTACACGAAGATTGAATCTCTGGGTAGTCGATATCGAGGGATGAGTAGTGAAGTTGGAGCTGAATAAATTCGTAGACAAGTGATTAGAGAGAGTTAGTTTTGTGAACGTATTATGAAAGATCTTTGGAAGAGACATTTATGCATTATCCAATGCCATAACGATTTCCATAGAGTCGATGAATTGAGTGAGAAATTTTGGTTGGATATGATAGTGAAGGAATTAGGGAGAACCATGGAAGGAGAGAACCAAGTATTCCTAGAAGATGATGATTGAAAGTACCTCATGTTAGGTGCAAAGTCATAATAGAAGTATGAGACTTGAGTAATAATTTAGAATATGGCTTAGTTTAGACATATGGGAACTAATATGGGTATAATATGATACTGTGATCAGCATGTAATCACAGGAAACTCTAGTCTGTCCCTATTAGGATGGAGTAGGAGAACTGGTCGTGAGGAAAACAAGTGAACCTACATGGAAAATTTTGAGGTATAGATGACTTGAAAGATGGGAAGCATAACATCGTGATGTATGCCATGAGCCAAGGAAGAAGAAGGAAGTGTGGATAGATGCGAATCATGAATGAAATAGGTCGAGATAGGAACTGAAGGTAAAACTTTGGTATAGCCTAATGGGTGGAATAAGGAACTAAGCAAGCTAATATTGTTGTAGTGTGGAAAGGAAATGGTACTGACCTATACTGTTCGATTGGAAGGCTTAGTATCGATATTCGAATGGTGGAGGAGTTATAGATGTGATGTGTCATGAGAGACGAAGGGCTTGGTCTAACTGAGACAAGATGAGGAGCACTATGATCTTGAAGGTAAGACATCATGTAGGTATAAAGGAAGTGTTGAGTATTAGGAAAAAAAAAATCTTTCATGGAGAAAAGCGAGAAAGAAGTGTATAGGTGCTACTAATGATGTATCCAAATTTTATGGAAGTAGTTGCAGCATGGGTTTGGATGGTATTTGATAGACTAACTGAGATAACAGTCCTTTTGGTGATGTGTGTAGATCATAAGTTGATTTGAATTGGAAGAGCCTCGTTGTGATAAACTAATCAATATGTGAAATATTGTCATAGGTCACTTGTGTAAGGAAATTGGAATTTTAAGTAGTTTGCGGTATGGACTAAAGGGAGTTGATGAACATGATTGGATATGAGTATATCCAGCTAATTGGAAAAGGATGGACGAAGTGGGAAATTAATACAAGTATAGGAGTCGTGTTGAGAGCTTGGGTAACTGATTTAGAGGGATGTGGGAAACTAGTTAGCGATGTCTGATTTTTCATAGAATGATAGTTATCATACTAGAAGTCGATGAATGCCATTTGAGGCACTATATGGAAGGATAGGGTGAGTTGTCCTTATGGTGGACTAAAATTCGTGAAAGAGACTACTAATGTGGAAATGGTGTTTGTGGGAAAGGATGAGAGCAACAAGATATGCTATGTTAAAAAGGATGAAACCACTAGAGTTTAGTGACAAAGTTATGTAGGAAGTTTCACCCATAGTAACGGGTGGTATGTTTTGGTAAAATGGAAAAGTTGATGTAGAGTTTTGTAGGTCTATTTATGATCTTTGGAAAGATCGGACCAGTAGCTTATGAGCATAGAATTACCTGGGGGAAATGAGTGGTATACATGATATATTTCATGTATTAAGATTGGTAAATGCTGTTTGGGAATGCATATTTTCATGTACGGTTATTCGGGATTTGTGTTGATAAGAGTCTTTGTTTTATCAGAGAGTTACTTGTGAGATTTAATGGCTGTGAGGTCAAGAGTTTGGGAATGAATTTAAATATCGTTGGTTAGTATATGTGGTAAATTGAATCATGAACTATGGTACACATGGTGATGAGAGGAGTTCATTTAGAACAAGTATCCTCATGTGATTTGTTAATTGTGTGTTTGATCCTAAGGAGTAAATCTCAGGACGAGATTTCTATTAGGAGGGAGTGATGTGACAACCATGGTTTTGAGGTTCGTCACTTAGTTTTATTTTGTGCAAGTTACGTGTCTTTACGTGTTTATGTGCTAATTGGTGTGTATAGATTGTGGTTTGGATATCGTTTTGGGTACAGGGTACCTTGTGAGTGAAACTATGTGTGATGATTTCATGCTCATGAGCTCACAATTAGTGACTATGAAATGAAATGGTGTTATTTTGGTGTTTACGTATACGTATAATTATTATAGTAAATTGTATTTTTTTTAGGATTTGGGGTTTAGCATTTAGAGGTCTCGGGTAAGGTGTTTAGTCATGTGAGTATTTTTCGGGATGGTTTTAAGTCATTTAGGACTTAGTTATAAAGTTTATTTCAAAATTTAAGATTTTTTTTAAAACTGTATATTTTACGTCTTTTACGGTAAACGCGTAAATTTGACTAGTTTTACGGTTTTGAGGTTTTGGAGGTTTTAGGAGCTGAAATAAATTAAGGAAAATTAAGGTAATATTATTATTAAAAGTATTAATAAATTAAATAAAAAACGAAATTATGGGGTATAAAGTCGGTATATGCAATTAAAACATAAGGAAGGAAAGAAAAAAAGGAAAAAAAAGACAAAAGGAAACATTGTATTGGGCTAGGACCAGTATGTTAATTATATAAAGCATTGTTATATACCAAAATACATTATAAATCCCTGGAGAAAAATAAAAGTCGACGGTTCACAAGATTTGTTTTAGGGTTTCATTGTTTTTTTTTATCTTCTATTAATCTTAAGGTAAAACCTCAAATCCCTTTTTAATTTAATTGTTTTTAATGTTTTTATAATCAATATATGATGGATCTAGGGTTTATTATAAATTTAAAACCTGAGTTCTTGTGATATAGCAATGTTTAGAATAATTAAGGTTTGTGATTAAATAAGTTATGAATAATTAATTAGGTTAATCATGTTAAATTTGTCATTAAAAACTGGGCAGAATTTTTGTGTCATTGTTTTGATCATATCTAGAGTTCTACAAACTTTTAAATAGCGATCTTGGTACCCTGGAAAGGTAATTGAGTTGGCTTTCTAAATCAAGAAACGAGAACTAAATTGGACTTAGGGAAGTGGGTCAAAAACAGGTTATATCAGTCGGGTGTCAAAACTGTTTTCGGGTCAGCCTGTTTTATTTTTATGTTTTGAATTGTTTGGGGTACTTAGGGTTATATTGGGACCTTTAAACGAACATGGGAGTTGGTTTATATATTATAGGAAGTATCTGTATTGGGTCTAAGATTATGGAATAGGTTAAGACCCCATAAGCATAACAAACTTTTTCTATGTTCAAAATCGGTAAAATGCGGATAGCCAGAAGTATATATATATATATATATATATATATATATATATATATATATATATATATATATATATATATATATATATATATATATATATATATATATATATATATATATATATATATATATATATATATATATATATATATATATATATATATATATATATATATATATATATATATATATATATATATATATCGGGGTCTTAACAGTAGCTTTAAGGTTGGGGCAAAAGAGGGGAGTTAGTTAACATATGTAAGGGCACAGGATTTCCTTTACAGAGATCATGGGTATGGTTAGGTGGGCGTTTGGCTTATAATTTGGAGACCTAATAACCAGGACTGTTTTGGGTAAAATGTTAACGAGACGGGTTATGAATTAAACTAAGTTAAGGGCTTTATAGAGGGGTGTAATGAGATGCTTAGAGCATATAAATGAGGTATATATATATGGGAGAATGTTAGATGTCCATCATAGGTTGATAAGCCATTTTAGTGTTTGGTTTATGTTTTGATTGTGTTCTTTTGTTTGTTAGCTTTTTGCTAGTGCACAGATTTTTGGAGAAGCTCAATCAGGTGAGTTTCATAGTCTCATGTCTTCTAATGATTTTGACTTCCAGATGGGATGGAAGAGACACTGTCTTGTTTTTATAAATTATGTTGTGAATGTTTTGTGTTTGGTGATGGACTTGTGCATACTTCTGTGATTAACTGCTATGTGATTCTTGATTGTGTTTATGATTTGGATCGGGGGACACGTACCGTCTCAGTTATTGTGGTTTGACTTGGTACCAAGGGGATGTTGACAAGGCGGGGCCTTGGGGAGGTACATAGATGTGTGAGCATCTATGGGACCAATGGATAATGACAAGGCGTGGCCTTGGGATTGGTACATAGGTGTATGGGCGCCTATGGGACCATGGTGTTTGGTAAGGCTGGGAGCCTTGGATTTTGGTTTGGTTTGTTAAATCTTGAATATTAGTTGTTAATGCATGTTTGTATCACATTGTCCATATGTTCTTAATTTGGTTATTATTCACAGCTTATGGTTGATTTTGGCGTTGGAGTCTAAACCTATGACTCTCACCAAATTTATGTTGACGTGTTTTAGTGTCTCTTTCAGGTGAGAATAGAAGTGGCTAGCTTTGGAGGCATTAGGCTAGCTTTGGAGGCATTAGGATTGCATTTAGAAGGAGATCCCCGTTCCTTCTGAGTTTATTTCTATGTGTTTTGAATAAGTGATACTTTGTGGACACCTTTATGATGTTTTGTTTGTGGTAATTGTTTGTCTTGGGTAAGAGGTAGGACTGTTACCTACTTACCAAGACGCCTGCATTGTTTGAGATATTGTCATGATATTGTGTCACCTTTTTATGACATTTCTATTTCATTTAGTTAACTCTATAGAGACGCTATTGTTGTGATGATATCCATACGTCGCGCCCCATATTCCGCCATGGTGGGGTGTGACAATTGCCTTGCGTGCAACAAAGGCAAACAACACAAAGCATCCATCAAGACCATTACTGCTCTCAGCCTCATAACTGATCCATTGCAGCTACTACACATGGATTTATTTGGTCCTACATCCATTAGGAGCATTGACCATAAACAATACTGTCTTGTGGTAACTGATGTGTATAACAGGTTCACGTGGGTTTTCTTTCTGGCTGCCAAAAGTGAGACCTACTCAATACTCAAGGACTTCATTACACTTATTGAGAATCAACTGTCCAAGAAGGTGAAAGGTATCCGATGTGACAATGGAACAGAATTCAAAAATGTAGACCTCATAGCACTTTGCAATTCCAAAGGTATCAAACGAGATTATAGTGCTGCCAGGACTCCTCAACAGAATAGTGTTGCAGAAAGGAAGAATAGGACTCTTATAGAAGCTGCAAGAACCATGCTTGCAGATTCCAAGCTTCCAACTATGTTTTGGACAGAAGCTGTCAACACTGCAAGTTATGTGTTGTATAGGGTTTTAATACGAGGCTTTTGCCAAGTATAAAAATTTGTTCGTCTCAATTTAATTCGAATTGATTACCAGTTGAAAGTGCGAATCAGTTGTTTTTGGTTAATAAAAGAAAATATGGTTATCTATTTATAAGTAAAAAGGTAAAAGCGAAACATGTTAAAAGTAAACTAAAAACAATTAACTAATGATAACGAAACAATATAAATAATAAAACGTAAATTAAAACAAAACAATTAATAAAAATAAAACTAAAAGACGAAATTAACTATCGACTCGAAAATAAAGTTTACTAAATGAAAAAGGAGAGAATAAAACTAAAATGGTACTTTAAAGCTAAACGAGACAAAAGCTAAAGCGGGTATTAAATAAAAGATAAAACTTAAACTATACGAAAAAATACTAATACTAAAAACTGACTTAAAAATTCAACTAAAAATACGTAACTTTCAGAAATAAAATCGGAACAACTTTCAAATAAAACTAAACAATTACGGAACAATACTAGTAAATAAACAAGCTAGCAGGCAAACAGCTGGAAGCTGCCAGGCTAGTACCTCAATTGGTGGGGAAACATGGGAACCATGTCAAAATCTTCGCAAATGCTACAATTTATTTCGGAACTTTCATCTTTTTCGCTATAATCATTATTTTCAGAACTTTAGATTCTTCAGAATCTTTATTTTTTTCGGAATTTTTATCTTTTAAGAGAATTTACTTTTTCGGAATAATTCTTTTTCAGAGATTTCTTCGGAATAATACTTTTTCGGAATATTTTTTTTTCGGAATAATGACTAAATTCAGAAAAATGAATAATCTCGAAAAAATTAAGAAATTCAAAGAAAAACTAAATCTTCGGAAAAATTGAGATTTTCAGAAAAATTATTTTTCGAAATAATCAACTTTTTCAGAGAAATGACTAATTCAGAAAAAGGAAGATCTTCGAAATAATAAACCCTAATCCGAAATTATGAAAACAGATACAGTAAAAACTAAAAAATCAGAAAATAAGCTACAAATAAGCAAATATCAAATAAGCAAATAACCAAAACTTAATCTAAAACACTTTTAAGAAAAATTAATTCAACCACAAATCAAAAACTTGAAAAATACTAATAAATCTAAAAATTAAAAATCAACTTTTTATAAAATAAACTAATAAGCACTTATCTAAAAACTTAACCAAATTGATTTTTAGAAAAAGCTAATAATCCAAAATTTAAAAACACTAAATAATAAAAATATTTAAAAACAACTTTTTATATAAATTAACTAATAAGCACTTAATTAAAAATAAGAAAATTAACACAATAAGCACTAAAACACTATAAGCTATAAAAATCAAACACATAAAAACCCATAAACATAATCAACCAAACGCATCAATAAATCTATAAACATCAAGATTAAGTAACTACATGATCATCTAAATCAACATAAGATTAATCATAAAGAAAGGAAGAATGAGAATGATTAATTGAAAAGCTTGATTAAGATTAAGATTAAGATCTAATACAAGATTAATAAAAAAGATTAAAACATTAAAGAAAAGCTAGAGAGAGAAAGTATATTAATCTACTCCTAATCCTAGAACTAATCTACTCCTAATTTTCTAACCACCTCCTAATGACACATTAGGAGGGTATTTATAGGAGGAGTAAAAAACGATGCTTTATTCCTTCTTTATTCTTGTTCTCGACTAGATTTAAATTCTTTGTCTTTTTCGACGTCGTCTCGGGATTTGTCGATATAATTTGAACTCGTCTTATAATTTTCTTATTTAATTAGACTTGGTTCTTCGACTTCATTAAACTTCCGTCTTTAGACTTTTTCTTTGATAAATCTTCAGAATAGGCCTTGGACTTCCGTTCTTTTTGCACTCTTGATCTTTTGACTTCGTCTTTTCTTGTTTTCTTCGATAAAAGCACGTGAAAGCCCGTGTTTTCTTCTTTTTTTCATCTTTTGGTCCTAAAACACAATAAAAACACAAACCACGCATAATTCCGACATTTACGACATAAAATACACGTTTTGGCTTGGTTATTATTATAATTAAGTGGTAAAAGGATGGGTGTTTTCACACCTATCAAATCCCCTACACTTGACCATTGCAATGCCCTCATGCAATGCATTAGTTACAAAGCAGGTTTTATGTTTTCCACCACAATCAATCTACATTGGCCTTTATTAAAGAGACAAAATATTTAAAGGAAGAAAACAAGTAAATAGATCAAAAAATTACCTTGGGGTTTTGGAATGTCATGAATGATTATCATCCTCAAGTTTCACGTTCCCCATACCAAGCTTAAAAACGAGATCATTGTTATTATAAGTTAGCAAACTATCACAAACTCATGTGGCCCAATTATTCACTTAGACTCCCTTATTCCTAGGTGTATCTCTTATATTTTATTATTGCCTTGAATGATCACGAGGATGCATTGTTGACTTAATTCGATAGTTTATTTAGGCTGAAAATAAAGTGGGATTATTTTATCAATAGTTAGCTAAAGGACAAAATATTTTAAAACTGCTTCTCGGGAGCTTTTAAAGTTCATATCTTGGCATAACTTGCTTCACGATTTGAGACCTTTCTCGGACCGATATTTGGCAGCGACTTCAAACTTCAAATCTTGAGAGACGTTCTTGAAATTATGGTCTTCTCTTCATAATAGGAATTTCTTCACTTGAAGTTTTGAGAGATTCTTCATATTTGGACCACGACTTCTTCATTTTTCTCCAATCTTTATTTTGGACTTTGATATACAACGATCCGCCTCCTTTTAGGACTTGGATCTAATTATCCTCATACCTTGTTAGGGACTTTTTGGATATATTTCTCGATGATCTTTAGGGGAGTATTTGCTTTTTGTCGTGTGTCTTGATCCTTCATATTGATTTTTGATAAATGATTCTTCACATCACTTGGGATCTTTAGCAACAAAATGTAGCCCTCATGCCTTGTTTGGGCCTTTTCGGACTCGCCATTCTTCGCATCCCGCTTCAATAAGTTATGCCTTGGCTATGAACTCTAATTAATACCGAGCAAATTTTAAACGATCTTGTGCTAGAAGCTAAGTAACTTTTCAAATCGTACAACCTTACTTATTGCAATTAAATTTATTAACAAGCGATGGGAGAAAAAGCTTACAATCAACTCACATAAATTCATGAAAGAATACCAAACTTATAATTAACTCTATCATCTCTCGTTCTCCATAATTTAAAATCTCAAGGAATTAGACTCGTGGATGCTTAGCCTATTAATTCAAGGTTTTGGGTTTTCAAGTCGTCTATAGGATCTTGCATCTTCTTAGACTCTTTCAAGTTTAGAATCTGCATTTTAAAGTTCCCTTGATAAACGAATTTCTAGGATCAATTATAGGAACTTGCGAAAAGTTCTTGTTCTTAACCCGTGAGAGTTAAGACTTTCGCGTTTTAAAGTTCCCTATATAAAAGCCTAGCAAAACTTGACTTAAACACGTTAAGGATACTAGCTAGAGTAAACTCAGATAAGTAAACTCGGGTTTAGTCAAAAGATTCACAACGTTTAAAAATTAAAACCACTTATTAAAAATTTATTCTAGCAAAGAAAGAAAATAACTATAACAAAGGAAAATACTACTATACAACTAGGCCAAAATAGATTAAAAATTTTGAAAAATGTCGAAAAATCAAATTTTTTCTGGTTAAAATGAGGACAAATACAAGGAAAAACACACTTAACCTCTGTAACACCCCATTTTGGAAATGGAATATTACGCATAATCATGGCGTGTCATCAAAGCATACAAGGATGTCTAAGCATTATTCGACCATAAAAGGGAAATACCGGAATCAAACATCAGTAAACCCAAAGTAAAGCTCATCACACACAAACATAAATACTGTAAAAGGAAAGGACGAAACAATGTCCATAGCAACTGTATCAAAGTAAAGGAAATGCATAAAGTAAAGAAAGACAGTAAAGCTTCCAATCCATATGCACGTACGTTTGAGATCTACGAGCGTCCCTGAGTACCTGCCATTTTGGGAACATGAAAAGGAAAACGGCTGAGCAAGACGCTCAGTGCACGGATGTACAATATAGCATGAAATAGAATAAACATGTAACATATAACAGCGGAAGACTAAGTTCTGAGTAAACTGGTTAAGTATCAAGAAAACTGGTTTTATAGTTTGAAAAGCCTTATGTTTATCTTGTGAAAACTGTTTTAACATATATATACCATAGCCCATATAGGTCATGAAAAGGTCACGTGCATGAATACTTGGAGGGGTGACCTCATCATGCTGATTAGAGGGGATGCCTCTAATCAATATACTGGTTTGGGTAGGAGGGATCAACTCCTTGTGAAGGGTGCAAGGCACACACCACATTCACCATGAAATACTGAATAAAACATGTAACTAGGATGCACCCATACGCCCCACCTGATATAATAATATGGCCAAAACTGAAAAGGGACGCCACGAGCAATCACTCCGCCGTGGGGAAGTCATAACATCGGTGCCTCCAATGCTATGGTTATGGTACCTCCATAACTGGGTGAAACTGGTCATGCTTGTATATGGCTATAGATTATGCTAATTAAACATAAGCAGTTCAAAACAATAAAACAAATACTGGGGAAAACAGTTGGCTGCATACGGGGAAATCCTAATAAGGAAAGAATGTCCATACTGAAAGGACGGGAATCCGTACCTCAAGTCCAGTTAATGAACGGAAGAAAGACTCCTACTTCTGGATCACTAACGCTACATGAATACACACGTGTATAAGTATCGATTCACTGATTACGTACTGGGTTTTATGTCTCATTTTAGCTGACTTGGTATGTTTTAGGTCATGGTTCACTGTTTAAAGCCTTAAACTGTGTTTATCTTGTATTCTGATTAATCCGTTTAAGTATTACTGGTATTTCATGTATTATTATACTTACTTTGTAATAATAAGTAACTTTCCAAAAATAGCAGGTTTCCAAAAATAGAAAGTTTCCAAAAATAGAAAGTTTCCAAAAATAGAAAGTTTCCAAAAATAGAAAGTTACCAAAAATAGAAAGTTTCCAAAAATAGAAAGTTTCCAAAAATAGAAAGTTTCCAAAAATAGAAAGTTTCCAAAAATAGAAAGTTTCCAAAAATAGAATTTACTGCTTAAAATAGATTAGTTTCAAAAAAATAGAAAGTTTCCAAAAATAGATCAGCTACCTTAATTAAATAAGTTTCCATATATAGAAGGTTTCCATGATTAGATTAGCTGCCTGAAATAGATAGATTTCCATATATAGAAGGTTTCCATTAATAGATTAGTTGCCTTATTTAATTAAGTTTCTATAAATAGAAGTTTCCATATTTAGAATTAAGCTGGTTACATAAGCTAACATATAAGTCTAAGTGTTTATAAGCTTGTTTCTTAAGTCAATAAGATATAGTATATAGTTTAATTATTATTTCATGTATTTTAATTAAACTATAGGTTAAGCATTTTAATTAAAGTATAACATGTTTTAATTAAAATGAAATGAAGTACTTAGGTTAAAATATGTATTATTATTATTAATAATATAACCTAAGTCATGTCTAAATTAATTAATTATAGGCATGTTTTAAATAATTAATTAATTATAACTTATAACATAAAATACTTAGGTTAAATTAATATCATGCTAAATTAATAATTAGAATAACCTAAGTCATGGTTTAATTAATATCTCATGTTATTAATTAATTTATATCCTAAGTTCATGATTCATAAAAATTAACATGTAACATAGATCATGATTTAACCAACGAACCATGAATCGGGCATGAATTCGACACCGTACCCCGAGCCAACCCGGGGCACGTGTGCCTCCTTGCTGCCGTGGGTCCCACAAGCACCAACCAAGACCTAAAATGGTCTTGGTGGTGGCGACAATAAGCAAACCAAACCCCCCTCGGGTTTGTTTTGCTATGCGGCTAAAAACAAACACCCTTTTAAATCATTCTTTGATTTTAATTTATACTAAAACATGTTAGATCAATGTTTAATTATCATGTTTAAATAAGAAAACAATAACATATTCATGAACATAAACAAAGATTCAAAAGAATTAAAAAGAAGGGTTTAAAAAGGTATACCACTATGTAGCTTGGAAAAGGATGAACAAACACTGATTATAGCAATAGTTTTTAAGATCAAAATCAACCAATCACCCTCCTATGGTGATGCTAAGGTGGCGGCACAAAGAGAGAACAAGGAGGAGGAGAGAAAACTCTTTTAGGGTTTTTGTGTTTATTTCTTGAAAGTGAAAAATGAAAACATATTTTTACCATAACCCCCCCTTTACTTGTAAAAGTCCATGGGCTAAGCCCATTATGGTTGTTGTGCCGTGGGTATGGGGAACCCACATAGGGTACCCATACCTTTCTCGTGTCCCGATGTTTCATGTTCGTTCGTGGTTAAACGTGTTCGTGTCTGAAGCGTTTCTGTTTATTTTATCATGTAGTTATCGTAATCTTAACGCTCGTAATTATATTATATGTATTTACGTAATTATTCTAGTTCGTATTTTAAATGGTGATCATGATTTAATTATGTTCACGTGACATTTTATTAACTGTTTATCATGAGTTCGTACGTAATCGATACTTGTCATGTCATACACGTATGCACTTGCTTGATTATTAGCACATGAATGTGATCAATACTAAATGAGGTAAGTTTTAATCTAGGACGTACGATCTTAAGGGCACTATTCATGGTAAAAGCATGCGGGTTTTACAAATCTTCCCCCCTAAAAAGAATAATTCGTCCCCGAATTATAGATAAAGTAAGCTGAAAAGAAGTAACATACCCGAACTCAAAATATGAAGTGAGGGTAAGAAGCCCGGATAGACTCCTCTGTTTCCCAAGTGGCTTCCCGCTCGGTATGGTCCCTCCAAAGAATTTTGACGAATGGAATCGTCTTCCTTCTCATGACTCGTTCTTGCCTGTCGAGTACTCGTTCGGGTTCTTCTATAAAAGTGAGATCTTCATGTATCTGTTCCAGTGGATACTGAACCATGTGAAGGGGATGATAATTGTACCCTTTGAGTAAGGACACATGGAACACGTTATGCACGTGCGAAAGCTGAGGAGGTAACGCCAATCGGTAAGATACTTCACCGATTCGCTCAATGATATCAAAAGGTCCGATGAAACGAGGACTGAGTTTTCTTTTGATCCCGAAGCGTTTAACACCACGTGCCGGCGAAACCTTGAGGAAGACGTGATCTCCCACATTAAAATGTATGTCCCTACGATGTTTATCGGCGTAACTCTTCTGACGTGACCGTGCTTCCTGCAGCTTCTGCTTAGCTACTTCGATCTTCTCATTGGTCATTTCTATAATCTATGGTCCTTCGAGTGTTCGCTCTCCCACTTGATCCCAGCAAGTTGGAGCGCGGCACTTTCTGCCATACAACATTTCGAAAGGAGCACATTTGATACTTGCGTGCCAGCTGTTGTTGTATGCAAACTCGACTAAACAGATGTAATCGTCCCAATCACCTGTCCATTCCAACGCACACGACCTTAACATATCTTCCAATGTCTGAATTGTTTGCTCCGACTGTCCGTCCGTTTGAGGATGAAAGGCCGTACTCAGCTTAAGTTGTGTACCCCAAGCTTTTTGCAGACCTTTCCAGAATCGCGACGTGAAACGAGGATCTCTGTCTGAGACGATGCTGGAGGGAGTTCCGTGGAGTCTCATGATCTCCCTTCTGTAAGTATCTGCGAGTTTACTTACCGGATCTTCCTTGCGTATCGGTAAGAAATGAGCTGATTTGGTGAGTCGATCAACAATGACCCAAATAGCATCGTGCTTCTTCTTGGTAGGCGGAAGACCGGTAACAAAATCCATGGTGATTTTGTCCCACTTCCACTCTGGAATATCCAACGGTTGAAGGAGACCGCCCGATCGCTGATGTTCAATCTTAACCTGCTGACAGGTAAGACATTTGGAGACATAAGTGGCTACATCCTGTTTCATACCACTCCACCAAAAGTGCTGTCTGATGTCATGGTACATTTTTGTCGACCCAGGATGTATAGAAAATGGGGAGCTGTGAGCTTCAGCTAACAATGCTTCCCGGAGTTCTTGATTGTCAGGAACACAAAGTCTCGTGCCCTGCCAAACGATACCGTCTGCGTCCATTCTGAATTCCGTCTGCTTCTCTAAATTCTGAATTATCGCCCAAATCTCTCCATCATCCTTCTGCGCTTCCTTGATCCTAGTCAGTAACTCAGGTTCTACTCTAAGATTCGCCCAGTATCCGTGCTGCCCACGTACCATGATTTCGATGTCTAGCCGCTCCAAGTCTCTTATGTTTTGTTCTTTGATCTCAATGCCGTTGATCATTCCGGACTTTCTGCTGAGTGCATCTGCTACTACATTAGCTTTCCCGGGATGATACTTTAGGTTAATATCATAATCCTTCAACAGTTCCAACCATCTCCTTTGTCTCATGTTCAATTCTCGCTGTGTGAAGATATACTTCAAGCTCTTGTGATCCGTGAAAATGTCGCATGATTCTCCGTATAAGTAATGCCTCCATATCTTCAATGCGAACACCACTGCAGCAAGTTCCAGGTCATGCGTAGGGTAGTTTTCTTCATAGGGCTTTAGTTGCCGTGAAGCATACGCGATCACTTTCCCATGTTGCATGAGAACACAGCCCAGTCCCTTCCCCGATGCATCGCTATAGATCTGAAATCCACCTGTACCAGATGGGAGAGTAAGAATAGGTGCAGATACTAACTTCTGCTTTAGGTCTTCGAAGCTCTTCTCTCGATCTTCCGTCCAGACGAATTTCTCTCCTTTTCGCATCAGTTTGGTGAGAGGCAATGCCAGGCGGGAAAAGTTCTCCACGAATCTGCGATAATATCCAGCTAAGCCTAAGAAACTGCGGACTTCTGTCGCTGACGTTGGTCTTGGCCATTTAGTGATAGCCTCAACCTTCGCTGGGTCCATAGTGATCCCTTCTGCTGATACAATGTGACCTAAGAATGCCACCTTGTTTAACCAGAACTCACACTTGGAGAATTTCGCATACAGCTGCTTCTGACGAAGAATCTGTAGTACCGTACGAAGATGGTCTTCGTGTTCTTCTGTGGACTTTGAGAAAATCAGGATGTCATCGATGAATACAATGACAAATTTATCAAGGAATTCATGGAAGATTCTGTTCATCAGATCCATGAATACTGCTGGAGCGTTAGTTAGGCCGAATGGCATGACCACAAACTCATAATGGCCATAGCGGGTATGAAAAGCAGTCTTAGCAATGTCCTGCTCTTTAACCCTCAGCTGATGGTAGACTGACCTTAGATCGATCTTTGAGAAGTGTTTGGCTCCTTGAAGTTGGTCAAACAGATCGTCTATACGTGGCAGTGGATATCTATTGCGGATGGTAATCTTATTAAGTTCACGGTAGTCAATGCAAAGTCGCATGCTGCCGTCCTTCTTCTTAACGAACAAGACCGGTGCGCCCCATGGAGATGCGCTTGGTCTAATGAACCCTCGTTCAAGAAGTTCCTGCAGTTGGTCCTTCAGTTCTTTTAGCTCTATGGGAGCCATACGATACGGAGCCTTCGAGATTGGCTCAGCTCCTGGAACAAGGTCGATGTTGAACTCCACTTCTCGTGCAGGTGGTATGCCTGGAAGTTCAGCTGGGAAAACGTCTTGAAATTCCAAAACTACTGGTTGATCCTGAATCGATGGGGATTCAGCATCCATGTCATGAACCTTAGCTAGATAACCTTCGCAGCCATGTGACAGTAATGCACGTGCTTGCAAAGTAGAAATGACTTGTACAGACCGTCCGGGTATGAACCCGTTATGAATGTACTCTGGTGCATTAATGTCGCCGAAGATCACCCGATATGAGTGGCAGTCTATGGTAGCATGGTGCTTGGATAGCCAGTCCATGCCGAGAATCATATCGAACTCAATCATGTCTAAGGGAAGTGCATCTACTGCACGAACTTTATCGTCAAACTCTAGAGGAAGACTCTTGTATACTTGAGTTATTAATACAGAGTCCCTCAAAGGCATGGAAATGGTAAGCCTATTTTCTAATGGCAAGGGAAGTGTCATGATGTTCTTGGCATATGTAGTGGAAATAACTGAATGAGTGGCACCCGTGTCGAAAAGAACACATGTAGCTTGGCCGTACATATACAAAATTCCAGTAATGGTACCTGTAGATTTGTTTGCCCGATCGCGCGATGTCGTGTAGACACACCCAGTGGTAGGAGGCGGTTTAGTATCAGCATGACCCGAAGTACCCTCCATTTCACCCTTACGACAATCTCTCATACGATTGCCAGGGAGGCCGCACTTGTAGCACGCGTCGGAATCACGACGACATGGGCCAGGGTGTCTGCGATGGCAAGTACTGCAAAGAGGATGAGTGAATCCTCCAGCAGGAGTCCTTGCTTGCTGAGGGCCTGCTGATGACAAAACGTGTTAAGAATAAAGTATATGCACGAGTATAGGACGTAAGCGTCATAAGATGTTTACCAGTGTTAGCTGAACGGTTAGGCTGAGAACCCCTGTGGTTCTGGTCCTTCCCGTTACCGTGGTTCCTGGTAGAGGTTAATATAGTGTCAGCATGAGAGATATAACATGAAATCATAAGAAGATGCGTAAATAGTAGGACCTGCTGTTGTTGGAGTGTCCCGCATTGTTACGGTAATTATCATTACCGTTGCGCCTTTCCACAACAGAACGGTCGTTATTGTGACCGTTTCCTTTGGGCTGATGAGGCTGCTGCTGGGTAGCCGGCTGAGACCGGTCCCCAGTTTTCTGCCTCGAAGATACAGTTTAAGAGATGATTATAAAACATATAATGATAGGATGCGGTCTGGTTAACGCTAGAACACGAAATGTTTACCTCTTGTCGGGTCTTTCAGCTTCCTCGAACTCATCGCGTTCCTGCAACATCTCAAGCTTCCTTGCTGCGTCGGCCACTTGTGCTACTGTATTGAACGTAGCACATACCAGATTGTTCGCGACCGAGGTGCGAAGTGCCCACCTAAAATGGTGTGCCTGCTCCTCAGGAGTACCAGCTGCTGCTCCCAGAAAACCAGCCAAGCGAAGAAAGCGCTGCATGAATTCGTTGCTATTCTCGCCCGCTCTCTGGCGTATCCCATGGTATTCTCGCTTGAGTTTGTCCTGCTCTGCCTTAGGAAAGAACTGCTCCATCACTCTCTCCTTGAATTGGGCCCATGTCAAACCAGCGACCCATTCATCACCTCCTTCTGACTGCGTCAAAGCTAGCCACCAGTTGAGTACATCGCCTTCAAACCGGTAGCATGCCAATATTTCCTTGAAGGCGGGGTCACATCCCATAGCATTGAAGATTTTCTCAATGTGAGTCAACCAGCTTTCAGCATCGTTGGGGCTATCAGTCTTTTCAAAAGCTCTAGGACGGAGCTTGTTAAATCTTTCCAACCATACCGCTAGTGTCACTGGGGGAGGAGGAGGAGGTGGTGCCTGATTCTGTTGCTGCTGATTGTTGGCAGCTTGGACTTCAGCAAAAATGTCATTCCTCAGTTGAGGAAGTAAGGCTTGCATGGCAGCCTGAATTGCAGCATTGAGCTGCTCTTGCTCGCGTGTGAGAACCATCTGACAGTATAACATAACATATGATTAACAGTTCAAACATAAAATATAACTTGTATATATACATAAAAAAAATTTTATGCTAAAAAAAATTTCACGAGAAAAATTTATGCAAGAAAATCTTTGTATGAATGCATGATACGGTTTTATGAAAACTTTTGATGCTCGAGAGTGAACGCCTCTGGTCAGTTCACTCAAAATAAAAGACATAACGAGGGGACGCCTATGGGTCGGTCCCAAATCTAAAAGTTTCGATAAAACACATGCGACTAAATAGGGCCAGTCCTGTACCAACCATTACTTAGTCAAAAACCCTGTAACAATGACATGTATATGTATGCTTAAAAATGATGAATGCATGAAAACAACTGTCAGTTCTAGGAAGACCGTAGTGACTACCCACTAATCACAGGTAATATTTGAGAGCCTACAGGTCGAAACCTTGTCTCTGATACCATAATTGTAACACCCCATTTTGGAAATGAAATATTACGCATAATCATGGCGTGTCATCAAAGCATACAAGGATAAATGTCTAAGCATTATTCGACCATAAAAGGGAAATACCGGAATCAAACATCGGTAAACCCAAAGTAAAGCTCATCACACACAAACATAAATACTGTAAAAGGAAAGGACGAAACAATGTCCATAGCAACTGTATCAAAGTAAAGGAAATGCATAAAGTAAAGAAAGACAGTAAAGCTTCCAATCCATATGCACGTACGTTTGAGATCTACGAGCGTCCCTGAGTACCTGCCGTTTTGGGAACATGAAAAGGAAAACGGCTGAGCAAGACGCTCAGTGCACGGATGTACAATATAGCATGAAATAGAATAAACATGTAACATATAACAGCGGAAGACTAAGTTCTGAGTAAACTGGTTAAGTATCAAGAAAACTGGTTTTATAGTTTGAAAAGCCTTATGTTTATCTTGTGAAAACTGTTTTAACATATATATACCATAGCCCATATAGGTCATGAAAAGGTCACGTGCATGAATACTTGGAGGGGTGACCTCATCATGCTGATTAGAGGGGATGCCTCTAATCAATATACTGGTTTGGGTAGGAGGGATCAACTCCTTGTGAAGGGTGCAAGGCACACACCACATTCACCATGAAATACTGAATAAAACATGTAACTAGGATGCACCCATACGCCCCACCTGATATAATAATATGGCCAAAAATGAAAAGGGACGCCACGAGCAATCACTCCGCCGTGGGGAAGTCATAACATCGGTGCCTCCAATGCTATGGTTATGGTACCTCCATAACTAGGTGAAACTGGTCATGCTTGTATATGGCTATAGATTATGCTAATTAAACATAAGCAGTTCAAAACAATAAAACAAATACTAGGGAAAACAATTGGCTGCATACGGGGAAATCCTAATAAGGAAAGAATGTCCATACTGAAAGGACGGGAATCCGTAC
Source organism: Glebionis coronaria (assembly GCA_025667525.1). Lineage (NCBI taxonomy): Eukaryota > Viridiplantae > Streptophyta > Magnoliopsida > Asterales > Asteraceae > Glebionis > Glebionis coronaria. Next base: position 312,837,322 of record CM046880.1, on the reverse strand, counting down.
CTCAAGTCCAGTGAATGAACGGAAGAAAGACTCCTACTTCTGGATCACTAACGCTACATGAATACACACGTGTATAAGTATCGATTCACTGATTACGTACTGGGTTTTATGTCTCATTTTAGCTGACTTGGTATGTTTTAGGTCATGGTTCACTGTTTAAAGCCTTAAACTGTGTTTATCTTGTATTCTGATTAATCCGTTTAAGTATTACTGGTATTTCATGTATTATTATACTTACTGTGTAATAATAAGTAACTTTCCAAAAATAGCAGGTTTCCAAAAATAGAAAGTTTCCAAAAATAGAAAGTTTCCAAAAATAGAAAGTTTCCAAAAATAGAAAGTTTCCAAAAATAGAAAGTTTCCAAAAATAGAAAGTTTCCAAAAATAGAAAGTTTCCAAAAATAGAAAGTTTCCAAAAATAGAATTTACTGCTTAAAATAGATCAGTTTCAAAAAAATAGAAAGTTTCCAAAAATAGATCAGCTGCCTTAATTAAATAAGTTTCCATATATAGAAGGTTTCCATGATTAGATTAGCTGCCTGAAATAGATAGATTTCCATATATAGAAGGTTTCCATTAATAGATTAGTTGCCTTATTTAATTAAGTTTCTATAAATAGAAGTTTCCATATTTAGAATTAAGCTGGTTACATAAGCTAACATATAAGTCTAAGTGTTTATAAGCTTGTTTCTTAAGTCAATAAGATATAGTATATAGTTTAATTATTATTTCATGTATTTTAATTAAACTATAGGTTAAGCATTTTAATTAAAGTATAACATGTTTTAATTAAAATGAAATGAAGTACTTAGGTTAAAATATGTATTATTATTATTAATAATATAACCTAAGTCATGTCTAAATTAATTAATTATAGGCATGTTTTAAATAATTAATTAATTATAACTTATAACATAAAATACTTAGGTTAAATTAATATCATGCTAAATTAATAATTAGAATAACCTAAGTCATGGTTTAATTAATATCTCATGTTATTAATTAATTTATATCCTAAGTTCATGATTCATAAAAATTAACATGTAACATAGATCATGATTTAACCAACGAACCATGAATCGGGCATGAATTCGACACCGTACCCCGAGCCAACCCGGGGCACGTGTGCCTCCTTGCTGCCGTGGGTCCCACAAGCACCAACCAAGACCTAAAATGGTCTTGGTGGTGGCGGCAATAAGCAAACCAAACCCCCCTCGGGTTTGTTTTGCTAGGCGGCTAAAAACAAACACCCTTTTAAATCATTCTTTGATTTTAATTTATACTAAAACATGTTAGATCAATGTTTAATTATCATGTTTAAATAATAAAACAATAACATATTCATGAACATAAACAAAGATTCAAAAGAATTAAAAAGAAGGGTTTAAAAAGGTATACCACTATGTAGCTTGGAAAAGGATGAACAAACACTGATTATAGCAATAGTTTTTAAGATCAAAATCAACCAATCACCCTCCTATGGTGATGCTAAGGTGGTGGCACAAAGAGAGAACAAGGAGGAGGAGAGAAAACTCTTTTAGGGTTTTTGTGTTTATTTCTTGAAAGTGAAAAATGAAAACATATTTTTACCATAACCCCCCCTTTACTTGTAAAAGTCCATGGGCTAAGCCCATTATGGTTGTTGTGCCGTGGGTATGGGGGCCCCACATGGGGTACCCGTACCTTTCTCGTGTCCCGATGTTTCGTGTTCGTTCGTGGTTAAACGTGTTCGCGTCTGAAGCGTTTCTGTTTATTTTATCATGTAGTTATCGTAATCTTAACGCTCGTAATTATATTATATGTATTTACGTAATTATTCTAGTTCGTATTTTAAATGGTGATCATGATTTAATTATGTTCACGTGACATTTTATTAACTGTTTATCATGAGTTCGTACGTAATCGATACTTGTCATGTCATACACGTATGCACTTGCTTGATTATTAGCACATGAATGTGATCAATACTAAATGAGGTAAGTTTTAATCTAGGACGTACGATCTTAAGGGCACTATTCATGGTAAAAGCATGCGGGTTTTACAACCTCGATAGAAGTCCCCCTACACTTAATATATACTTTGTCCTAAATGTTTAAGCATGTGGAAGTAACCTCCCCTACACTTAGGACATTGTGCACGTTGTTTAAATCTTGCTAAGGAAGAGACAACTAAAGTGATTCCTATTTCAATCATAAATGATAAAATAATGAATCAAAAGAGTTTAGGATAGGACCGGGAAGACGGGAACACGGAATCACGGGTCGTCAAAAAGTCATCAAAAATGTATCTTTGAAAGCTCGAATCCCTGCACATGATAAGAAAGAAAACAACAAACACATACTAGGGTCTCCCCTACACTTATTAGAAAAACAGAATAAAAGGATAGATAATTGGGTTGCCTCCCAAAAAGCGCTTGTTTTTGTTAACCGAGTCACGAGCCTGACTCGTCCCCAAATTAAATGGTCCATGGGGAAGTCTCGAATGTAATACCGGGATCAAAGACCTTGTCCTCGTTCCCGGAGGACATTAATAAAGGAGAGGCAGGAGGATAAGTCTTGAAGGGTAGAAAAGTCCTCTCAACATACGAAAAGTATGTAAGGTTGTAATCCACGGGAGGTGGGGTGGGTAAAGGAAGCAAATTGTCATCCCCCAAAGATAATTGATACTCAGAAAGACGTAAAGCCGTAAGGTTATCAATCATAAAATAATCAATGGCACCTCCCGGGTCAAAGCACTCATCCTCTGTAATGGTCTATAAAGGAGTGGATGAAAGGTGCTCGGGAGGAGGAATTGGGACAATACCTTCCTGCAGCAAATTATCAAAAATATATCCCCCTCCGTGTCATCATCATCAATACCCGGAGGCATTGAGAGAATGTCGATTTCCTCCATAGCTGTATCATTATTCTCAACTAAAATAACAGACGGAGGTAAAGACTCAGAAATAGGAGCAGAATTCAACGCTTCAATCTTAGCAATAAGAAGATGAACTTTTAGTAATTTGTCGCGAAGAATAACGTCTTCCACCTCATCTACAAGACCAAGTTCAGTGGTGAACTTCTCGTATGTCGGAGAGAATTAATCAACATCGCCTTCATCGCCCGGAGGTGAAGGAGACATTTCAAAATTGAAATTCTCATAGCATGGAGAAAAATCATCACCATTAAGAGCGGCCTCTTCCGTAAGCTCCTCAAAAGTCTGCACATCACAAACCTCATCAAAGAATTTTTTGAGACCAAAATCACTAATCTCACTCGATGTATTACTATCCTTAGACGCATTAGGGATATCAAGAGTAGGAGTAGTAATCTCAGAAGATGGGTTGAGATTATAGATATCATCCTCGTCATCATCATAATAGTAGTATGGACGCATAAGAGGAGAAGTATAATCACTAAGATTAGATACTTGTTCTTGTTGTTGTCGCTTTTCCTCCTCCCTTGCTTCGCGTATGCTAGCTAATTCTTGTTGAACGTATTGAAGTGTATTCAAAAAATTGGCTCGTTCTTCTTCACACATTCCAACAGAAGGTTGATGATCGAGGGTGTATTGTGGGGGCTCAAAATTTTTAAAACCCGAATTATAGCACGGATGTGGCTCATAGTAATTCATCGGTTGAGAAGAATTAGAACACGGATTTGATTCATAATAATCCATCGGTGAAGAAAAACGAGGACACGGATTTGGCTCATAATGATTCATTGGCTGACAATAAGAAGTATCGTGAGGGCCCCCACAATGATTGCAACACGGGTATTGAGAGAAACCTGGTGCATTTTGTTGATATGTATCGTCATATATGGGAGAGGGTGAAATAGTGTCATTAGAAGAAAAGAATGAATTGAAGTATGAATTGATATAATTGCACGATAAACAACGGCCAAATTCGTAATTAGGGATATCCATTCCACACCGTTCGCTTGAACACCATTGACAGGATTGACTACAAGAAGATGGTCTTCCACACCCTACACAATCAACAAACGAATCCATTAAGAACAATAGATAAGCAAGAAGAATATTTTTGGTGCAAAACTTTCGAAAAAGAAATGCTTTTATGATTTTTCAAATGTTTTTGGATTTTTGAAATTTTTTATTTTTATGGATTTTTGAAAATTTTTGACACGAAAAATAACGTTCACGAGTGAACAAATCCCAAAATCCAACGCGTCTCTCACAAAAAACCGTTAATCTTCACGAAAAGAGCCGGCAGCGGCGCCATTTAATACAAGGTTTTTTGCCAAGTATGAAAATTTGTTCGTCCCGATTCAATTCAAATTGATCTCCGGTTAAAAGTGTGACTCAGTCGTTCTTGGTGAATAAAAAAAAATGTCGTTGATTATCTATAACTAATTAAAAAGTAAATGCTAAAAATATTTAAAAAAAAATAAACTAAAGGCAAGTACAAATAATAAAAGTAAAACAAGGTAAATATTAAAAACTAAAAATTAAAACGATATTAAAACGAATATTAAAACAAATAATAAAACGTAGATTTAAAACGAAACAATTAATAAAAATAAAACTAAAAGACGAAATTAACTATCGACTCGAAAATAAAATTTACTAAATGAAAAAGGAGAGAATAAAACTAAAATGGTACTTTAAAGCTAAACGAGGCAAAAGCTAAAGCGGGTACTAAATAAAAGATAAAACTTAAACTTTACGAAAAAATACTAATACTAAAAATTGACGAAAAATTCAACTAAAAATACGTAACTTTCAGAAATAAAATCGGAACAACTTTCAAATAAAACTAAACAATTACGGAACAATACTAGTAAATAAACAAGCTAGCAGGCAAGCAACTGGAAGCTGCCAGGCTAGTACCTCAATTGGTGGGAAAACTTGGGAACCAGGCAAGCACACAGGTCAAAATCTTCGCAAGCAAATGCTATAGTTGATTTCAGAACTTTCATCTTTTTCGCAATAATCATTATTTTCAGAACTTTAGATTCTTCGGAATCTTTATTTTTTTTTAGAATTTTTATCTTTTAAGAGAATATACTTTTTCGGAATAATTCTTTTTCAGAGATTTCTTCGGAATAATACTTTTTCGGAATAATTGTTTTTTCGGTATAATGACTAAATTCAGAAAAATGAATAATTTCGAAAAAATTAAGAATTCAGAGAAAAACTAAATCTTCGGAAAAATTGACATTTTCAGAAAAATTATTTTTCGGAATAATCAACTTTTTCAGAGAAATGACTATTTTCAGAGAAATGACTAATTCAGAAAAAGGAAGATCTTCAGAATAATAAACCCTAATCCGAAATTATGAAAACAGATACAGTAAAAACTAAAAAAATCAGAAAATAAGCTACAAATAAGCAAATATCAAATAAGCAAATAACCAAAACTTAATCTAAAACACTTTTAAGAAAAACTAATTCAACCACAAATCAAAAACTTGAAAAATACTAATAAATCTAAAAATTAAAAATCAACTTTTTATAAAATAAACTAATAAGCACTTATCTAAAACTTAACCAAATTGATTTTTAGAAAAATCTAATAAGCCAAAATTTAAAAACACTAAATAATAAAATATTTAAAAACAACTTTTTATAAAAATTAACTAATAAGCACTTAATTAAGAATAAGAAAATTAGCACAATAAGCACTAAAACACTATAAGCTATAAAAATCAAACACATAAAAACCCATAAACATAATCAAACAAACGCATCAATAAATCAAGAAACATCAAGATTAAGCAACTACATGATCATCTAAATCAACATATGATTAATCATAAAGAAAGGAAGAATGAGATTGATGAATTGAAAAGCTTGATTAAGATTAAGATTAAGATCTAATACAAGATTAATGAAAAAGATTAAAACATTAAAGAAAAGCTAGAGAGAGAAAGTATATTAATCTACTCCTAATCCTAAAACTAATCTACTCCTAATTTTCTAACCACCTCCTAATGACACATTAGGAGGGTATTTATTGGAGTAGTAAAAAATGATGCTTTATTCCTTCTTTCTTCTTGTTCTCGACTCGATTTAAATTCTTTGTCTTTTTTGACGTCGTCTCGGGATTTGTCGATATAATTTGAACTCGTCTTATAATTTTCTTCTTTAGTTAGACTTGGTTCTTCGAATTCATTAAACTTCCGTCTTTAGACTTTTTCTTCGATAAATCTTCCGAATAGGCCTTGGAATTCCGTTCTTTTTGCACTCTTGATCTTTTGACTTCGTCTTTTCTCGTTTTCTTCGATAAAATCCCGTGAAAGCCCGTGTTTTCTAATTTTTTCATCTTTTGGTCCTAAAACACAATTAAAACACAAACCACGCATAATTCCGACATTTACGACATAAAATACACGTTTTGGCTTGGTTATTATTATAATGAAGTGGTAAAAGGATGGGTGTTTTCACACCTATCAGGTTTCAATTACCAATCCACATAAGAAGACTCCCTATGAGTTACTCACAGCCAAACTCCCCAGCATTGTTCATTTGAAGCTATTTGGCTGTCCTGTCACCATTCTAAATACTAGTGATTATTTGGGGAAATTCGATGGCAAGGCAGATGAAGGCTACATTGTGGGATATTCAGCTCACTCTCGACGTGTCTATAATCTCCATGCCAAGCGTGTCATTGAAACTATTAATCTCATGTACTTTGAGGAGAAGACAAACATCCAAGGCAAAGGTCCTGAATGGTATTTTGATATTGATTATCTTAGTGATTCATTGGGATATTTTCGTTTCAAAACTAACCAAGATGCAGGTCCACAAGTGTTTGCAACTTCTAGTGCAGGTGCTCATTCTAGCTTTTCGGACTCAGATGAGGATGATGACATTTTTGTTGTTCCATCCTATTCCACCACAGTCTCTCCTAACACCAATGCTACTCCTATTGATGCCTCTCCATCAGACATTATGGACTCACAAGGAGCTCTTGACACATTGCTCATGCAACAACAAGATGCCACTACAGCAGCTACTCAAGGAGGCTTTGAGTTTCCCTTGAGTACTCCTGTTGTACCAGTTACTCCTAGTGATCCTAATGTTACTCCTAGTGCAAGTTTAACACCTATTGGTAGTCCGGTTAGTGATCCTGCTTCCACAACTAGGTTCTCTGGACCTTCTGACTTGGGAAACTATCAAAAGAAGACTTATACTAAGCTGGATGATATTCATAAGCAACAAATAGATGACATTTTTGACTCTGCCTCATATGATGATGACATTGTTGGGGATCTTAATAACTTGGCACCAAAAGTGGATGTAGCTCCTATTCCTGTTCAGCAGATCCATAAAGACCATCCTACTACTCAAATCATTAGAGATCCTGGTTCTACTATCAAGACTCACCGCATGCACAATAAAGCAACGTCTGATCATCATGCTCTTGTGAGCTACATTGAAGACCAAAAGTGTAATAATCATACAGACTTTCTTCACTGTTTGTTTTCTTGGTTTCTTTCACAGGTGGAACCTAGGTCAGTCTCAAATGCTCTTGAGGATCAAACTTGGGTGGAGGCCATGCAGGAGGAGATGCAGCAGTTCTCGTTTCAGAATGTTTGGATCCTAGTTGACTTGCCAGATGGAAAGACAACAATTGGTACCAAATGGATTCTCAAAAACAAGAAAGATGCAAGGGGTATTGTGGTGAGAAACAAGGCTAGGCTGGTTGCACAAGGTCACACACAACTTGAAGGAATTTACTATACTGAAGTCTTTGCTCCTATTTCTAGGATTGAGGCCATTCGTCTGTTTTTGGCTTTTGCTTCTTATGCTGGCTTTACGGTTTTTCAAATGGATGTCAAGAGTGCGTTTCTTTATGGCAAGATTGACGAGGAAGTTTATGTCACTCAACCTAAAGTATTTGTAGATCCACTTCATCTAGAAAGTCTATAAGGTGGTCAAAGCTCTATATGGTCTTTATCAGGCTCCTAGAGCTTGGTATGAGCGTCTGTCCACTTTCTTGTTGAAACACGGCTACAGAAGAGGCACCATTGACAAAACACTGTTCCTTAAAAGGAATGCCAAGGACATCATCCTGGTTCAAGTGTATGTGGATGATATTATCTTCGGTTCTACTAGGAAGGAATGGTGTGATGAGTTTGAACAACTAATGAAAGGCGAATTTCAGATGAGTTCCATGGGAGAACTCACATTTTTCCTTGGTCTTCAAGTCAAGCAACAGTTGGATGGTATCTTCATTAGTCAAGACAAGTATGTTCATGAGATCATTAAGAAGTTTGATGTGGAACCTCTTAGACCAGAAACAACACCTTATGAAGTAACTAAAGTCAAACTCAAGAATGAGCCAGATCCCCCGGTCAATGTTCACATGTACAGGTCAATGATTGGCTCACTCATGTATTTGACTGCATTACGTCTGGACATTATGTTTGCAGTAAGTTCTTGTTCTCGACATCAGGTGGCTCCAACCGTATCTAACTTGAATGCAGTCAAGAAAATATTCAAGTATATCAAGGCACAACCCAAGCTAGGCTTGTGGTATCCTAGGGAATCACCTTTTGTTCTTGAAACCTATAGTGATAGTGACTATGCAGGTGCTAACAATAACAGGAAGTCTACTACTAGTGGTTGTCAGTTTTTGGGTCGAAGACTTATCTCATGGCAATGTAAGAAACAGACAATAGTAGCTACCTCTTCAACAGAAGCTGAATACGTAGCTGCTGCTAGTTGCTGTGGACAAGTCTTGTGGATACAAAATCAGATGCTAGATTATGGGTTCAACTTCATGAACACCAAAATTTTCATCGACAATTAAAGCATTATCTGCATTGTGAAGAATCCTGTCTTTCATCAACGAACCAAGCATATTGAAATTAGGCACCATTTTATAAGGGATGCCAATGAGAAGAAGCTGATAAAGGTTCTTAAAGTTCATACGGATGATAATATTGCTAACTTATTGACTAAAGCCTTTGATGGTCCGAGATTCAACCACTTGGTGGTTCACATTGGTATGGTCAATCCTTGAGGCCTAGGATTGAGGGGAGGCTATGCCTAAGGGGAGGCTTATTGTACATATTTCCTTGTACAGTCTTACATATGGTAGATTCTAACAACAGTTTTCATAGGTATTCGCGATGTGTGCAACTTCTAGTGGAAGATTTTAGTTACTCCTAGTGGTAGTCTTCTGCTCCTAGTGGGTACAAACCCTTATACTTCACTCATGGTTGGCTTCTAGTATCGATTTTGGGTCATTGTTCACTTCGTTGACTTTTGTTGACCACTTTGTGCTCCTAGTGTTGACCTTTACGCGTTTTGACTTTCAGTCAACGTGAGTTGCTTCTGGTGTACCTCTTTTTGGTTTATCTTTGGTAACTGGGATTTGCAAATAATAGTTTAAGGGGCAAGTGGTTACTCTTGCATTAATGACTTAATTTTGAAAGGGCAACCCCCATAATTAGGGGTCAATGAACAGTTTTATGACCATTATTTATGGTCAAATTACTCATTTGACTCAATTATCACAATCAGACATACACACATTCGCTCCTACCCTTCACCCTCTTCAATCAATCATCTTACACTCCATCCATCATCAACAATGGCAACACTCCAGTACAAACCCGATCATAACAAGGTGGCCTATCTTGGCGAAGGTCCTAAAAGAGAAGAGTTCACAGACATCCTGGAATACATTGAAGCTTCCAATATAAGGTATGCTCTTACTGTTTGCCCCACTATGTATGATACTTTTATACGTCAGTTTTGGGCAACTGCCAACCTCGTTGATGTTTTGGGTCGCCCATTAGAGCTCCATGCTACCATAGATGGTCTCTCCTATGTGGTGTCTGAGGCATCCATTAGATCTGCCCTTCATCTCCAGGATGAAGATGGCATTGTCTCTATTCCCAATTCAGAGGTATTGGATGGTATGGCTACTATAGGTTATAATCATGGGGGAAGTTTAACTTTCAGAAGAATAGATTTGCCCCTCAATGGAAGCTACTGGTTCACTTCTTGATTCATTGTTTGAGTTTAAAGTCTGGGAGTTGGGATGCATTTTCCATCCCCCTTGCTACTGGTTTGATTTGTCTTGCTCAGGGTCCTACTTTTAACTTTTCTCGTTACTTGTTTGATGGCATGATTTGTAACCTTAGTGATACTGGCTCTAGGAAGAAGTTCTTGATGTACCCTAGGTTTTTGCAGCAGGTTCTTATGTGCCTACCTAGGAATAGGGAGGAATATGTGACCCTAAAGCTTACTTCAAAGGTGTATGCGAATATGGCACTGGGATATAAGGGTCCTGTGAGGCCTCTTACTGATGCTATGCTGGGCCTTGCCCAAGGGGATCCCAATGTGATTCCTCCGGCTGATGAAGCCGAGGAGGAACTTCCATTGGAAAATGATCCTATGGAGGAGGAGCACTTATGAGACTGCTTTTATACATAGTCTCATCATCCATAATACAAGATTTTGGCCAAGTATGAAAATTCGTTGTTCCAGTCTTTTCGAATTGATTATTGGTTTAAGTGTGACTCAGTCGTCTTTTGGTGGGAAACAATAAATTGGTCGTTGTAGTATAATAAAATTGCAAAACGTAAAGTAAATGACGGTTAATTAAATCTAAGACTAATTAAAAGGTAAATGGTGCAATATTAAAAACTTTAAAAGTAATTAATTAAATGACAAAAATTTAATGCTTGACGAAAAGTAAATTTGACAAAGTAATAAAATATAACTTAAAAACAAATCAAAGCAAAATATAATTCAAAGTCCAAAATCATCGGAATGTCAGATCGGAAAGCTGTCACCCTACCATCGGAATCCAGATCGCAAAGGAGTTATCGGAATGTATAAAAGCTAAATCTATCGGAATGCGGACTATCGGAATACTGCTAAGGAAAATTGGGCAGCACTTCGACTTAAAAATACCTTAAGAGCCGTCGGAATATGCGATCGCAATCCCAGGTCGGAATAAGGGGGTTGTTTCAGATCGCAATACTCGGTCGCAATGAACCGTCAGAATGTAAAACCCCATTCCAATTCTGTCGCTATCGGAATGTGGAGAAGAAGAATCGTCGGAATGTTTAAAACCCTCCTTTCCGATGGAAGTACAATTCGTAAAAAGCAAGGCAAATAAGCTATGACTAATAAGCTAATATTAAAAACTTAAATGAAATGGAAATAAGATGAGACAATAAGCTACAAAATTAAGAACCTTACAAAACATAAAAGACGAAAACTTAATAAAATGGATTTTAAAAAGACAAAACTTTTAAGAAAACCTTGAAAACAAATAGCTAAATACAAAATAAGCTAATAAGATTGTCAAACTTATAGCTTAATTCGTATAAGAGCTTAGATGGAAATGAAAAGACAAACTTTTATATCAAATAAGCAATGAGATTAAGCAAAATATTGCTTAATCCGATGTTGTAATAAATCAAAGCAAGAAAAGTAGGAGGAGAATGATAAAATGAAGCTTGATTAAAGAGAAATAAAGATTAACAATGAAATTAACTTACTTGGAATCAAAGTGCATGAAATTTAAAACATGAATTTAAAGAACAATATAGTAAAAATGACATGGAAATGGAAATGGTGTAAAAATGTAAAGGTGGAAAGACTAATTGTCAAATTAGCTAACAAAATGAAATATGATGAAATGGGTGGTATTTATAGTGATTAGGGAGGTTAAGCATGTGTTGCTTCCTTCTTTCTTTCTTTCTTTCTTCACGTCTTTTAGTCTTCTTAATTCTTCGACTTTTTCGACTTTGTCTCGGGATTATTTGAACTTGTCTTATAATTTCTTCATTTATTAGACTCGAGTTCCTCGGCTTTATTTAACTTCCGTCTTTAGACTTGTTCTTCGATAAATCTTCAGAATAGGTCTTGGACTTGATGTTCTTTTTGCACTCTTGATCTCTTGACTTCGTCTTTTGTCTTTTTCTTTGATAAAAGCCCGTGAAAGCCCGTGTTTTCTCCCCTTTTCACATTTTCGTCCTAAATCACAACAAAAACACAAACCATGCATAATTCCGACATTTACGACATAAAATACACGTTTTGGCTTGGTTATTATTGTAACTAAGTGGTGAAAGGATGGGTGTTTTCACACCTATCAAATCCCCTACATTTGACCATTGCAATGTCCTCATGCAATGCATTAGTTACAAAGCACGTTTTACATTTTGCATCATAATCAATCCACATTGGCCTTTATTAAAGAGATAGAAAATTATAAACATTCCAAGGAAGAAAGTAAGTAAAGAAGTCAAAGACATACCTTAGGGTTTTGAAAATGTCATGAATGATTATCATCCTCAAGTTTTCACGTTCCCCAAACCAAGCTTAAAAACGAGATCATCATTATTATAAGTTAGTAAACTATCACGAATTCATGTGGGCCAATTATTTACTTAGACTCCCTTATTCCTAGGTGTATCTCTTATATTTTATTGTTGTCTTGAATGATCACGAGGATGCATTGTTTGACTTATCTCGATAGTTATTTAGGCTGAAAATAAAGTGGGATGATTTAATCAATAGTTAGCCAAATGAAAAAATCTTTTAAAACTGCTTCTCGGGACCTGTTAAAGTTCATATCTTGGCATAACTCGCTTCACGATTTGAGACCTTTCTCGAACCGATATTTGGCAGTGACTTCATACTTCAAATCTTGAGAGACGTTTATGAAATAATGGTCTTCTCTTCATAATAGGAATTTCTTCACTTGAACTTTTAGAGAGATTCTTCATACTTGGACCACGACTTCTTCATTTTTCTCCAATCTTTATTTGGGATTTTGATATACAACGATCCGCCTCCTTTTATGACTTGGATCTATTTATCCTCATACCTTGTTAGGGCCTTTTTGGATAGACTTTTCCATGATCTTTACGGGAGTATTTGCTTTTCGTCGTGTGTCTCGATCCTTCATATTGATTTTTGATGAATGATTCTTCACATCCTTTTGGATCTTTAGCAACAAAATGTAGCCCTTATGCCTTGTTAGGGCCTTTTCGGACTCGCCAATCTTCGCATCCCGCTTCAATAAGTTATGCCTTGGCTATGAACTCTAATTAATACCGAGCAACTTTTAAACGATCTTGGGCTAGAAGCTAAGTAACTTTTCAAATCGTACAACCTTATTTATTACAAATAAATTTATTAGCAAGCGATGGGAGAAAAAGCTCATAGTTAACTCACATAAATTTATGAAAGAATACCAAACTTATAATTGACTCTATCATCTCTCGTTCTCCACAATTTAAAATCTCAAGGAATGAGACTCGTGGAAAATGTTTAAATCTTGCTAAGGAAAGGACAAATAAAGTGATTCCTATTTTAATATTGAAGAGTATAAAATAGAGAATCAAAAGAGTTTAAGATAGAACCGGGAAGACGGGTACACAGAATCATGGTTCGTCAAAAGTCATCAAGAATGGATCATTGTAAGCTCGAATCCCTGCACATCATAAGAAAGAAAACAACAAACACATACTAGGGTCTCCCCATATACTTATTATAAAAACAAGAGAAAAATGATAGATACTGCGGGTTGCCTCCCGAGAAGCGCTTGTTTTTGTTAACCGAGTCGTGAGCCAGAATCGACATTGATTAGCATAGGAAGAAGCTTGAAACACATCCACCGGGATCAAATACATGATTTTCGTCCATCAAGTAGCACAAGCTTAAGGCGAACAAGGAAAGCCAAAGAAGAATAGGCAAGGTTCCCTTAAGCAAAGATGGAGCACGGTGGTAGCAAGGGTGCTGAGGTGCAAGCCTATCTCCATAAGTTCCATAGATTTTTCCTTTTATTTCATCAGGTGGATACTGAGATGGCTTGAAAATTCCAATACCGGGGTCGAACACCGTTTCCTTTAGGGGAAAATAACACTTAGGCTCAGCAGATCTTGAAGAAGATCCGATCATAAATCTCGCAATCTCATCCTCAGAAGGTGGATATAGAGGTCTCAAGACATAAGTGATGCGGTTATCGGTGTCGGCCGACTTTTTCTCCTTTGCAATGGGTTTCTTCATATCCAAAGTAGGATAAAGACCATAATCATCAAAGTCCAAAGGAGGATCATCACTCTCATTTGGGAAGGAAGTGTTGAGAAAAGTAGCAAAGTCTTCCTCAAATGAGTAGTCATCCAAAGTAGGATCAAGTGTTGTTGGCGGAGGATCTTCATCATGTGAAGAATCACTCGAGAGAGTATCAGCCTCATCAAAATCATCATAAGTGGGCATGTCTGGATACTCAGAAGTAAAATCATCATAATCATCTCCATTGGAACTAGAATCGTCATCATAAGCATCAAAGATCGGTGGAGAATCATAAATTGATGGAGGATTGGAATTGGATAGAGAATCATCCACATCATCTTGGAACAGTGGATTATCATATCAAGAATCGAATAAAGGATTGTTGTAGACGACAAAATCATCAAGCACATTAATCATATTCGCTGATTCTCTTCCATTAGATTTGGTTGTGATCTTCCCCATTTTGAACACTTGTGCATCATTCCCGACCCTTAGGATTAGCTCACCTTCGGCAACATCAACTAAAGCTTTTCCGGTTCTCAAAAATGGCCGCCCAAGTATTAAAGGAATACGAGGTTCCATTTCATAATCAACAACAACAAAGTCGACCGAAAAAGTGAAGGTGCCAACTTTAATGAACACATCTTCAGCAATACCGACGGGGTAAGCGAGAGTGCTATTTTCTAGCTCAAGAGTCATCTTTGTTGGAGTAAGGTCGGGTAATGATAGTGCTGTCCAAACACTTAAAGGCATCAGATTTATACTTGCCCCGAGATCGGCAAAGGCAGTAAATTCTTCGGTTTGGTGAAAAGTACATGGTAGCACAAAACGACCGGGATCTCCAAGTTTCTCCAGAAGTTCTTTAAGAAGGACGGCAGAACAATTTTCATTCAATCGAGTATTAACAAACTCGGCCATCTTCTCCTTTTTGCTAAGCAATTCCTTAAACATCTTAACAAATTTAGGCATTTGTGCTAGATCTTCAAAAAGGCTAAAAGTGATGGTCATTTCCGAAACCTTCTTCAAATAGTTTGACACTTGAATGTCATCCTTGGTTTGTAGTTTGGCCTTGTCTAAGCGAGATGGATAAGGAATATTGGGTTTATAATTGGAAGGTGTAGGTGTAGCAAAGGAAGGTTGAGATGTTGAAGGTTTAAGGGTGGAAGGTGGGGTTGGTGAAGGGTTCTTCTTGGGTACTTCAGTAAGAGGTGGAGACGGTAATGGAGAACTAATACTAGGCGTAGGAGTAGGAGGGATAAATGGTGGTGGAGGAGGTGTAGATGGAGTAACTGGGGGAGGGATAGATGGTCCTACTAAGGTTGCTCCACTGCGTGTAGTAATAGCACTCACATTCACTCTTGGGTTGGTGACGGTGTTTGAAGGAAGAGAGCCCGAAGTAGAGGGCTGAGTAGTTGGTAAGAAACTAGCCAGCATATTCTTCAAATCATTTGTTTGAGTGCTGAAGGAGGTTTGTATATCATGTCGAAGCTCGGATCGAATATCATTACCTTGCTTAGTGATATCCCCTTTCAAGTTGATAATTTGGCTTTGCAGATTCTTAATTTGCTCTCCTTGGGTCCTCATTAAAGCTTCAACATCTTGATTAATGGATGGGGCTTGTTGAGCGGGTGGGTGATAAGGATTAGAAGCTCGAGGTGGTATTTGGTTGCTACTATTGTAGTTGTTGGAGTTGTGGTTTTGAGGAGAAAAACCGGGTGAAAGAAAGTTGTTAGAACGGTAACTTAGCAAGTTACGATCACCTTGAGGTCGGGCTTGGTAATTGTCCGTTGAGTAGTTACCATAAGCCGCATACACGTTTTCCAGATTGTCATGAGTAGAAGGACAATCAGTGTATGAATGAGGACCACCGCAAGTCTCACAAGAAGTTGCTACAGATTTAACTTGTTGTTGATGATTTGTAGCCAAGAGTTGCATGTTCTTGCTCATTTTGACCATTGCGCGGGTCAATTCGGTGATATCAGGGTTTGAAGAAGTAGAAGAAACATTGACTCTCGGGTTTGATCTTGAAGATGCGGATGAATCCCAATTTTTGTGATGAGTAGTCATGTTCTCGATAAGCTCTCTACACTCCTCAGGTCTTTTTTTCATAAATGTGCCACCGGCGGCTGCATTAATCGTATCACGATCACGAAAAGTTAAACCGTTGTAGAAAGTATCGATCAAAGTAATGGGGAGCATGTTGTGGTTTGGGCATCGATCGATCAAAACATTATATCTTTCCCAAGCATCAAAGAGAGATTCATCGGGTTCTTGCATGAAACCGCTGATTTGATTTCGAAGGCTCGTGACCATGGATGGTGGAAAGTAGCGCGACAAAAATCGTTGAGTCATGTCGTCCCAAGTATGAATGGAATTATTCGGGAGACGATCAAACCATTTTTCGGCGTGGTGGGATAAAGTATGTGGAAAGAGCTGTAGGCGAAGGACATCCATAGTAACACCGGGCAACTTCATGCTTTGAGTAATAGTAATGAATTTGTCGAGGTGCTTGTTGGCATCATCATCCGGCAATCCACGAAATGGATTAGTTTGCACTTGTTGGATCATGTGATGCTTCAATGAAAACTCCGGAGCCGTGATTTGCATTGGCGCAATCGGTCCTCCTCGTCCATACATTGTTGGTTGACAAAGCTCCTCCATTGTCCGAAGATCGGGTGGGGGAACATTGTTGTTGTTATTGTTGAGGTGCGGTGGGTTATTGTTGTTGTCCACACCTGCCATAGCTAAATCTTCACAAGTCTCGGGCTCTGGATAAGTTGAAGATCTAGTACGCATACACCTGCGAAAGCAAAAGAAAAAGATACCAAAGCAATAGACAATATATATACACTATAAAAATAAAAATAAAATGTTTTTGGATTTTGGAAAATTTTTAATTTTTATGGATTTTTAACAATTTTTAAACAAGAAAAATAACGTTCACGAGTGAACGGATCCCAAAATTCAACGCGTCTCTCACAGAAAACCGTTAATCTTAACAAAAGAGCCGGCAGCGGCGCCATTTAATACAAGATTTTGGCCAAGTATGAAAATTCGTTGTTCCAGTCTTTTCGAATTGATTATTGGTTTAAGTGCGACTCAGTCGTCTCTTGGTGGGAAACGATAAATTGGTCGTTGTAGTATAATAGAATTGCAAAACGTAAAGTAAATGACGGTTAATTAAATCTAAGATTAATTAAAAGGTAAATGGTGAAATATTAAAAACTTTAAAAGTAATTAATTAAATGACAAAAATTTAATGCTTGACGAAAAGTAAATTTGACAAAGTAATAAAAATGTAACTTAAAAACAAATCAAAGCAAAATATAATTCAAAGTCCAAAACCATCGAAATGTCAGATCGGAAAGCTGTCACCCTACCATCGGAATCCAGATCGCAAAGGAGTTATCGGAATGTATAAAAGCTAAATTTATCGAAAAATTGCTAAGGAAAATTGGGTAGCACTTCGACTTAAAAATACCTTAAGAGCCGTCGGAATATGCGATCGCAATGTGCGATCGCAATTCCAGATCGGAATAAGGGGGGTGTTTCAGATCGCAATACTCAGTCGCAATGAACCGTCGGAATGTAAAACCCCATTCCAATTCTGTCACTATCGGAATGTGGAGAAGAAGAATCGTCGGAATGTTTAAAACCCTCCTTTCCGATGGAAGTACAATTCGTAAAAAGAAAGGCAAATAAGCTATGACTAATAAGCTAATATTAAAAACTTAAATGAAATGGAAATAAGATGAGACAATAAGCTACAAAATTAAGAACCTTTCAAAACATAAAAGACGAAAACTTGATAAAATGGATTTTAAAAAGACAAAACTTTTAAGAAAACCTTGAAAACAAATAAGCTAATAAGATTGTCAAACTTATAGCTTAATTCGTATAAGAGCTTAGATGTAAATGAAAAGACAAACTTTTAAATCAAATAAGCAATGAGATTAAGCAAAATATTGCTTAATCCGATCTTGTAATAAATCAAAGCAAGAAAAGTAGGAGGATAATGATAAAATGAAGCTTGATTAAAGAGAAATAAAGATTAACAATGAAATTAACTTACTTGGAATCAAAGTGCACGAAATTTAAAACATGAATTTAAAGAACAATATAGTAAAAATGACATGGAAATGGAAATGGTGCAAAAATGTAAAGGTGGAAAGACTAATTGTCAAATTAGCTAACCAAATGAAATGTGATGAAATGGGTGGTATTTATAGTGATTAGGGAGGTTAAGCATGTGTTGCTTCCTTCTTTCTTTCTTTCTTTCTTCATGTCTTTTAGTCTTCTTAATTCTTCGACTTTTTCGACTTTGTCTCGGGATTATTTGAACTTGTCTTATAATTTCTTCATTTATTAGACTCGAGTTCCTCGGCTTTATTTAACTTCCGTCTTTAGACTTGTTCTTCGATAAATCTTCAGAATAGGTCTTGGACTTCCGTTCTTTTTGCACTCTTGATCTCTTGACTTCGTCTTTTGTCTTTTTCTTTGATAAAAGCCCGTGAAAGCCCGTGTTTTCTCCCCTTTTCACATTTTCGTCCTAAATCACAACAAAAACACAAACCATGCATAATTCCGACATTTACGACATAAAATACACGTTTTGGCTTGGTTATTATTGTAACTAAGTGGTGAAAGGATGGGTGTTTTCACACCTATCAGCCCAAAAAGGGCTTTAAATGCCTAAAATATCATGAAATTGGCCAAATATATGCTTGTGTTTGTTACTTGTGTATTTTAGGTACGGATATTGAGAAAATGACAAAAGATCACAAGAATCATGCAAAAATGAACACGGGAAACGAAGCCGCACAATGAACCAAGCCCTAGTATTGATTTTCTAAGAAAGACCCTTGAAGAATTGAAGATTGCACAAGAAGGGTCCTCCAATATTGAAGAATTGACACTTTAAACCCTTGTATATTCATAATTACAAGATTGGTCCCTAAAGTTTGTCAAATTTACAAAAAGGACCCTTAACTTTGAAGAAATGGCAAATTTAGTCCCTCAACAAAACTAAATTGTCAATATTAGTCCTCCAAGAAGTCAACAAACAAGTCAAGACCTTGAAGAATGAAGAAAATGCCAAAATCAGTCCTTTAAATATCATAAATGGGCAAAACTAGTCCTTGTAATAACTTTTCGAAAGTTATTGTGGCCAAAATAGAAGTTTATAAACTTCAGATGCAAAGGATTATTCACAATAGGGCTGGCAAAAGTAAAAAGACAAGAGAATGGAAAATGAGGGGGCAAATGGGCCAGACACACAAACTTCACCCCACCAATACCACCACGCCACGTCACCCCCACTCACTCCTCCACTAGTCAAAACCCTTCTCCACTCCACGTCACCTTCCACCAGCCTAAATAACTGATTAATTTAATAAGTTAACTCCTTCCCTCCTAAGCACATTTTGAAAAACCCACTAATCCCAAACAGATTAAAACTCATCCCAAATCTCCCATAAACCCTAACTAAACCCAGGACGAATTAACATCAAAACAAAGGGTTTTCCCCTATAAACTTCCAGAAGAGTGATTAAGGGTTCCCTAATCCCTTTTCAATCCCCAAAAACGTCACCATCCCCTCCCATGTGATAAACCCAGCCTCCCCTAACCCACGTTTTTACAAAAAGACAACCAGAGAGCAGTCCATCAACGGTTTTGATTAACTTCTTGGTCAACCAGTGGTCTATATGAGTTTACAACAGCTTACACACCACAAAACAACAAGAAATCTTCACATGAGCTTATGAAGACCAAGATTCGAATTTCGAACTCAAGGGCAGAATTGGCAAACTACATGCTAGGCTTTTTCATCCTTTTAATTTTCTAGAACCTTGTACACCCTATTATATAAAGGGTAGTAGGAATTTAGTTAGACTGTTCTTGCTTTTTCTCCTATTTTCACAAACCTTGTAAATCGAGTTTTATGAAGGAAATAAAATGGTATTGAGTTTGATGATGAGAAAGACTGAGTTCCATTTACTTTTCATGTTTTGTTTTCTTTGAATGAGTTTTCAAAAAGGCATTTTCAAGTTTCTGTAAACCTGTTTTCAAGTTTTCAAATCTGTTTTCAGTTAAGCAAGAAAGTTCATAGGCCACATAAGCTACTTATTTGAGCTCTTATATGACCATAGAACCCTGATATCCAAGAGATATCAAGATTCAGTGGGTACAGACCTTGGGTAAGAAGTGTTGTGAGGTGAAAATTTTCTTGTTAGTTTGATCCCTTTGTTTATTCATACTTTATTGTATCAAAAGCTACAAGCCAAAAGCTTGTAGCCTTTGATACTTGAAGCTGTTCTTGGTCTTGTGGTGTTGTGCAGGTACAAGGAAGCAAGACTCAATCTCATTTCATCATATTTTTTTATTTGCTGTTGAAGATATTGATATCCTTTGGGTCTCTTATAGATTCCAACAACAAGGATCCTCTACTCATTTTCATAAGCTCACAAAAGGGTCCTAGAAGGAATCAGCTTGTTGGTAAGAAGCTTGAACCATAGTGAACTCTAATTTTGAATCTTATGAGATTTGTGGTGATTTTGTGATGCTATTTGTGCTATCTATTTTCTTTGTTAGTAAATGCCTTGATTTAAGTTTATTTATGTCTTTGAAGCATATTTAGATAGATATAAATCTGTTTTGAGTACTCTTGTTTAAAAGTTCCTTGCTAAGTCTTTGAATCAGATTTGTAAAGGGTGTTTGGGTATGGATTTTATCTGAATAGGGAGACACGTTTTTTGTTTAAAATCCACCTAGACACTTTTCATTTATCAGTTATAGGATATTTCAGTCATTGGTTTTCATTGTTGATAGATTTTAGAACATTTTGTGTGTTCAAAAATAGTTAAAAATCAGTAATCATCTTTCTGCTTTGGTTTAGTCAAATTTGCTCACCAAATCTTGTTATTTGCTAAGTAACCTGTTAATTTAGGATTGTAGGCTGCTTTGTTGTGGATTGATAAGCTATAGAACAAGCTTTGGTCAGTTGAAATTCATCATTGTACACTTTGCATCAGTAGAACATTGCTTGCCATCTTAGTTTTAACCATGATATGAATTGTGCTTGATCTTGTCTGTTTTTGTGCTTGAATCTGTTACCTTTGTGTTAATTGTGACTCCCATAAGTCAACTGACTTGTGGTGTGCCTATTCTTGCCAAAACAAGCAACCATCAAGGCTTTCCTAAGCCAACCAGGTCACCAAGGCCATTTGTGGGTTTTCAGACTCATCAGAGAACGATTCAGTTCTCGGATAAGTCTAATTCTTGAAAAAAATTGTTACTGTAGCTTTATCTCAATTTTCAGTCACGTTTTAGGTTTGATTTGGCTCATATCTTGCTTAATTTTGGTTCTGTTTGAGTTTTTGTCATTAGTTATTCAGCAGGGTTAAGTGTTATAAAAGAAAAGTAAAAGAAAAATAGATTTTAAAAAGGACGTGGCCAGGACTCGAACCTACGCCACTCCTCTCACACACCACCGCGTTAACCAGTTGCCCTAGGGTCTTTGACTGGTTATACGTTGTTTGGTTTATTATTTAAAGGGTTTCAATTGTTAGCTTATTTTAGCCATCAGCTTATTAATAAGCTGATTTTAGCTTATTCATTTAGGTTTGTTACTATTTTTGATTTTTCTTGCATTCTAGGTTTAATTTAAAAAATTTTGGCATAAAAAGTTTATTTTTCATGTTTATATTTAATTTTGTACGATTATTTTTAGTTTTAATTTTAGAAAGTGATTAAAAAATAGAGAAAAGTGTTTTAAAAATTTGAAAAAATAGTTTTTAAGTTTTTAATAGTTTTTAGAGGTTTACATCTATTAAAGTTTTCAAATTAACTTATTTTTGATTTTATTTAATTTTAGGGTTTTTAATCAACTTTAAAAATTAATATAAAATTATTTAAAAGGTTTTGGAAATTTTTGTTTGCATTTTTGTCTTAATTACATCTTTCTTGATTTTAGGTAAATTTTTGGTAATTTTTAGGACACTTTAATTTTTCGTCGAATTTTACGATTTTCGTTTTTTACGTCGTAGGGTAATTTTTAGCGTAATTCGTCTTTGTCTTTCTCTTTTCTCATCAATATAATCACAAATTAATCATCTCTTAACACACACACCAAGCCTCCTTGAGAACGTTCCCACACAAAGGGTCATAAGTGCTTTCGTTTTCCTAAACGAACACTTAATACTTACCACGTTTACGCTTTTTTCCTAAAAGACGTATTCTACTAACCATCAAGCACCCTGCTATTGGTGTGCCTCATGTGGAGGTTGAGGAGCCAGCTAGAGAGGTGGTGGTAGAAATGCCATCTACCTCAAAGGCTGCCCCCTCTTCTCGCCCACATGAGTCCCCATTTGCTGATACTCCCCCTCCTAGCCCAGCTCCGCACTCTGCTGAGAAGCCTTCTAGCTCTCATGCTCATATGGATGACCAATCTGTTGCTTCTGGTCCCAATGATGCATCCACCAAGCCATGTCCTCTTAGTGGGGAAGATGAGGAACCTGTTACTCTAACTTCTTTGCTCGCTCTTATGCACAGGTATTATGCAAAGATTGTTTCTTTGGAAGATGACCTTAATCAGCACCGCAAGCTCACACGGGACTTCGTGCTTCCATTGGCGAACAGGGTTAAAGCATTGGATTCACAGCTGAAGCGCTAAAAGAAGAAAGTTGTGCTTTCTGATTCCGATGAAGATGTTGAGGAGGATAGGCTGACTATTTTGGCCAAGGCTGCCTTTGCTGATAAGCCGAGTGATGACTTGCCTGCTCCTCCTAGTCCTTCATGCATTCCTAATCCTGCTGCTGATCCCAAGACAATAGATGACTCTGCTGGTCCTTATCATGATCCCAAGGGTAAAGCCCCTATGACTGATGCACCCTCTCCTCCCAGGAAGTGAACTCACAGACAATTAGAGGAAGAGAGATTGGGGGAAGAGGCTGCTCAGCGATTGCAAGAGGAGCTTGACCAACAAGCCAGGGCTGAGGATAAAGCTCTGTAACAACAAAGACGTGAGCAGTTGAGGCACAACGCTATGCATTGGAATGACAATGATTGGATGAAGGTGCTTACCATCCTTACTTCTGACTACTCGCAGTTCACGGATTTGTTGGGTGTCGATGTGAATCAAGGCAACTGTGTTCAACGGGCAATGGCTTTGATGCGTAAACAACAGTTATCTCTTGCTGCCCAACTTCGTGAACAACGCCGTAACAAACCTTTGTCGCGTACCGAGGAGAGAAGGTTGATGCAGCAATATGTTAAGATTCAATCGGCTGCTTACTATCAGACTGGATGGACATGGGAAAGGGTGAGGAGGCTATCCTTTGATGAGCTTAAAGATCTTTACACAAATATGATCAAGCGTCAAAATACACATGTCCCTGAACACTTGATTTATCGCCCACCTCCTCTTGTTGTCCTCACTTCTAAGCCTGCTGCTGCTTCCACCTCTTCGTCGGATGTTCACAAGGTTGCTTCTGGGGTTCCATCTTCTAGTGCTCCTTCTACTGCTGTTCCTAGCACCACCACTTCCAATGTTGATCCCCCTCACTCTCATGATGGTACTACCACCACCAGTGAAGCTACTACCACTCCTACTACTAATCCCACTCCTGTTACTCTTGTTGTGAAGCTAATACCAACACCGGTGACTGAACCACTTTCTACCTCATCAACTGGTGCAACTAATTCTGATCCAATGGTTGTTGAGGACTTTGTTCCTACTACTGCTGCTGTCAAGGTCAAGGATGAATCTTCTTTTGGTGTCCCCACACCTCGCCGTTCTATTAGGAAGAAGAAGGCTCGTTATGGTAAGTGTGACCCATTTGAGAAGAGAGATCCTGCCACTCTCATTGATGCTGCTTTTGATAGTAAGACTGAGTTTCACCTTGGCAAGGGTGTGATTGTAGCTTGGGAGGTTCGGACATCCCACATTTCTCATGGTAACTTTACTCACAAGATTACGACTAGTGATGGTTACACCCGATATGTCTCTGGATTGCAGAATATTTTATCGTGGGTGGAGCGTCGTGATCTTATGTTGTTGTATGGTATGGTAGATGCTGAGATTCCTGAGTCTCCGAGTAAGTTTCCTAACTGGCCTGGGTTGACTATTTGGGGTGATTTAAAGCTGATGTTGGATTCCCCTCCTAATTCTCCCCATGCTGGTGTATGGAAGGATCAACCTCGATGGGTGATAAGGAGGTGGAAGTTGTATTCTGGTTGTGGTGTTCATGTGTTAGAGCTTGAGTCTGCTGCCATTGTGTTTATGCTTACTGATATGGAGTATCCATTGACCATTGCTACCATGGAAGCTATACTGGAATGTCATCTGTTGGTGTCTAATGCTCCTTCTGGTATTGAGTCTGCCATGGCCACTGCCTTAGTTGAAGGTATTCAAGCCCGTCTGCATGCAGACAAGGTTGCTGCTTCTGGTAAGTGATTGGTTTGTTTCTTCTATTCTTGTGTTATACTTACATTCTTTTCACCAATATGTACAGTGATTGGTGACTCACATTTTACTTTAGTTACTTAGTTAAATTTTTTTTTATATAATATCTGCTTATACTTTAAACATGGTTGATGGAATTTCAAAACTTATACATAATATAATATCTGCTTATACTTTAATATCTGCTTATACTTTAAACACTTGGACTGTTTTGAGAGGTACTTCTGGTGTTGGACCTGGTCCACACAACAAATGATGCTCAACTCACCATGTCTTGCAGACAAGAAAGAGTTGATTCACCATGAGAGTACGGCTTTGGTGTGATTATCAAATCCGTTGATGGTTGCCAGGTTACCTAAAACTGGATGGTTTTTACTTGCCTTGGTCCTAGACTGAAAAGTGGCTAGTCCAAGGGGGTACGGCTCGTGGTAAAGATCTATATCAAATCCCTTGATAGCTGTAATAGCTTGCTCAAAGCTATAGGGTTTTCAGCTCACCGATGCTTCATTGCTAAGAGTTGGCTAGTCCGGAAGGGTACGACTTCTGGTAAAGACTCATATCAAATCCGTTGACGGTTGTGATGATTTGTCCAAAAG
This sequence comes from Glebionis coronaria, assembly GCA_025667525.1. Classification (NCBI taxonomy): domain Eukaryota; kingdom Viridiplantae; phylum Streptophyta; class Magnoliopsida; order Asterales; family Asteraceae; genus Glebionis; species Glebionis coronaria. The sequence continues at coordinate 312,812,272 of CM046880.1, read as the reverse complement.
CATTAGGGTACCCCCACTCACCATTGATTTACGTTCTAAGAGTTGGGTTGGGTTCTGGTCTCCTAGGGTGATGCTTATTCCACCACAAAGACTAGCTAGCCCAAGAGCAAGCAGCTACTTGGTAAAGGCTCATCAAATCTGCTCATGTTGCTGTCAAGATTCAACAAGGTGAAAATCTGTTTCGAGCTTTCTAGAAGCTTCTAGGTGTTACTCGTTGCAGCAGTCTTTGTGTTGTTCATGCTGATGGTTATATTGCTTTTTTGTGTTGTTGTTTCAATCCTCAAGCTGTTTTGCAAGATTTATCGATAAACTTGAACTCAACAAGTCAAATTCAAGTTTAGGGGAGGATTGTTAGGACCTCTGTAATAGACATTTGTAATAGATATTCTAGGAGGTATGTAGTTCCTCATGGTCCTAGTAGTAGTAGGAGAAACACGTGCTCCTGGTTTAGTAGAAAGTCAAACATTATTATTCTGAGTAGTTTGTTAGGATATGCATGAGATATGTTAGGAAAGGATATGCATATCAGAAGTTACACGTTTTGGTTTAATGTTGTATTAGGGTTTCCTTGTAGTATAAAAGGAACCATTGTCAGAAGGGTTAGACACACCTTCATCAAACATTATTCATTTTCATATTAATAGTAGAAATCCTTAGTAAGGATCAAGTTATTTAGTTATTCTATTTCTTCTTGTTCATAGTATTTCTATTCCGCACTTATACTGTGTGTTTCATCTAGAGTCTCTCTGTGAATAGACTTGTGATTACAGAAGTCGTTCATCATCTTTAACAGGCTGCAAGATCCATATCTAGTGGACCCAACAACCTCTGTCCACCTCCATCTGTTCCTTTTCTTTTCATGCTTAGAGCTTAGTGTAGGGTCGTACGGATGGCGCCAAATTGTTGATACAAAAGTTGGATGGACCAAGTTGGACCCGAATTAGGCTTAATTAGGGGTCTTGTGGGTTCTGGCTCTTGCACCAAGTGAATCTTGTCTAAGGACCCTGCACACTAAGAACATACACTGTTAGGCTTACCGTGGGCGCTTGTCCCACGATTAGACTCCAGCGTAAGAGTAAGTAATCGGTTTGAGTATACGTGAAGGTTTAGAGTATTGTGTGAATCGTACCTTTGTGGAACCTTGGAGGTTCCTTTTATACCCGAGAGAGTCCTGGCTGGGCTCTCCTACTCTTGCGGCCTAAGGAAGGGATAATGACTCAAAATAACCTGATCCTTTTCGCGTAACCGAGGCAAGTGCATATCCCTTCTCTTAAGGCGAATATAACTATAAGATAAGTTATATTCTGTCTGATCTTGTCACAATGCAATGAGGACTTGGTTAAGTAACCATCCGATGTGCGACAACGTCTTATTTGGCCTCCTAGGACTTGTGCGTGTCACGCAGTGACAATCCATACCCACTGGATACGGGTAGTACCTACGGGTCGGGTGTCTACAACCCGAATAGGGACTATACGTCATCAGATATCTTAGTGGCTCTAGCATCAGCATACTCCTTGTATGGATTAGTTTCAACTTCTTCATCACCAGGCTTGGTTTGACCTGATGGATCTTGAGAAAAAGTCCCTGATGAGTTAAGATCAATAAGCATGTTTTTGGTCCCTTCAGCAGGACCCAGTTTTTGGGGCACTACATTATTAGGAACAAAAAGGCCAGGGTCAGCGTCAGCTGTTAAGTTTGTTGAAGCTTCACCTCCTGATGCACACTTAATAAGTGTGAAAACACTTACCCTTTTACCACTTAAAACAAATAAAAACGAGACCAAAACATGTGTTTAATGTCGTAAAAGTCTGAATTACGCGTGGTTTGTGTTTGTTGTGTTTTAGGACCAAAAGATAAAAAAAAGAGAAAACACGGGCTCTTATCGAAGAAAAAGACGAAAAACAAAGTCAAAAGATCAATAGTGCAAAAAGAACGGAACTCAAAGGCCTATTTTGAAGATTTATCGAAGAAAAAGACCAAAGACGAAAGTTTAACAAAGTCGAAGAACCAAATCTAATAAAAGAAGAGATAAGAAGACGAGTTAATTTTATCTATCGACAAATTCCGAGACAAAGTCGAGAAAGACGAATTAATTAAGAAGACGAGAAGACAAAGAGAAAGAAGGAAGAACAACACCACATACCCCTCCACTATAAATAGTTTCATTTTCATCATTTTGTAATTAGTAGTTATTAGTTTATTTTTCAAGTAATTAGGAGTAGGTGTAAAATTACTTTCTCTCTCTAGTTTTCTTTCATGTTCTTAATCTTTTCATCTTTAATCTTGTTTTGTTGAATCTTAATCTTCATCTTTAATTAAAGCTTTTCAATTAATCTCATTCTTCCTTTCTTGTTTATTTAATTTTGTGTTTGATTTGGTTAATCATGTAGCTTATTTGATTTTATTGCTTATTTGATTGAAGTGCTTATTTTATTGTTTTTATTATTTTTATGTGATTGATGGTTATAGCTTATTGTGCTTATTGTTTATTTTGTGTTTGACTTATTTTCATTTAAGTGGGTTTGGTAGTTTAATGTTTTAAAAGTTGATTTTATTAATTTTGCTTATTTAGTGTTTTTAGAGTTTTTGATTTGTGTCTTGTTTAGTTTTTTCTAAATATTTGTTTGGCTTAATTTTAGCTTATTAGCTTAATTAGTTTTAACTTATTTTCCTTTAATCTGAATTGTTAAAACCCTCTTTATCGAAGTAGCATCTTTTTCTTTATTCCGAACTAAATTAGAAACCCTAGAATTCAGACTTATGTTTTAAAAGTTTATTCCGACTTGTTAAAATTTTACCTATTCCGAATTAACTACATATCCATTTTTCCGAATTAGGTTTTTAAAATTATTCCGAATAATAAGTAACTTAGCACTTTTTCCGAATTACATTACAAACACATTTTCCGAATTAATAATTTTACAACATTCTGAATTAGGTAGTAATCAGATTCCGAATAAGGACAGGTTTTCGTTTTCCGATTATTTGCACATGTCTTTTCCGAATTAACTGTTAAACTCGTATTCCGAACTAAGAAATTTAATTATTCCGAATTAGATATAGTGCGGATTCCGAATTAGATTATACTTATGTTTTCTGAATTAGATTACATTTTAGTATTCCAGATAACTTTTCATTCTCTATTCCGAATTAGGTTTTAATGCTATATTCCGAATTGTTTACTTGGGTTTTTATTTCCCGAATTATTTTCAGATTTTATTTTTCCCGCCAATTTTGTCAAGTTTATTTCAAATTGTTTTGTTTAGACATTATTTTAAATTTTATATTTTTCAAGTTTTAATTTTTAAGTAGAAATAGATAACGACATTTTCTTTTATCAACCAAAAACGATTGAGTCACACTTAAAACCAGATCAATTCGATTAGACCAATCAAGATCATATTTTTCAGTTATTAAAATGGCGCCGCTGTCGGCTCTTTTCGTAAAGATTAACTGTTTTTTGTGAGAGACACGTTGGATTTTGGGATCCGTTCACTTTTGAACGTTATTTTTCTTACTTAAATTTCAAAAATTTCAAAAATCCTAAAAAATAAAAAATTTCAAAAATCCAAAAACATTTAAAAAAAAATCATATAAAGCATTTCTTTTCAAAAGTTTTGCACCAAAAATATTTTCTTATTACGATAACTTTGTTTCTTCTTCTATTTCTTATCTATATTTTTCTTTTGTAGGTGTATGCGTACCCGTTCGTGCAAGAGGAAATCTATTGAAGCCGCTATCATCGAGACTCGTGTTGTTAACACTATGGATAACCGTCCAATGATCGAGCTCTTACAATCACACGTTGAAGGCAATGACGATGTGATTGTGGTGCCGAATATTGACGCAAACAACTTCGAGCTCAAAACCGTTTTTTTTCAAATGGTTTCCACAACACCTTTCTTGGGGCGCACTCATGATGATCCTCACGATCATATCAAGAGGTTTGTCCACTTAACTAATACTGTAAAATACAATGGGGTCTCACAAGAGGCAATTTGTTTGCTCCTCTTTCCTTTCTCTGTCGAGGGACAAGCCCGAGCTTAGCTTGGTAAGGAACCACCCCAAAGTATTGCCACATGGGCAGACTTAGAGACAAAATTCATAAATTACTTCTTTCCACCCTCACGTACTACCGCTTTGCGGAATGATATCATTAATTTTGAACAAAAGTACGGTGATACGTTTAGTGAATTTTGGGATCGTTTTAAGGAGCTTTTGATAAAGTGTCCACAACACGGTTTTACTAAAGTGCATCAAATTAATACTTTTTACAATGGATTAAGTTTGAATGATCAAGATTCACTAAATAGTGCTTCGGGGGGTAATATTCTTGTGAAATCCTTGAACGAGGCTTGGGCGATTATTGAAAACAAAGCCAAAGTGCAAACTAAAAGTGTAAGGGCTACTATGGCTAGTACTAGTGATAGTGAGACCACCAATCAAATCCAAGCACTTACTTCAATAGTGACTAAACTTACCTTACATGTTCAAAACACTCCCCATCAACATGTGAATGCCCTTAATGTGACGTGTGAAACATGTGGTGGGCCACACTCTTATGCTAATTGTGATAAGGCTTATGACCAATCTCACGCGGAAGTGTATGCTTACAACAACACGGAGTGGGTTCATTTCAAGCCGAATGTCAATGTTAATCATTTGTCTTATAATTCCACTGTTGTCCTATATTTGTAATGATATAACACGAATTAAAGTAAGAAAATAGATGAAGAAGATGAATTCTAGAGAGAGAAATTAGAGAGAGAAAAGAGAGAGAATTGGTTAGAACTAGGTGAATATTAGATTAAGTGACAGAGAATACAATGAACCAACACCCTTCCTAACATGCTAGGAAGGGTATTTATAGTCCCCCTACATGTGGGCTTGTATGGACTATACTACATGGGTCGGGCTTTTCTTTAGGCTTTAGTTACTTATGAATGAACTTTAGCTTAAAGTTGAGCCCGTAAAACACGACTAACCTACTACCTATTACAACATTCAAGAATATGATACATATAAACCTATGACCGATCATTCTTGTTTGACTCAATATTTTGAGGCTAACAATCTCCCCCAATGAGAGGTCATTACCCTTTGTCATTTGGAGAATTGTAGAGATTACTAATCTCGCCATAAATGAGTCTTGAACGTGTAATGGTAGTCTTTGTCCTTCATGATGTGATCTTTGAGCCTTTGTCGTTGTCTTTCGACTTTGTCTTTTAATCTTGAGATCTTCAAATCATCCTTGACTTGTCTTTGCCATCTTGGGATCCTGTGTCTTCATCCACATGCTCACACTATTAATTGTTGAATATGTCTTTAGGCATGAGTATGTGATTTTGAATCTTTGACTTTGCTGAGTACACCGTGACGCCACCTTCTCAAGACAAAACATTCGTCCTAAATCGGTAGCATTTTACCTCCGGTCGGTGAAGACCGTTATACGATATTAAATACCATACCTGTGATAGGTAGATTCAATTAAGAATCTCCTTGACAGGGTTTCGCGGCTGTACTAGCCGTTCTCTTTACTCGACTGTCTCAAAGCAAGACTCCGAACATAAAGAGTGAATCAATTGGATAAATATCCACTTGATTTAAAGTCGTCAATTCAAATGCCTGGAACAAGTGTGATTCATAAAGAATCTTACCGTTGTTGCTTTCTAGTTGACACAAGCTTGATTCATAAGAATCTCACAAGTCACCTACCGTAGCGCTATTTGAGGTTGACGCTAGAAGGATTTCCATTCGTCACTGTGAATATTAATGAATATCACTCTGAATGTTCTGGCAAGACCATAAATATATTGCGTAGAAACCTGAAACGAGTTTGAATTAATTCAGACTTAAACCACTGTTGTTTTTCAGTTTTACACATGTTTAATTCATAAAGAATTTTACATATGACCTACCACAGTGCTGTTTGATGTTAACACTGGAAGGATTTCCACTCATCATTGTGAATACTAAGTAGTATCACTATGAGTGTTCTAGCAATATCACAAGGATATAGCGTAGGACTCTCTTGTTCGTCATCCGTGTGTCCTAACGAGATTTGATTGATATCTAGGCTCCAGACTCGATTTGTGCACTTTTAGTGGTCGGAGGCTGGAGCAAATGCCACCTATTCAATATCAACTATCTCGGAGTGAGAAAGTCAATAGAAGTCATGTTGATCTCCGTGACAATAAAACAAACTTCTTCTGAGAGAAGCCTGAGTAGCTAGGGAGGGGTTGTGCATTACATCACTGGGTCCATGATGAGTTGTCTTCATGATGTGTTGACTCGGTTTCTGCCTAAGTTGTATGGAGGGATTCTTTGTTTACACCCTTTATCCTTACATTTCTTTTTCATTCTTCAACCCCTTCAATGCTTACCAAGACATCATTACTAGCACCTTGTTGTGATTGTTCCAGTGCTAGCATCAGTACTTAGTCGGTATTCAGCTACGTTCACATTCTACTCCATATTTCCTAAGGACTTCTAATAATCTATTGGATTGTCCCTGGGAAGATCCCTCCGGTTCTGGTTGGATCATAGGACTTAAACCTAACCACCCTTTTGACACCAATAACTTCTTGGATTAAAGATGTTGTGGGTATTTGATCGTAACCACAATAACCACTTCAAATCTCTAACAAGGTATTTGAAGAACATTTAACACCTTGATAGTTTTGTCGTTTCAGAAAAGCTCCCCCTTCACATGTGCATCGATAATCGAAAGTGTTTTGCACATGTTGGTAAGAGTTAAAGTGCTTGAGTCTTATATAAGATCACATTTTAATCACATTTTCTCCCCCTATCTTTAATATATAAAATCTTTTGATATTAGAGATACCAAATTTGATTAAAATATACTTTGAAAGAATAGTCTTGAAAATCTGTGGGAGAAAGATGTGTCAATCTTTGCATGAAGTTGAAATGCTCCCCATCAAAAATTGATCCAATTGAATGCTCCCCTCAAGAAAGATGGAAGTTGTTGAACACACAATATTTGAAAGATTTTGAATAATCATTGAAAAATTCTTGAAAAAATTGTGTTCAACGCTTTTTGAAAAATCCTATTTCTTTTTGGCGAAGAGGTTTTTCTAAAGTATAAACTTGAGTTCTTAGACTTTGAATGTCTTGACAAATCCACACAAGTGTAAGAAGATTTCTCTTCTTTTGCTGAGGGTAAGCGCACTAAATCGTACACTCCCCCGTGAATATGGATCCGGGTTGCAATCTAAAAGTGATTACACGCCATTGTGTTGAGCTCAAAACGTTGAATGTTTTGTGACTAGCTCAACCCGTGATAGATTGCTCTACCCGTTGTTTGGAAATATTGTCCAAAATAGACAATTTCCTTTATTAAAAGAAGAAATGACATGTTTTGAAAAATATTTACAACTTTCATTTGAGCTTTATGTACACACCCGTGTCGTTATTGAGCGACATTTCTAGGTACGTCCATATTATCGATACTGAAAGACATGTCGAGAAGAATATTTTTGGATTTTCAAAGATTTTTAATTTTGTGTTTTGTTTTTATATGTTTTATATTTTTGTATTTTGCTTTATCAAAGATATTTACAGGTTGATGTTTGATAGATAAATCAAGCAGGCACCTTTGCCAGAATCTCCAGGTCTGCTGGAGTCAAACATCTCATACCAATTTGCCTAACGAGGTACTCAAACCTATCTTTCGACAGAGATTTCGTAAACAAGTCGGCTAATTGGTAATCCGTTCCAACAAAGTATAGTTTAACGATACATCTTTTAACTTGTTCCTTTATGAAGTGGTATCTGACATCGATGTGCTTCGTGCGGGAATGTTGTACCGGATTGCAGGAGATGGCTATGGCCGACTTTGAGTCACAGTACATAGATACTTTATCAAAATGGAATACATAATCCGTGAGTTGTGTTCTCATCCAAAGAACTTGAGCACAACATGCAGATAGAGACACATACTCCGCTTCGGCTGATGAAAGTGACGTGCAATCCTGCTTCTTTGAAGACCATCCCACAAGCTTATCTTGACCTAGAAATTGTGCACCACCAGAAGTACTTTTCGTGTATCAAGAAACCCTGCATGATCAGAATCTGAATAGGCCGTTAGAAAGAAACCGGTTTCCCTCGGATACCAGAGTCCCAAATGAATGGTATTCTTAAGGTACCGAAAGATCCGTTTAACCTCCTTGAGGTGCTTTTCAGCGGGTCGTGCTTGATAACGTGCACAATAACACGTAGCATGTGATATATCGGGTCTGCTTGCTGTCAAGTACATGATGGAGCTGATCATTGAACGATATCTCGTTTGATCTATGACATTTCCCTCCAAGTCAGCATCTAGCGATGTGGTTGATAATGGTGTCCCAACGGGGTCACATGAAGTCATACCATGCTCTGATACCAACTGTTGTCCCATATTTGTAATGATATAACACGAATTAAAGTAAGAAAATAGATGAAGAAGTTGAATTCTAGAGAGAGAAATTAGAGAGAGAAAAGAGAGAGAATTGGTTGGAACTAGGTGAATATTAGATTAAGTGAGAGAGAATACAATGAACCAACACCCTTCCTAACATGATAGGAAGGGTATTTATAGTCCCCCTACATGTGGGCTGGTATGGACTATACTACATGGTTCGGGCTTTCCTTTAGGCTTTAGTTACATATGAATGAACTTTAGCTTAAAGTTGAGCCCGTAAAACACGACTAACCTACTACCTGTTACAACGTTCTAAAATACGATACATAATAAACCTATGACCGATCATTCTTGTTTGACTCAATATTTTGAAGCTGACATCCACTAATTATTTGGCTCCACCCGGTTTTCAACAAAGACCACCCCCACCCACCCAAAACAACCAAGGTCCACCACGAGCTAATTATCAACCAAATGCAAATGTGAGGGGCTACAATGCAAATCAAGGAAATTATCAAATGCAAAATCAAGGCTATCCAAACCAAGGTTTTAATCCTCAAGGTTTTCCACCATACAACCAATAACCAAACCAAGGTTTTCAACAACAATGGTTAAATTTACCTAATCCGCAAATGGACTTAGTTCTTCAAAAGATTTCAGAACAAGATAAGAAATTAAAGAAAATGCAAGAGTCCACAGATAGGAAATTCGTTCAAATGTTTCAAGCCCTTCATCCCCAAGGTGCTCTTCCTTCAACAACCAAAACCAACCCTAGAGATAATGTGAGTGCTATTACTACACACAGTGGAGCAACTTTAGTAGGACCTTCTATCCCTGCCCCAGTTTCTACACCTTCACCTCCTCCACCCCCATTTATCCCTCATACTACCACGCCTAGTACTAGTTCTCCATTACCGTCTTCACCTCTTATTGAATTTGTACACAAGAAAAACCCTTCACCATCCCCACCTTCACCCTCTCAACCTTCAACCTCTCAATCTTCACCTTCTACACCTTCACCTTCTCCACCTACACCTTCTAAACCCAATATTCCTTATCCTTCTCGGTTATACAAGTGTAAAGTGCTCACTAAGGAGGATTCTTAAATTACTTCCTTTTTGAAGATGATCACACAAATGAACTTTAACATTAGCCTTGTTGAAGCACTTGTCCAAATGCCGAAATTTGTCAAAGTGTTCAAGGAGCTGCTTAGTAAGAAGGAGAAGATGGCTGAATTCGTTAATACTCGATTAAATAAAAATTGTTCTACATTCCTTCTCAAAGAACTTCCGGAGAAACTTGGAGATCCCGGTCGTTTTGTGTTACCTTGTTCATTTTCTCAAATCAAGGAATGTACTGCCTTAGACGATCTTGGGCTAGTCTCAATTTAATGCCATTAAGTGTTTGGAAGAAGTTATCATTACCCGATCTTATACCAACACGTATGACTCTTGAGCTAGCAAATCTAACTCTCGCTTACCCCGTTGGTATTACCGAAGATGTTTTGTTAAAGTTGGTACCTTCACTTTTCCGATTGACTTTGTTGTTGTTGATTATGAGATGGATCCTCGTATTCCGTTAATACTTGGACAACCATTCTTGAGAACCGGAAAAGCTTTAGTCGATGTTGCCCAAGGTGAGCTAATTCTTAGGGTCGGGAATGATCAATAAGTTTTTAAAATGGGGAAGATTACAAGCAAATCAAATGGAAAAGAATCGGCAAAAATGATTGATGTGCTTCAAGACGAGCTTGTTACAACTCCTTTGGAAACTACAAAGCTTGATGATTTTGTACTACAAAAAAATCCTCTTTTCGAGACCTTCTATGATAATCCACTTTTTCAAGAACATGTGGAAGTTTCTAATGATTCTCTTTCCAATTTGGATGCTCCACCAATCTATGATGAATATGATGATTCTCTTTCCGGTTTGGGTGATCCACCAATTTATGATGAATATGATGATTCTACTTCCGAGTATGAAGACATGCCGACTTATGATGACTTTGATGATGTTGACACTCTTTCGAGTGATTCTTCAAGTGTTTTATCTTCTAATGATGTTTTTGCTCCTATTTTTTATGAGGATCCTCCACCAACAACACTTGAAACTACTTTAAAGGATTACTCTTTTGAGGAAGATTTTGCCATCTTTCTCAATACTTACTTTCCTAATGAGCATGATTCTCCTACTTTGGACTTTGATTATGTCCTCTACCCTCCTTCGGACTTTACGAAACCCGTTTCAAAGGAGAAGAAACCAGACGACACCAACATTCGCAGTACATATGTTTTGACACCTCTCTTTCCACCTTCTTCGGATGAGATTGTGCGATATATGGGCGAATCTTCTTCAAGGTCTACTGAGAGTCTTTCTTATTTTCCCCTAAAGGTAAAGGTGTTCGATCCGGGTATATGCCGTCTCACTATCCATCTGATGAAATAAAAGGAAAGACTTTTGGAAAATACGGAGCTATGATTTCACCTCACCATACCTTCTACCACCGTGCTCAACTTTTTCTTAAGGGAACTGTTAATCCTATATTAATCAATAACACAAGATTTAGAAGAGGTATTTAGAGAGAGAAAGAGAAGAAAAGTAGAGAGAGAAACAAGAGAGAATTTGGAAGGTTAAACACTTTAGAGAGAGAAAGTAAAATGGTAACCAACACCCTCTTCCACACATAGAAGAGGGTTTATATACCCTTGGTATATGGGCCGTGGGTTTAATATCCTTGGGCCGGGCTTGGCTTTGCTTGGGATTACGCCCCTAACTTATACAATATTAGCTTAAAGTCCAAGCCCGGTTAACCCGACTAATCCTATTACAATACAAGACCATTAACAACTAAGATGACCTATTACATTCTTGTTCGACTATATAAAATATAGGGCTAACAATCTCCCCCAATGTACCAGTCATCTTAAAAAGCTTAAAAAGCATAAGATGATTGAGTGAATACATTCTTGTAGAGAAGTTCTTCCTGCTTTGGTCTTGTATCTTGGTCTTGATCTTGTTTGTAATGGCTTTGTTCCTTCATGTTTTCGTGATCTTTATCTTGAAACTTTGTCATTTGACTTTGAGTGCTTGAGATCTTCGATCTATTCTTTATAGTGTTCATCTTGAGCTCTTGTGACAAGATGACCTATTACATTCTTACATTCTTAAGTATCTTGATTATCGCCATCTTGTGCTCTTGTGACTTCTAAATAGACATCGGTTACATAGCTACGCCACCTTCTTGATATGCAGCAACATATATAGACACGGATAAAATGGCTTTGAACATTTCATCCTAACTCGGTAACGTTTTACCTCCGGTCGGTGAAGACCGTTTAGACAATATTAGATACCGTACCTGTGATCGGGTAGATTCGATTAAGAATCTCCTTGACAGGGTTTCCCGGCGGTAGTAGCCAGTTCTCTTTTCTCGACCGTCTCAAAGCAGACTGCGAACGTAAAGAATGAATCATAAGGATAAATTATTTGTCTGATTAGAGTCGTCAATTCAGACTTCCTGGAACAAGTTTGATTCAATAGGAATCTCACTATTGCTGCTTTCCAGTTTATCACAAGCTTGATTCATAGAGAATCTTGCGAGTTACCTACCGCAGTGCTGTTTGATGTTGACACTTGAAGGATTTCCATTCGTCTTGCGAAGAAACCTGGAATCATGTTTGAATAAATTAAGAATTCAAACTTAGTTGCTTTCCAGTTATCACAAGTTTGATTCGTGTAGAATCGCACAAGTTACCTACCATGAGCTTGTTTGATGCTGGCTCAAGCAGGATTTCCATCTTCATTGGGAATCGTATCACTCAGATGTTCTGGCAGTATTGCAAGGATAATGCGTAGGACTCGATTGTGTCCTAACGAGACGATAGATAGATCTCGTTTTGGCTCTAGACTCAATAAGTGCATTTTGGTAATCGGAGGCTGGAGCAGACTGCCACCTTTTCAATATTAACTAACTCGGAGTGAGAAAGTCAATAGATACGTGTTGATCTCCGTGACAATGAGACAAGTTTCTTTTGAGAGAAACTCGAATGGCTGGGGAAGGGTTGTGCATCGCATCACTGGGTCCATGACAATTGTCTTTAAAAGATGTGTTAACCCGGTTTCTGCCTAAGTTGCATAGAATATTCAACTCCTTCAATGCTTACCAATACGTCATCACTAGAACCTTGTTGTGATTGTTCTAGTGCTAACTTAAGTAATTAGTCTGCATTCAGCTTCATTCAACTCCATCTTTCCTAAGGACAACTATTTCTAGCTATGGAATGTCCTTGGGTAGATCCCTCCGGTTCTGGTTGGATCATAGGACTTAGTTTCCTATCCTAAACCACCTTTTGACTCCAACGTTCCGTCGTGGATAGTAGGTTGTTTTGGGTTTAGATCGTAACCATTGAAAACCATTCAAAGTGTTTGATAAAAATCAAAACTTTCAACAGTTTGAAAGTTTTACATTTCTGAAAAGCTCCCTCTACACACATGCATCGATATACGAAATAGTTTAGCATGTGAAGGAAAGAGTTGCACTTGAGTCTTTAAGATCACATGTTGCGATATATTACATTTTAATCACATTTTCTCCCCCTATCTCTAATATAAAAACATAATATTAGAGATACCAATGGATTAAAATATGACAATTTCTAAAATCGATTGGGAGAGAAACATGTGTGCACACATGAATCATGGAACTTTTGTGGTCGGGTTTCTCCCCCTCAACAATATATGTGTGTCATGAAACAAAATTTGACAAAATTTTGGAAAAACGCCACCACAAAATATGTTGAGGTACGGAGTTGATATGCCTTTACCGATAATATATATGAAAGATTTAATATCATTTTCGGAATGTGTTGGATACATAAAATATGACAATTTTAGAGATGTACCCAACAACATTAAAAGGCTTGATTTTAAAACGCTCCCCCTAAAAAGTTGATCAAAATATAATATGACATTTTGAGATATAAAAACCTAATATGAGGAAGGGAGTGTTGAACACACAATTTTGAAAGATTTAGAAAAACCTTTTGAGAAATTCTTGAAAAATTGTGTTCAACGGTTTTAAACTAAATTCCGATTTACATGAGCTCAAAACTTTGAATGTTTTGTGACTAGCTCATGACCGAGAAAAATTAATTTCCCGTTGTGAAGGATAAGTTATCATCCGTGATAAACTTTCCTTAAGTGGAAGTACGAGTTCTAAGCTGACATTTACTTAGAAGTCATTTTTCATGAACTTAAAAACATTGAATGTTTTTATAGGAAGCTCATGACCGAGAAATATTAATTTCTCGTTGAGAAGGATATGCTATCGTCCGTGATAAACTTTCCTAATTTGAGGTCCGAGTCCTAAGCTGTGATGTGCTTAGAAGTCATTATGAGAGAAAAATCAAGCAGCTTCATTTGCCAAAACCTCCAAGTCTTCTGGAGTCATATACTTCATACCAAGATGGCCAACGAGATACTGAAACCTATTTTGAGATAGGGCTTTTGTAAACAAGTCAGCTATCTGGTACTCAGTTCTGATAAAGTATAAATCCACGATACCACGTTCCACTTGTTCCTTGATGAAGTGATATCTGACTGCGATGTGCTTGGTACGGGAGTGTTGAACCGGATTGCAAGAGATTGCTATGGCCGACTTTGAGTCACAATACATAGGTATTTTATCAAAGTTGAAGCCATAATCCGTGAGTTGAGTTCTCATCCAGAGGACTTGAGCACAACACGCAGATAGAGCCACATATTCTGCTTCAGCTGATGAGAGCGAAGTGCAATCCTGCTTCTTTGACGACCAGCTCACAAGTTTATCTTCCCCTAGAAATTGTACGCTACCAGAAGTGCTTTTGCGACTATCAAGGCAACCTGCGTGATCAGAATCTGAAAAAGTTGTTAGATGAAAACCGATTTCCTTCGGATACCAGAGTCCCATGTGAATGGTATTCTTAAGGTACTGAAAGATCCGTTTAACCTCTTTGAGGTGATTTTGAGTAGGTCTGGCTTGATATCGTGCACAATAGCATGTGGCATGATGAATATCAGGCCTGCTGGCTGTAAGGTACATACGTGACCCGATCATACTGCGATATTGCGTTTGATCTACGGGATATGAGTACAAGTCATCATCTAGGGATTTGGTCGACAATGGTGTACCAACGCGAGCACATGAGGTCATACCATGCTTTTTAAGTATCTCTTGAGCATACTTAGCTTGGTTAATGAAGATAACACGTGGGTATTGATGAATCTGGAGGCCTAAAAAGAATTTTAGCTCCCCCATCATTGACATTTCAAATCTGATGTGCATTAATTTTTCAAAACGTTTTGAAAGTTTTGGGTTCGTAGAACAAAAAATAATGTCATCAACATAAAATTGCACCAGCAGTATGTCGTCCCCATATTTATTAGTAAAGAGAGTAGGATTAATAGAACCTTTGGAAAATCCTTTGGAAACCAAGAAGTTTGATAGTTCTTCGTACCATGCCCTTGGAGCTTGTTTAAGTCCATACAGCCTTCTTGAGACGATAGACTTTGTCAGGATGATGAGGATCGATGAATCCTTCCGGTTGATTAACATACACTTCTTCCTTCAAATGACCGTTGAGAAAAGCAGTATTAACGTCCATCTGAAAAACCGTGAAGCCCTTATGTGCAACATAAGCAAGGAATATCCTAACAGCTTCCAAATGAGCAACTAGAGCGAATGATTCATTGTAGTCTATGCCTTCCTTTTGACGGTATCCCTTAACCACAAGACGAGATTTGTTTTTGATGATGGTTTGTTCTTCATCCAGTTTGTTTTTCCAGATCCATTTGAAATCTAAAACTAACAGTCCATAGGGTCTGTCAACAAGTTCCCAAACACTTAGGCATTCAAACTGATGAATTTCTTCTTGCATTGATTCAATCCACACATGATCAGTCATGGCTTGTTTGATCTTTGTAGGTACAGTTGAACTCACGGCGAGTGCAAACATACACACATCGCCATCGGTGTCGAGTTGTCTGCGTGTTCAAACCGGTTGTGAAGGATTTCCAATGACTTGCTCGAATGGATGATCACGTGTCCAATGGTGAGTGGATGGATATCGTTGGTAGAATGTATGCATGTTGGATGGATCAACATGTTGAGTAGAAGACTCTCTGACTTCGTGTACCAGTGTACCAAACGGGTTAATAAATTCTTCTTCGTCAGGTTGTGCATTGACCGCTTGATTGTTGTTTCCTCTTTCAGCATTGATGGTTGGTGATGTTGGTTATATGATTGTTTCTTGAGTTTGTTGAGTATCCAATGGAATTGTCTCTTGAGCATGTTGATCCCAAACTTAGATCGATTTAGCATTGTGTTAACGAGATTAAATCAAGTTTAACATGTAGAGAAACTTTGTTGTATTGAACAAACTAAGTGTTATGCGGAATTTAACACTTAGAACAAAGAACAAAACAAAGTAAACCAAACTTTCACTTGATTGATAATATCAATGAATGATTACAGTGAAAGTGTTATGAGATATGTAGAAGATATGTGTGAAAGGGATGTATCTTATGTCTAACCCTAGGGCCTCCTTTTATAGGTATAAGGAGCCTTGTACAAAAAGCTAAGATCAACTATTTTAGGAAGAGACATAAGATAAACATACTCAAATAACTTATTGACTAAATCTTTTAAACATTTAAGAATATATTCTAAATTCTTATCTTCATATTTTGTCCACCATCTTGAAGAATTCATCATTAGCAGATTTAGTCCTTGTCTTTGTGTTAAGATTCTTCTTGTCAGTGCCTTGATAATTCTTATCAACGTATCATCTGTCAACGCCTCGTTTACTCTTGTCAGCGTCCAAGTTCCTCTTGTTAGCGTCAAGGGACTTGGTCAATTTTATTCCCAACAATCCTCCCCTAAACTTGATATCTACTATAGTAATCAAGTTTCTGAATAAAATAAAACATACAGAGAGGATTCTTAAAAATATACTTATCCCTGAATTGGAGTAATAATAAATCTCGAAAAGTCAATCACTCAAATCACTTGTATAGTCAGCCTTCACTTGGTCTTAATCATCTTCAACACCTGTAGAGTCTTTGGAGCTTTCTTTATTACTTTTGTCACTCAAATTCGATTGCTCCTCCCCTTTTTAAGACTCCTCTCCAAGATCAATATACAAGGACGGAACCAAGAACGTCCTGCTTGCATCAGCTTCCAAAGCAACAAGTCTATCCGTTCAAAACAATGATCCTTGACAATTTGTACTATTTATGTATTATGCTTTTACAAGCTAATACAGATTTTTGTCAATTCCATTAATGTCAAAGGTTTCATACTTTCCTCATCCATATTCGGGAAATGAATCCTCAATGTTGATTCATAGGACATGGGGATGGACTTACTGATGATAAGACTGACTTGACCTGCATTAAAGCTAGTGCCAATAGTCTCAGCCATCTCCATAACACTATACACCCTTGTGAAAGTGATCTCTGCTGCTACTAGATGTCAATCACTAGGAAAAACATCTTAATGATCATTAGGCTTCCAGATATCCAAAAATTTGAAAAATGAAAGGGTGATGAAACATTTTGGGACTATAAATGACACCAGCTAAGATGTCATAGCATAAAATGGACTTGTGAATGGAAAATTTTAGTTAGAACATAAACAAAGGTAATAATCCTAAGGAAATTAACTAGTCTCTAATAAGCAAGAGTGACAAACACTGTTCATGCATACACTCATGCAAAAGCATGATAGACACACATGAACTCTAGAGTCCTTTGTTCACAAATGCCCCAAAGAGAAAGTTAACTCATATAAAACCTTTGCAACTCCCCAAGTAACCCAAACATATACCCAAAGTCTCCCAACCAACCAAACCCAAATCTAGGTCAAATGTCTTGGCAGCATGCACAGTATATCAACTTTGCATGCTACAGTGCCTCACGAATTAGAAAACTAAATCATACTCACCAGTGGACACAATCTAGAATTGTGCAAGAGTGCTCTAAGAGTACCTAAAAAACTAGAGGTTTACCTCCCCTTAATAAAAGCATACAAATCATTATATGTGAAGAAGCAAATTTTTATCTCAAGATAGGAATGTAAACACTCCAACCATCATAAATAAAAGTTTGCAATTCTGTATCCATCCAAATGTAGCTCCATTTTTTCTGTATAGTTAGACAAAAAACACAAAAACACACCAATAGAGGCTACCCTTTCCCACAATAATGGGTAGAGATAACATGTCAGTGGATAATAACAGTGGAAAGACCAACAATGCATGTTCCTTGAGCATCCACTATCCCAATATCCTTGATCATTAACCTGCTTTTGGATAGGCTGCTTAAAAAGAAAACAAATTTGTTTTCTTTGGAGATCCAAGCCTTGTCAGACTTGGATCTGTCTAGTTGTTCAACTAGAGTGGACTTATTCTTTACCACAAATCCCTGTTCATCCCTTGGGGACCTAATCACCCAATTTGTTCCAATGAGTCTAGTAATGACATTCTCAAGATATTTAAATCTATTGCAACTCATTGAAATACCATTAAAATTAGAGTTTTGCTCTTGTTTTGGTTTCCATGTTAAGTGGGATGATGCTTCAGACCCTTGACACTTATTAACCAAGTATCTTTGTTTATATGGTCTAAAATAAGGTCTTATACAACACTTGGAGCTGTCAGCATTGCATTTGTTCCTGTCAGCGTTGAACTTGTTCCTGTCAGCACTGAATTTTTCTTGTCAGCGCTGAATTTGTTCTTGTCAGCGCCTAAATTAGGGTTTGCTACAGGAACATACTGTCTGTTTGACCAAGTGTTGGTCTTTTCAAAAGGGCCTTTGTCCATGGGTATTAGCTGCCTTAGAGAAGAAAGGAGCTGGTCTAGTAACCTGTGGTCTAGTGTGGACAAAAGGTCTATGGTTGACATTGGATGACCTATTTTTAGCAAATGAATTGTATCCACTGACACAACTATAGGCCAAATGTGAGAAGCTCCCACATGAGTAACAAGCCTTTTTGGACACAAACTTAGGCTTAGACTGATAAAACCCTGTCCCATTAACACTTTCTTGGCTTTTGAGTGACCTAGGTTTCCTATACATTTCAGCGTATTTAACACTAGGTTGTTTCTTAATTGTGGAGCCAAGATTAACAGCTTTTCCAGTGACAGGATTGGTCACAGTGATAGGTGTAGATACTACTGGACTCTCAATGGGTGTAGGCACAAATGGACTCTCACTAAGCATCCCACCCTTAACAAACAAAGTGGGGTTGGCCTTCTTCCACTCTTCTAGGTCAATAACCTTTTGTTGATATTCCTTAACTGGGGAAAGAACTCTAGGTGGAGGAATAAATTCCTCATCTTGGAGTTCTAGAATACCAGTCCAAGATAAGTCCTTTCTTTGGACACCATAGAAGTCCCCAGCTGGTGGTGGAACACCAGCATACTCTTTCATCCCAATCCCAGTCATGTCCCTAGAATCCCTTTTATTTACTGACACCTTCTCCTAGGGTTTGTGAGGCCTTATCAAATCTTTGAATTTTAAGGTCTACATTATCCTTATTCTTGATAGCCTCATCTAACATAGCCTGTAATTCAACATTGACCCTTTCCATGATGTTTCTAATATTAGTACTAGCATTTAAATCATGTTTTAAGATATTTATTTTATCTTTTAGGTCAAACTCCATTTTCTTATACTCAGCTACAGTCTTTTTAGTTTGAGTAAGAGCAAGTTGATAGTTAGACAACTTGCATCTCTCAGTACTTACATCTCCTAACAATCTTAAAACCTCTTTCTTAAGTCTTTAAGTATATAAACAACAAGAAGAGTCATTACATACCTCATTATCAGAACATGAAGAAGAATTGGAACTTGTGAAACTTGAAGTAGACGTGGCCTTAACTAAAAACATCATCAGATTCTTCTTCACCTTCTTCCTTAGCCTGGTTCACCTCACAATATTGGATTTCATTCTTCAAATCAAAGTTTCTCAACAACCTTTGATACCACTTGTTGATCCCAAACTTAGATCGATTTAGCTTTGTGTTAACGAGATTAACTCAAGTTTAACACGTAGAGAAACTTTGTTGTATTGAACAAACTAAGTGTTATGCGAAATTTAACACTTAGAACAAAGAACAAAACAAAGTAAACCAAACTTTCACTTGATTGATAATATCAATGAATGATTACAATGAAAGTGTTATGAGATATGTAGAAGATATGTGTGAAAGGGATGTATCTTATGTCTAACCCTAAGGCCTCCTTTTATAGGTATAAGGAGCCTTGTACAAAGAGCTAAGATCAACTATTTTAGGAAGAGACATAAGATAAACATACTCAAATAACTTATTGACTAAATCTTTTAAACATTTAAGAATATATTCTGAATTCTTATCTTCATATTTTGTCCAGCAGCTTGAAGAATTCATCATTAGCAGATTTAGTCCTTGTCTTTGTGTTAAGATTCTTCTTGTCAATGCCTTGATATTTCTTATCAACGTCTCATCTTTCAACGCCTCGTTTACTCTTGTCAGCGTCCAAGTTCCTCTTGTCAGCGTCAAGGGACTTGGTTAATTTTATTCCCAACAGAGCAACGGTTCCTGAAGTAGAGGCAGTTGTGTCTTGTTGATATTGTTCGGGTGCATCAGCAGCATTGACAGCGGAAGGCTTTGACACAACTTGATTGTTTCCATAGTAATAGTCATCAAACATTGGATCATATAAATCAACCAACTCATTCATTTGTGTCGTATCCGTCGAGTCTGCTGTAGGAGTACTTTGTTGACATTCTTGCACGGGACGTACACTGTTTTGTGTTGGTGCCATTGTTGGACATTGAGGAGCGGGACTTTAGCTGTTGTGATCAAGTACCATTTGTGGCAATTCATCAAAGTTCACATGAATTGTTTCGACAATAATCTCTGTTCGCTTGTTATAGACCCGATATCCTTTCGACAATGTATCATACCCCACAAAAATACATGCATCACCTTTTTCTTTCATCTTGTCGAGATTCTCACCGTCATTGAGAATGTAGCATAAAGATCCAAATATGTGAAAGAATTTGACAGTAGGTGTCTTTTCATGTCTAGGGATGACGAGAGAACGATTCTGAGTATAATAGGCAGTTGCAATTGCTTTAGCCCAGAAGAATAACGGTAATTTTAAAGCAGAAAGCATTGTTCGAGCAGCCTAAACCAAAGTACGGTTCCGTCTTTCGAAAACGCCATTTTGTTCAGGAGTTCGAGAAATAGACGTTTGATGTTTGATGCCTTCTTCTTGAAAGTAAGATTGCAAATTCTTGTCCAAAAATTCAATACTCCTATCCGTTCTTACGGTTAAGACTTGAGCTTGAAGATTACGTTGTATCATCTTGAGAAAGTTTTTGAGAACCTCTGGTGTTTCATCTTTGGACCTTAAGAAGAAAGTCCATGTGTATCTAGAGTAATCATCAACAATCACGAGAATATACTTTTTCTCGTTAATACTCTCTACACGCATGGGGCCAAATAAATCCATGTGTAAAAGTTCCAATCGTCCTTTTGAGCTTGGGGTAGTCTTTGTTTTGAACTTCCGTTTTGCTTTCCCCAACTCACAAGAAGAACGAAGATGATCTTTGACGAATTTTAACTTAGGAAGACCGGTCACAATATCATTCTTCAAAAGCAAGTTGATGGTGTCAAAGTTGAGATGTGACAATCGTTGATGCCATAACCATGCTTGAGAGGATGAAGCTTTAGCCATTAAGCAAATTCGATTTGTTGAAGATGTGTCTTGAAGAGTTACTATGTAGAGATCAGAACCACGAGAACCTGTAAGAAGGTCATTCCCATCGTAGTCTCTAACATAGCAAGTATATTTCCGAACAGCCACTTCCAAATCCGCATCACAAAATTGACCAACCGAGAATAAATTGTGATTCAATCCCTCGACGTAATAAACCCGTTTAATAGTGAGATTTCCTTGAACCAAATTGCCATATCCAAGTATCAGTGCAAACTGATCATTTCCAAACCGCACCGTACCCAGAAACTTCTCCACGAAGTTAATGAGAAGCTTGAGATTGCCTGTCATGTGCTTTGTGCACCTGGAGTCCATTATGAATAGGATGATTTCGACGAGCTGCAGAAGAATTAGAAGACAATGTAGCATTTGACAAATGGGAGGCCGTGATAGCAGTGGGTTCCAAAATACTAGTAGACCTAGATGTAGATTCTAGAGGCAAGCTAACATTCACAACCCCATTTAATAAAGTGGTTGTCTTAGCTACCCATTTGTATCCGGGTGGTGTAAATTTCGAGTACCCCCGTGTACATGTCCTAATCATGTTCTCATAAAGCTTCTTTAACCTGTTTTGTCTACGCAGAGTAGTGGATTCGAACACACTTAGTTTCTTAAGTGGTTGGACAGTGGATTGGTTCATGGTTCTTGTGGGTTTTCTAGTACTAGTGGGCACAAGAGTAGGCTTCCTAGTTCTAGCATTCACGCCATTATGATTAATAGCACAAGCAGCATGATTAAAAGTACGAGTACATTTTCCACATTTAACACAGACAAATTTAGCATTCGAAGTCTTAATATTCAAACTGTCATTACATGTAGTTACAGACGTTGTATTCTTGGAAAACTTAAAATTCCTACGGTGGTCTTCTACTTCCATCTTCTTCCCTTGACTATTGCTAGGCATGACTGTATCTTGCATTCTAGTGCTCTTAAGCTGTGGTTCCCTAACGCTAGTAGTGGGAGTTACTCCTGTAGAAGAAGACACACGTTGATTAGTTTTCTTAGAATTCTGAGGTAACCGCGATGTTCCAGATTGAGTGGGCCTAGTGTTCATCTTATACATTCCTGGTGCTATCACATTTGTGCTCTTATCATTTCCTATCTTAGGCAAAGTCTGTGGGGATTGTCCCAAAATAGATGATTTAGGGCATTTAACCGCATTCAGTTGACGAACGGCGGATTTACCCAAAACAGACTTTCCTTTCATTTTCGCAATGAGTTTCTGTAACTCACTAATGGCTATGTCCCTTTCTTTTAGCTGAGCTTTCAAATCATTTATTTCAAGATCTTTTTCATTTAAGGTACGAAACAAAGATGCTTCCATTTCGCGACATTTTTTATGATTGTGAGATTGATCATCACTTTGTGAAGCAAGTTCAAGGGTGTGAAAACTTTTCTCAAGATTAAATTTTTTTTTCTCAAGTTCTTTGTATGACTCAACCTTTTTTTAAAAGCTCAACCTCAAGATTGTGACATTTATCAACAAATGTTTATGCTACTTGTTGGATGAGAACCATGTATTTGACCCCCAACGGATTTTCTTCAAGGTTTCCTATGTGCTTTCAACCATATTATTCAGGTCGAGTCAGGCTCATGACTCGGTTAACAAAAACAAGCACTTCTCGGGAGGCAACCTAATGATCTATCCTTCTTTTTCCGTTTTCATAATAAGTGTAAGGGACCCTAGTAGGTGTTTGTTGTTTTCTTTCTTATGATGTGCAGGGATTAGAGCTTTCAACGATCTACTTTTGATGATTTTTGACGACCCGTGATCCCATGTACCCGTCTTCCCGGTTCTATCCTAAACTCTTTTGATTCACTATTTTATATCCGTATATGTTGAAATAGGAATCACTTTAGTAGTCTCTTCCTAAGCAAGATTTAAACAAGGTGCACAATGTCCTAAGTGTAGGGGGGTTTACTTCCGTGTGCTTACACATTTAGGACAATTTTTATATTAAGTGTAGGGGGACTTCTATCGAAGTTAGTGGGCTTTTCCATGAATATGTCCTCATTTTAACCAGAAAATTGAGTTTTCGACATTTTAAAATTTTTTGATCTATTTTGGCCTAGTAGTATTTTCCTTTGTTATCGTTATTTTCTTTCATCGTATGTATGTATTTCATTTCTAGAATAAAGTCAAAATAAATTATTAAATAAAATGGTTTTAACAAGTTTAGATGTCTTTGATATATTAGGCCCGTCGTGAATATTTTGACTCAACCCGAGTTTACTTATCCGAGTTTACTTTAGCTAGTATCCTTAACCATATGGACCTTAGTTGGTTTATTAGGCTAAGCATCTACGACTCTCATTCCTTAAGATTTCAAATTATGGAAAACGAGAGATGATAGAGTCAATTATAAGTTTTGTATTTTTCATGAATTTATGTGAGTTAATTATAAGTTTTTTCTCCCATCACTTGTCAATAAATAAATGCAATAAATAAGGTCGTAAGATTTGAAAAATTACTTAGCTTCTAGCCAAAGATCATTTAAAAGTTTCTCGGGATTAATTAGGGTTAATAGCCAAGGCATAACTTATTGAAGCGGGATGCGAAGATTGGCGAGTCCAAAAAGGCCCTAACAAGGCATGAGGGCTATATTTTGTTGCTAAAGATCCAAGATGATGTGAAGAATCATTATTCAAAAATCAATATGAAGGATCGAGACCCACGACGAGAAGCAATTACTCCTATAAAGATCATGGATAAGTCTATCCTAAAAGACCCTAACAAGGTTTGAGGATAAATAGATCTAAGTCCGAAAAGGAGGCGGATCGTTGTATATCAAAATCCTAAATAAATATTGAAGAAAATAAAGAAGTCGTGGTCCAAGTTTGAAGAATCTCTCAAAAAAAAACTTCAAGTGAAGAAATTCCAATTATGAAGAGAAGACTATTATTTCAAGAATGTCTCTCAAGATTCGAAGTATGAAGTCAATGCCAAATATCGATCCGAGAAAGGTCTCAAATCATGAAACGAGTTATGCCAAGATATTAACTTTATGAGGTTTCGAGAAGCCGTTTTAAAAGATTTTGTCCTTTAGCTAACTATTGATTAAATCGTCCTACTTTATTTTCGGCCTAAATAAATTATCGAAATAAGTCAAAAATGCATCCTCGTGATCATTCAAGACAATAGTAAAATATAAGAG
The DNA here is from genome assembly GCA_025667525.1 of Glebionis coronaria. Lineage (NCBI taxonomy): Eukaryota > Viridiplantae > Streptophyta > Magnoliopsida > Asterales > Asteraceae > Glebionis > Glebionis coronaria. Next base: position 312,787,894 of record CM046880.1, on the reverse strand, counting down.
ATACACCGTAGGAATAAGGGAGTCTAAGTGAATAATTGATTCGCATGAGTAAGTGTTAGCTTTACTAACTTATAATTACAATAATCTCGTTTTTAAGCTTGGTATGAGGAACGTGAAACTTGAGGGTGATTAATATTCATGACACCAAAAGCCCTAATTTAAGTCTTAGATTTCTTTAAAAGTTTCTTCCTTCAAACATTTTGAAATTTTCTATCTTTTTAGTTTCTATAGTGATGAGATTGCTTTTATACATGGTCTCATCGTCCAAATCGGGCTTAAAATGCATAAAATATCATCAATTATAAATATATGCTCGTGTTTGTTACTTGTGTATTTTTAGGTACGGATATTGAGGAAATGGCAAAAGATCACAAGAATCATTCAAAAACGAACACGGGAAACGAGGCCGCACAATGAACCGGGCCCAAGTTTGAAATTTGCAAAAAGACCCTTGAAGAATTGAAGATTGGAAACTTTAGTCCCTCATCTTTGAAGAACTTGTCACAAATGACCCTCCAAATGTTATTGGTACAAGAATGGTCCTCCATGTTTGAAGATTGTACAAGAAAAGCCCTTGGAGAATGAAGAATGTGCACTTATGGTCCTTGATACAAGTTTTTAAAGTAATTGTGCCATTTTTGACAACTTGCCAAAAGTTGTTAAAAGGGAAATAGGCGTTGATAGCCTTTTATTACAAAGTAAAGACAAGAGAGAACTTTGGGGACCAATACTGCCAACCAACCAAACTTTCCCACCCAACCAGCTCCTTACACGTCAGCATTACCCACCCAAATACCCAAAACCCTTACCCGACCTGCCCATAACCCAATACCCACCCAAGTTTATTTATTAAACTTGGTCAAAGACCAGTCAACACCCACTCATTTCCCACCAAAATACATTTTTTAAACTTAACCCCACCCAAAACAGATTAAACCCTCCCTAAACACCCCCATAAACCCTAATCCACCCAGACCTAATCACCTTTAATACAAAGGGCTTTTCCCTTAATCACTCCAAATCCCTAATTAATCATCACCCAAACCCAACCCACAACCCAGATTCCATCCACAGCCATAGTATCGTAGTATGAAATAAAGGCCAAGGTGGGTTAATTATGATGAAAAATGTAAATCTTGCTTTGAAATTAATGCATTACATGAGGGCATTGTAATAGTTAAGTATAGGGGATTTAATAAGTGTGAAAACACTTATCCTTTTACCACTTAAAACAAATAAAAACGAGACCAAAACGTGTGTTTAATGTCGTAAAAGTCGGAATTACGCGTGGTTTGTGTTTTGTTGTGTTTTAGGACCAAAAGATAAAAAAAAGAAAACACGGTCTTTCACGGGCTTTTGTCGAAGAAAAAGACGAAAGACAAAGTCAAAAGATCAAGAGTGCAAAAAGAACGGAAGTCAAATGCCTATTTTGAAGATTTATCGAAGAAAAAGACCAAAGACGGAAGTTTAGCAAAGTCGAAGAACCAAATCTAATAAAAGAAGAGATTATAAGACGAGTTCATTTTATCTATCGACAAATTCCGAGACAAAGTCTCGAAAGACGAATTAATTAAGAAGACGAGAACACAAAGAGAAAGAAGGAAGAACAACACCACATACCCCTCCACTATAAATAGTTTCATTTTCCATCATTTTGTAGTTAGTAGTTATTAGTTTATTTTTCAAGTAATTAGGAGTAGGTGTAAAATTACTTTCTCTCTCTAGCTTTCTTTCATGTTCTTAATCATTTCATCTTTAATCTTGTTTTGTTGAATCTTAATCTTCATCTTTAAATCAAGCTTTTCAATTAGTCTCATTCTTCCTTTCTTGTTTATTTAATTTTGTGTTTGATTTGGTTAATCATGTAGCTTATTTGATTTTATTGCTTATTTGATTGAAGTGCTTATTTCATTGTTTTTATTATTTTTATGTGATTGATGGTTATAGCTTATTGTGCTTATTGTTTATTTTGTGTTTAGCTTATTTTCATTTAAGTGGATTTGGTAGTTTAATGTTTCAAAAGTTGATTTTATTAATGTTTCTTATTTGGTGTTTTTAGAGTTTTTGATTTGTGTCTTGTTGAGCTTTTTCTAAATATTTGTTTGGCTTAATTTTAGCTTATTTGCTTAAATAGTTTTAGCTTATTTTCCTTTAATCTGAATTCTTAAAACCCTCTTTTTCCGAAGTAGCATCTTTTTCTTTATTCCGAACTAAATTAGAAACCCTAGGATTCAGACTTATGTTTTAAAAGTTTATTCCGACTTGTTAAAATTTTCCCTGTTACGAATTAACTACATATCCATTTTTCCGAATTAGGTTTTTAAAATTATTCCGAATTATAAGTAATTTAGCACTTTTTTTGAATTACATTACAAACACGTTTTCCAAATTAATAATTTACAACATTCCGAATTAGGTAGTAATTAGATTCCGAATAAGGACAGATTTTCGTTTTCCAAATTATTTGCACATGTCTTTTCCGAATTAACTATCAAACTCGTATTCCGAACTAAGCAATTTATTTATTCCGAATTAGATATAGTGCGGATTCCGAATTAGATTATACTTATGTTTTCCGAATTAGATTACATTTTTAGTATTCCGGAGTACTTTTCATTCTTGATTCCGAATTAGGTTTTAATGCTTTATTCCGAATTGTTTACTCGGGTTTTTGTTTCCCCAATTATTTTCAGATTTTATTTTTCACGCCAATTTTGTCAAGTTTATTTCAAAGTGTTTTGTTTAGATTTTTATTAAATTGTATATTTTTCAAGTTTTAATTTTTAAGTAGAAATAGATAACGGCATTTTCTTTTATCAACAAAAAACGATTGAGTCACACTTAAAACCAGATCAATTCGATTAGACCAATCAAGATCATATTTTTCAGTTATTAACACTCAGAGTGACAAATGAAAGAATCTGGTAACAAATTTCAATTAAATGAACTTAAAAATGCTGACTCCACTCTAGTGAGCTGACGATGGGCTCTTCCTTCGCCCTTATCGCCTAAAGAAGTTGGGATAAGGGTTGCTTGCAGGGCCTCTTTATGCATGTCGGTTCCAGCTTGAGCTGAGACTGGCGGCTTGCTTCGGTTAGTGTCCTTGGCCGGTGAGGACTTAGTTCTCTTCGAAGTTAGGCCTTGCGAGGCATCAAATACATCCTTTGATGGAGTATGTATGTTGGGTCCCCTCTTTCTGGACCTTAATGTATTAGTCAACATTGACTTCTTCCTAGGTCCAGTTTTAGCTCCAGGATTTGAGCCTTTTGAATCCCTTTCTCTAGTTGGAGAAGTGTACTTGGGAGCTTTGTACACAACTGGCCCCTCTACTGAACAGATGGCCAGCATGAGTTGTGTAAGAGGGGGATCAATGGTAATAACTGGAATGTTCTAATGCTTAACCCCAAAATGTGGTACTGACAATCTTTCTCCCTGATGCTGAAGATATGAGTTTTCTAAATGGTAAGCAAACACAAGAGAGAGGAATCTGGTGTAAACAACATTTTTCTCTCTTGTTCTTTTCTCCAGTTTCCCATGGAGGTCTTCAAATATTTTTTTTTCCAAAATCAGCTTTTACCCCTTCGGCCAAACAATACGAAATTATGGCATCCTTTTGATTTATTTGATCCAAACCACCTGTTTTGCCCCCCAAACACTCAATCAAAAAGTTCATTAGTAATTTCCACCTAGGTGGTAAACAACTTCTTTTCAAAAGACCTTTGTCTGTAATTTCTTATGTGTATCCAAGTTCTTTAAAAAAGGTTTTAACCACTAAAATTTCTGTAGGTACATCTTCATATTCACTCGATTTAACCAAATAGTTTAACCCCAACACTCTCCAAAAAATTTTACCATGTAACTCGTTCGAAGTGGAAGTAATATCAATGTACTTCTTATTCTCCGAGGGTTTTGTAGTAAACCAGAACTCTCTTAAAAATCTTGAAACATGACCCATGGATCTTTAAACAACGCCTTACGAAAAACACATTTAGACACAAATCTATAACCCCCTTTCCAGGGATTGAGGTTATTGTTTTAGAGTTTATAATAACAAGATTGTTGGGTTTGATTGTGATATCCTCAATGGGATAGTTCACATGTGATGATGGGTTTAGGGTTACTTCTACATCTTGTTGTGATGATGATTATGCCATTGTTGTTGTTTTTTTTTGAAAAAATGAGAGAGTTTGTGTGTGTGTGTGAGAATGATAAAACTTTGAAATGATATGAATTCCAATTGTTTGAAAAGATTTATATAAAACTTTGAATGATATTTAGAGGTTTTAAAACCGTTTTGAGTAAACATGAAAAGTTTTAGGGTCTCTTTTGCACATTTGGCACAAACTCTCTCATTAGTGTTCTGCAAAAAGAAGTGGTTTCTGACATCTTGAACAGTGAAACGCCTCTTTTGTAAGAGGTTTGTTGGCTATAGATGTTGACATTTGATATTTCCTTAATAAATTAATTTTACTTTTTGAAGAATGTTTTTCTTTTTCAAAGAAAAATTCAATGCCATTTAATTTATTTGCAAACACATGATTGATTAGTTTTAAACGTTTTGACCAGTAATGTTGATCCTGATGGGTGACATTCATGAGCTTCAGTGCGTCAAATGAGGAGACAAAACCCCACATACATGCTCACATAAGTGAACAAGACATATGACGTAGCACGCTCCCTACTCAGGCCTAGCTAATCATTAGTATCACAAAGTTTGTTTAGAAATATTGGACCTTCAGAAATACTGAAGGAACAGTTTGATGATTTTTTTAGAGATTTGTGTAACACTCTCAAAATCGGGTCACATTAGCGGAAGGGTCCTTGAGTGTTACTTACATGATACAATCACACAATTATAGAAAACGGCTCAAAACGAGTCGTTTTAATAAAAACATCCATTCATTCATTCAATGTATAATAATTCATACACGGTCCCAGATAATTTTAAAATATTTACAGTACACATCAAAAGATAAAAGTTGTTTTGAATGGATATATTTTATATAAGTGGGTCAGAGTCACCAAAATTTAGCAAGCTTCATGAAACCACCTTCCTTGAGTACCTTCTTTATGGACCTGAGATAAAACATGCTATAAAATCAACAAAAATTGTTGAGTGAATCCATAGAGTTTAAAATATATAAATAGAACACAATTATTTTGAATAACCTTCCATGGTTAATAATTCATCGAAAGACAATTATGTTGTACGGACATAATTGTCGGTGTTATTACATAAGCCTCATGACATTGAACGTTAACATATATTATTTCAGCCCAACACACCTAGCCAAGTGCGTATGTTTCTCTTATACTAATGCATCCGATGTGCTCCAATACACATGTGCTTCACTACACATTGCGATAGCTAATCACATCGGACTGGGCGTCACCCCGATAGATCTATCCATAGTATTAGCGTTCTTTCGATTAACAATTCACGATTCCATGGGTCTTTTAAGGCTAAAGCTAACTTATGTAATAACATTCATCTGAGCATACAATCGGATCCCTTGTGTTCTATATTAAAATAAATAGGGTTTACCACAACTTCTGGTTGCACCCATTCATGAGTTTACAGCAACTCTTGTTGTACCCTTCATTTACAATAAATACTTTTAAAGTAAATAGAGCTTCCACAACTAATAGTTGCACCATTCAATTGGTTTACCACAACTTCTAGTTGTACTATTTATTTTTAATAAAACAAGCATGTTATCCCCTCGCAGGTTTCTAAAACAATTAAAGAATTTAAAAGCGAGGCTATAGACTCACCTGTAAATGAAGGTAAAGATTACTATAAAATCAGGTACTCTCGTCATGCAGGAGTAGTCGGCGAACAGCAACCTCAAAATGATCAACCTTAATAACCTTTTCAATTTTTATATCAAGATTATATATATATATATATAAAAACGAATTGGTGATGTTGATTTTGTTGCTGTTTGTTCTTTGCATTTGACGTCAAAAGGAAGCAAAGAATTGGATAGATATGTTTGATAACAACTTGAGATAAAGTTAAGAGTGTTCAAATTTTAATAATAAGATTTGTAGCTAGTACATATATCCATATACATGTGAAGTTTACAACAATGAGACACGCATCCTCATTGTTTCATACGTGTTGTCATATGTTAGTGAGGTGAGATTTGATATAATTTTGCCTCACAATTTGTAAAAGCGGGTATTATCGAAGCCCGATATTTTAAAAGTTACGCGATTTTGAAAGTTACGCGTAAAACACGAAAAATAAACGCTCAATATAAAATAAAAACATCGACATTCGGAGGAAATTTATATTTTGATAATTAAATGACTTAAAATAGTTAATGCGGCGAATGAACGAATGACACATAAAGGTTTAACGTAAATTACCAAAAATATTTTTAAAACGAAAAATTAAATGACGACATTAGAAAAATATTTACTGGACTCGGGTTTCGTAAAAATACTTTTTCAAAAGTTAAAACGCTTCATAAATATAATAATATAGTTTCGACACGACTTAAAACGTACTTAAATCAAAAACGTCGAAAATATTAAATATCGAAAGATAATAAAACATAAATTTTCGGGCATCCGTCGATATCGCGATCACTAATAGTTCTCGTCATTCGTTAAAACGTAAATCGCGAGAAATTAAAATAATTACAATAAAATTATTATTATAATAAATTGAGAATATAATATCGATACCCAACGTATTCCTTGCCGGTTTTCATCTAAGCGACATTCTTACTTTAAGTTTCAAGCCATAACCTTCTCGGTTAGCCGATAATTCAAAATTCTCGTTAAAGTAATCATATAATACTTAATAGTCGAGATTAAAATATCGACCTGAAATTCACGGATTGTCACATCATCCCCACCAAATTGGGATCTTCGTCCCGAAGATCAACTTACGTTCTTCCCCGATCGCTTGTTGAAATCAAAGAGTTAAATGTATTTTTGCCCTCGTCTTGAGTTCCATCAGACTTTGACCATAGGAATACGACTTTGCTTCAGTTGCCTAACTTCCTTATCGATAATATCAACAAGTTCTTTGATGAAATGCAACTTCCGTCGATTCATACTTCAATAAGAGGGAGAACAAGATCTTTGTGAGAAAGAAATCTCTTTAAGTTCGACATATGAAAGAGTATTATTATTTCCTTGTAGTTCTCGAGGTAATTTAAGTTTTCATGCCACCGGACTCACTTTCGATATCATCTCGAAGGGTCCAAACTAACGGGGACTTAACTTCCCACATTTTCTAAAATATATAGCACCTTTTCCATGGTGATAACCTTGGCATAAATTTTCGACCTACCTCGAATTCCAAAGGTTTTCGCTTCACATCATCATAACTTTCTTGTCTACTACGAGCAGTTAACAAACGATTCTTATTAGTTAGCGGGATCGATTTATTTATCAGAATAGAATGAGCAGTCAATCAATCAACATTGACACAAATTGAATCATATTCAGACTGAGTTTTCTAGAGCTTAACAATGAATCCATTGTAATTTGCTCTTACTTCCCAGATGATAACGATTAACACAATCGTAATCACTTAAAGGCTTATTTACCTCTTTTTATTCCATAATACATTGTAGGCTCTTTCTATCGATGGATACCGTACACTTAGTACCATACAAATAATGTTTCCATAGGCGAAGAGTAAAAATCATCACTTTTATCGATCCTATGTCAGAGAAATGGTATAGAACTAGCCAAAGATCACACTTTGAGAACTTCGCGTACAACTTTTTGTTCTTTAACAAGTTCAATATAGTCCTTAAGTGTTTGGCATGTTCTTCCTCGTTCTTAGAGCCGATAAAAATATCATCAAGGAAAACGATCATGAATTTATCAAGATACGGCTTACAAATGCGATTCATTAAGTCAATGAATACAGTAGGTGCATTGGTCAACCCAAAAAGTTATAACCCGAAACTTATAATGACCATAACGAGTCTAAACGCCATAATAGGAATATCTTCCTCGCGTATGCGAAGTTGATGGTAAACAGAACGAAGATTAATCTTGGAGAAAACACGAGAATTTTGAAATTGATCAAGTAGATCATAAATTCTTGGAGGTGGGTAACGATTTTCAATCGTTAGCTTATTCAGCTCTCGGTATTCGATGCACATACGAAAAGAACCATATTTCTTCTTAACGAATAAAACCAGAGCTCCCAAAAAAGATGAGCTCGGTCGAAAAAAACCATTATTATATAGTTCTTGCAACTGCACAAATGATTCCTTCAACTCGGATGGTGCTAATTGATATGGCACACGTGCCACAATTGCAGCACCATGAATTAGATCAATTAGGGATTCTATTTACCTTGGAGGCGTAAAACCTGGAAATCTCCCAGAACACTTTGGAATAGTTACAAATGACGAGTAATTCTACTTACTTTTCTTATGATTCCTTCTACGACATTTAAGCTAAGAATAATTCACAACCCTTTTTGATATACTTATGAGCTCTAATGCACGAAACGATTTTCAGTTTGGAATTATTTTTCCCTTCAGTGACCTCATCAGCCTTGTCTTGAATTATGTGTCCCATGAGCTAATAAGCCATGCAGACTGCTTCACCAATAGTAAATGGCTTTGAAGAACTCACATCACCGTGTATATTCTTGATCAGCTCGTGAATATACTGCTTGACCTTGACAGTTCAGGTTCTACCATTCATGTTGGCCATGAAATTAGTTAAAGATACACCAACTTATTCACTAACAACTAGGCGCATTTGTGTTTCAGTCATAGCTTTCATTGACTGCATGATTTTTGAGCAGCATAAATCAAATCATAATGAGTATTCATTCAATGGTTGCTTTATACCACAGTAATTTAAAAGAGAAAAGCAAAGAAAGATAATAATAGAACGATGTAGAATTTGAAATCAAAAGATAGTCATTCCATTGATCACATACTAGTACAAGTTGTATTGTTAAGCATTATAGATTGTCATCATCTAATGCTATACAACTTAAAAGACTAGTCCTACTAACTGATGTCACACTTTAGTTAGTGATTTATGAAAAGATACTATAATTGATAAACTAATCCACAAGAGTTACTAGGTGATTCACGTGACTAAGAAGGCTCCTCGGTCCCACTAGAAGAAGATTTCTACAGTGTCTTTCAGAGACGCTTGATATCCTCCTCAATTGACGGTTTTGGAAAAACCTCAATACAACCATCTCACGATCAAAGAATTTGAGGAACAAAATCAAAGAATGAATCGAGCAAACGAATTACGAGTCGATAAGATTTTAAGAGTTTAATCACGCAGATGCTATATGCTTAAGCCCATACGTTTATAAATCATTATTTCCATGGATTGATCAAATCCATCAAAATAAGATTTAGAAATTTGTGGTTCAACAATTTATAATTTCTTTGTTCAAATAAATGGCCAATTCATTTCAACAAGTCGATTATAAATCACCTTATTTAAGCATCGCCAGCTCAACGCAGAAAATTAGGATCGAAATAAACGAGAGACTGATTTAGTAGAAAATGATAAGTGATATGATATGGAATCCTGGTTGGCATGTGAATACCATACCAATCAATCTCAATTGTTAACAACCAATAGTACCATCTTAGACAAACTTGTTTCTAGCAAAACAGTAGAATGTCGAAGATTAATGAAAATGCAAATAAAATTTGCTAAACGAAATGAACGGATTGAGGAATCAATAATAAGAACCAAGGAAATAAAAAATCCTTGTAACAAAAATAATATTATCGAGAATATTAACCATTTCGTTAGGATCATGTATATCCACAACTTACTTAGTCTCGAGAATAACATGATTCATTTAAGGTATAGCTTCAGCACTAGCATTAAAATGACTAGAGTGGCTTCGTGACTATGTCGTATAAATATCTCGGATAATTAATAAATTATCATTTATAATTAAATAAATGAAAACATACCTTGTAATTCACAAGTTTAAATAATCGATAAAGATTACAACATATATATAATCCCATATACATATATAAATACTCTGATTCTCGTCCATTGGCAACTCGGAGGTTTCGCTTGCAACTGTTATAGTTAAAAGATTTAAAAAATTCATTTTTGGAAAATCTTTTCGTTCTCTATAACTTGAGCTCTTGATACCAATCTGTAACACTCTCAAAATCGGGTCACATTAGCGGAAGGGTCCTTGAGTGTTACTTACATGATACAATCACACAATTATAGAAAACGGCTCAAAACGAGTCGTTTTAATAAAAACATCCATTCATTCATTCAATGTATAATAATTCATACACGGTCCCAGATAATTTTAAAATATTTACAGTACACATCAAAAGATAAAAGTTGTTTTGAATGGATATATTTTATATAAGTGGGTCAGAGTCACCAAAATTTAGCAAGCTTCATGAAACCACCTTCCTTGAGTACCTTCTTTATGGACCTGAGATAAAACATGCTATAAAATCAACAAAAATTGTTGAGTGAATCCATAGAGTTTAAAATATATAAATAGAACACAATTATTTTGAATAACCTTCCATGGTTAATAATTCATCGAAAGACAGTTATGTTGTACGGACATAATTGTCGGTGTTATTACATAAGCCTCATGACATTGAACGTTAACATATATTATTTCAGCCCAACACACCTAGCCAAGTGCGTATGTTTCTCTTATACTAATGCATCCGATGTGCTCCAATACACATGTGCTTCACTACACATTGCGATAGCTAATCGCATCGGACTGGGCGTCACCCCGATAGATCTATCCATAGTATTAGCGTTCTTTCGATTAACAATTCACGATTCCATGGGTCTTTTAAGGCTAAAGATAACTTATGTAATAACATTCATCTGAGCATACAATCGGATCCCTTGTGTTCTATATCAAAATAAATAGGGTTTACCACAACTTCTGGTTGCACCCATTCATGAGTTTACAACAACTCTTGTTGTACCCTTCATTTACAATAAATACTTTTAAAGTAAATAGAGCTTCCACAACTAATAGTTGCACCATTCAATTGGTTTACCACAACTTCTAGTTGTACTATTTATTTTTAATAAAACAAGCATGTTATCCCCTCGCAGGTTTCTAAAACAATTAAAGAATTTAAAAGCGAGGCTATAGACTCACCTGTAAATGAAGGTAAAGATTACTATAAAATCAGGTACTCTCGTCACGCAGGAGTAGTCGGCGAACAGCAACCTCAAAATGATCAACCTTAATAACCTTTTCAATTTTTATATCAAGATTATATATATATATATAAAAACGAATTGGTGATGTTGATTTTGTTGCTGTTTGTTCTTTGCATTTGACGTCAAAAGGAAGCAAAGAATTGGATAGATATGTTTGATAACAACTTGAGATAAAGTTAAGAGTGTTCAAATTTTAATAATAAGATTTGTAGCTAGTACATATATCCATATACATGTGAAGTTTACAACAATGAGACACGCATCCTCATTGTTTCATACGTGTTGTCATATGTTAGTGAGGTGAGATTTGATATAATTTTGCCTCACAATTTGTAAAAGCGGGTATTATCGAAGCCCGATATTTTAAAAGTTACGCGATTTTGAAAGTTACGCGTAAAACACGAAAAATAAACGCTCAATATAAAATAAAAACATCGACATTCGGAGGAAATTTATATTTTGATAATTAAATGACTTAAAATAGTTAATGCGGCGAATGAACGAATGACACATAAAGGTTTAACGTAAATTACCAAAAATATTTTTAAAACGAAAAATTAAATGACGACATTAGAAAAATATTTACTGGACTCGGGTTTCGTAAAAATACTTTTTCAAAAGTTAAAACGCTTCATAAATATAATAATATAGTTTCGACACGACTTAAAACGTACTTAAATCAAAAACGTCGAAAATATTAAATATCGAAAGATAATAAAACATAAATTTTCGGGCATCCGTCGATATCGCGATCACTAATAGTTCTCGTCATTCGTTAAAACGTAAATCGCGAGAAATTAAAATAATTACAATAAAATTATTATTATAATAAATTGAGAATATAATATCGATACCCAACGTATTCCTTGCCGGTTTTCATCTAAGCGACATTCTTACTTTAAGTTTCAAGCCATAACCTTCTCGGTTAGCCGATAATTCAAAATTCTCGTTAAAGTAATCATATAATACTTAATAGTCGAGATTAAAATATCGACCTGAAATTCACGGATTGTCACATCATCCCCACCAAATTGGGATCTTCGTCCCGAAGATCAACTTACGTTCTTCCCCGATCGCTTGTTGAAATCAAAGAGTTAAATGTATTTTTGCCCTCGTCTTGAGTTCCATCAGACTTTGACCATAGGAATACGACTTTGCTTCAGTTGCCTAACTTCCTTATCGATAATATCAACAAGTTCTTTGATGAAATGCAACTTCCGTCGATTCATACTTCAATAAGAGGGAGAACAAGATCTTTGTGAGAAAGAAATCTCTTTAAGTTCGACATATGAAAGAGTATTATTATTTCCTTGTAGTTCTCGAGGTAATTTAAGTTTTCATGCCACCGGACTCACTTTCGATATCATCTCGAAGGGTCCAAACTAACGGGGACTTAACTTCCCACATTTTCTAAAATATATAGCACCTTTTCCATGGTGATAACCTTGGCATAAATTTTCGACCTACCTCGAATTCCAAAGGTTTTCGCTTCACATCATCATAACTTTCTTGTCTACTACGAGCAGTTAACAAACGATTCTTATTAGTTAGCGGGATCGATTTATTTATCAGAATAGAATGAGCAGTCAATCAATCAACATTGACACAAATTGAATCATATTCAGACTGAGTTTTCTAGAGCTTAACAATGAATCCATTGTAATTTGCTCTTACTTCCCAGATGATAACGATTAACACAATCGTAATCACTTAAAGGCTTATTTACCTCTTTTTATTCCATAATACATTGTAGGCTCTTTCTATCGATGGATACCGTACACTTAGTACCATACAAATAATGTTTCCATAGGCGAAGAGTAAAAATCATCACTTTTATCGATCCTATGTCAGAGAAATGGTATAGAACTAGCCAAAGATCACACTTTGAGAACTTCGCGTACAACTTTTCGTTCTTTAACAAGTTCAATATAGTCCTTAAGTGTTTGGCATGTTCTTCCTCGTTCTTAGAGCCGATAAAAATATCATCAAGGAAAACGATCATGAATTTATCAAGATACGGCTTACAAATGCGATTCATTAAGTCAATGAATACAGTAGGTGCATTGGTCAACCCAAAAAGTTATAACCCGAAACTTATAATGACCATAACGAGTCTAAACGCCATAATAGGAATATCTTCCTCGCGTATGCGAAGTTGATGGTAAACAGAACGAAGATTAATCTTGGAGAAAACACGAGAATTTTGAAATTGATCAAGTAGATCATAAATTCTTGGAGGTGGGTAACGATTTTCAATCGTTAGCTTATTCAGCTCTCGGTATTCGATGCACATACGAAAAGAACCATATTTCTTCTTAACGAATAAAACCAGAGCTCCCAAAAAAGATGAGCTCGGTCGAAAAAAACCATTATTATATAGTTCTTGCAACTGCACAAATGATTCCTTCAACTCGGATGGTGCTAATTGATATGGCACACGTGCCACAATTGCAGCACCATGAATTAGATCAATTAGGGATTCTATTTACCTTGGAGGCGTAAAACCTGGAAATCTCCCAGAACACTTTGGAATAGTTACAAATGACGAGTAATTCTACTTACTTTTCTTATGATTCCTTCTACGACATTTAAGCTAAGAATAATTCACAACCCTTTTTGATATACTTATGAGCTCTAATGCACGAAACGATTTTCAGCATACCTAGTTCCATTATCAATCTTTTGAAAGTTGGTTCATCTAGTGGTTTGGTGAAGATATCATCCAATTGGTATTGAGTGGGGATGAAATGTAATTCAATGTCCCATTTCACACTGGATTGTTGGATATTGCAATAGCACTAGTGTTATCACAAAAGATTGGTACCCTTTCATATTCTATTTCATAATCAGCCAGTTGTATTTTTATCTATAAAATATTGGCACAACATCCAACAGCTGCCACATTCTCAGCTTCTGCTGAAGACATGGCAATTGATTGTTTCTTTTTAGCACTCTAACACACAAATTTGCCACCCAGCAATTGGTAAGCACGCTTTTTCTGTCGAAATTGCATCCAACATAGTCAGAGTCTGAATACCCTTTGAGATCAAATCCTGAGGACTTAGGGTACCAAAGACCAAGACTAAGGGTAACTTAGGTACCTGGATATTCTCTTAACCGCAATTAGGGGTGACTCATTTGGATTTGCTTGGTACCTTGCACAAAGGCATGTAGAGAACTGAATGTCAGGTCTGCTGGGCGTTAAGTACATCAGAGAACCAATCATACCTCTATCCTGAATCTCAATGAATGATTATTGATAGGTGTGTAAACACCCATCCTTTTACCACTCAATTCTGGCTAAAACAAGACCAAAACACGTATTTAATATCATTTGTTTGGAATTATGCGTGGTTTTTGTGTTTATTGTGTTTTCAGAGCTAACCGGATGAATATTAAAGAAAACATGGGATTGCACGGGTTTTATCAAGGAAAAAAACTAAAGACGAAGTCTATTGTCCAAGAGATGCAAAAGATTTGAAGTCAATGGGCCTATTTGAAGATTTATCGAAGAAAAGGACCAAAGATGGAAGATTTACATATGTCGAAGAAACTCAAGTCTATTTAACGAAGAAATTAAAAGACGAGTTGAATTTAATCGACGACAAATCCTGAATCAGAATCGAAAACGTCAACTTTTCTGAAAAGACAGAAGACAAGAAGAAAGGGAGAAAGCCCACTCACCAACCAACCACTAGGACTATATATAGGGTTTTCCTTCACATTTTAGAGGGAGCTTTTCATTTTTTCTTTTTCCCAGTTTCTTTGTTTCGTAGCTTCACTAACACCATTAGGGTGTTTGGTGATTTTTCATTTTTCCTTCAATCTTGTAAGTTTCAATCATTACTCTTGTTTACTTTTACATTAATCTTTCACTTCCAATCTTTCTATCCATCTTGTTCTTCACAATCTTTTTATTGCAAGTTCTTAAGTTTTTATTTAATTCAAGTTTGATCTTAAAAAGTTGTTGATTTTGTGTTTTTATTGGTGGGATTTGTTACTTATGGTATTTAAATGATTTGTGTTTAATTTGGTAAAACTTTTTTGCTTATTTAGTTTGATTTTGGATTAATTCGTTCTCCTGTTTAAACATCAGTTACTGTTCTTCGCCCAGACATTCCGAATAGACGATTTTCTATTTCCCTTATTCGGAATATTGGATATTCCGAATAGGGCTGTTCACCTTTCTCTTACTCGGAATATTTTACATATTCCGAACAGCTTGTCTTTCCGCATAGTACTTTATTTTCCGAATAGCTCGATTTTCCGAATAGGGTTGTTTTTCCGAATAGACTGTGTTTTTCCGAATAGACTTTTTGTCTGACTTCTTATTCGGAATATTCCGAATAGGGGTCACTTTCTGCTTGGGACTTACTTTCCGCATTGTCCTTTCTTTCCGAATAGCATACTTTTTCCGAATAGCCGAATTTTCCGAATAGAGCATTTATTCCGCATAGGTCAGTTTTTCCGCATGGTGCATTTATTCCGAGTAAGGAAACTTTCCGCATAGAGCTAGTTTGTTCCGTATCTTCATTTATTCCGAACAGAGCAAGTTTTCAGTAAGGACATTTTTCTGTGTAATCATTTATCTGTTAAGTTTCAATTCAGGGCTTATTTCATTTACTGTTTTTGGTTTGTATGTTGATTTGCTTTATTCATTTACCTTTTTAAGTAAAATAGATAAGCAACCCCCACTTTTTGTCACCAAGAACAAATCATTTCACTTTTAACTGAGATCAATTCGAGAGGATACCGAGAATCGAACTTTTCAACAGAGAAAATATCTAGTATCAAATGGCGCCGCTGCCAGCTCTTCTCGTTAAGATCAAAAGTTTTTTGTGAGAACTTGGATTTTGGGATCCGTTCCCCGTGAACGTTACTTTTCATAAAAAATTTCAAAAACACTAAAAAAAATATAAAATTTTCAAAAAAAAACAAAAAAAAAAAAAAATTCAAAAAAATTAAAAAACCATAAAAAACCAAAAATATTTTTGTTAGTTCTTTTGCAGGTGTATGCGCACTCGATCCACGTCTTATCAAGAGCCCGAGCCTCTCGATCACTTAGACATGGCCGGTATACCACCTCCAAACAATAATAACAACAACAACCCACCTTTCAACAACATGAACAATAACAACAACAATGAGCCCCTTCCAGATAATCGCCCTATGATTGAACTGCTGCAAGCTCATGTAGATGGCAACACGGATCCAATTTTCATACCTCCAATTGCCGCCAACAACTTTGAGCTAAAATCAGGCTTTATCCAGATGGTCTCCACTCAACCATTCTTGGGACGTACCATTGATGACCCACACGACCACATCAAGAGATTCTTGCAACTCACTAACACGGTCAAGTTCAATGGTGTTCTACAGGAGGTTATAAGGTTACAACTTTTTCCCTTTTCTTTAGAGGGACAAGCCCGACATTGGCTTGCTAAGGAACCGCCACAGAGTATTCTCTCGTGGAGGGATTTGGAAACAAAGTTTATCAATTACTTTTTTCCACCCTCTCGTACTACCGCATTGCGGAATGAAATCATAAATTTTGAACAAAAGTACGATGAGTCGTTCAGTGAATCTTGGGATCGTTTCAAAGATCTTTTAAGAAAATGCCCACAACATGGTTTTACCAAAGTACATCAAATTAATACTTTTTACAATGGTTTAAGCATGAGTGACCAAGATTCACTGAACAGTGCCTCGGGGGGTAATCTATTGGCTAAGACTTCCAATGCTGCTTGGGACATCATTGAGAATAAATCTCGTGTGCAAACCAAGAGTGTTCGGACCAATGTCGCTAGTGCTAGCACAAGTGACAGCGACAAGCGATTGGACAAAATCACTACGCTTCTTGAATCGCTTGTCACCCACACCGTAAGCAACAACAACAGCAACAATGCCAAAAACACTCAAGTGAACGCTGTCAGCCAACCTTGTGAGATATGCGGTGGTCCTCACTCTTACACAACTTGTACCGCCACCCAAGACTACCCTGCTGAGAATGTGAATGCGGCATATGGCACCTATCCTCAACTTGCTTATCAAGCTAGACCTCAAGGTGACCGTAACTTGCTTAGCTACCTCTCCAACAATTATCTTTCCCCACCTGGCTTTCCTTCTACCAACCCAAACCAACAACAAAACCTTAATCGCCCTACTCAACAACAACAACAACCTCGACAACCATACATACCTCCTCACAAGCAGCAACAACCACCTCAACGTAACAACCAAGTTTACCAACAACCTGCTTATCAACCACCCGTATACAATGCTCCTCCCAACCAAACCACCACTGCATTACACCAAGAGGTTGCAACCTACATGAGGACCAATGATGTGATTGTGGAAAATCTCCAACAGGAAGTGCGAAACTTGAAAGCAGACTTGGTCAAGCAAGGAAACGATTTGAGAGCCGACATGAGAAACACGTTGGATAGCCAAACTAATGATCTGAGGAACATGATGGCTGGTTTCTTCCAAGGTAATCAACCCTCTTCTTCGGGTACTCTTCCGAGTAACACCGTTGCGAATCCAAGAGGGGAGATGAAAGCAATCACCACTCGAAGTGGCAAAGGTACCAAGGAACCCGAGCTTCCTATACCTCCACCGGTGGTTGTGACTAAGGAGAACGAGTCACCTGCTCCTATTCCTCATCCTTCTCCTTCCCCAATTTCTCCACCGCTTCCTTCTACCCCTCCTCCACCCGTGGTTGTGAGTGATCCTATTCTCCCAAAGCCTTCCTCTTCTTCCAATATACCTTATCCATCTAGGTTGCGGAAAGAGAAGCAAAAGAGCAAGGATGATATTCAGGTTTCGAACTTCCTTAAAATGTTCAAACAATTGAATTTCAATATCTCCTTCGCTGAGGCTCTCGCTCACATGCCCAAATACGCGAAAATGTTTAAAGATCTTCTGAGCGACAAGGAAAAGCTCCTCGATATTTCCAACACCCAACTTAATAAGAATTGCTCTGCAGTGCTTTTAAGGAAATTGCCAACTAAGCTTGGTGATCCGGGTCGTTTCCTTATCCCTTGCAATTTCCCGGGAGTAGAGAATTGCATGGCCCTAGCTGATCTAGGTGCCAGTATTAATCTCATGCCTCTAAGTGTTTGGAAGCAATTATCTCTCCCAGAGCTAGTCCCCACCAAAATGACTTTGGAATTAGCTAACCGTACGGTTGCTTATTCGGTGGGGATAGCCGAAGACGTCATTGTAGGAGTCGACAAATTCACCTTCCCTGCTGATTTCGTTGTCGTCAACTAGGAGATGGACCCCCGTGTGCCACTAATTGTTGGTCGTCCATTCTTGAGGACCGGTCGCACTCTCATCGATGTTGAAGCTGGTGAGCTTATTATGAGAGTGGGTGACGATAAAGTAGTCTTCAACATGGGAAAGCTTTCTAAACAGCCTCATTCATACGAGAGTGTTAATTGTATTGACGTTCTTGATGAGGCTTGTGAAGAACACTTTAAAGATGCTTGTAAAAGTATTCCTACCTCTCTTCCCAATTTTGAGACTGTTTCCTCTATCGACTCATCACTATCTCTATTTGGAGAAAGTGATTTCCTTTGGAAAGATTTGGAAGCCACCATGGGAGATGTGCATTTAGACAATGATGATTCTACTACCAATTGGGATGAAGATCTCAGCTTCATTAAAAACCTTCTCAAAGAAGACAATCCTTCTCCTCCATCTCCCACGGTTATTGCTATCGATACTCCGACTTCGAATACGCCTCCCGTTGACAATCCTCCGGATCTAGAACTTAAGGAGTTGCCGCCCCATCTTGAGTATGTATTCCTTGAAGAAGAGAAGAAGTCGCCAGTCATCATTGCTAAGGATTTGAAGGATGAAGAGAAAGCCCGGCTTATCACCGTGTTGAAAGATCATAAGAAGGATATTGCTTGGAAGATTTCGGATATTCGTGGAATTGATCCTCACTTCTGCACACACAAAATTCTCATGGAGGACGACTTTAAGCCCACAATTCAAAGCCAACGAAGGGTGAATCCAAAAATCCATGAAGTCATCAAAACAGAGGTTATCAAACTTCTTGATGCGGGTATGATTTACCCTATTTCGGATTCCCCATGGGTTAGTCCAATCCATTGTGTGCCCAAGAAGGGCGGAATAACCGTTGTTCCCAATGAACACAACGAGTTAATTTCCACTCGTCTCGTTACTGGGTGGAGAGTTTGCATAGACTACCGCAAACTCAATGATGCCACGAGAAAGGATCATTTCCCTCTACCTTTTATGGACCAAATGCTTGAACGTTTAGCGGGTAATGAATATTACTGCTTTCTTGATGGTTTCTCGGGTTATTTTCAAATACCCATCGATCCCCAAGATCAAGAGAAGACAACATTCACTTGTCCCTATGGCACTTTTGCTTACAAAAGAATGCCTTTTGGCTTATGTAATGCGCCCGGGACTTTCCAAAGGTGCATGTTAGCCATCTTCCATGACATGGTTGAACAAACCATGGAAGTCTTCATGGATGATTTCTCGGTCTTCGGGGATTCCTTCTCTTCTTGCCTTGCCAATTTGGAACGTATGCTTAAGCGGTGCGAAGACACTCGCCTTGTTCTAAATTGGGAAAAATGCCATTTTATGGTAAAAGAAGGCATCGTGCTGGGACATAAAATTTCCAAAGCCGGTCTTGAAGTAGACCGTGCTAAAGTCGATGTTATCGCTAAGTTGCCTCCACCTTCAACCGTGAAGGGTGTGAGAAGTTTCCTGGGCCATGCGGGCTTCTACCGTCGATTCATCAAAGATTTTTCTCAAATCGCTCGCCCGATGACCCACCTCTTGGAAAAAGATACTCCTTTTATCTTTTCCAAAGAGTGTCTTGAAGCCTTCAACTCGCTTAAGGATAAGCTAACTAAGGCACCCGTCTTGGTTACCCCCAATTGGGAGCTGCCTTTTGAGTTGATGTGCGATGCTAGTGATTTTGCTATTGGTGCGGTTCTGGGACAAAGAGTGAACAAACACTTCCAACCAATCCATTACGCTAGCAAGACAATGATTGGGGCACAATTGCATTATACGACAACCGAAAAAGAGCTTTTAGCTGTTGTCTATGCTTTTGAAAAATTCCGCCCCTATCTTGTCCTTTCCACCACAATCGTTTACATCGATCATTCCGCGCTGAAGTACTTGTTGACAAAGCAAGATTCCAAACCAAGACTTCTTCGCTGGGTTTTGCTGCTCCAGGAATTTAAAATCGAAATTCGTGATAAAAAAGGAGCAGAAAACCTAGCCGCGGACCATCTTAGCAGACTTGAGGATCCTTACCAAGGGGATCATCCGAACAAAGAAATCAATGATTCTTTTCCCTTGGAGACCTTAATGTCTATAAACTCGAAGTCGAATGAAACCCCTTGGTTTGCGGACTTTGCAAACTACTTGGCGGGTGGAATTCTCAAGGAAGGGTTGACGTCTCAACAAAAGAAAAAGTTCTTCACCGACATCAAGACTTACTTTTGGGACGACCCCTACCTATTCAAACAATGTGCCGACCTGATTATCCGCCGATGTGTTGACGGACCGGCAGCGTCTGAAATCCTTGATGCTTGCCACAAAGGACCCACCGGTGGTCACTTTGGTCCCAACTACACCGCCAAAAAAGTGTTTGATTCGGGATTTTATTGGCCCTCCATATATCGTGACGCTCACGATATGGTTAAAAGATGTGATGTTTGCCAAAAACAAGGCATTATCACACATAAAGACGAGATGCCTCAGAATTTCATTCAAGAGTGTGAAATCTTTGATGTTTGGGGTATCGACTTTATGGGGCCATTCCCTTCTTATAAAGAAAACAAATACATCCTTGTTGCCGTTGACTACGTTTCAAAGTGGGTTGAAGCCAAAGATTTACCTACTAATGACGCAAGGGTGGTTTGTAACTTTTTGAAAGCTCTATTCGCTAGATTCGGTGTGCCTCGCGCCATTATTAGTGATCGTGGGACTCATTTCTGCAATGACCAATTTGCTAGAGTCATGGCTAAGTACGGTGTAAATCATCGTCTTTCCACAGCCTACCACCGACAAACTAATGGCCAGGCTGAAATATCCAACCGAGGACTTAAGCGAATTCTGGAAAGAACCGTAGGAGAGCATCGTGCCTCATGGGCTGATAAACTTGATGATGCTTTGTGGGCTTTTTGTACTGCTTACAAGACCCCGATCGGCTGTACGCCTTATCGTCTTGTGTACGGGAAAGCGTGCCACCTCCCCATTGAGTTGGAGCACAAGGCTTACTGGGCCTTGAAGTGGGCCAATTTTGATATCAACAAAGCCGGTGACCTACGCAAGATCCAACTCAATGAGCTGAATGAACTTCGGAATGAGGCTTATGAAAATTCTTTGATCTATACGGAAAGAACTAAGCTCATTCACGACTCCAAGATCAAAAACCGAGAGTTCCATGTTGGAGACAAAGTCTTACTCTTTAACTCTCGGTTGAAAATCTTTTTGGGCAAGCTCAAATCTCGTTGGTCTGGCCCATTCACCATTGCCCAAATTTTTCCATATGGTACTCTCGAGCTCGCTCAACCTAATGGACCTAATTTTAAGGTGAATGGCCAACGAGTGAAGTTGTACTTTGGTGAGGACACCTCTCAGGAGGTGATTTCATCCCTCACCACGTTCCCCATGAACTAATTTTGGGTCGAGTCAGGCTCGTGACTCGGTTATCAAAAACAAGCGCTCCTCGGGAGGCAACCCGAGTATCTATCCTTTTATGTTTAACCCCTAAGTGTAGGGGAGGACCTATTTTGGTCGTTTGTGTTTGTGTGGTGATGTGATTACAGGGATAAGTGCACTCTTGGAAACTTTGAAGAACCGTGCTCCCGTGTTATCCGAAATCCGATTCTATCTCTCAACTATCGTGATTCAATTTTCTTCATACTCACATTTTAAATTGATCACTTTAGTCGTCTCTTCCTTAACTTGAGTTAACCAACATGCACAATGTCATAAGTGTAGGGGAGACTTTTCCCACATGCTTAAACATTGAGGATAATGTTTATCTTAAGTGTAGGGGGGACTTCTATCGAAGTTTTAAGTGGACTTTTCCATGAAAATGCCTTCATTTAACCGGAAAATCATATTTTTCGACATTTTTCAAATTTTTTATTAACTTTGGCCATTTAGTTGTAATTTTTAAAATTTTTATTGTTGCTTTCATATGTATATATCCCGCAATAAAGTCAAAAATATTAATAAGTGGTGTAGCTAGTTTAGAAATCTTTGACATATTAGGCCCGTTGCGTTTATTTTGACTCAACCCGAATAGACTTATCCAAGTTTATTCTAGCTAGTATCCTTAACCATGTAGACCTTAATTGGTTTATTAGGCTACGTATCCACGAGTCTCATTACTTGAGATTTTAAATTGTGGAGAACGAGAAATGATAGAGTCAATTATAAGTCGGTATTCTTGCGCAAGCTCACTTGGTGTAATTATTTGCCTATTCTCCCATCACTTGCTAATAATTTATCTGCAATAAGTAAGGTCGTACGATTTGAAAGGTTACTTAGCTTCTAGCCCAAGATCGTTTAAAAGTTGCTCGGTAATGATAAGAGTTCATAGCCAAGGCATAACTTATGAAGCGGGGCGCGAAGATTGATGAGTCCGAAAAGGCCCTAACAAGGCATGAGGATTCCATTTTATTGCTAAAGATCCAAGGCGATGTGAAAAGCATTATTCCTAAAAAATATGAAGGATCAAGACTCACGACGAAAAGCAATCAACTCCCATAAAGATCATGGAGAAGTCTATCCGAAAAGACCCTAACAATGTATGAGGATAAATAGATCCAAGTCCGAAAAGGAGGCGGATCGTTGTATCTCAAAATCCCAATTAGAGATTGAAGAAATAATCATGAATTCGTGGTCAACAAAGTTGGAGTTCCCCTCAAAAGTCTCCAAGTGAAGAAACTCTATTATGATGAGAAGGCCATTATCTCAAGAACGTCTCTCGAAGATATGAAGTATGAAGTACATGCCAAATATCGGCCCGAGAAAGGTCTCAAATCGTGAACCGAGTTATGCCAAGATATGAACTTTTTGATATCCCGAGAAGCAGTTTTAAGAGATTTTGTCCTTTAGCTAACTATTGATCAAATCGTCCTACTTTTCTTTTAGCCTAAATAAACTATCGAAATAAGTCCAAAAATGCATCTTTATGATCATTCTAAGACAAAAATAAAATATAAGAGATACACCTAGGAATAAGGGAGTTTAAGCATATAATTAAGCCATGTGTGTAAGTGTTTGATTTACTAACTTATAATAACAATGATCTCGTTTCTATGCTTAGTATGGGGAACGTGAAACTTGAGGGTGATAAATCTTCGCAGCACCTAAGCCCTAATGTAAGTCATTGATTTCTTTGCAAGTTATTTCCATATAGCTATTTTCAAGTGAAAATGGTTTTCTATCCTTTTGTTTATTTTAAAATTTTAATTCCTCTTAGTACTTTAATGATTGTTAAGTAGTATGTCAATAAGGCCAAGGTTGATTAATTATGAGAAAAATGTAAAATTTGCTTTATCACTAAGCATTACATGAGGGCATGGCAATGGTTAAGTGTAGGGGATTTGATAGGTGTGTAAACACCCATCCTTTTACCACTCAATTCTGGCTAAAACAAGACCAAAACACGTATTTAATATCATTTGTTTGGAATTATGCGTGGTTTTTGTGTTTATTGTGTTTTCAGAGCTAACCGGATGAATATTAAAGAAAACATGGGATTACACGGGTTTTATCAAGGAAAAAGACTAAAGACGAAGTCTATTGTCCAAGAGATGCAAAAGATTTGAAGTCAATGGGCCTATTTGAAGATTTATCGAAGAAAAGGACCAAAGATGGAAGATTTACATATGTCGAAGAAACTCAAGTCTATTTAACGAAGAAATTAAAAGACGAGTTGAATTTAATCGACGACAAATCCCGAATCAGAATCGAAAACGTCAACTTTTCTGAAAAGACAGAAGACAAGAAGAAAGGGAGAAAGCCCACTCACCAACCAACCACTAGGACTATATATAGGGTTTTCCTTCACATTTTAGAGGGAGCTTTTCATTTTTTCTTTTTCCCAGTTTCTTTGTTTCGTAGCTTCACCAACACCATTAGGGTGTTTGGTGATTTTTCATTTTTCCTTCAATCTTGTAAGTTTCAATCATTACTCTTGTTTACTTTTACATTAATCTTTCAATTCCAATCTTTCTATCCATCTTGTTCTTCACAATCTTTTTATTGCAAGTTCTTAAGTTTTTATTTGATTCAAGTTTGATCTTAAAAAGTTGTTGATTTTGTGTTTTTATTGGTGGGATTTGTTACTTATGGTATTTAAATGATTTGTGTTTAATTTGGTAAAACCTTTTTGCTTATTTAGTTTGATTTTGGATTAATTCGTTCTCCTGTTTAAACATCAGTTACTGTTCTTCGCCCAGACATTCCGAATAGACGATTTTCTATTTCCCTTATTCGGAATATTGGATATTCCGAATAGGGCTGTTCACCTTTCTCTTACTCGGAATATTTTACATATTCCGAACAGCTTGTCTTTCCGCATAGTACTTTATTTTCCGAATAGCTCGATTTTCCGAATAGGGTTGTTTTTCCGAATAGACTGTGTTTTTCCGAATAGACTTTTTGTCTGACTTCTTATTCGGAATATTCCGAATAGGGGTCACTTTCCGCTTGGGACTTACTTTCCGCATTGTCCTTTCTTTCCGAATAGCATACTTTTTCCGAATAGCCTTTCCGAATAGAGCATTTATTCCGCATAGGTCAGTTTTTCCGCATAGGTCAGTTTTTCCGCATGGTGCATTTATTCCGAGTAAGGAAAGTTTCCGCATAGAGCTAGTTTGTTCCGTATCTTCATTTATTCCGAACAGAGCAAGTTTTCAGTAAGGACATTTTTCTGTGTAATCATTTATCTGTTAAGTTTCAATTCAGGGCTTATTTCATTTACTGTTTTTGGTTTGTATGTTGATTTGCTTTATTCATTTACCTTTTTAAGTAAAATAGATAAGCAACCCCCACTTTTTGTCACCAAGAACAAATCATTTCACTTTTAACTAAGATCAATTCGAGAGGATACCGAGAATCGAACTTTTCAACAGAGAAAATATATAGTATCAATTATCCATTGAGATTGGGTCCTAAATTTTTAGGGGGAACCATTGGTGTTTTTATTGAAGCACAGTTGATGTCATACTTCTTTAGCAGATCCTTGACATATTTTTCTTGATTGATGGAGATGCCTTGGTCAAATTGTTTAATCTAAAGACCATGAAAATAGGTGAGTTCACCCATCATACTCATCTCAAACTTGTTGGTCATAATCTTGGCAAATTGTTTGCAAAGTTTCAAGCTTTTTGAACCAAAGATGATGTGATCCACATGAACTTGCACTAGGATGGTGTCATTTTTAGTCTTATAAATAAACAAGGTGCTATCTATTTTACCTATGACAAATTTATGTTCAATAAGAAAGGTGGAGAGAGTTTTATACCATGCCCTTGGCGATTGCTTCAATCCATACAAAGCTTTATAAAGTTTGTAGACATGATTTGGGTATTCACTACTCTCAAATCAAGGAGGCTGGGTAACATAGACTTCTTATTTCAGATCACCATTGAGGAATGCACTTTTGACATCTATTTTGTATATAGTGAAATCCATGTAAGTAGCATAAGCAAGGAATATAAGTATGGCTTCCATACGTGCAACTAGAGCAAAGGTCTGATCAAAATCAACACCAAACTCTTTACTGTATCCTTGAGCCACCAGCCTGGCCTTATCTTTAACAACCACATTGGTTTCATCCTTCTTGAGTTTGTAAACCCTTTTGGTTCTAGTTGTTGATTTACCATATGGAAGAGGAACCAATTTCCAGATTTTATTTCTTTCAAGTTGATTTAGTTCCTCTTGCATGGCATCTACCCATCCAGGGTGAGTGAGAGCTACAAAAATATTTATAGGTTCAATTTATGAGGGAAAATCTGCAATGATACATTATCCAGGTGAAACAACACTTAGATTTTTAGCTATAACTCTTGTAAGTCTACCATCCCCAGGATTGCCTACTATGTTCACTAGCTGAATGCTATTATTTTTAGTCTAAGACTTTTGAGGGGCTGGCGAGTGGGGACTGGGGAAGTGATTTGAGCTAGATCCTGGGAGATCAGGAGTTTGTGAACTAGCACTAGTGTTCAATTAAGGATATTCAATAGACAAGGGTTCAATCATTTTTGGACTAACTTCTTGTTCAGAAGGTAAGTCTACAAGAACCAATTCTCTAGAACCACTAGAGAGTTTTGGATATCAAGATCAGTTTGATTATTTGATTGATCATCATAATCACTTGTTTGCCACTTATATCTTTGGTCATTTGGATCCATTGATTGACAGCCATCAGTATGAGATACTAAAGGATTTCCTTTGGTGGGACTTGTCATATCTTCAAATAGATCAATGTGAAGAACTCATGGAAAGTTAGTCTGATACTTCCGAGAGGGATCAAAGTGTTGAAATTCATCAGATGGATATTTATGAGTTTCATGGATATGAAGTTCATCCACTGATGGATTAACAAACTTGATGGCTTCAGAACTTCATTGAAGGTGATGTGAAAGGTTTCTTCAATACATTGTATTCTTGTGTTGAATACTATGTATTCTTTTGATACCAGGGAGTATTCAAGGAAATAACCATCATCCGATTTTTTTATCAAACTTACCAAGGTGGTCCTTGTAATTGTAAATGAATACTAGACACCCAAACACATGTAAGAATGTGATGCTTGGAATTCTCCCCCTGAAGACTTCATAGGGAGTCTTCATGTGTCTCTTCACAAATATGGACCTATTCTTAGTGTAGCAAGTAGTGGCTACAACATCTGTCCAAAAATGTTTAGAGAGAGTTGATCCAGCGAGCATTGTTCTTGTTGCTTCAATCAAAGTTATGTTCCTTCTTTCAGCGACACCATTTTGTTTAGGTGTGTAGGGAGATGAGAAATTTTGTGATATTCCTTTGTCATCACAAAACTTGATTAGTGAGTGATTTTTAAATTCAATACCATTGTCAGTCCTGAGTTGTTTGAAATGAGTGTCATTGTGATTTTCAACTCTTTTGGTAAAGGACATGATGGTATTTGGTGCATGAATTTTTGTTGTTAAACATATACCTAGGTGTATATAGAGAACTCATCAACAATGACATGAGTACATTTTTCATGACAAATGGCCCTTGATGAAACTAGGCCAAATAAGTCTATGTGAAGAAGATGAAGACACTCTTTTATTGAGAATGTCTGTTTTTTTTTGAAGTTGGCTCTATGGTGCTTCCCTTTCTCACATGTTGAACATGATTTGTCCTTTGAATAGACTAGAGATGGGAGACCAATACAAAAAATTTGTTTTTCCAGTTGATTGATTGTTTTGAAATTAAGATGTGAAAGTATCTTGTGCCAGAGCCTGCTGGTGATATCTGAAGCTCTAGCAAAGAAACATGTCTCCTGAGTAGAGCTCATGTCCATGTGTTGGAAATACGTTTTACGTATTAGAAAGGATCGGTCACTCCAACAATAGTCTAAGTAATAGCTCGTAGTTAAGTTTTACTTTATTATCCAAACTAGCCCAAGCCAAGCCTACAACTTGTGTGAGGCCGGCGGCCCAATGTAAGCCTAATTCCATCTCATGGGTTTGGGTATATAAACCCTCTCCTTAGTTGGAGAGGGTGGTGGTTCACTTTCATTTTACACATAGTAAAGTGTATTTTCATACTTTCCCTCTCTAAGTGTGTGTGTGTTCTCACCATCTTTCTATCTCTTTCTCTCTCTAGATTAAACATAGATTTACAATATCCTACAAATGGTAACAAGATTCATGGGATGATTTTATTGATTATGTGTTTGTGTTCTTGATTTTCGTGCCTATTTTGATCTAAATCATTCGAACCATTTTTTTTGTGTTTTTTATGGTTTTTTATACAAATCCTCTACATAGTTGTGGTAGAGATTTGGTATATTTAGTTTGGCTAAAAACACAAATTTTTTTGGTGTTTTGATCATTTTTTGGCTTAAAATCTCGAATTGGTTGGGTTTTGTCCGAGAAAAGTGGGAATTTGATCACTGTGGTACTATTCCGACAGAATTCCATCAGAAAAGGGTTTCTATATTCCGATATATATTCCGACAAAATTTCATCGGAAAAGGGTTTCTATATTCCGATACATATTCCGATAGGTATTGTGATTAGATATTCCGATAGGTTATTCCGACAGGGTATTCCGATAGGTTATTCCAACAGGTTATTCCGATAGGTTATTCCGATAGGTTATTCCGACAGGGTATTCCAATAGGTTATTCCGACAGGTCATTCCGATTGGTTATTCCGATAGGGAATTCCGACAGGTTATTCCGATTCGTTATTCCGATAGGTATTTCGACAGGTTATTCCGATAGGTATTGCAGTTTGATATTCCGATAGAGTGATAAGTATTTCAAGATTTTTCAAAAACGTGTTTTTGAAAATTTTCGTGAGCTTTTGTTCGTCTTGGAATTTTTTGGTTCATCGAGAACATACTTTAGGGGATTTCAACATTATTTCTCGGCTTCTACACACAACAACAAACACATTTACTTTCTCTCGTTGTTCGATCAACGTTTGTAAATCTTAACTTATCGAAATGAAGTACGCATCTCTTACAGATAAGTCCATCCTCTCGGGTACGGATAATCGTCCACCAATGTTGGTGAAGACTATGTACGAGGATTGGGCTTCCCGAATGGAACTTTATATGTTGAACAAAGAGAATGGACATCTCATTTTGGCATCAGTGCTCAATGGACCATTGGTATATGGTACAGTGACATAAGGTAATGTTACTCGTCCTTGCACAATGGGTGAACTAACTGGAGATTCTAAGATTCAAGACAAGTGTGATAAAAAAGCTACAAACATCATTCTCCAAGCCCTTCCTCTAGATGTCTACAAACTCGTCAGTAAACATAAAGTTGTAAAAGAGTTATGGGATAGAATTCGTGTTCTAATGCAAGGCACCTCGTTAACTAAACAAGAACGAGAGTGTAAGCTATATGATACATTTGATAAGTTTGCCTATGTCCCCGGGGAGACTCTCAATGATTACTATTTGAAATTCACTCTTTTGATGAATGAGCATAACATATATGGCCTGGAAATTCCTACGTTTCAATTGAACAACAAGTATTTTAACACTCTTCCTTCAGAGTGGAGCAAGTACATGACGACTGTTAAATTAGCTAAGGATTTGTATCAAACTAACGTGGATCAACTTCAAGCTTTTCTTCAACAACACGGATGTCACGTGATTGAGGCTCGATTGTCTACACCTCAAGTTCATGATCCACATGCCATATATGCTTCTCAACAAATAACTCCCCAACAAAACATGGCTTTCACTTATCAACAACCATCATACTTGCAGCAGCCACAACAACACACATATCAGCAACTACAACAACCATCTTATCAACCACTAATGATGCCACAACCTGTATATCAACAAAGTGTTCTTCAACAGCCTTATCCACATCAACCAGCACATCAAGCATCACCATTACAAGCTATCACTTCTCCAATGGGCAATACTCCTCAGCAAGGATATTTTCCAATTGAAGCACCACAAGCACAAGCCTTCTAATCCAATGAACTTCCACCAATTCAGGCACCGGTCTTTACTCCAAATGATACATTTACTGATGTCTTAAACCATCTCACTGCCTACTTGTCAAAACTTGTTGCAACTAGAGGTTTTCCACCAACGAACAATCAGCTCCGCACTTCTTCAAATCCTCGACAACAAGCCACTATTCAAGATGGTCAAGTGACGGTGCAATCCATTCAAGGAAGGAAAAATTCATATGGAACCACAACAAGGACCGTGAACACTCAAGCTGTAAATTCTCAAGCTAGTGGAAATGTAAGCACTATTGGTCCTCAAAAGGTTGTGACTTGCTACAATTGCCGAGGACAAGGTCATATGGCTAGGGAATGCACTCAGCCAAAAAGGAGAAGGGATGCAACGTGGTTTCATGAGAAGATTTATTTCCAGTCGTCTCTACTTCTAATGCAGCATATCAAACAGATGATCTTGACGCATATGATTCAGATTGTGATGACATTCACTCAACCCAAGCTGATCTCGTTGCTAATCTCTCTCACTATGGTTCTGATGTCGTCAGTGAGGTACCAACCACATCTAATAATGTTCAAGATTGTAAAACCCGCATGCTTTTACCATGAATAGTACCCTTACGATCGTACGTACAGGATTAAAACTTTCCTTTTATAACACGTTTAAATTTCATGAACAAGAATTAAAAGTATTACGTACATGTTATAAAACAATAAGTATTTATTACGTATTAACACACGATAATTATTTCAATAATAATTATAATCACGAACATACGAACATGAAATCATGAACGTAATTAATCACGAGCTAATATTACGTATGTATGTATATTTATTACGAACACGAATAAATATTTTAAGTCACGATCGATAACTAATTAGAACACGTAATTTACGAACACGAGAACACACTATTATTTTAGACACGAGAAAGGTTCGGGTTACCCATATGTGGGCCCCTACCAGCGGCTATAACAAGAGAAAAGGGCCTAGCCCATTAATTTTTACTAAACAAGGGGTTAAGGGGAAAAGTTATTTTTCATTTAACACATTTATTAAAAACAAGAAAAACCCTAAAAGCTTTTCCTCCTCCTCCTTTGTTCTTGGCCGCCGGATTTACCATCACCAAGAGGTGATTCAGGTTGATTTTGGTGTTAGATAAATTACAAGGATCGTTGTGTGTTCATCCTTCTTGATTTCACATAATCGGTATAACCTTTAACCTTTTTCTTTTTATGTTTTGATTTATTTAATCACATAAAATCATGCATGTTTTTAATAAACTAATTAAAAATAAGTAATTAAACATGTTGCTAATCATGGGGTAAAATTAATCATGGGTTTAGGGGTGTTTTTGTTGTGGCCGACACCTAACCGAGCCCCAAGGGGGTCTCGGCTTGGCTTATTTCGCACCACCGAGACCATATGGTCTCGGTTTGGTGGTGGTTGTGTCACGGCAGCAGCAAGGGAGGGGAAACCCCAACTTAGGTCAGGGTATGGTGATGGTTACGGGTCTGGTTCATGGGTTTTAATCACGGGTTCGGTTCACACATGTTTAGAATAAAAACACGGTCCGGTTCATGAGTTGTTTTTCAAGGTTTATTATTTTTTTTTACAAGTTATATTATTTTTCAAGATTTAAATTAAATTAATTAACAGCATGAACATGATTAATTTAATTTACATGACTTAGGTTATTAATTTAGTTATTAATTCATGAATTTTAACCTAAGTATTTATCTTTTAATTAGACTATATAATTAATTAATTATTAAAACCATGACTATAATTAATTAATTCACATGACTTAGGTTATATTATTAATAGATAATAATACATGTTTTAACCTAAGTATTTTACCTTTATTTAATTAAAATCATGTTATATTTAATTAAATACTTTAACCTATAGTTTATTTAATTCACATGAAATAATTAATAAACTATACTATATAATCACATGACTTAGAATATTAATTAGTAAAACACTTAAGCTTATTTAATTAGCTTAATTATCCAGCTTATATCTATTTATGGAAACTTTCTATTTTTAGAAACTTATTTATTTAAGGCAGCTAATCTATTTATGGAAACTCTCAATTTTTAGAAACTTATCTATTTTAAGCAGTAAATCTATTTTTGGAAACTTTCTTTTTTTGGAAACTTTCTATTTTTGGAAACTTTCTATTTTTGGAAACTTTCTATTTTTGGTAACTTTCTATTTTTGGAAACTTTCTATTTTAGGAAACCTTCTATTTTTAGAAAGTTACTTATTATTACACAACAAGTATAATAATACATGAAATACAAGTAATACTTAATCAGAATAGACAGAATATATGATAAACACAGTATAAGGCTTAAATCTGTAAAACATGACATATAAAACAAGCTAAGACATGATATAAAACCAGTTACGTACTCAGTAATCAGATACTTATACACGTATGTATTTATGTAGCATTAGTGATACCGAAGTAGGACCGTCTTCCGTTCGTCTTCTTCGTTCACTGGACATAAGGTACAGATTCTCCGTCCTTTCAGTATGGACATTCTTTCCTTATTAGGATTTCCCCGTATGCAGCCAACTGTTTTCCCCAGTATATGTTTTATATGTTTTGATTGCTTATGTTTAAATTAGAATACCTAAAGCCATACACATGCATGACCAGTTTCACCTAGTTATGGAGGTACCATAACCATAACACTAGAGGTACTGGTGTTATGACTTCACCATGGCGGAGTGATAGCTCGTGGCGTCCCTTTCAGCTTTTGGCCATTTATTATATTATCAGGTGGGGCGTATGGGTGCATCCTAGTTACATGTTTTTAGCAGATT
Organism: Glebionis coronaria; assembly: GCA_025667525.1. Lineage (NCBI taxonomy): Eukaryota > Viridiplantae > Streptophyta > Magnoliopsida > Asterales > Asteraceae > Glebionis > Glebionis coronaria. Next base: position 312,755,150 of record CM046880.1, on the reverse strand, counting down.
ACTCAGTGTGAATGTGGTGTGTGCCTTGCATCCTTCACAAGGAGCTGATCCCTCCTACCCAAAACCAGTATATTAAATTAGAGACAACCCCTCTAATTTGCATGACGAGGTCACCCCTCCAAGTATTCATGCACGTTGATATTTCATGACCTATATTGGCTAATGGTAAATATGTTAAACAGTTTTTACAAGATAAACATAAGGCTTTTCAAACTATAAAACCAGTTTTACTAAGTTACACCAGGTTATCCAGGACATATACATTTCCGCTGCTATATGTTATTCATGCTTATATTATTCATTTCATGCTTGTATATCCGTGAACTGAGCGTTATGCTCAGCCGTTACTTTCCTTTCCATGTCCCAAAACGGCAGGTACCCAAGGACAAACTCGAACATTGGGAGGACATGCATAGGATGGAAGCTGCCATAGACTTCTTCTCCTTTTGCCTTCATATACTTATGCTTGTTTTGTCATTTCTCATTTCATTTACTTTATTTATGTTTTGGGCATATGTTTGGGAACCGATGTTTGATTATGGTTTTCCCTATGGTCATGTATGTTTTAGTACATATTACCTTGCATGCTTTGATGACACGCCATAATTACGCATAACGTTCCACTTATCAAAGTGGGGTGTTACAATTATGGTATCAGAGACAAGGCTTCGACCTGTAGGCTCTAAAACTCGACCTGTTACTAGTGGGTAGTCACCAGGAGCTTCCTAAGACAACGCTTGTTATTCCACGAATTGATGTTTTCAGCACATAGTTGTTTTAACCATGATGTTTTCAGCACCTTGAGGTTTTAACCTTGATGTTTTTCATCGATATTGTTTTACTAATATGGATGGACAACCGTCATTCATATTTAGTTATGTGTCATTGTTTCATGCATGACGTTCCTCGTAAACTGTGACTATGTGGACTGAACCTCAGTAGTTCATAATTAGTCACATAAAATTTTTTTCTGATAAGTTTTGACAGATGAGTGTCATTTATTTATGTTTCATGTATCACTGTTGCAGGGATTATGACTAAGTAATGGTTGGTACAGGACTGGCCCTATTTACTCGCATGTGCTCTTATCGAAACTTTTAACTTTGGGACCGACCCATAGGCGTCCCCTCGCCATGTCTTTTGTTTTGGGACCGACCCATAGGCGTCCCCTCGCACATATAAATGTTTTTATAAACTACATCATGCATTCATGCACTGTTTTTCATGCATAAAATTTTTCTCATGATTTATTGGCATAATTTTTTTTTCATGTCCCCTCATAAGTTACTATGTTTTTATGTCAAGTATGTCTTCATACTGTCATGGTTAACTTCAGTTTCATGCTGATTATGTTATACACTCCTTCATGTTAAATTGTTTCATGTTTCTTCATGATAATTCCGTCTTCATGTTGATTACGTTTTACGCCTCTTTTGTTATTTATGCTTTCATGCAAGACATTGTTGGATTTCATTGAATCCTGCTTTCATGATAGTCATGGTTGGTTTTCATTGATCATGCTTTCAGGCAAATCATCGTTGAATTTTGTGTAACCACACTTTAACGTTTCTCTATACAACCAGAATGATGTCTATGCTAATATTGCTAGGCTATCATGATGATCAGCCCGGTTTGGTCTTTAAACCATGTAAATCATGTCAAAAGATCAGCCCATATCAATCATTTCATGTGTATCCCACGTGTACTCCACGTACAGTATTCCATGTGTATTACACGTACCATAATCCATGTGTATTTCACTTACAATACTCCATGAGTATTCACTAGTCGATTCTAAATCATCTCATGCGTAATCCAATTGTTGATGTTCTGCAAATTATTGATGCCGCTCATAGCTTGGAGATGTTACTAAAGATGATGCTGCTGATATTTGGAGACGCTACGAGATGCTGATGCTGTTCACAACCTGGAGATCGTACAAGACAAAGATAAAGGAGTTAGATCAAACCGATCGGACGAGAAGAAGCTTCACCACCAGACGATTTCCATCAATAATTGTTACGAATTATTAGTTACATGTCACACGTCACTCAGTTGTCGTTTCAGTCATATGAGTGGAGACCGGACCAGCCGGCCAATCAGCTGAATAGTTACATGAATCACAGTCATGAGAATGACCGTCATGAAACTGACAGACAAGACGATAGTAACCACTACTATGACAGCAACTATCCTAGAAATCACAACTGAAGCTCCGGCCACGGACGTGATCCGAAATACAAAGGATCAGCGGTCCAACCGATCCACCAATTTTGGCATAATAACCTAATATTTGTAGTTCTATTTGTTTCACATCTCGAGACACATGTCAAGACATCAGTCAAGACACATGTCTCACGTATACTTTCTCGAGACACATGTCTCACGTATACTTTCTAAAGACACATGTCAAGACATCAGTCAATACACATGTCTCACGTATACTTTCTGAAGACACATGTCAAGACATCAGTCAAGACACATGTCTCACGTATACTTTCTAAAGACACATGTCAAGACATCAGTCAAGACACATGTCTCACGTATACTTTCTGAAGACACATGTCAAGATACCAGACAAGACACATGTCATGCTTACATTTCCCAAGACACGAGTCAAGACACTTGACTCACGTCCAATTATGGAACATTTCTAAGAAATTCAGGGTACCCTCCAAGAGTATATCAATTTTGTTGTGCCATGTATTAATCAGGCCTCAAGAATTCCAGTACCATTACCGGGGCATCAGTGAGAACTGTCAAGTTGTCGATGACACTTTCATTTCTTTCACCATATTTCATATATTCATGACCATGAAGGACGCCATTCGTATTCCCCAAGTATATGAAGGTTTTCCTTCAGCCTAATGATAAGATCCAAGCTGCGAACGCATTACCTCAGACAGATGCAAGTTGAATTTAATCCAAATTATGGACTACGAACATCACACCATGCTACGATTCATGACTATGTACAGTGATATTCAGGCTCTTGAATACATTCAGCTTGATTTTCCATCAGGAAAATCCGTACAAATTATCTATGCTTACAAGCACGTGCGTCGTTAGCTATTACTGCTAAAATATTCTAGCTGTCAGTTAAGACACGACCACTTAAGTCCTTTTACGCATAACCAGAGGATTATTCCAAAACCGTCCCATATACTCTAGAAGAACCTTCAAGGAGAAGGACGGTAACATGAAATTATGTGTCGACTACTGTCGATTTTAAACAAATCACCATTTGTAACCGTTACTCTCCTCCACGTATTGACAAGATCGGATTTATTTAGGGTGTTAAGCACTTTCCAAGATCGGATTCATGATCATGCTGCCAACAGCAACGAGTAAAAGAGAAGGACATGTTCATGACTGCTATTCGTACACGACTCGGTCGTGTTAGACTCATGGTTTTGTTTTAGTCTCATAAATGCTCCAGCAGCATTATAGGCTAATAAATTGAGTTTCCATGAACTCATAAACAAATTCATCAGTGTTTCATCTATGACAACCTAACCTTCTCTAAAGTCTATAGAAGAGCAGGGAGACCATATTTGCACTATGTTGCAAGTTCTACGGCGGGAGAAATTTCACCCTGAAATTTTCAATATAAATTCCGGTTGATTACAGTGACACGCTGAATCACATGGATTCGCACGGTTAATCTTACCATGACCCAGCTTATGCGTAAAGGTGAGAACCCTACACTATATTAGGTGTTCCAGAAAATCCTACGCTAAGAGAAGTCTAATTTCGGAGACATATAGTTCCGCAAATTTCTATGTATCAAGTTTCTACGAAGCAAGATACAGTTACATTCATATCTAAGTATCTGACATACCAACAGGCTAAGATATAACCAACTGACTGGGAAGTTAAGCCATCATTGAAATTATGAATAGAAATGGGACAAGATCTCCATGGATTTTGGTTACCAGATTAACGTAAACTCAGAAGAAGCATGATATCTGTGTTATTGCCAACAGTTTGATCAAGTCTGCAGAATCCTTACATCCACAAGGATTTCAGAACCAATAGATTAATCAAACATGTTCCAGCCAAGGCTCATCAGATCACTTGGTAACCCCTCAGCTATCGGGTTAGAAAAAGGTCCACATTTGTGCTCCTTATTTGCTTTCATCCTTGTTCTAATTTCACGACTTGTTTTCATGCTCACGTTCATGACACTATTCACGTTCATGATCGTATCTTGGCTTACGATTTTTTACGTTCATCTTCGTTCTAGGAAGTTTTACAAGAACTGGAGAGACCAGAATCAAGCTTGGTATAACTCCCTATCCTCAGATAGACGTTTCACGTCACATTCCATGTCTCACCTTGTAGCATTTGGCGTTACCGCAGTCGTATTCCATGTTCACGATATGTTTCACATGTCATGTTCATTCCACGTTCCTCATATCACGTTCACGATATGTTACACGTATCATGGATCATGATATCTTTGCTCATACTACACTCACCATATCTCCATGTATCACGTTCAAATTTTTTCACGTATCACGTTCAAAATTTTTCACGTACTACGTTTCAATATGCCTCGCGCATCGTTTCTAAGTATCAGTTAGGTTAGATTATTTTGCATCGTAATGTCTCAGTTCTCCTTGCATGTTATTTCTGTTATCTTACGTAGAGGACAATGAACTCTTCGTGTTTTCAATTAAAGGTCAAGAGGACCAAGATTTATCATGGTGTCAAGATCTTGAGAAGGAACCGTTCCAAGAGGGAAGCCACTTGGAAACAGACAAGTTCATCCGGGCTTCTTATCCATTTTCTATTTATCGATTAGATACGTTCTTTCAGTCACATCACGTTCCATATCCTTTCAAGACATGTCACGTTCCTTTCTACCATGTGACATTCAGATCCTTTTATCTTACATACCCTCTCAGTTCGATTCGGGTATGTTTCGCTTCCAGTTACGATATCTATAATTCAGGGAAAAATTATTCTTTTTAGGGGGGAAGAGTTGTAAAACCCGCATGCTTTTACCATGAATAGTACCCTTACGATCGTATGTACAGGATTAAAACTTTCCTTTTATAGCACGTTTACGTTTCATGAACAACAATTACAAGTATTGTGTACGTGTTATAACACGATAAGTATTTATTACGTATTAACACACGATAACTATTTCAATAATAATTATAATCACGAACATACGAACATGAAATCATGAGCTAATATTACGTATGTATGTATATTTATTACGAACACGAATAAATATTTTAAGTCACGATCGATAACTAATTAGAAAACGTAATTTACGAACACGAGAACACACTATTATTCTAGACACGAGAAAGGTTCGGGTTACCCTTATGTGGGCCCCTACCCGTGGCTAAAGAAGAGAAAAGGGCCTAGCCCATTAAATTTTACTAAACAAGGGGTTAAGGGGAAAAGTTATTTTTCATTTAACACATTTATTAAAAACAAGAAAAACCCTAAAAGCTTTTCCTCCTCCTCCTTTGTTCTTGGCCGCCGGGTTTAGCATCACCAAAAGGTGATTCGGGTTGATTTTGGTGTTAGATAAATTACAAGGATAGTTGTGTGTTCATCCTTCTTGATTTCACGTAATCGGTGTAACCTTTAACCTTTTCTTTTTATGTTTTGATTTATTTAATCACATAAAATCATGCATGTTTTTAATAAACTAATTAAAAACACTTAATTAAACATGTTGCTAATCATGGGGTAAAATCAATCATGGGTTTAGGCTTGGCTTATTTTGCACCTAACCGAGCCCCAAGGGGGTCTCGGCTTGGCTTATTTTGCCGACGCCTAACCGAGCCCCAAGGGGGTAAAATCATGCATGTGTTTTTGTTGTGGCCGACGCCTAACCGAGCCCCAAGGGGGTCTCGGCTTGGCTTATTTTGCACCACCGAGACCATATGGTCTCGGTTTGGTGGTGGTTGTGTCACGGTAGCAGCAAGGCATGGGAAACCCAGACTTAGGTCGGGGTATGGTGATGGTTACGGGTCCAGTTCATGGGTTTTAATCACGGGTCCGGTTCACACATGTTTAGAATAAAAACATGGTCTGGTTCATGAGTTATTTTTCAAGGGTTATTATTTTTTTTACAAGTTATATTATTTTTCAAGATTTAAATTAAATTATTTAAAAGCATGAACATGATTAATTTCATTTACATGACTTAGGTTATTAATTTAGTTATTAATTCATGAATTTTAACCTAAGTATTTATCTTTTAATTAGACTATATAATTAATTAATTATTAAAACCATGACTATAATTAATTAATTCACATGACTTAGGTTATATTTCATAATAGATAATAATACATGTTTTAACCTAAGTATTTTACCTTTATTTAATTAAAATCATGTTATATTTAATTAAATACTTTAACCTATAGTTTATTTAATTCACATGAAATAATTAATAAACTATACTATATAATCACATGACTTAGAATATTAATCAGTAAAATACTTAAGCTTATATAATTAGCTTAATTATCCAGCTTATATCTATTTATAGAAACTTTCTATTTTTAGAAACTTATTTATTTAAGGCAACTAATCTATTTATGGAAACTTTCTATTTTTAGAAACTTATCTATTTTAAGCAGTAATTCTCTTTTTGGAAACTTTCTATTTTTGGAAACTTTCTATATTTGATAACTTTCTATTTTTTGAAACTTTCTATTTTAGGAAACCTGCTATTTTTAGAAAGTTACTTATTATTACACAACAAGTATAATAATACATGAAATACAAGTAATACTTAATCAGAATAGACAGAATATATGATAAACACAGTATAAAGCTTAATCAGTAAAACATGACATGAACATATAAAACAAGCTAAGACATGATATAAAATCAGTTACGTACTCAGTAATCAGATACTTATACACGTATGTATTTATGTAGCATTAGTGATATCGAAGTAGGACTCTCTTCCGTTCTTCTTCTTCGTTCACTGGACATAAGGTACGGATTCTCCGACCTTTCAGTATGGACATTCTTTCCATATTAGGATTTCCCCATATGCAGCCAATTGTTTTCCCCAGTATATATTTTATATGTTTTGATTGCTTATGTTTAAATTAGAATACCTAAAGCCATATACATGCATGACCAGTTTCACCTAGTTATGGAGGTACCATAACCATAACACTAGGCACTGGTGTTATGACTTTACCACGACGAAGTGATAGCTCGTGGCGTCCCTTTCAGCTTTTGGCCATTTTTTATATTATCAGGTGGGGCGTATGGGTGCATCCTAGTTACATGTTTTCAACAGATTACTCAGTGTGAATGTGGTGTGTGCCTTGCATCCTTCACAAGGAGTTGAACCCCCCTACCCAAAACCAGTATATTAAATTAGATGCAGCCCGTCTAATTTGCATGACGAGGTCACCCCTCCAAGTATTCATGCACGTTGATATTTCATGACCTATATTGGCTAATGGTAAATATGTTAAACAGTTTTTACAAGATAAACATAAGGCTTTTCAAACTATAAAACCAGTTGTACTAAGTTACACCAGGTTATCCAGGACATATACATTTCCGCTGCTATATGTTATTCATGCTTATATTATTCATTTCATGCTTGTATATCCGTGCACTGAGCGTTATGCTCAGCGTTACTTTCCTTTCCATGTCCCAAAACGGCAGGTACCTAAGGACAGACTCAAGCATTTGGAGGACATGCATAGGATGGAAGTTGCCATAGACTTCTTCTCCTTTTGCCTTAATATACTTATGCTTGTTTTGTCATTTCTCATTTCATTTACTTTATTTATGTTTTGGGCTTATGTTTGGGAACCGATGTTTGATTCCGGTTTTCCCTATGGTCATGTATGTTTTAGTACATATTACCTTGCATGCTTTGATGACACGTCATAATTACGCGTAACGGTCCACTTATCAAAGTGGGGTGTTACAATGATATTCCACATCATGTTGAGCATGAAAATGACAACCTCAAACAACATTCGGGAACTAGTATCTCAAATGATGTGGTATCCAATCCAACACATTCGAGTGAAATTCAACCAAATGCTACGACGGGTATGGAATCTTATGATCAACGTGATCTGGTAATGGTGCCTAAACATATTATTGATAACATGAATGTGGCTGTTCGACAAACCGTAGATATGAATGCCAACCTAATCGCTGAGCTTGCGTTGTATAAGGAAAAGGTCAAAACTTTTGAAATGGTCCCTCAAGCAGAAAAAATAACTTATTTTAAATTTGACCAATTTTGGTTATTGGACACTTAAAAGAAATAAAATCATTAAAAGCTAATCTTTCTAATGAATTAAAAGAAAAAGAGTCAGTTGTAAATGATTTTCAGAAACTTAAAATAGATTTTGAAACACCTGAGTCTAAAAAGTTTGAATCGGAAATTAATGCTACCTAACTTCTTAAATTCAAGGAACAACAACTTTTAAAACAATACGCTTCTATAGAAAAGGTTCATATTTTAACTAAATCGTTTAATGAACTCGAAATTAAGCGTCTTCAAGATTTAAAATCATTGGCTACAGCTATTTAATAGAAAACGGGTCCGTGTTTAAGGGGGAGCAAATATTAAATCTTCGTGGAATCAAATTTGGTCTTTAAAACGGATTGTCGGAAAATATTAACTATTCATCATTATTTGTTATGCTATGTGTGCTTTGTGTGGAATATAAATTCATGACTAGGTTATTGAATTTTGTCGTTAAGATTTTGTGGTCGTGTTTGTGAACGGGTTTGTTTTGTTAAGTTGATTCGGTTAACTCTAAAATAACTTTAACTAGAATTTTAAAACCGGGGGACCATTCTTGCAAGTTTTACAAAATGGTCGGTGTATGAGTCAACTTGACAACATGTTGACCAAGTCAAAACTTCTCACCCCCCCTCTTCCCTGTCACAATCGCAAACACACACAACTCTTATTCATCCGCCATTGTTGAAAATCTTCAACACCTTCGTTCCTTGTGTTTTCACATTTCTGATTATTGCTCATCTTCTAGGTACGGTATTATGCTACTATTACTACCACTAACACATCATTTCATTCATCTAAAACTATTCAGATTCCCGTGTTCATATCCAAGATTTAGGGTCTCGTGTTTTTAACTATGAGTATGGTATTTAGGTTGTGGGATTTGTTCTATATGATTCGATTATCATTGGGTTTGCCCAGAATCACTTAAAACATTGCCTAAGTTCCTGGATCTAGAAGTCAACGTTTAAGATCGGATCCCTATCACGGATTTCGATGTACATTATGATACCATCATTGCGATGCTTGTCATTGCGATGAGCCATTCCGATGACTCATTGCGATGGGCTATTGCGATGAGTCATTTCGATGGCTCATTGCGATGTGTCATTGCGATGGTTCATTGCGATGGGCTGTTGCGATGGGTCATTCCGATGGCTCGTTGTGATGGCTCATTGCGATGGGTCATTACGATGGCACATTGCGATGGCATATTGCGATGACGCATTCTGATGCGTTATTGCGATGGCTTCGCAGTAGGTATTGCGATGGGTCATATTGCGATGGATTCTCATTTATTCCGATGGAAATGTACTTATTGCGATGGACATAGATATTGCGATAGGACTTTAATTCATTAGGATTACGATGCTTGATTCATTGCGATGGCTTGGTTAAGATTCTGATGGATTGATACATTGCGATGGACTTAGGATTCTTATGATTATGCACTTGCCTTAGACTGTCTAATGAGTTCGGCCTAGCTTGCACTATTTCCTCATTAGGTTTTAAATTCATTAGGGCCACTAACACGAAACCAAGTTTTATTGAAACGAGTTAATTTTTATCTCATAAGAATACTTGAACGGTTTCTTATTACAGAAGTTCATCTTATTTAATAAGTTGATTCGTATGTAAACAAAAGAGATACAAATTACTTAGTAAATGTCTTGTGTTTTGTTTCCAGGCCATGGAAGACAAAGCTTCATCTTTGTTCAAGCCCACTATATTTTGGGTTGAGGATAATCCTACAATTCCTGACGTAGTGGTTGAAACTAAACCAAAACCCACTAAAGTTTTGGTTGAAACTAAACCAAGACCTACTGAGGTGTTAGTAGAAATCAAACCTAGACCTACTGAGGTTCTGACCACCAAGATATCCAAGTATTTTAAGAACTAATGCTAGGTTGTTATCTCTTTAGAATAAAAATGTCTTTGGTATATCAGTCATTTTCCTAAGTGTGTTGTTAAATGTAAGGACCTTGTTCATCTGAACTATGTTTTTATGTTGTTTCTCTATAATTTGTGGTAATAATTGTTATGGATTTTTCCTAAGATTCAACTTGGCATAGACTTCAAATATATATATATATATATATATATATATATATATATATATATATATATATATATATATATATATATATATATATATATATATATATATATATATATATATATATATATATGTTGTGTATATCATTTGTGCTTATGTCATCAAAGAAGGAAAATGTCAACTACAGAGGAACAACAACGACTTCGTGATCTTGAACTTGTTTCGCTCAGCGATAGGCTTTCATATGCTGAGAACAACTCTCGATTACAAGATGATTTTGATCCGTCCTTACCAGCTTTCAAAATTGCCACGGATATCCTAGACATCTCACCCATCAGAGATACACTCAGATGTACTGTATCTGTTCCCGAAGTCTACATGCATGAATTCTGGAACATTGCATCTTTCTCCAAAAAGACTATCTCTTTCCAGTTGAACAAAACACCAAGGGTCCTCAGCTTGAGCATTTTTTGGAAATTGTTTAAACTTCCTAGGTTGGCACAAGGAGAACAATTTGTGGCTAACCCAAAGAACGATGAAGTGCTTCGAGTCATTCGTGCCATGAATTATGAAGGGGAAATCCACAACCTATCCCAGTTTAACACCTCACACATAGGGCAACCATGGAAAGCACTTATCACCATTATTGTCAAGTGTCTAACTGGAAAAACTAGGGGAACTGATGCAATGAGACCACCATAGGCTCACTTATTTTGGGGTTTGTATACTGCATCTAAAGTAGACTATGCACTTTTTCTCTGGCAAGAATTTTGTTATCAGTTTACTGGAACGAAGACGAAATCCGTGCATCTTCCATTCCCGAGATTCACCAAGCTCATTATCAGTCACTTTATAAAGAATGACCCAACCATTGACACTCGTGGGAATTTCTTCTATCACACCAAAGATGACGATTATGTGATTCTCACAATGAACGCAGACACTAATTCCACAAAGTATGCATTACTTCCTGCCCTAGTTACCGACACAATGCTTAATGATGGAATCAAGGAGAGTGATAAATACCAAGAGATGCTTAATGATATTGACGCACAGTTTAAACGTGCAAATTCACATCCTTCAGAGAAGCAAAAAGGTAAACGCAAGAAAAGAGTTTCAAAGCGCCAATCAGCTGCTTCTTCTAAAGATAAAGGCCCAGAAAAATGTAAATTGTTGATGAAGATGATGAAGATGAGCTGATCCATACTGAAGAAGAACCGAAAGAAGTACCACTCCGCAGGCCTAAGAAAGCAAGGAAAGCTAAAGGCAAAGAGGCAAGTGTTGCTCCAAATGAACCTACTCAACAACAAATTTCTGAAGCCAAAAGACTACACATTGTTCTTCAACAAAGCCGACAGGAAGCTTTTGGAGGATCAGGCTCAAGAGTGTTTGAAGACTTAGCAGATTTTGGTAATCCTGATGATGATACGTCATTTTATGACGATCCTACTAAGGAAGATACTTATGAAGATGCATATGAAGATGCTGCTAACTATCATTTTGAAAGTCGTGAACAAAGTGAAGAACGTGAGAGCAGTGCTGACACTGATACAAGCATGATGTATCGAGATGCCAATATCACCACATCTTTACCACAACCGACTCACATGGTGCTAAATGAAGATGCTCATGCAACTTTCATACCAGAAACGCAACTTCAAAGTAAGTCTACTTCAAACTCTGATGATGTTATGAAATATCTCAATTTAGAAGGGGAGGGTGTCGAGGTCACCAACACTGATCCGTCAACAAATGAAGGAATGGTGGATGTTCTTATAACTACTATTACATCAACCACCACTCCACTACTATCCACCCCGGTCATCAGTGAGGTCATAACAACCACTATCACACCCACACTTGTTGAACAACCAGTATCAACCACCACCCTCACCACTGAATCTACACCGTCATCCACAGCCGAACAACCTGTATCAAACACAGCCCCTATCACTGAATCTACACCAACACCTATCCCTATACAACCAGTATCATCCACCACCACCTTAACGGTTACGGTTACACCTCCACTAACAGAACCACAAGTATCATCCACATCCAATCCCTTCCTCACAGTCAATGATCCACTAATCCAGTCTCTTCAACAACAACTAGAGGCTCAAGCTACACAAATAGCTACATTGACTGAAAGGTTCACCACTCCTCCTAAGGAACCGCAACCTGATGAGCCTACTCTTCAGAAACTAACAGTCAGAGTGTCCAAACTTAAAGAACAACATAAATCATTTCTTAAAGAGAAGAAAACTCGGGATAAAGAAAATGCTGCTTTTCTCGGGTCCATTGACGAGCAGATGACCACGATCATTCGACGAGAAGTCAAGTCTTATGTTGATCAACAACTACCAAATCTTGTCGGTAATGGTTTATCTACTCTTCAACTAATGACATTGTTACAGACACGTCTGCTAGATATGAAAGCTCATAAATCGAAATACAAACGCAAAGTTCTGCAATATCTCAACAAAGCAATTCTTGAAGAGACACCTGCAGACACTACCGACTCTGAGTCTAACGATGAAGATGAGCTAGAAGAGGAAGATGAAGAGGGTAACGGTGGAGAGGATGATGGTAACAATGATCAAAATGAGGATAAGGATAAAGAAGGAGATGAGGAGGAAGAAGAGGATGAAGAAGGAAAGGATAAGGATAAAGATGAAGATAAGGACGAGGACGAGGATACAGATGATGATCAGGATGACGATGATGATAATGACAAGGGTAATGAAATCAACAAGGGCGATAAGAATGACGACACGGGTACAAATGCCGAAGAGTCAAACAAGGATGACAATGATACGGCTACTCAGAAAGGTTTAGAGGAAACTGCAGAAAACATTGCTGACACCATAGAAAAGACGTTGGAGTCAATAGTACCAGAACTCAGCAAGTTGCTACAGGTATATCTACTGCACCAGAATTCACTACTGATTCTCACATTGAAGCTGTAGAATATATGCAAGTAGAAGAACCAATAGAGCCAATGCTTGAAGAAGAACCTCACGATGATATACCGGTGATGCAAAATCAACCTTCCACACCATCTGCAGATCAGCATGACGTTGATATGGAAGTTTAAGATTTAAATGTTCCAGAACCGACATTTGCTGAATCTCTTATCATCGATGATACTATCCAAGAGCAACTTTGGCTAACAAATGCAGCACCACAGCATCCATTTGACACTGCAACTGAAATGGAGCTGACTCAATTCCTCAACAACCCTATCGATTTCTCAGCTTTTCTAAGGTATTCTCATGGGAAACCGACGATGACTCCGGATCTGATAAAATGGCAGCTGCAAATGTGGACTTCTTTGACACGTTAAAGATCATCCATAATGAAGCAGAATATCACCTGAATGAGCTTACAAAGGCAATGAGAGCGACAACTACAGGAATTCAGACTCCCGTGTTGCGACCTCTTACACCAACGATCATCACCGGTTCTGCCACTATCCCAATAGAGCATTTTGTCTCTCACGATCTTGAATACCTTGAAAATGGAGCAAAGAAATATGCCACATCACTAACAATGCTCAAGGCTGTCAACTTGGAGAATGTTCCATGGATAGAGGATAAAGTGCCTGACTCAATATGGAGAAAGAAGCTGCTAAAGTTCTATGATACCTATGCATCACTTGGCATATCTCACTGGAATCAAAAGAAAAAGTTAGCTTACAATCACTTCCATCGTCCTAAGAGAGGTGCTTCTATTGTCTCAGCTCACATAATCAAAAGCATCCAAGGAGCAACCACTCAGACAGTCTTCGGTTATGATTACTTGAATGTAATCGTGTTCAAACGTACCGATGAGAAAGAATACTGCATTGACGAAAGTGATCTCCAGTACCTTCAACTTGAAGACATCGAAGATCTTTTGTTGCTATTGGCTCAAGAAAAAGTTGATCATCTACCACCAGAGATTATCATAGCCATGAGCTCCAACTTTCGTCAATATGCCAGGAAAATAGTCATTCAAAACCGGGTGGAAGACTTTCAACTTAGAGTAGAAAGCTATCAGAAGAAGCTAAACCAGAACGTCCCCATACGACTCCACTCAGTAATTTTCATAAGAACAAGAAGGTTTACATGGGGACCACAACGCCGGAAGCAGGGATCTTTTATCCAAATGGGACTGGCGTCATGTAATTTATGCGATTCTCAGAACTGCACAAATTCAGTGATGGAACGCTAAAGAATGTTCGAGATGATCTGTCGGTTCTCAACGCTAACTTACCTCTTCCGGCAGTCAAATACACCTGGACAACCCAGTGCAAAATGGGAGCATCGTATGCAATCAGGAAGATTGAGGAACTTCTAAGGAAGCGTCGGTTGCTACGAAGTATAGAACGATTCATCGGTGGACGACCATATGGAGCTCACCATCGGTTCACGGAACGAACCAATTAATTCTGGTTCGTCTTATAACAGGTCAACTCCATATGTCTATAATTGTGAATATGTTATTTTTTTTTACTTTATCAGCTTTTGTGGCTTGTTGTAGTGTAAAAGTATGATATTTTTCAAGAATTTCTCTCGAGATTCTGAATCTTTCAAACAAATCATACTCAAGCACTACAACTAACCCTCATTAATTTGAGGGGGAGTATTAATATGTTCTTTAGCCAACATCTAATTTCATTTTATTACCCAAAGATTGGTTAATCCATTAATATCCAAAATATTGATGGCTAACATTTTGGAAAGGGGAGAAAATGGGATTAAGGAGACTTAATGATATTTGGCTAAAACAATGAAAAAGGCTTAAAAGATAAACCAACTTAACATGTGTAATGCACAAGTTAAGGGGGAGCGTTTTTTATGATCAAAACACTTAAGGCACAAAAACTTTGATTACAATATCACAAGTGCTTTAAGTGATTTTCAAGGATTTTTCATGGTGAATATATCAACCCAAAACACACTTAACTCACGACGGATGTGGTGACAAAAGGGTGGTAGGTATAGGGATTAGTCCAATGATTCATCAGAACCGATGGAATCTTCCCAAGGACAATTCACTAGATAGAACTAGAAGTCCTAGGAAAGATGGAGAATGAATGTGAACGTAGTTGAATGCCGACCAAGTACTTAAGCTAGCACTAGAACAATCACAACAAGGTGCTAGTGATGACGTATTGGTAAGCATTGAAGGGGTTGAAGAATGAAAAAGAATTGTAAAGATAAAGGGTGTAAAGAAAGAAGCCCTCCTTACAACTTTAGGCAGAAACCGGGTCAATACATATGCTATTGAGATCATTTAATGATTCTCGATATTGAAGAAAGCCATCATAGACCCAGTGATGCAATGCACAACCCTCCCCAGCTAACTCAAATATCTCTCAAAAGGTATTTGTTTTAATCACACGGAGATCAACAAGTTATCTATTGGTTTATTCACTCTGAATAGACTGATATTGGATAGGTGGCACTCCTCTCCAGCCATCGATCACTAAATTAAAACGCACTATCGAGTCTAGAGCCACGAGATCATCAAAAGTCTCATTAGGACACTTTTCATTTATTCCTTGCTTCTTCACACACTGTGAAAAGTAAGAGATCTTTATGAGTCCTACGCAGTATTCTTGTAATATTGCCAGAACATCCGAGTGATATGCAAGTATTACAGTGAAGATGGAAATCCTGCTTGAGCCAACATCAAACAAGCTCATGGTAGGTGACACGTGCGGTTCTTTAAGAACTAATCTTGTGACAACTGGAAAGAAACAGTTGTTTAATTCTTAATTGAACTTAAACTCGTTCCAGGCCTCTACGCATTATCGTATGATCTTGCCAGAACACTCAGAGTGACACTCTTTAGTGTTCACAGTGACGAGTGGAAATCCTTCTGGTGTTAACATCAAACAACACTTGGTAGGTGACAAGCAAGATTCAATTTGAATTAAGTTTGTGACAACTGGAAAGCAACGATGGTGAATATCTTAATTGAAATTCACTTGTTCCAGGTTTCATGAATTGACGGCTTCAATCATAAGGATTTATAATCCAAATGATTCACTCTTTATGTTCGCAGTCAGCTTTTGACGGTCGAATAAAGAGAACAGGTTTACCCGCGAAATCCTGTCAGGAAGTTACTTAATTGAAACTATCCGTCACGGGTAAGATATCTAACATCGTCCAACGGTCTTCACCGACCGGAGGTAAAATGCTACCGAATTAGAATAAAATTTCAAAGCCATTTTATTCGTGTCTTATAATGTTGCTGCATTCGAAGACGGTGGCGTTGCTGTGTACCTGTTGAAGACGGTGGCGTTGCTGTGTACCTGTTGAAGACGGTGGCGTTGCAGTGTACCTGTTGAAGACGTCCTCACATGCTTATTCCTTCTGCATCAAATACTCCTGCAAATTCAAGAAAGTATGACCTAAAAGTCTTCCGCTGTATCGACTCTGAAACTTTCAAGAATTCAACAAAGGATAAGTATGTGGGACATGAAGTCACAAAGAGGCGAACATCACAAGAAAATAAAGACTGCACGTGAAAGGCCAAAAGAACGTGTTCCAAGCAAAAGGCTGATATTATTCAACAACATATTCACAAAAGGAAGAAAAAGAAAGAAAAGAAAAACTACGAGCTCAAGAACAAGATCTAACATGCTAGATTAGGACTTTGTAAATTTGGAGTGACCTCCCTTTGGGGGAGATTGTTGGAAATACGTTTTACGTATATATAAAGTCTCGGTCACTCCAACAATGTAGTTATAGGCTCGTAGTAATGTTTAGTTTCATTTATTAAATAGCCCGACCCATGAGCATGTTCATGGGCCGGAGGCCCAAGTCCATTAAGGAATTGGGGTATTTAAACCTCTTTCCACCATGGAAAGAGGTGTTGGTTGTTTCATTTCTTGTTTTCCATTTAACAAAGTTCTTTCATTTCTCTCTCTAAGTTTCTCTCTCTAGAAAACATCAACCCCCTTGTTTCATAAAGATTATCATTGTTCTACACCACCTAATCCGGGTTATGCAAAACAAGCTCAGGAATATATTCCTTGTCTTTATGATGTGACCCTAATTAGCAAATCGAAAGAAGCACCTTATGTTCGTAGTACTGAGGAGACAATGTCACTTGCGGAAGAAACTCGATCTAAAATGCTTTCAAAATTCCATAAGCTTGATTATGATAATCATAATAAAGATCAATTTAATACAAAGACCCGTATTCGCTTAGAAAAGGCATTAGCTCAATTATCAGCTTTTGTGCCCCAAAGTTTGTCAAAGGAAAACCTTCCTAGTACGTCTCCTACACTTGTCAAAAAGGATTTAACTAAGTTAATTCCACCGGTGAGTAAGGTGTCAGATAGCTTAAATGCGGTGCACCAACACTTTGCCGATTTTGACAAGGTCATTACGGAACGTATGATAGCTTCGGCCATAACGGAAGGTGAATGGAATTTTGAGCACACTAGAGCTGCGTTTCGAAACGAAATTGTTCCATTTGTAAACAATGTTAAAGCTTATCTTAGCAATATTGATCAAGATTTGCTTTTGGAAATAGAAGAAGTTAGACGTGTTTTCAATGAAATGGATTATGTTTATGAAAACAATTTACATGAAATAGAACGAATTTCACGCCAAAATGATTAGCTTCTGAAACAAGTGATGTCTCATGATATTTTTCCGACTGTGTGAATAGAAGTGTTGATAATGATTATATTATGCATAATGTTGAATCTTTGGATAATGTGGTAGATAGTACATGTCACAAATCTGACGCCGAATTTTTAAAGCATCAAGATTCTTATTCTTCGCTTTCAAAATGTTTTGATGAAACTCGAAAACATTGTATTTCGCTTGAATGTAAACCAAAATTTCTTCAAGAGCTTTTTGAAACGTCATTCGAAGGTTTTAATATAAATGATTCAAATTTTCAAAAGAATTTTCGATTAAATTTACAATCAAAACAACATAGCCAAGTGACAAGGTTGCTAAATCTTTGCCGATGGACATAGAGAAATCTAAGGAGATTAACTGTGTGAACGTACTTGAGGCCGCTGAGAATATTAAACTTGATCTAGATAATCGAGTTTCCAAGATTTTGTCCAAAGTTGATAACATAAAACAGAAAAATACACAACTCTATGATTCAGTAAAGTCCGCATGTGCTAATACGACTACACAGAATCAATCATTGATTGAACGATTGAATCGAAAGTCGGAGGAAATATCTGATTTGAGGGAACAAATTTTTGATAAAAATTTGGCTTTGGCTAAGTTAAAGGAAACACTTCGTACCCTAAAAGGTAAGAATTTTGTGGATAACGCAACCACTGTCTTAGCATCGTCCTCTAGTGAAATCAAAAGGAACCTCATCGCCGTCACACCACTTAACAAGGGCCCTAGGACTAAACTATCTCAAACATTGGTCACTAAAGATAAGGCAAAATCAAAACCAGATTCTAATATTCCCGCGTTGCCTTCTACAGAAGTAAGCACCACTACTAAGGCTCAAAGATCTAAGCTTAAAAGAAACAAGAAGAATGATAAGATCTTGCCCCCATCTTGTAGTCAAGTGAAGAAGAAAGTAGAAGCCCACCCTAGGAATGTTATTATTGTTTTAAATAAAAGGAATCATGTAGCTAAACTTAAAGGCTCTCCGGTTGTGCATCATTCTAAGCCTACTGTGAATTCTAATTTGAAATGTTGGAATTGCAATGAATGTATGTTTTCTAGTCGTCATGATTCTTTCCTTATTGACCATGTGAATGAGATGAATGCCCGAAAAAATGGTTTAGAATGGAAACCGACTGGGAAAGTGTTAACCCAAGTCGGTTAGATGTGGCGCCCCACTGGTAGAACTTTCACTATAGTAGGAAATGCATGCCCTTTAACTAGGATCACTCCAACTAAAGCGAAGAAAGCGTGCCCTTTAACTAGGAGTACCAAGGCTACCAAAACACAAGCGTGTCCTTTAACTAGGAAAACCGACACTACTGTAGGAACCAAGTTCCCTTTAAATATTTCTACTCCCACTATAGTGCCCGCTAATAATCTAAAACCTCAGAAAGTTGGAACAGTAAAACCTGTTATTGGTAAAACTAACATTAGAAAACGCAAGAAATCTAAGGACAACACAAATGTTAGCAATTCTGATAATTTTATATATGTATCTGCTAACACTCTAGAACCAATAGTTTCCAATGCATTGTATACTGTTGTTACTTAAAACAGGTGGTCCAAATTGTTCTCTGGTATTTGGACTCTGGTTGCTCCAAGCATATGACCGGAGATCGCTCTCAACTCAGAAATTTCGTAAGCAAGTTTCTTGGTACGGTTCGATTTGGAAATGATCATATTGCAAAGCTAATGGGTTACGGTGAATATCATATTGGGAATGTTATAATTTCAAGAGTGTATTATGTGGAAGGTCTTGGTCACAATTTATTTTCTGTGGGATAATTTTGTGATGCAAACCTAGAAGTTGCTTTTCGAGAGCATACCTGCTTCATTCGTAATTTGGAAGGGGTTGATTTATTGAAAGGTACTCGAGGGAATAATTTGTATACTTTGTCTCTACAAGATATGATGGTCGCTTCTAACGTATGTCTTCTCTCCAAAGCATCGAAGACTAAGTCATGGTTATGGCATTGACAGTTATCTCATCTTAACTTTGACGCTATTAATCATTTGGCGAAAAACAAACTTGTTCATGGTCTTCATAAACTTACATTTCACAAGGATCATTTGTGTTCCGCGTGTACAATAGGGAAAAGCACTAAGAAATCATACAAACCCAACACTGAAGACACCAACCATGATAAACTTTATTTTTTGCATATGGATCTTTGTGGGCCAATGCGTGTTGAAAGTCTTAGTGGTAAAAAGTACATCCTCGTCATTGTCGATGATTACTCGTGGTTTACATGGGTGAAATTTCTTACAACAAAAAATGAGGCACCTAAATTCATCATCGGATTTCTCAAGATAATTCAAGTGCGTCTCAACACTACTGTCCGACGCATTCGTACAGATAATGGAAGTGAATTTATGAGTCAAATCTTGCGTGATTACTAAGAAGAAGTTGGCATATCTCATGAAATATCCGTTGCTCACACTCCACAACAAAACGGTGTCGTTGAAAGGTGAAATCGCACACTTATGGAAGCTGGTCGAACGATGTTAATTTACGCAAAGGCTCCATTGTTTTTATGGGCAGAAGCAGTATCAATAGCAGTTTTCACCCAAAAGCGGTCACTAATTGTTCAACGCCATGGTAAAACACCTTATGAGCTTCTCCATGGAAAAGTACCAGATTTATCATATCTTCGTGTATTTGGTTCTCTTTGCTATCCAAATAATGATGGTGATAATTTAGGAAAACTTCAACCCAAGGCTGATATTGGTATTTTCATTGGTTATGCACCCACAAAGAAGGCATACCGAATCTACAATCTTAATTCTCGTAAGATCCTTGAAACTATAAATGTTTATTTTGATGAGCTGACGGCAATGGCTTCTGAGCAAAGCAGCTCTAAACCCACACTTCATGAAATGGTACCCAGTAACATTAGCTCTGGTCTTGTCCCAAACAATCCTACTTCATAATCATTTACACCACCTTCTAGGAATGAATGGGATACGTTGTTTCAACTGTTCTTTGATGAATTCTTTACTCCTCCAATTATTGTTGCTCCAGAACCTGAAGTAATTGCTCCGATTACCGAAGTTGTCGCTCCAGCAACCGAAGAACAATCAGATACGTCTAAACCTACTATTGGTCAAGATATACCTTCCGCAAGTAATTCTCAACCAAAACCCGAATCAACTACCCATGTCATGCCTATTGATGATGAAGAGGATGATAATGATCCCGATTTGGAATTCGATCAAATGCGTGAACTTCCATTCTTTGGTGTACCTATTCCCAACCATAATCAAGCTGGGTCGTCCAACTTAGAGGAAGCTCCTACTACGGTCTACACCAATCCACAGATTCATGAACATGACAGCAAGTGGACAACGGATCATCCTATAGATTCTATTATTGGTGACCCTAATCGTCCGGTATCCACACGAAGTCAGTTACAAGAAATTGCAATGTTTTGTCATTTTGATGCTTTTCTCAGTGAAGTTGAACCTAAGACGTGGCAATAAGCATTTACCCAATCTTGTTGGACAGAAGCCATG
The DNA here is from genome assembly GCA_025667525.1 of Glebionis coronaria. NCBI lineage: Eukaryota > Viridiplantae > Streptophyta > Magnoliopsida > Asterales > Asteraceae > Glebionis > Glebionis coronaria. The sequence continues at coordinate 312,733,663 of CM046880.1, read as the reverse complement.
CAAGAAGAACTTAATGAATTTGTACGTGTTGAAGTATGGGAACTTGTCCCATGTCTGGATCAAGTGTAGTTACTCACTTTGAAATGGGTTTACAAGGTGAAACTCGACGAGTTAGGCGGAATATTGAAGAACAAAGCTCGACTAGTAGCTCGTGGATACAAGCAATCATTGGACATCAAATTTATGGAATCCTTTGCACCTGTTGCCAGTTTGGAAGCTATTAGACTATTCCTTGCTTATGTAGCTCACATGAATATGATCGTCTATCAGATGGATGTGAATACGGCATTTCTTAATGGTGAAATCAAGGAAGAGGTCTATGTTCAACAGCCGAATGGTTTCGTGAATTCTAAATATCCTAATCATGTGTACAAGCTTAAGAAGGCTCTCTATGGGTTGAAACAAGCTCCACGTGCATGGTATGATCTATTGTCACAATTCCTCATTACGCAAGGATTCACTAAAGGCAAGGTGGATCCCACGATGTTCATTCAAAAACGAGGTAAAGATATGATTATGGTACAAATATATGTTGATGATATTATATTTGTAGCCTCGACCCAAACCTTATCCGATGAGTTTAGGACACTCATGTCTTCCAAGTTTAAGATGTCAATGAGGGGCAAGGTATCATTTTTCTTAGGACTTCAGATATCTTAGAGTCCCAGAGGCATCTTTATCAATCAATCCAAGTATGCCCTTGAATCTCTTAAGAAATATAAGATGGAATCTTACGACGCCGTGGATACTCCAATGGTGGAACGAACTAAGCTTGTTACAGATCCACATGGAGTTGTTGTTGATCCGACACTTTTTTCGTGGAATGATCGGTACCCTTCTGTATATCACAGCTAGTCGTCCTGATCTTCAGTTTTCTATATGTATGTGTGCTCGGTATCAAACTCGGCCTACTGAGTTACACTTAGCTACTGTTAAACGGATCTTTTGGTATCTTAAAGGAACCATTAATCCGGGACTTTGGTATTCGAAGGACTCTTCGATTGCACTTATGGCATATCTAGATGCGGATCACGCGGGTTTTCAAGATACACGGTGTAGCACAAGTGGAACTTTGCAACTACTAGGAGATCGACTAATCAGTTGGGCATCAAAAAGGCAGAAAAGCGCTGAAATTTTAAGTACGAAAGCAGAATACATAGCTATATCTGGTTGCTGTTCTCAAATTCTTTAGATGAGATCGCAATTAAACGACTATGGTCTAGGTTTCAACAAATTTCCGATGCGCTATGACAACAAAAGTGCAATTGCCTTATGCTGCATCAATGTTCAATTCACCTGGTCGAAGCATATTGATATTCGCTACCACTTCATCAAGGAGCAAGTGGAAAATGGAGTGATCGAGCTTTACTTTTTCCGATCTGAGTATCAATTGGCGGATATTTTTACGAAGGCTTTAGATCGCACTCGAATGGAATTTTTGGCCGACAAGCTAGGTTTGAGAACTTTCTCGCCTGAGACTCTAAAGGAATTGGCAGATAAAGCGAAAGAATAGTGGTGATAAACTATTCTCCGTATCCTTGGTGATCATCTTTATATATTGTTTATATTTTTATCCACAAAAGCAAAATACAAAAATATAAAACCATATAAAAACCATAAAAATTGAAATATTTAGAATAATCCAAAAATATTTTTACTGTATTTTTCAAAGGCATGTCTTTTGGTACGATAATCTTTACGGCCTTAGAAATGTCGATTAATATTGACACGACGCCATAAATAGAGTTCGTACAAAAGTTATTAATATTTCATAAAACATGCCTATATGGCTTGTAGTTATTTTCTGACCGCAACCCTTTTTTCATATTTAAGTCAAGTATTTCTTATGAAAGTTTTGGCACTCAACGGGAATTAAATTTCTCAGGCAAAGTTTACTTTAAAACCTTGTAAGGGATCAAGTTTACTTTATAACTTGGTCTAACACAAATGTATATACGCATCAGTGCATTTATTTGTTAAAACAAGAGAAATCTTGTTTTTATGAAGTTATCATCTCTACAACCATAGCACTCTACAAATGGTATCTACATACTCGACGATGCAAATACTCAAACAACGACTACAGCTCTTTCAATAGAACACGGGTCAACAATTAAGGGGGAGAGATTGCCAAGCATTCAGAATCTTTGATGCCGAACGTGCCAAGTTCACAAATTGGTGTCAAGACAACAATACCAATCGTACATGTGGTGTCAAGAGATGACTTCATACGTGACGAGGCGACCAACATTTGCCGACAAGAACCATTTGATCTTATCATATAATGTTCTCCTCAATCAGGTCCAACCTTGTCAATTTATTCTAATGTGGTGAATCTATGATCATTTTACTGATTGGTATCATATCTCAACATTTGGTATCATGAAGATAAAACGGACTTGCATTATTCTTCCCAAAACTTTGTTAAAACTTCATTAAATCAATTGATATTAAAAACATCGATTGGGTTAATATTTTTAATATGGGGGAGAAAATGTGATTTAATATGGGACATGATTATTAAAAAATGGTTTGACTTAACGTGATGGCTCATCCCGACATGTGCGAAATGTTTCGGATATCATGGCATATGCTAAGGGGGAGCAAAATGGATTTGCTATATCAAAATGGATTTCATGGTGATTTATACTTACCCTCAACCCATCTATTTCACGACGATGAAGATTATGGTGCCATAAGAATGGTAGGATAGGTTAAGTCCAATGATTCTTACAAAACCGGAGGAATCTTCCCAAGGACATTCCATAGCTAGAAATAGTAGTCCTTAGGAAAGATGGAGAAATATTGTGAATGTAGTTGAATGCCGACCAAGTACATAAGTTAGCACTGGAACAATCACAACAAGGTTCTAGTTATGACGTATTGGTAAGCGTTGAAGGGGTTGAAGAATGAAAAAGAATTGTAAGGATAAAGGGTGTAAAGAAAGAAGCCCTCCTTACAACCTTAGGAAGAAACCAGGTCAACACATATGTCATTGAGATCATTTTAATGATGCTCGATATCGAAGATAGGCATCATGGACCCAATGATGCGATGCACAACCCATCCCAACTAACTCAGATATCTCTCAAAAGGTATTTGTTTTATTCACACAAAGACAACGCATTATCTATCGATTTATTCACTCTGAATATATTGGTATTGAAAAGGTGGAACTCCTCTCCAGCCTCCGATCACTAAAATCCAATATGCACAATCGAGTCTAGAGCCATTTGAGATCATCAAATATCTCATTAGGACACACTTCCATATTTCCTTGCTTCTTCACAAACTGTGAAAAGTAAGAAAGACATTAAGAGTCCTACGTAAAATCTTCATGATCTTGCCTGAACATCCGATTAATACACAAGTATTTACAATGAAGATGGAAATCCTTCTTGAGCGAATATCAAAAAGCTCATGGTAGGTAACTTGTGATATTCTTTATGAATCAAGCTTGTGATAACTGGAAAGCAACAGTGGTTTAATTCTTAACTGAACTTAAACACGTTCCAGGCCTCTACGCAATATCTTAGTGATCTTGCCAGAACACTCAGAGTGACACCTTAGTGTTCACAGTGATGAGTGGAAATCCTTCTAGTGTTAACCTCAAATAACACTTGGTAGGTAACTTGCAAGATTCAATATGCATCAAGCTTGTGACAACTGGAAAGCAACGATGGTGCGATTCTTTAATGAATCAAACTTGTTCTAGGAATCGGAATTGGCGGTTTCAATCATGCGGATAATTTTATCCAAATGATTCACTCTTTACGTTCGCAGTCAGCTTTGGACGGTCGAGTTAAGAGAACGAGTTTACCCGTGAAATCTTGTCAAGGAAATTTTTAATTAAATCTACCTGCCACAAGTACGATATTTTATATCGCCCAACGGCCTTTACCGACCGGAGGTAAGATGCTACCGAATTAGAATGAAATGTTCAAATCCATTTCGTTCGTGTCTACTTATGTTGCGGCATTTGAAGACGGTGGCATTGCGGAATCCGAGAAGAAGTCGTCCCCGCATGCTTATACTTTATGCAGTTAATATTTCATCTAATTATAGAAAGCCTAAAAGTCAAGTCTTCCGCTGTATCAAACTCTAAAGCTTTCAATAATTACGAAGGTATAAGTATGTGGGACATGAAGTCACAAAGAGGTGAATATCACAAGTGATGGATGCACAAGATCAAGGCAAGAGATTAATGCTCAAGATTGATATCAAAGATCACATCAACATGTTCATCAAAAAAGAAAAAGAAAAGAAAGATGAAGACTACGAGCTGAAGACAAGCATAGTATGCTAGGTTTATTTTATTATTGTAACTTGGGTAACGCCCTTGTTTGGAGTGAACTCCCTTAGGGGAGATTGTTGGAAATATGTTTTATGTATTAAAAAGGATCGGTCACTGATACTTATGGTATTGCATTGGGTTCTATATTTAGTTCTCGGTATCCTCTCGAATTGATCACGGTTGAAAGTGGAATGATTGTTCTTGGTTACAAATAGGGGGGTTGGTTTTAGTTATCTAAATTTTAAACTAAATGTAAGTAATTAAAATTGTCGTTGAGAAAATTAGAAGTCTTAAAATCAAACTACAAATAAGAGCGTGCAATTTGGAAATTAAAACTTGACAATTCAAAAACTTAAAAACAAGTTGGAAATAAACTAAGTAAAAGAGCGGGAAAAAACTAGATTTGAAAAATTAGGCAAAAAAAAAATTTAAAACTGAGCCCGATCGTAAACCGATCGTATTCAAACAACAGTCCAGATCGCAATGCGATCGTACCCAAAAGAAGTTGATGGATCGTACTCAAATGGTGATCCGATCGCACTCAATGCGATGGTACTAACAAGGGTTAGATCGTAATCTTCAGTACGATGGGAGCAGGGGGATCGTACTAACAGATCGCAACCACGATCGCAGCTAGCGATCGTGGTCTTGATCGTGGTTCCGGATCGTAACAACTGATCGCACTCTAGGCGATCGAAGCAGGGACAAGATGTCCGATCGCACCCCAGATCGCAACAAGTGATCGTGGGCGTGGATCGTACCAGGGAAAGAAGACAGATCGCACTCGAGGCGATCGTAGCCAGGTAAAACCTACTAAGATGGGTAAAACGACCAGGAGAGAAATAAGCTTAATCCAATAAGCAGTAATCCATTAGCATTTTCAAACTTCTAAGAAAAGTAAATAAGCACAAATTCATTAACTTTTAAAAACACTAATAACCGAGACTTAATGAACCAAACTTAAAACAAGAAAACTTTTCAAATCAAAGCGTAGAAATGAATAAGCCGAACATACAAAGAAGCTAATAAGCATCAAAGGCTTATAGCTTAAACGTAGGAGAGCTTATGTAGGAATATAAAGATCAACTTCTTAATCACGAAACATCAAGGTTAACACGAATTGAGAACCAATCGAATCAAGCATTAACTTTTCGGATTAAGATCAAAATAAAGTAAAGAAAGGTAGAAATAGATTAAGGAACAAAAAGCTTAACTTGAATTAGATTAGTGAAATCCAAAATACAAAAAGCTTAAAGCTTGAAAAGGTAAAAATGAAGAAAAGAAAAATCTTAGTGAGAGAAAGTTGAGAACTTTCTCTCTCTAAAACTAGAGAGAATGAAAAAAATGAAAAACTAAGACTAAAAACTAAGTGTTCCAATTTTGTGAAGTAAAGTCCTATTTATAGGCATGTCTTGTGGGCTTTGTGAATGGGCTTGGTTTTGGGCTTCTTTTCTTTTTTTTCTTCTTTAGTCTTTACGTTTCTTCTAAATAAACGTTTCCGACTTGGATTTGAGAAGTGTCGATGAATAATTCCAACTCGTCTTATAATCATTTGTTTAATAGACTCGAGTTCTTCGACATATATGAATCTTCCATCTTTGGCTCTATTCTTCGATAAATCTTCAAATAGGCACAATGATTTCAAATCTTTTGCATCTCTTGGACAATAGACTTCGTCTTGAGTCTTTTTCTTTGATAAAACCCGTGCAATCCCATGTTTTCTTCAATATTCTCCCGGTTGACTCTGAAAACACAATAAACATAAAAACCACGCATAATTCCAAACAAATGATATTAAATACGTGTTTTGGTCTTGTTTTAGCCAGAAATAAGTGGTAAAAGGATGGGTGTTTTCACACCTATCAAATCCCCTACACTTAACCATTTCCATGCCCTCATGCAATGCTTAGTGATAAAGCAAATTTACACTTTTCTCATAATCAATCAACCCTGGTCTTATTAAAATACTACTAAACAAAAATTTAAATACTAAGAGAAATTAAAACTTTAAAATAAACTAAAGGATGGAAATAACTTGCAAAGAGATCAAGGACTTACATTAGGGCTTTGGTGCTGCGAAGATTTATCATCCTCAAGTTTCACGTTCCCCAAACTAAGCTTAAAAACGATATCATTGTTATTATAAGTTAGCATATCAAACACTTACACACATGGCTTAATTAAATGCTTAAACTCCCTTATTCCTAGAGGTATCTCTTATATTTTATTTTTGTCTTAGAATGATCATGAAGATGCATTTTTGGACTTATTTCGATAGTTTATTTAGGCTGAAAGCAAAGTAGGACGATTTGATCAATAGTTAGCTAAAGGACAAAATCTCTTAAAACTGCTTCTCGGGATATCAAAAAGTTCATATCTTGGCATAACTCGGTTCACGATTTGAGACCTTTCTCGGGCCGATATTTGGCATGTACTTCATACTTCATATCTTGAGAGACGTTCTTGAGATAATGGTCTTCTCTTCGTTATAGAGTTTCTTCACTTGGAGACTTTTGAGGGGTACTCCAACTTTGTTGACCACGACTTCATGATTATTTCTTCAATCTCTAATTGGGATTTTGAGATACAACGACCCGCCTCCTTTTCGGACTTGGATCTATTCATCCTCATACCTTGTTAGGGTCTTTTCGGATAGACTTCTCCATGATCTTTATGGGAGTTGATTGCTTTTCGTCGTGAGTCTTGATCCTTCATATTGATTTTGGGAATAATGCTTTTCACATCACTTTGGATCTTCAGCAATAAAATTGAATCCTCATGCCTTGTTAGGGCCTTTTCGGACTCGCCAATCTTCGCGCCCTGCTTCATAAGTTATGCCTTGGCTATGAACTCTTATCATTACCGAGAAACTTTTAAACGATCTTAGGCTAGAAGCTAAGTAACTTTTCAAATCGTACGACCTTACTTATTGAAGATAAATTATTAGCAAGTGATGGGAGAATAGGCAGATAATTATACCAAGTGAGCTTGCGCCAGAATACCGACTTATAATTGACTCTATCATTTCTCGTTCTCTACAATTTAAAATCTCAAGTAATGAGACTCGTGGATGCTTAGCCTAATAAACCAATTAAGGTATACATGGTTAAGGATACTAGCTAGAATAAACTTGGATAAGTCTATTCGGGTTGAGTCAAAATAATCGCAACGGGCCTAATATGTCAAAGATTTCAAAACTAGCTACACCACTTTATTAATATTTTTGACTTTATTGTGGAATATATACATATGAAAGCAACGATAAAAATTTAAAAATTACGACTAAATGGCCAAAGTTAATTAAAAATTTGAAAAATGTTGAAAAAGATGATTTTCCGGTTAAATGAAGGCATTTTCATGGAAAAGTCCACTTAAAACTTCGATAGAAGTCCCCCCTACACTTAAGATAAACATTGTCCTCAATGTTTAAGCATGTGGGATAAATCTCCCCTACACTTATGACATTGTGCACGTTGGTTAACTCAAGTTAAGGAAGAGACGACTAAAGTGATCAATTTTAAATGTGAGTATGAAGAAAATTGAATCACGATAGTTGAGAGATAGAACCGGATTTCGGATAACACGGGAGCACGGTTCTTCAGAGATCCCAAGAGTGCACTTATCCCTGTAATCACATCACCACACAAATATAAACACCTATATAGGTCCCCCTACACTTAGGAGGTTAAAACAAAAAAGGATAGATACTCGGGCTGCCTCCCGAGGAGCGCTTGTTTTTGATAACCGAGTCACGAGCCTGACTCGACCCAAAATTAGTTCATGGGGAACGTGGTGAGGGATGGAATCATCTCCTAAGAGATGTCCTCACCAAAGTACAACTTCAATCGTTGGCCATTCACCTTAAAATTAGGTCCATTAGGTTGAGCGAGCTCGAGAGTACCATATGGAAAAATTTGGGCAATGGTGAATGGGCCGGACCAACGAGATTTCAGCTTGCCCGAAAAGATTTTCAACCGAGAGTTAAAGAGTAAAACTTTATCTCCAACTTGGAACTCTCGGTTCTTAATCTTAGAGTCGTGAATGAGCTTAGTCTTCTCCTTATAGATTAAAGAATTTTCATAAGCCTCATTACGGAGTTCATTCAGCTCATTGAGTTGGATCTTGCGTAGGTCACCGGCTTTGTTGATATCAAAATTAGCCCACTTCAAGGCCCAGTAAACCTTGTGCTCCAACTCAATGGGGAGGTGGCATGCTTTCCCGTACACGAGACGATATGGTGTACAACCAATCGGAGTCTTGTATGCAGTACGAAAAGCCCACAAAGCATCATCAAGTTTATCAGCCCATGAGGCACGATGCTCTCCCACGGTTCTTTCGAGAATTCGCTTTAATCCTCGGTTGGATATTTCAGCCTGGCCATTAGTTTGTGGGTGGTAAGCGGTGGAAAGACGATGATTTACACCATACTTAGCCATGACTCTAGTAAATTGGTCGTTGCAAAAATGAGTCCCGCGATCACTAATAATGGCACGAGGCACACCGAATCTAGCGAATAGCGATTTCAAAAAGTTACAAACCACCCTTGCGTCATTAGTGGGTAAAGCTTTGGCTTCAACCCATTTGGAGACGTAGTCAACGGCTACAAGGATGTATTTGTTTCCTTTAGAAGAAGGGAATGGCCCCATAAAGTCGATACCCCAAACATCAAAGATTTCACATTCCTGAATGAAATTCTGAGGCATCTCGTCTTTATGTGTGATCTTGCCTTGTTTTTGGCGAGCATCACAATGTTTAACCATCTCGTGAGCATCACGGTAAATGGTGGGCCAATAAAATCACGATTCAAACACTTTTTTGGCGGTGTAGTTAGGACCAAAGTGACCACCGGTGGGTCCTTTGTGGCAAGCGTCAAGGATTTCTAAAGCTGCCGGTCCATCAACACATCGACGAATAATCAAGTCAGCACATTGCTTGAATAGATACGGGTCATCCCAAAAGTAAGTCTTAATGTCGTTAAAGAACTTCTTTTTCTGGGATGTTAACCCGTCAACGAGAATTCCACCCGCCAAGTAGTTTGCAATGTCTGCAAACCACGGGGTTTCATCAGCAGTCGAGTTGATAGACATTAAGGTCTCTAAGGGAAAAGAATCATTGATTTCTTTGTTCGGATGATCCCCTTGGTAAGGATCGTCAAGTCTACTGAGATGATCCGCGGCTAGGTTTTCAGCTCCTTTTTTATCACGAATTTCGATTTTAAATTCTTGGAGTAGCAAAACCCAGCGAAGAAGTCTTGGTTTGGAATCTTGCTTAGTCAACAAGTACTTCAGCGCGGAATGATCGGTGTAAACGATTGTGGTGGAAAGGACAAGATAGGGGCGGAACTTTTCAAAAGCATAGACAACAGCTAAAAGCTCTTTTTCGGTTGTCGTGTAATGCAATTGAGCCCCCGTCATTGTCTTGCTAGCGTAATGGATCGGTTGGAAGTGTTTGTTCACTCTTTGGCCCAAAACCGCTCCAATAGCAAAGTCGCTAGCATCGCACATCAATTCAAAAGGCAGCTCCCAATTAGGGGTAACCAAGACGGGTGCCTTAGTTAGCTTATCCTTAAGCAAGTTGAAGGCTTCAAGACACTCATTGGAAAAGATAAAAGGAGTGTCTTTTTCCAAGAGGTGGGTCATCGGGCGAGCGATTTGAGAAAAATCTTTGATGAATCGACGATAGAAGCCCGCATGACCAAGGAAACTTCTCACACCCTTCACGGTTGAAGGGGGAGGCAACTTAGCGATAACATCGACTTTAGCACGGTCTACTTCGAGACCGGCTTTGGAGATCTTGTGTCCTAGCACGATGCCCTCTTTTACCATGAAATGACATTTTTCCCAATTAAGAACAAGGCGAGTGTCTTCACACCGCTTAAGCATACGTTCTAAATTGGCAAGGCAAGCAGAGAAAGAATCTCCATAAACCGAGAAATCATCCATGATAACTTCCATAGTGTCTTCAACCATGTCATGGAATATAGCCATCATACACCTTTGGAACGTCCCAGGAGCATTACATAAACCAAAAGGCATGCGTTTGTAAGCAAATGTTCCATAGGGACAAGTGAATGTGGTCTTTTCTTGGTCCTTGGGATCGATGGGAATTTGAAAATACCTGGAGAAACCGTCTAAGAAGCAGTAATAGTCATTACCAGCTAGACGCTCGAGCATTTGATCCATGAAGGGAAGAGGAAAGTGGTGTTTTCTCATGGCATCATTGAGCTTGCGATAATCAATACAAACTCTCCACCCAGTAACGAGGCGAGTGGGAATCAACTCATTGTGTTCATTGGAAACAACGGTTATTCCGCCCTTCTTGGGCACACAATGGACGGGACTAACCCACGGTGAATCTGAAATAGGGTAAATCAAGCCGGCATCAAGAAGTTTGATAACCTCTTGTTTGATGACGTCATGAATTCGAGGATTAACCCTTCTTTGGCTCTGGATTGCGGGTTTAAAGTCATCTTCCATGAGAATCTTGTGAGTACAAAAGTTTGGATCAATTCCGCGGATATCGGAAATTTTCCAAGCAATTTCCTTCTTATGATCTTTAAGCACGGCGATGAGGCGAGTTTTCTCTTCTTCTTTCAAGTCCTTCGTGATGTTGACAGGCGACTTCTTGTTTTCTTCAAGGAACACGTACTCGAGATGGGGCGGTAACTCCTTAAGTTCTAAATCTGGAGGATTTTCGATGGGAGGCGTTTTCAAAGTCGGAGCATCGATAGCAATAACCGTGGGAGATGGTGGAGAACGATTGTCTTCCTTGAGAAGGTTTTCAAAGAAACGCATGTCTTCATCCCAATCGGTGGGAGAATCGTCATTTGCTAAGTTCACATCTCCCATGGTGGCTTCAAGATCTTTCCAAAAGAAATCACTTTCTCCAAATAGAGACAGTGATGAATCAATAGAGGAAACGGTCTCAACATTGGGAAGAGAGGTAGGAATATTTTTACAAGCATCAATAAAGTGTTATTCACAAGCCTCATCCAGAACGTCAATACAATTAACACTCTCGTATGAATAAGGTTGTTTAGACAACTTTCCAATGTTGAAGACGATTTTATCGTCACCCACTCTCATGATAAGCTCACCGGCTTCAACATCGATGAGAGTGCGACCGGTCCTCAAGAATGGACGACCAACGATCAATGGCACACGAGGGTCCATGTTGTAGTCAACGACAACGAAATCGGCAGGAAAAGTGAATTTGTCGACTCCTACAAAGACGTCTTCGGCTATCCCCACTGGATAAGCAACCGTACGGTTGGCTAATTCCAAAGTCATTTTGGTGGGGACTAGCTCAGGGAGAGATAATTGCTTCCAACCGCTTAGAGGCATTAAATTAATACTGGCACCTAGATCGGCGAGGGCCATGCAATTCTCTACTCCCTTGAAGTTACAAGGGATTAAGAAACGACCCGGATCACCAAGCTTGGTTGGCAATTTCCTTAAGAGCACAGTAGAGCAATTCTCATTAAGTTGGGTGTTAGAAATATCTAGAAGCTTCTCCTAGTCGCTAAGAAGATCATTGAACATTTTCGCATACTTGGGCATGTGAGCGAGAGCCTCAACGAAGGAGATGTTAAAATTCAATTGTTTAAACATTTTGAGAAAGTTCGAAACCTGAATATCATCCTTGCTTTTGAGCTTCTCTTTCCTCAACCTAGATGGATAAGGTATATCGGAAGAAGAGGAAGTCTTTGGGATCGAAGGATCACTCACATCCTTGGGTGGAGGAGGGGTAGAAGTAAGAGGTGGAGAAATTGGGGAAGGAGAAGGATGAGGAATAGGAGCAGGTGACTCGTTTTCCTTAGTCACAATCACCGGTGGAGGTATAGGAAGCTCGGGTTCCTTTGTACCTTTGCCACTGCGAGTGGTGATTGCTTTCATCTCCCCTCTTGGATTCGCAACGGTGTTACTCGGAAGAGTACCCGAAGAAGAGGGTTGATTACCTTGGAAGAAACTCGCCATCATGTTTTTTAAGTCATTCGTTTGACTATCCAAAGTGTTTCTCATATCAGCTCTCAGATCGTTCCCTTGTTTCACCAGGTCTGCTTTCAAGTTGAGCACTTCCCGCTGAATATTTCCCACGATCACATCGTTAGTCCTCATGTAGATTTCCACTTCTTGGTGTAAAGCGGTGGGTTGGTTGGGAGGAGCATTGTATGCGGGTGGTTGATAAGCAGGTTGCTGGTAAACTTGGTTGTTTCTTTGAGGTGGATTTTGTTGTTTGTGAGGTGGTATGTATGGTCCACGAGATTGTTGTTGTTGTTGAGGAGGGCGGTTGAGGTTTTGTTGTTGGTTTAGGCTGTTAGGAGTAAAATCGGGTGGTGAGAGATAGTTGTTGGAGCGGTAGCTAAGCAGGTTGCGGTCACCTTGAGGACGAGCTTGATAAGCGGGTTGAGGATAGGTACCGTATGCTGCATTCACATTCTCAGAAGGGTAGTTTTGGGTGGCGGTACAAGTGGTGTAAGAGTGAGGACCCCCACAGATTTCACATGGTTGGCTGACAGCATTGACTTGAGCGTTTTTAGCATTAATGCTGTTGGTGTTGCTGGCGGTTTGGGTAGCAAGCGATTCAAGAAGCGCATTGATTTTGTCAAGTCGCTTATCGCTGTCACTAGTACTAGAACTAGCGACATTGGTCCGAACATTCTTGGTTTGCACACGAGACTTATTCTCAATGACATCCCAAGCAGCATTGGAAGTCTTAGCCAAAAGATTACCCCCCGAGGCAATGTTTAGTGAATCTTGGTCATTCATGCTTAAACCATTATAAAAAGTATTAATTTGGTGCACTTTGGTAAAACCATGTTATGGGCATTTTCTTAAAAGATCTTTGAAACGGTCCCAAGATTCACTAAAAGACTCATCGTACTTTTGTTCAAAATTAATGATTTTATTCCGCAAAGCGGTAGTACGAGAGGGTGGGAAAAAGTAGTTGATAAATTTGGTCTCCAAATCCGTCCACGTAAGAATACTCTGTGGTGGTTCCTTAGCAAGCCAATGCCGGGCTTGTCCCTCTAAAGAAAAGGGAAAAAGTTGTAAACTGATTACCTCTTGTGGAACACCATTGAATTTGACCGTATTCGTGAGTTATAGAAATCTCTTGATGTGGTCATGTGGATCATCAATGGTACGCCCCAAGAATGGTTGAGCAGAGACCATCTGGATAAAGCCGGATTTGAGCTCAAAGTTGTTGGCTGCAAACGCGGGTATGACAATTGGATCATTGTTGCCATCTACATGTGCTTGCAGAAGTTCAATCATCGGGCGATTATCCGGTAGAGGCTCATTGTTGTTGTTATTATTGTTGTTGAAAGGTGGGTTGTTATTGTTATTATTGTTTTGAGGTGGGTTATTGTTGTTATTTTGTACACCGGCCATGTCTAAGTCTTCGAGAGGCTCGGGCTCTTGATAAGACGTTGATCGTGTACGCATGCACCTGCAAAAGAACTAACAAAGCAAACAAGAAATATTTTTGGTTTTTTATGTTTTTTTAATTTTTTTAGAATTTTTGAAAATTTTATATTTTTTTGTGTTTTTGAAAATTTTTATGAAAAATTAACGTTCACGGTGAACGGATCCCAAAATCCAAGTTCTCCCAAAAAACTGTTGATCTTAACGAGAAGAGCCGGCAGCGGCGCCATTTGATACTAGCGTTTTCATTGGGTTCTAGATTTAGTTCTCGGTATCCTCTCGAATTGATCACGGTTGAAAGTGGAATGATTGTTCTTGGTTACAAATAGGGGGGTTGGTTTTAATTATCTAAATTTTAAACTAAATGTAAGTAATTAAAATTGTCGTTGAGAAAATTAGAAGTCTTAAAATCAAACTACAAATAAGAGCGTGCAACTTTGGAAATTAAAACTTGACAATTCAAAAACTTAAAAACAAGTTGGAAATAAACTAAGTAAAAGAGCGGGAAAAAACTAGATTTGAAAAATTAGGCAAAAACAAAACATAAAACTGAGCCCGATCGTATTCAAACAACAGTCTAGATCGCAATGCGATCATACCCAAAAGAAGTTGATGGATCGTACTCAAATGGTGATCCGATCGCACTCAATGCGATGGTACTAACAAGGGTTAGATCGTACTCTTCAGTACGATGGGAGCAGGGGGATCGTACTAACAGACCGCAACCACGATCGCAGCTAGTGATCGTGGTCTTGATCGTGGTTCCGGATCGTAACAACTGATCGCACTCTAGGCGAGCGAAGCAGGGACAAGAGGTCCGATCGCACCCCAGATCGCAACAAGTGATCGTGGGCGTGGATCGTACCAGGGAAAGAAGATAGATCGCACTCGAGGCGATCGTAGCCAGGTAAAACCTACTAAGATGGGTAAGGCGACCAGGAGAGAAATAAGCTTAATCCAATAAGCAGTAATCCATTAGCATTTTCAAACTTCTAAGAAAAGTAAATAAGCACAAATTCATTAACTTTTAAAAACACTAATAACCGAGACTTAATGAACCGAACTTAAAACAAGAAAACTTTTCAAATCAAAGCGAGAAATGAATAAGCCGAACATACAAAGAAGCTAATAAGCATCAAAGGCTTATAGCTTAAACGTAAGAGAGCTTATGTAGGAATATAAAGATCAACTTCTTAATCACGAAACATCAAGGTTAACACGAATTGAGAACCAATCAAATCAAGCATTAACTTTTCGGATTAAGATCAAAATAAAGTAAAGAAAGGTAGAAATAGATTAAGGGACAAAAATCTTAACTTGAATTAGATTAGTGAAATCCAAAATACAAAAAGCTTAAAGCTTGAAAAGGTAAAAATGAAGAAAAGAAAAATCTTAGTGAGAGAAAGTTGAGAACTTTCTCTCTCTAAAACTAGAGAGAATGAAAAAAATGAAAACCTAAGACTAAAAACTAAGTGTTCCAATTTTGTGAAGTAAAGTCCTATTTATAGGCATGTCTTGTGGGCTTTGTGAATGGGCTTGGTTTTGGGCTTCTTTTCTTTTTTTTTTCTTTAGTCTTTACGTTTCTTCTAAATAAACGTTTCCGACTTGGATTTGAGAAGTGTCGACGAATAATTCCAACTCGTCTTATAATCTTTTGTTTAATAGACTCGAGTTCTTCGACATATATGAATCTTCCATCTTTGGCTCTATTCTTCGATAAATCTTCAAATAGGCACAATGATTTCAAATATTTTGCATCTCTTGGACAATAGACTTCGTCTTGAGTCTTTTTCTTCGATAAAACCCGTGCAATCCCATGTTTTCTTCAATATTCTCCCGGTTGACTCTGAAAACACAATAAACACAAAAACCACGAATAATTCCAAACAAATGATATTAAATACGTGTTTTGGTCTTGTTTTAGCCAGAAATAAGTGGTAAAAGGATGGGTGTTTTCACACCTATCAGTCACTCCAACAATAGTCTAAGTAATAGCTCGTAGTTAAGTTTTACTTTATTATCCAAACTAGCCCAAGTCGAGCCTATAACTTGTGTGAGGCCGGCGGCTCAATGTAAGCCCAAGCCCATCTCATGGGCTTGGGTATATAAACCCTCTCCTTAGTTGGCGAGGGTGGTGGTTCACTTTCATTTTACACATAGTAAAGTATGTTTTCATACTTTCTCTCTCTAAGTGTGTGTGTGTGTTCTCACCATCTTTCTATCTCTTTCTCTCTCTAGATTAAGCATAGATTTATAATATCCTACACCATTACATAAACATCTTTAATTCAAGGAGAAATCTTCACAATCTCATGATTTAAATTGAATATAGTACCTTTTTTGTCATCAAATAGAACTAGGTATCTGGCATCATAAAGTTGACTGATGCTGATGAGGTTGTGCTTCAATCTATTCACATATGCTACCATTGGAAAAACTATACCATTGCATTTCACTTAACCATATCCTTTAGTAGTAGTTAATGAGTTATCACCAAACACTACTTTAGGACATGATCCCTCCTTATACTTGTGTAGATAACTTTTAGTACCAGTCATATGCCTTGAGCATCCATTATCTAGGTACCAAATAGGCTTCTTGAGGTCACTATGCACATGTTTAAGGAAATGGTCAGTTTTGTTTAGAAATCCACCTTTTTTGGGTTGAGTCTTAGATATGGCAGGTGTCCTAGCTCCGATGGGGTTTCTTAACGGGATGTTTCATACTTAGAGGCACGTTCAACATTTGACTTTTTTGCCTGAAGGGCTTGACCTCTTTTGAACCACTCTATGGCATTTTGATCAGATGTAGTGTGGACATTGCTTCCACAGGTTTCACAACATTTTGAGATAGAGTTTGGATTCCTTGGTTTAATTCTTCTTCTAAAAGAAATGGTTTGATTATGCCCATGAGTGTCATGATCATAACTTCCACAAAGGTTACATATGGGGTAAAAATAACAATCATCTGGTAGATGATTGTTCATACCACAATGAATACTTGGTGTGAAAGGCATGTTACGCCTAGAGTGAGATGTTTCACCTTTTAATCTATCAACACTTGTTTTGTTAGCCATATTTTCACTATGTTCACAAGTGCGATGATCAGTTCTTACACATTTCATACAAAACATGAGTTTCAGACAAGTCTTAGTGAGATAGTTGTTTAGACCACATAAATCACAACACTTTTTGAATTGTGTTTTGTATCTGTAATGAGGAGAGTTAGGTGGTTAATCCTTGAATTGAACTGGCGTTTGTTGCTGTCTGAGTTACATCTTAAGGTCTTTGATCTCTTGCATGACTAGAGACATTTGCATGTATTCCTCAGAAGTATAATTTTTCTGTTTATTTTATGAAACTGAAGAAGTAGCTCCCTTTTGTGATCTCTCAGCAGGAGCTGAAGAGTTCTTTGATGTGTCAATTTTGACTTGCTTAGTAGTGCTAATTTTTTGAGTTGTGTGTGAATGATGATAGACTGGATAGTTTTGGGTCTAGTAGAGGGTTCAGCACCAGATAATTTCTCTAGAGGAGGAAGTGAGGTGCATTTTGAAGACTCTATACCATCATCTGAGTCATCTTCAGTAACTGACGACTCAAAAAGTGCTGATAAATCAACACTTGCTTGAAACTCTGGAAGAAGGATACATCCAGTTTCATGATTAGGTAGATTCTTTTCACCTGACTTTTCTATATCAGGAATAGAGCTACTCACCTTATTTGAGGCTTTTATAAAGACGATATCATGAGATTTTGTGCTGGAGGACCCTTCAGCACCAAGCATTTTCTTCTTTTGAGCAAGAATTTGTTCATTAATACACTGATTGACCTTATCAGAGTTTCTAAGCCATGATTTAACAATATCTTTAGCTTCCTTTAGTTCAACTCTTAATGATTTGTTTAATTCAATGATTTCAGTGTTTAATTGTTGGAAAGTAAGTAGACCGAGTTTAGCTTCTTTTTTAGTTTCATGATTTTCCAACTTAGAACAACTTTCCTATATTTCTCAAGAAGATTATTTCTTTGTTCTTCAACAAATTTTAGATCAATACATAGGTAATCAAAGAAAAATTTAATATCATCTTTATTTTCTAGATCAAGAAGAGTTTGTACCTTTTTTATTGTGATATTGACCCATTCACCATTACGAGCACAATCCTTAGCCACAACATTCGAGTTAAGATCTTCATCATCAACAAGAGCCATTAGAACTTTGAGATTTACTAAATCATCATCATCTGAAGAAACTTCCTCCTCATCCTATTCATAGGCCTCAGCAATCAACCCCTTATTCTTCCCATTCTTGATAGATTTAGAAGATGATCCTTCAGTGCTTAAGAGAGAAAGTCTGGCTTTAATCTCTCTATACTTGGCTTCAAAGTCTTTTAGGTCGATCAACTTTGTTTTACTGAATAAGATTGAATCAATTTGTTTTTGCTGAAAACGTGATGGAGCATATGGTCGGGACTGAACTGGTGAACGGTAAGAAGGAATGGATGTTTTAGAGTAACAATCCTTGACAAAGTGACCCGACTTACCACACTTGAAGAACACAGCGTCAATTGTGGCTTTT
Organism: Glebionis coronaria; assembly: GCA_025667525.1. Lineage (NCBI taxonomy): Eukaryota > Viridiplantae > Streptophyta > Magnoliopsida > Asterales > Asteraceae > Glebionis > Glebionis coronaria. The sequence continues at coordinate 312,715,372 of CM046880.1, read as the reverse complement.
GTGTTGCTGGAGAACTTCCCTCCCTTCTTAAAGAACCTTTTAGATTTAGCTAGAATATATCTCTCATGAAATTCCTCTTCGAGGTCTTTCAAGTTTTCCTTACTTATTCTGGTGTCTTCTTCATCATCAGGACTATCTTGATAGTCCTAAATGACAACTTCACTAAAGAAGGCTGTGGACAAGGTTGTAGAAATGGTCAGTGCTTTACTCTTGCTAGAGCCTTCATAGATCCTATCAACAAGGTTCTCTTCATATTTAAGTTTTCCAAAGAGAGAAGCCAAGTCACAATCTTTAAAGTGATTAGCATTTCTCAAACTTTGGAAGAAACTGAGCCACTTTTTGGCAAAGCATTAACAAAAATTGTATTGATTTCTAAATTTGAAAGTTCAACACCATCATTTACTAATTCATTCATCAGAGCCTTGCATCTAGTAAAAGTTTGAGTGAGAGTCCCCCATTCTTTATGTTTGAAGGTGTTGTAGGATAGTTGATGAGACTGTAATTATACATAGTCTCATCATCCAAATCGGGCTTAAAACGCTTAAAAAATCATCAAAATACCCAAATATATGCCTGTGTTTGTTCATTGTGTATTTTAGGTACGGATATCGTGAATTCACCAAAAGATTACAAGAATAAAGCAAAAACGAACACGGGAAACGAAGCCACACAAAGAACCGAGCCCGAATCATGATTTTCTAAAGACGTCCTTGAAGTTTGAAGATTTGGCAACTTTGGTCCCTCAACTTTTGAAGACTTGTCAATTTAAACCCTTGTAAAACTAAAAATTACACATTGGGTCCTTTAATTGACAAGAATGTAAATGTTTAGCCCTTGAAGAATGAAGAAATTACACAACAAGCCCTTGGTTCATGTTTAAGAGAACTTTTGTGGCCAAAGTATGAAACAAAAAAGTTTCATTACAAAGGAAGACATGTTTTTAGCTGTTTAAAGTTTAAGTGACAACACAAGGGGAATATAGGGGCCATTTGTGGCCAGACATATAAACTACTCACCACCACTCACACAACGACACGTCACCCCACTACCCCTCTCTCCCAACCAGACGTGGCCACCTCACCTGATGACTCCACATGACCAGTCAAAACCCACTTAAATAACTAAACCTTTTTAAAATGGAGGTAAACATTTTTTTAAACTTAAATCCCTCTTAACCAGATTAAACTCTTCCCTGCTTAACACCCCAATCCCATAAACCCTACTTTCCTAATTCGCCAAAAACAAAGGGTTAATCCCTTAAACCCTCCAGATCCTTAATACTCTCACCCGTAAACCCTTTCCCACTCCAAATATTCCACCCCGTGACCACATGACCCCACATGCTTTCCCCCGTCTCCCCAAAAATAACAAAAAAGGCATCCAGCAGTCATCCAACGATTCCCATCGATTTCCTTGGTCCCAAAGGTTCCCTATATACGGCCAAGATCAAGTTTGATAGCTGTCAACAGTACAAGAGGTCTCAAGACTCATTTTGAACAAGAATCAAGTCAAATCTCAAGGGCATTTTCAGATTTCTATAGCATTAGGGTTTACTCATTCTTGTTTTCTAGAAATTTCAGCAAAGTAGTATAAATATGGGTGTCATGTACCCATATTTCTTGTTCTAGTCCTTCAAAAAAATTTAAGTGAAGTATAATAAAACATCATCTAAATTTTACATCACTGAGTTCCTTTAGCTTCTTGTTTAGTATAATCAAGTTACATCTTTTATTAGAGAAACATTTTTTTACTCATTCAAAGGAAAAGAAGTTTGGGGAGAGGACACTTAACCCAAACAGCTTTTCTGTTTGTAGAATATAGGGGCTTATTAGCTTATTTGGCTGACAACCAAATAAGCTATTAAAGCTTGTATAAGCTACTGTTTCAGTTTGTTTTTTAAAGGTTTCAAAAAGTTTGGTTTTCAAAGTTTTTTTTTGGGTTTTCAAAAGGCAGTTATTTATCTTACCAATTTACTGCTCATATAAGCTTTCCAATAAGCTGCCTGACAACAGATTATTGGCACTTATATGAGCTTGGTTTGTTCCCTGGTCTTGTGGTTGTGTGCAGGTTTCAAGAAACAATTCCCATACTCCATTCCAGTTCATTTTTACTTGAAGGCATTTTGTTCTCCCTTGGGTCCTTATTGGATTCCAAACAACAGGGACCTCTACTCATCTATAAGCTCACATAAGCTCTCTAATCAAACCCCTAGAAGGCATCAACAGGTATATGCTTGAACCCTATTGGTTTTGTTTTTTGAACTTTTCATGTGATTTTGTATGAATTTTGTGAGTTACTTGTTTTATGTGTTTTATCTGTTTGTTTATGCTCATTTGTGTCTTATATGCATGTTAGTGTAATTGTTAATCAGTTTGGGTAGGATTTGAACACATTTAGTTTGTAAAAATTGTTAATCTAGAAATTAAAGGGGTGTTTTGATCTGCTATATACTACCTTGGGTGACACAAGTGTGGGATAGAAATAGGTTTAACATGCTCTAGCAGGTTTGTTTTGGGTAGTATTATGCTTTGCTTGAAGTTGGGTAGTGTAAGTCATTAGATCACTTGGTAATATTTTAGCATAAAACTGCCAATATATTCAGCAACTCATAACTGCTTTAATTTAGTATTTTGGTTCATCAAATTCTGGTTTCTGTTAGAATTTGGGCAAGCCTAGGATTTAAAACTTGTTTGTGGAAGATTGGTGGTGACTTGAGTGAGTTTGGCTAACCAAAACTCAACCAAGTGGTCAAACAGACCAGACTTAACCATCTGACCCATAGTGTCCATATCAGAGACTGTTTTGACCCTTTTCTGTGTGATTCTTGTAAGTGACTTGTGTGTTTTATTGCTCAATTGACTCCCCACGACCCAACTGGTTGTGGGGGTGCCCTTGTATCCAATTAAAACCAAGCAACGAAAAAGATACACGCCAAAAGGTGCCCAGATACAATTTCTATTGAAGACAATGGGAACAAAGTTCCCACTGCTAGTGTAAAACTTACCACTACTTAGGTAAAGGACAAATCAGTTTAGCTGTCAATTTCAGTTACTTGTTTTTTTTTGTCTTTAGTGGTCTCTTTTAAGTATTTTAATTTGATTCCAATTTTATTATTTTGTTATTTTATTTCTGATTTTTCTATCTAATTTATTTTTCTGTTACTGTTCATTTACTATTTTTTGAATTAATTTCATTTTTTAATTAGTTTTTATTTAACTGTTTTTGTCTTTTAGTGCAAAAATTTAATATTTTTCAATTTTAAAAATTTTCCTAGTTTAAGAAAATTATTTTAAGTGTTTTAGTTTTAGAAAGTTTATTGTTCACCTTTTTTAAGTATTTTTTATATTTAATTTAAGTTTAATTAGGGTTTTATTTAACTCTGTTTTGTCTTTTAGTATAAAAAAGTTTTTTTTTCAACTTTTTTCAATTTTCTACTGTTTAGTAATATAATTTAGGATTTTTCAAATAGTAAAATTAATTTTAGCATTATTTTAATATTTTTAATCATTATTTTAGTTTAAAAATAGTTTTTAGCATTTTAAAAATAGAAAAATAGTATTTGAAATTTAGGAAAAACACTTTTTAGTCTTTAAATAACATAAGTAAGTTATTAGTTCAATGAAATAATATTTTGGGATTTTTCTTAATTATATTTAATTTTAGGGCTTTAATTAGCATTTAAAATTGAATATTTAAATAATAAAAGGTTTTAAAATTTGTTTATTGGATTTTCATTCTTACTTATATTATTTTAGACTTAGTTTTAATTTTAAATTAATTTTTAGGTTTAATTTTTAATTTTGTCACGTTTTACATATTTACGTTCGCGTTTTACGTCAATTCGTCGTAGTTTAATCGTAATCGTAGCTCGTCTTTATTTTTTCTCTCTCAACCCAAAATCGTCACTAATCCAAACTCTTGACTTTATATAATTGGCACACTTAATTCACACACTTCCTTCGAGAACGAACCCGCACTTATTCGACTTGTCGGTTTTCCTAAATCGTCGAGTTTAATACTTGCCCATTATACGTTGTTTTCCTAAACACGTGTTTTTACTACTAATCATTTTGGCACCATTGACGGGGAGGTGTATTAGCCATTATTATTATCGTGTTCGTGTGAGTAGTGCGTTTTTTTTTCAATTTTTGGAAAGCGTAAATATCGTATATACTCATTTTTGATTATTTTTCCTTATTATATTATAGTATCCAAATAAATCGTGTTTAATTTTCCTAAATTAAACGCAAAACAATCTTTTACTATATTGTAGATATCCCATTATCGTTTTCGTTTTTCTTGTGAATATATTACTATATTGTACTACGTAGAACAATAAATATACAAGTACTCCAAAAGCGTGAAAACGCAACCTTGATTCGGATTGTTGGAAATACGTTTTTACGTATTTAGGAAGATTCGGTCACTCTGACAATATATTAAGTAGTAGCTCGTAGTCTAGATATCTTTATTAAACAAACAAAGCCAAGCCTAGCCTACAACATGTGTAGGTCGGCCCAATATTGTAAACCCAAGCCCATCATAAGGCTTGGGTATATAAACCCTCTCCTTAGATGGAGAGGGTGGTGATTTCATTTTAATTTACACATAGTTCTTAAAATTTCTCTCTCTAGAAGTGTGAGATCATCTCTCTTTCTCTCTCTAAAACATAAGCAAGATTTACTTATCCTACAAATGGTATCAAGAGCCATGGGATGATTGTATTGTTTATGTGTTTGTGTTCTTGATTCATACGTCTATTTTGATCCTTTTTACACGAACCAATTTTTTTTTTTTTGTGTTTTTATGGTTTTTTTTCTTGATACAAATCTTCTACATAGTTGTGGTAGAGATTTGGTATATTTACTTTGGCTAAAAACACAAAATTTTTGGGTGTCTTGATCATTTTTTGGCTTAAAATCTCGAATTGGTTGAGTTTTGTCCGAGAAAAGTGGGATATATTCCGATCGGGTCATCGGAAAAGGGTTTAAAGGATTCAAAAAATATATTCCGATTAGTGTCATCGGAAAGGGTTTAAGCATTCTGATCACATTCCGACGAAGGGATTCCGATTGCATTCCGATTTGCTTATTCTGATTTGGGTATTCCAATTTGGGACATTCCGATAAGGGACATTCCGATAAGGGACATTCCGATAAGGGACATTCCGATTTGGTACATTATGATAAGGGACATTCTGATTTGGTACATTCCGGTAAGGGACATTCCGATTTGGTACATTCCGATTTGGTACATTCTGATCTGTGACATTCCGATTAAAGACTTTCCGATCAAGGGTATTCCGATAGGGTTTATTCCGATAGCTTTCAGACTGATATTCTGACAGCTTTCCGATCCTTTATTCCGATCAACATTCCGACAATCCAAAAATTATTCCGTAAAAAATTTCGAGGAATCGTGTGTAATTTTGACTTGGAATTTTTGGTTTATCGAGAACATATTTTAGGGGATTTTAACATTGTTTCTCGACTTCAACTCATAACAACAAACACATTTACTTTTTCTCATTGATCGATCAACTTTGTAAATCTTAACTTATTGAAATGGAGTACACATCTCTTATGGATAAGTCCATCCTCTCGGGTACGGATAATCGTCCACCAATGTTGGAATAATCTATGTACGAGGATTGGACTTCCCGAATGGAACTTTACATGTTGAACAAAGAGAATGGACATCTCATTTGGGCATCGGTGCTCAATGGACCATTAGATTATGGTACAGTGACGGAAGGTACAACTACTCGTCCTCGCACAACGGGTGAATTGACTCGAGATATGAAGATTCAAGACAAATGTGATAAGTATGCTACAAACATCATTCTCCAAGCCCTTCCTCCATATGTCTACAAACTCGTCAGCAAACATAAAGTTGCCAAAGAGTTATGGGATAGAATTCATGTTCTAATGCAAGGCACCTCGTTAACTAAACAAGAACGAGAGTGTAAGCTTTATGATACTTTTGATAAGTTTGCCTATGTGCCAGGGGAGACTCTCAATGACTACTATCTGAGATTTACCCTTTTGTTGAATGAGCTCAATATCTATGGCATGGCAATTCCTACGTTTCAATTGAACACCAAGTATTTGAACACTCTTCCTTCAAAATGGAAAAAGAACGTGACGGATTTAAATTGGCTAAGGACTTGCATAACACCAATGTGGATAAACTTCAAGCTTTTCTTCAACAACACGAATGCCATGTGATCAAGGCTCGGTTTTCTAAACCTCAAGTTCATGATCCACTTGCGATGTATGCTTCTCAACAAAACATGGCTTATACTTATCAACAACCATCATACTTGCAGCAACCACCACCACACACCTATCAGCAACCACAACAACCATCTTATCAACCACCAATGATGCCACAGCAAGCATTTCAACAAAGTGTTCATCAACAATCTTTTCCACAGCAACCACCATATCAGACATCACCATCACAAGCCAACACGTCTCCAATGGGCTATACTACTCAGCAAGGATACTTTCCAATTGAAGCACAACAAACACAAGCTTTCTACTCTAATGAACTTCCACCAATCCAAGCACCGGTCTTTACTCCAAATGATACGACGACTGATGTTCTAAACCATCTCACTGCATACTTGTCAAAACTTGTTGCAACTAGAGGATTTCCACCAACAAACAATCAACTCCGCACCTCTTCAAATCCTCGACAACAAGCTACTGTTCAAGATGGTCAAGTAACAGTGCAACCCATTCAGGGAAGGCAAAATTCATTTGGACCTCCTACAAGGACGGTGAATGCTCAAGCTGTGAATTCTCAAGCTAACGGAAATGGAAGCTCCATTGGTCCTCAAAAGGTTGTGACTTGCTACAATTGCCGAGGACAAGGTCATATGGCTAGGCAATGCACTCAGCCGAAAAGGAGAAGGGATGAAGCGTGGTTTCGTGATAAAATGTATTTGGTTGATGCTCAGTCTAAAGGAAAGATTTTGGATTCAGAGGAGTTAGCATTTCTTGCAGACCCAGGGGCAGCAGATACTGAAGGCATTGCAGTCGTTTCCACTTCTAATGTAGCTTATCAAGCAGATGATCTTGACGCATATGATTCGGATTGTGATGACATTCACTCTGCCCAAGCTGCTCTCGTTGATAATCTCTCTCACTACGGTTCTGATGTCGTCAGTGAGGTACCCACCACAACCAATCTTGGTAATGATGATAACCCACATCAAGTTGGGCATGAAAATGACAACCTCGAACAGCATTCGGGAACTAGTAACTCAAATGATGTGGTACCCAATCCTACACATTTGAGTGAACCTCAACCAAATGCTACGACGGGTATGGGATCTTATGCTCAACATGATTTGGTCATGGTGACTAAACATATTATTGATCAAATGCATATGGCTCTCAGACAATCCGTAGATACGAATTCCACCCTAACTGCTGAGCTTGCGTTGCATAAAGAAAAGGTCAAAACTTTTGAAATGGTCCCTTAAGCAGATAAAATAACATGTTCTGAATTTGACCAATTTCGTTTTGAAAAGATTGAACACTTGAAATAAATAGAATCATTAAAAGCTAATCTTTCCAATGAATTAAAAGCAAAAGAGTCGGTTGTCAATGATTTTCAGAAACTTAAACTGGATTTCGAAACTCTCGAGTCTAAAAAGTTTGAATCGGAAATTAATGCTACCAAACTTCTTAAATTCAAAGAACAACAACTTTTAAAACAATACGCTTCCATAGAAAAGGTTCATCTTTTAACTAAATCATTTAAAGAACTCGAACTTAAGCGTCTTCAAAATTTACCCCCTAATCCCGGTTATGCAAAACAAGCTCAGGAATATATTCTCGGTCTTTATGATATGACCATAATTGGCAAATCGAAAGAAGCACCTTATGTTCGTAGTTCTGAGGAGACACATACGAAAGAAACTCATTCTAAAATGTCTTCAAAATTCCATACGATTGATTATGATAAGCATAATAAAGATCAACTTTCTAAAAAGACACGTATTCGCTTACAAAAGGAATTAGCTGAACTAACAGTTCTTGTGCCCCCAAGTTTGTCAAATGAAAACCCTCCTAGTACGTCTCCTACACTCGTCAAAAAGGATTTAACGAAGTTACTTCCACCGGTAAGTAAGGCGTCCGTTAATTTAAACGCCGTACACCAACACTTAGCCGATTTTGACAAGGTCATTTTGGAACGTACGACGGCCACGGCAAAAACGGAAGGTGAATGGAACTTTGAGCACACTAGAGCTGCGTTCCGAGACGAAATTGTTCCGTTTGTAAAGAATGTTAAAGCTTGTCTTAGTAATCTTGATCAAGATTTGCATTTGGAAATAGAAGAAGTTAAACGTGTTTTCAATAAAATGGATGATGCTTATGAAAATAGTTTACTTGAAATAGAACGGGTTTCTCGTCAAACTGATCAGCTTCTGAAACAAGTGATGTCTCATGATATAGTTTCCGTCTGTGTGAATAAAAGTGTTGATAATGATTCTATTGTGCATAATGTTGAATCTGTGGATAATGTGGTAGATAGTACTTGTCACGAATCTGACGCTGAATTTTTAAAGCTTCAAGATTCATATTCTTCGCTTTCAAAACATTTTGATGAGATTCAAACACATTGTATTTCGCTTGAATGCAAGCAACAATTTATTCAAGAAATCTTTGAACCATCATTCGAAGGTGTTAATATCTATGATGCAAACTTTGAAAAGAATTTTCGATTGAATTTACAATCAAAACAACGTCAGCCAAGTGACAAAGTTGCTAAATCTTTGCCGATAGACATACAAAAATCTACGGAGCTTCACTGTGTGAACGTACTTGAGGCCGCTGAGAATTTTAAACTTGATCTAGATAATCGAGTTTCCAAGATTTTGTCCAAAGTTGATAACTTAAAACAGAAAGATACACGACTCTTCGATTCAGTAAAGCCAACATGTGCCAATACCACTACACAGAATCAATCATTGATTGAACAATTGAATCGAAAGTCGGTGGAAATATCTGATTGGAGGGAACAAATTTGTGATAAAAATCTGGTCTTGGCTGAGTTAAAGGAAACAATTCGTACTCTAAAAGGTAAGAATGTTGTGGATAACGCAGCCACTATCTCAAAATCGTCCTCCAGTGCAATCAAAAGGAACCTTATAGCCGTCACACCATTTAATAAGGGCCCTAGGACTAAACCATCTCAAACTTTGGTCACTAAAGATAAGGCGGAATCAAAACCAGCTTCTAATATTCCCGTGTTGCCTTCTATAGGAGTAAGCACCACTACTAAGGCTCAAAGATCTAAGCTTAAAAGAAACAAGAAGAATGATAGGATCTTGCCCCCGTCTAGTAGTCAAGTGAAGAAAAAGTAGAAGCCCTTCCTAGGAATGTTATTTCTGTTTTAAATAAAAAGAATCATGTAGCTAATCCTAAAGGCTATGCGGTTGTGCAGCGTTATAAGCCTACTGTGAATTCTAATTTGAAATGTTGGAATTGAAATGAATGTATGTTTTCTAGTCGTCATGATTCTTGCCTTATTGACCATGTGAATGAGATGCATGCCCGGAAAAATGGATTAGAATGGAAACCGACTAGGAAAGTGTTAACCCAAGTTGGTTGGTTGTGGCGCCCCACTGGTAGAACTTTCACTATTGTAGGAAATGCGTGCCCTTTAACTAGGATCACTCCCACTAAAGCGAAGAAAGCGTGCCCTTTAACTAGGAGTACCAAGGCTACCCAAACACAAGCGTGTCCCTTAACTAGGAACACCGACACTACTGTAGGAACCAAGTGCCCTTTAAATAGGTCTACTCCCACTGTAGTGCCCGCGAATAATCTAAAACCTAAGAAAGTTGGAACAGTAAAACCTGTTAGTGCTAAAACTCACATTAGAAAACGCAGGAAATCTAAGGGTCACACAAATGTTAGCAATTCTGATAATCTTATATCTGTATCTGCTAACACTCCAGAACCAATAGTTTCTAATGCATTGTCTACTGTTGTTATTGAAAACAGGTGGTCCAAATTGTTCTATGGTATTTGGACTCTGGTTGCTCCAAGCATATGACCGGAGATCGCTCTCAGCTTAGAAATTTCGTCAGCAAGTTTCTTGGTATGGTTCGATTTGGAAATGATCATATTGCAAAGATAATGGGTTATGGTGAATATCATATTGGGAATGTTATAATTTCAAGGGTGTATTATGTGGAAGGTCTCGGTCACAACTTATTTTTTGTGGGACAATTTTGTGATGCAAACCGAGAAGTTGCATTTCGAGAGCATACCTGCTTCATACGTAATTTAGAAGGGGTTGATTTATTGAAAGGTACTCGAGGGAAAAATTTGTATACTTTGTCTCTACAAGACATGATGGCCGCTTCTCCCGTATGTCTTCTCTCCAAAGCATCAAAGACTAAGTCATGGTTATGGCATCAACGGTTATCTCATCTTAGCTTTGACGCTATTAATCATTTGGCGAAAAACGAACTTGTTCGTGGTCTTCCTAAACTTTCATTTCACAAGGATCATTTATGTTCCGCGTGTACTATAGGGAAAAGCACTAAGAAATCATACAAACCCAAGACTGAAGACACCAACCAAGAAGAACTTTATCTGTTGCATATGGATCTTTGTGGGCCAATGCGTGTTGAAAGTCTTAGTGGTAAAAGGTACATCCTCGTCATTGCGGATGATTACTCTCGGTTTACATGGGTGAAATTTCTTACAACAAAAAGTGAGGCACCTAAATTCATCATCGGATTTCTCAAGATGATTCAAGTGCGTCTCAACATTACTGTCCGACGCATTCGTACAGATAATGGAACCGAATTTGTGAATCAAATCTTGCGTGATTATTATGAAGAAGTTGGAATATCTCATGAAACATCCGTTGCACGCACTCACAACAAAACAGTGTCGTTGAAAGGCGAAATCACACACTTTCGGAAGCTGCTCGAACGATGTTAATTTACGCAAAGGCTCCATTGTTTTTATGGGTAGAAGCAGTATCTACAGCAGTGCACACCTAAAACCGGTCACTAATTCGTAAACGCCATGGTAAAACACCTTATGAGATTCTCCATGGAAAAGTACCAGATTTATCATATCTTCATGTATTTGGTTCTCTTTGCTATCCAAATAATGATGGTGACAATTTGGGAAAAGTTCAACCAAAGGCTGATATTGGTATTTTCATTGGTTACGCACCCGCAAAGAAGGCATACCGAATCTACAACCGTAAGTCTCGTAAGATCCTCGAAACTATGAATGTTGATTTTGATGAGCTGACAGCAATGGCTTCTGAGCAAAGCAGCTCTGAACCCGCACTTCATGAAATGGGACCCAGTAACATTAGTTCTGGTCTTGTCCCAACAACCCTACTTCATCATCATTTACACCACCTTCTAGGACTGAATGGGATACGTTGTTTCAACCGTTCTTTGATGAATTCTTTACTCCTCCAAGTATTGTTGCTCCAGAACCTAAGGTAATATCTCCGGTCACCGAAGTTGTCGCTCCAGCAACCGAAGCACAATCAGACACATCTGCACCTACAATTGGTCAAGATATACCATCAACAAGTAATTCTCAACCAACACCTATTTCAACTACCCATGTCATGCCTATCGATGATGAAGAGGATGATGATGATCACGATTTGGAATTCGCTCAAATGTGTGAACTTCCATTCTTTGGTGTACATATTCCCGATCCTAATCAAGTCGGGTCGTCCACCTCAGAGGAAGCTCCTACTATAGTTTACTCCAATCCACGGATTCGTGAACATGACAGCAAGTGGACAAAGGATCATCCTATAGATTCTATTATTGGTGACCCTAATCGTTCGGTATCCACACGAAGTCAGCTACAAGAAAATGCAATGTTTTGTCATTTTGATGCCTTCCTCACTGAAGTTGAACCAAAGACATGGCAAGAAGCTTTTACTCAATCCTGTTGGATAGAAGTTATGCAAGAAGAAATTAATGAATTTATACGTCCTGAAGTATGGGAACTTGTCCCATGCCCGGATCAAGTGTAGTTACTCACTTTGAAATGGGTTTACAAGGTGAAACTCGATGAGTTAGGCGGAATATTGAAGAACAAAGCTCGACTAGTAGCTCGTGGATACAAACAATTATTGGGCATCGAATTTATGGAATCCTTTGCACCTGTTGCCCGTTTGGAAGCTATAAGACTATTCCTCGCTTATGCAGCCCATATGAATATGATCGTCTATCAGATGGATGTGAAGACGGCATTTCTTAATGGTGAAATCAAGGAAGAGGTCTATGTTCAACAACCGAATGGTTTTGTGAATCCTAATTATCATAATCATGTGTACAAGCTTAAGAAGACTCTCTATGGGTTGAAACAAGCTCCACGCGCATGGTACGATCTACTGTCACAATTCCTCATTACACAAGGCTTCGCAAAAGGCAAGGTGGATCCCATGCTGTTCATTCAGAAACGAGGTGAAGATATGATTATGGTACAAATATATGTTGATGATATTATATTTGCAGCCTCGACCCAAACTTTATCCGACGAATTTGGGAAACTCATGTCTTCCAAGTTTAAGATGTCAATGATGGGCAAGGTATCATTCTTCTTAGGTCTTCAGATATCTCAGAGTCCCAGAGGTATCTTTATTAATTAATCCAAGTATGCCCTTGAATCGCTAAAGAAGTATAAGATGGAATATTGCGACCCAGTGGATTCTCCAATGGTGGAACGAACTAAGCTTGATGCAGATCCACATGGAGTTGCCGTTGATCCGACACTGTATCGTGGAATGATCGATACTCTTCTGTATATCACAGCCAGTCGACCTGATCTTCAGTTTGCTATATGTATGTGTGCTCGGAATCAAACTCGACCTACTGAGTTACACTTGGCCACTGTGAAACGGATCTTTCGATATCTTAAAGGAACCATTAATCGGGAACTTTGGTTTTCGAAGGACTCTTCTATTGCACTTATGACATATGCAGATGCGGATCACGCGGGGTGTCAAGATACAAGGCGTAGCACGAGTGGAACATTGCAACTACTAGGAGATCGACTAATCAGCTGGGCATCGAAAAGGCAGAAAAGCGATGCAATTTAAAGTACGGAAGCAGAATACATAGCTATGTCCGGTTGCTGTGCTCAAATTCTTTGGATGAGATCACAATTAACGACTATGGTCTAGGTTTCAACAAAATTCCGATGTACCGTGACAACAAAAGTGCAATTTCCTTATGCTGCAACAACGTTCAATTCTCCCGGTCGAAGCACATTGACATTCGCTACCACTTCATCAAGGAGCAAGTGGAAAATGGAGTAATCGAGCTTTACTTTGTTCGATATGAGTATCAACTCGCGGATATTTTCACGAAGGATTTAGATCGCGCTCGAATGGAATTTTTGGCCGACAAGCTAGGTTTGAGAACTTTCTCGCCTGAGACTCTAAAGGAACTGGCAGATGAAGCGAAAGAATAGTGGTGGTAAACTATTCTCTGTATCCTTGGTGATCATTTGTATATATTGTTTATATTTTTATCCACAAAAGCAAAATAGAAAAATATAAAACCATATAAAAACCATAAAAAATGAAAATCTAGGAAAATCCAAAAATATTTTTACTTTATTTTTCAAAGGCATGTCTATTGGTACGATAATATTTACGGCCTTAGAAATGTCGATTAATATTGACACGGCGCCATAAATAGAGTTCGTACAAAAGTTGTAAATATTTCATAAAACATGCCTAAATGGCTTGTAGTTATTTCTGACTGCAACCCGGTTTTCACATTCAAGTCAAGTATTTCTTATGAAAGCTTTGACTCACAACGGGAATTAATTTTCTCGAGCAAGGTTTACTTTAAAACCTTGTAAGGGATCAAGTTTAATTTATAACTTGGTCTAGCACAAATCTATGTACGTTTCAGTGCATTTATTTGTTAAAACAAGAGAATTCTTGTTTTTATGAAATTATCATCTCTACAACCATATCTATCTACAATTGGTATCTACATACTCGACAATGCGACTACTCAACCAACGACTACAGTTCTTTCGATAGAACACGGGTCAACAATTGAGGGGGAGCAATTGTCAAGCATTCAGAATCTTCGATGCCGAAAGTGCCAAGCTCACTAATTGGTGTCAAGAAAACAATACCAATCGTACACGTGGTGTTAAGAGATGACTTCAGGCGTGACGAGGCGACCAACATATGCAGACAAGAACCATTTGATCTTATCATATGATGTTCTCATTAATCAGGTCCAACCTTGTCAATTTTTTCTAATATGGTGAATATGTGATCATGTTACAAATCGATATCATATCTCATACATTTGGTATCATGAAGTTAAAAGGACTTGCATTTTTCTTCCCAAAACCTTTGTTAAAACTTCATTAAATCAATTGATATTAAAAACATCGATTGGGTTAATATTTTTAATATGGGGGAGAAAATGTGATTTAATATGGGAAATTATCACAAATAGTTTGACTTAATGTAATAGCTCATCCCGACATGTGCAAAATGTTTTCGAATATCGTGGCATATGTTAAGGGGGAGCAAAATGGATTTGCACTTCAAAATGGATTTCATGGTGATTTATACTTACCCACAACCCATTTATTTCACGACGATGAAGATTGTGGTGACATAAGGATGGTAGGATAGGTTAAGTCTTATGATGCTTCTAGAACCGGAGGAATCTTCCCAAGGACATTCCATAGCTAGAAATAGTAGTCCTTAGGAAAGTTGGAGAAAAGATTGTGAATGTAGCTGAATGCTGACCAAGTACTTAAGTTAGCACTGGAACAATCACAACAAGGTGCTAGTTATGACGTATTGGTAAGCATTGAAGGGGTTGAAGAATGAAAAAGAATTGTAAAGATAAAGGGTGTAAAGAAAGAAGCCCTCCTTACAACCTTAGGCAGAAACCGGGTCAATACATATGCTATTGAGATCATTTTAATGATTCTTGATATTGAAGATAGACATCATGGACCCAGTGATGCAATGCACAACCCATCCCAGCTAACTCAGATATCTCTTAAAAGATATTTGTTTTAATCACACGGAGACAACACGTTATCTATCGATTTATTCACTCCGAATAAATTGGTATTGAAATGGTGGCACTCCTCTCCAGCCTCTGATCACTAAAATCCAAAGTGCACGATCGAGTCTAGAGCCATTTGAGATCATCAAATATCTCATTAGGACACACTTTCATATTTCCTTGCTTCTTCACACACTGTGAAAAGTAAGAAAGATCTCAAGAGTCCTACGCAACATCTTCATGATCTTGCCTGAACATCCGAGTAATACGAAAGTATTTACAATGAAGATGGAAATCCTTCTTGAGCGAATATCAAAAAGCTCATGGTAGGTGACTTGTGTGATTCTTTATGAATCAAACTTGTGATAACTGGAAAGCAACAGTGGTTTAATTCTTAACTGAATTTAAACACGTTCCAGGCCTCTACGCAATATCTTAGTGATCTTGCCAGAACACTCAGAGTGATACCTTAGTGTTTACAGTGATGAGTGGAAATCCTTCTAGTGTTAACCTCAAACAGCACTTGGTAGGTAACTTGCAAGATTCAATATGAATCAAGCTCGTGACAACTGGAAAGCAACGATGGTGCGATTCTTTAATGAATCAAACTTGTTCCAGGAATCAGAATTGACGGCTTCAATCATGCGGATAATTTTATCCAAATGATTCACTCTTTACGTTCGCAGTCAGCTTTGGACGGTCGAGTAAAGAGAACGGGTTTACCCGCGAAATCTTGTCAAGGAGATTTTTAATTAAATCTACCTGCCACAAGTACGATATTTTATATCGTCCAACGGTCTTCACCGACCAGAGGTAAAATGCTACCGAATTAGAATGAAATGTTCCAAGCCATTTCGTTCGTGTCTACTTATATTGCGGCATTTGAAGACGGTGCCGTTGCGGAATCCGAGAATAAGTCGTCCCCGCATGCTTATACTTTTCGCACTTAATACTCCAACAAATTCAAGAAAGCCTAAAAGTTAAGTCTTCCGTTGTATCAAACTCTGAAGCTTTCAAGAATTACAAAGGTATAAGTATGTGGGACATGATGTCATGAGGAGGCGAAGATCACAAGTGATGGATGCACAAGATCAAGGAAGAGATTAATGCTAAAGATTGATATCAAATATCACATCAACATGTTCACCAGAAAAGAAAAAGAAAAGAAAGACGAAGACTACGAGCTCAAGAGAAGCATAGTATGCTAGGTTTATTTTATTATTGTAAATAGGGTAACACCCTTGTTTGGAGTGACCTCCCTTAGGGGAGATTGTTGGAAATACGTTTTTACGTATTTAGGAAGATTCGGTCACTCCGATAATATATTATGTAGTAGCTCGTAGTCTATATATCTTTATTAAACAAACAAAGCCAAGCCTAGCCTACAACATTTGTAGGCCGGCCCAATATTGTAAACCCAAGCCCATCATAAGGCTTGGGTATATAAACCCTCTCCTTAGATGGAGAGGGTGGTGATTTCATTTTAATTTACACATAGTTCTTAAACTTTCTCTCTCTAGAAGTGTGAAATCATCTCTCTTTCTCTCTCTAAAACATAAGCAAGATTTACTTATCCTACACGAGATTTCATCACTCGGTGATTGTATTCGAATCTAAAGCAAAAGTTTAAAGGCAAAATAGATAAATACTTTCGTGAGGCTTAATTTCGATTAACACAAACTATAAGGTGGGTATAAGGCGGTTGTATTTCACGACCTAAGGGAAAAAGGCTCTTAAGTGCTTAGCGCCGCCTCGTTTCCCCCGCTTTCTTGTACGTGTTTTAAGAAAGAGAGCTAATCGATGGATTGTCGCCCAAGTATTATCTACGTATCATATATATTTGCTTGTTTTCAAGATTAAACCCTCTTGAACGTTTTGGTGTTCCACCAACGTTCTAAAGTCATCGAAGGCGTTCACTCCACGTGATCGTTTTCATTCTTTGAGGCTCCTTTAATCGAGAAATTGATTCAAGGAAATATTTGTAGATTTGTGTCTACGTAATACACCCAAAAATCCAAAAAAATTAAAAAACAATCAAAAACCAAAAAAATTGAAAAATCGAAAGCCGCAAAAAGAATCTTCTTTGCTAACCCCCCCCCCCATTCTATGCTTTGTGCATGCGCACTCGATCGAATGATTACTCTAATTCTAGTGACGCAATCGTAATCGAAGGAATCGACGATGTAGACGGAATTTAGAAACCGACGTTCCTAATATCGTTATTGAAGAAACCTTAGACGAGATGGCCGACAATCGTTCGATGATGGAATTGCTCCAAGCACCCACCGAGGGTTATGGAGACGCGATCGTAATTCCCGCTATCGAAGCGGAGAATTTTGAGATTAAGAGCAGAATGCTTTCGTTGATTCAAGCTACGAAGTTTCGAGGTCGTGAATCCAATAATCCTCACGACCACATTCGGAATTTTGATCGTCTTTTAGCCACGAGCAAGTTTAATAACGTCGACACCGATGTCGTCAAGCTTATGCTTTTTCCGTACTCGCTCGATGGTGCCGCCAAGGATTGGTACGAGAAAGAGCCACCTAATTCGATAATTACGTGGAAGGATCTCGTTTCCAAATTCGTTAATCATTTTTTCCCACCGTCTAAGACGACGTTTTTCAAGAATGAAATTACGAAATTTGAGCAAAACCGAATGAATCTTTTAGAGACGCGTGGGATCGTTTTAAGGAATTGCTTAGGCAATGTCCTCACCATGGATTTTCCGAGTTGCACCAAATTGATACGTTTTACAACGGTCTTAATTTTCAAGAATAAGATTCGTTGAAAACCGCCGCCGGTGGAAACTTTTTGTGTAAGACTCCGAAAGATGCATTGATAATTATCAAAAATCGATCCAAGGTTTATCAACTCCGCAACGCACCTAGTGTTGCCAATGTCGCCAATGTTTGAGAGAGTTGATGCAAAAGTCGACAAGTTGACGAATGTGTTTACGTCTTTTCTCATTGAGATGCAAAAGAAAGACGCTCCCGCTACGGTGAAAGCGGTTGAGATTTCATGTACGTTTTGTGGTGGACCTCATAATTATTACGAGTGTGCGGCTACAGATGGCCAAACGTCGAATGTGAGTGCGTTAAATGGAAACAACAATTTTCAAAATCAAAATAACACGGGTCCATCACAACAAGGCAATAATAACCAAGGCAACAATTTTAATCAAAACCGAAACAATTTTCAAGGAAATAATCAACAAGGAAATTTTTCGAATTAAAATCAAGGTTATAATCAAGGACGGAATTTGAATTGGCAAAATCGAGACAATAATCAAAACTCGAATTTTTCAAACAACAAAAATCAAGGAAACAATTTTTCAAGTGGGAATCAAAACAATTTTCAAAGAAGTAATCAAAACCAAGGGAACTTTAATTCTAATCAAAATAGTTCGTCAAACGGTTTTTAAAACTACATGAAAACGAATGAGGCTAATATGAGACGATTAGAGGGAGAAATTGGTACTTTGAAAAACGACTTTACTAATACTTTGAAATTGCAAAACACGAAGATTGAGCAAGGAAAAATTGACATAAAAAAGATGTTTTCGGCCATTATGAACAAAACTTCGGGTGCTTCGTCGAGTTCGTTACCTAGTGACACCGTTGCAAATCCGAAGGTACAATTTAAAGCCGCCTTGTCTCGTGAGAAAGGTCGTATGATTACCCCTACCCTTGATGGATTTCGTGTTGTTCCTTCTTCTCAACCCTCGACTTCTAAGACGTCTTATTGTTCTAAAGTCGATGGGGTGAACGTGGCGACCAAGGAAAAGAGTGCACACCCTCGTGTACCTCAAATTCCATCCACTGTTCAAAAAGAGAGCTTTACCGACCTAACCAAAGTAACCCTTGAAGAAACTTGTGCTTCGATCCTTCTTAAAAAACCCAAAAGGCATATGCCGATAAAGGAAGAGGATCCGGGCCAATTTCCATTACCTTGTGATTTTTCCGAGATTGAGGGATGTTCTTTCCGATTTAGGTGCTAGCATCAATCTCATACCTCATTCTCTTTGGAAATTGATGAGATTGCCTAGACTTACCCCCACGAACATGACTATCGAGCTAGCAAATTGTACGTCTTTAATACCAATTGGAATAGTCGAGGATGTCTATGTCAAAGTTGGAAAGTTTGTTTTTCCCACGGATTTCGTTATATCCGATTACGAGTGTGACCCTAAATGTCCCATTATTTTAGGCCGACCATTTTTATCGACGACTCGAACAGTAATCGACGTTCACGAGGGGAGACTTACTATTAGATATGGGGAGGATAAAATGGAATTTTTCACGAGTAAATCCCAAGTGTCTTATGATAATGAAAAAAACGAGGTTTCAAAACCTAATGTTTCTAAACCTAATGATTTCAAAATGTTCACTTTAGCGGAAAGAATGAGGCTTAATGCATGTTTTGAAAAATTAAGAAGAACGGTTTTAAAGATGATGATTTTAACGATAAAGAATACGTGTACCTAATTAAAAAGGGTATGAGTAAATTGATGAATGAAAAATCACTTTGGGATGTATTCGATGAAACAAGTGAACGACCAATTCCGAAGGGCGACGTTAGTGCAATCACGACAATGACCAAAATGGACTCGTCTTCACCACCTTCGAAGGACCACGTCTTTGAGGCTTCAACTTCTAACTCCATCCAAGTGCCTCCTTTTCCTAGCCCAACACCCGTTGAGGCGAAAGGTTTTATCGACATTGATCCTCTCATCTTAGAAAAGTCACCTAAGCATAGTCATTCGACTTGTAAGACCATGGTTGTGAGTGCTCACATCGACTCTTTCTTTGATGATGACGATGGTGATTTTGCCAAGATTGATCACGTACTTCGAAATCCACATGCCATTTTTGAGGATTTGCCCAAAAATACCTCTTCACATGTGAAGTAAGATGATTACGAGTTTGATCCCGAGATTGAGGAAATCATTGAACGAGAGCTAGCTCTTTTGCCTCTACTTCCACCTACAAGTGAGGTCGATCTTTCCAAAATCGAGGATGAACTTAATGAGTTGGAACGTCTTATTTTCGATGACGAACCAACTCATGTGACCACTAAAAATCAAATTCTCGAGGAGTTACCTAATAAACACTCCTCAAATGAGAATTACGTTTACCACATTCGTGAGGATTTAACTTATCAACAATCCCCACAAATGAATGATGGTTTCGTGTTTGATCGTGATCTTTTCGAGAGAGTTTCTAGGATACTCAAGGAGGGGAATGACAAACCTTGGTTTGACAAGCCTATCTTTGATGAAGAAATCGACGAGATTGACGTTCATGAGGATGCCAAATATGTTGACCCCGAGGGGGCGGTGTTCTTTATCGACAAACGTTTTGAGAACTTATATAATCCGCCACCCCCTCCCACCAATGACTTAAATGTGAGGATTTTTAGCGCGACTAATTTTGAATTTGACACGCCAAATATATTTGACATTATCAAATCGGGTTTTCATAAAGACTTTTTAAACGATGAAAAAGGGAAAGATTTTAAAAATGTTTTAAAAGATTTTTCTACAAGTTTAACTCTGTCATCACCACGTTTTATAAGTGCTACCACCTCGTATACTCCTTTTGACGATGGTGTGTGTGGATCTAGTGTGGGGGAAGCCCCTTATGTTCCCTCACATTTCTCCACCGAGGACGAGATTTACAATCCCGGAATTGCTTGTAAAGGGAAATCTCGGTCTTTCACCGATGCAATAAATGGAAATCATATCTTTTTGCTTGGTGTGAGTCTACCTCGAGTAGCTCATTTTGTTGACTTACCCATTGCCCCACCTTTCTACTTCTCATCTCTTTTCTTTAACCCCTTTGGGGTTGTTTCAGCTTCGGTTGAAGTAGCGTTGTTTCGTCTTTCATCCGAAAACGAAGACGCTATCTTTGATCCCGGTATACGTATATCGGGTTTTTAAAGTACTCCACGTACTTTGGGCATTGTTTATCATGTAATCCCCACCAAAAATGACCATACCATGATTATCCCTAAATGATCACATTTATGGGGATTCGAGTCGAGCTTTTGACTCGGTTATCAAAAACAAGGTGCCTCGTGGGGGATTCTCATGCTTATCCTTGTAAATATTTTTTCTTTCTAATAGTGTAACGAGGGGACTTGTGCTCTTCCAATCTTTGTTCCATGGTTGTTTGTGATTGTGATTCATTAGGATTCATCGTCATCATTGAAGCCTCTCGTGTTCGTTCTATGGATCACTCGAGCTTCGATCGTTGCCTTTAGAGATTCCGATATCCGATGATATCCTTTTATGTTCTAACGTTTATCTTATTAGCATAATTCATAAACAGCTTTTAGGTTATTCGTTTTACCCTTTCCATGCTCGAGATTAAGCATTCGACTTCGTCTCTAGTATGGGGGTGTTTTCACCCCTAGACTCAAAACATTAAGGACAATGTTTAGTTTTAGTATGGGGGGGTAAGTAGATACTTCACCTCTCTTACGTCACCATGCAATCCAATATTCATCTTTTTGTGATCGTTTTGTTGCAAAATAAGGCTAAAAATAGCCAAATTTTAATTTTTTTCTTGTTTTTCATAAGTGTTTAAGACACGAATGTAGGTTTTCTGATGGTGAGAATAAGAGTAATTTTTTACTCGAACGTGCGTGTTGAGCACTTAGCTTCGATTCCTTAACTTTTTAGGCTAAGTCTCTTAAATGAGGACGAGAAATGATAGACTTATTTATAAGTCTCGTAATCTTTCACGATCTCATATATAGTAATTATTAGCTTATTCTCCCCACGCTTTTGATAATAAATTGTTAATAAATATTGATTTAGAGGTCTAGTCACTATTGTTGGTTTCTAATTTGTTTTAGTAGCTTCCATGTAATTAAATTGGGAAAACATTGAGGATTCGCCAGCGTCATGGTTTTGAAGTATTGGCACCCGAATAATCAAAAGCTTCACCTAATAATAAGATTTCAAGTGCTCACCTAAATTACGCAAAAATTTAAAGCTTACAAGGCCGAAAAATCTATGCCCAAATTGAAACTGAATCAAGCCTTAATCTTTGAAGCTTTAAAGATCTAAAATTCGCTTTAGCGTGAGGATATACGTCTTTGGCCATAATAAAACCACCGATGATGGCGGATAATTAAAGGCAAGGCAAGACCGAAGTCATAATAAAAGCTTCATGGCGAAGTTGAATAAAAGATGGAGGTAAACCTATGATAATAAGGCCCTTCCGTTAGGGGGCGTATAAAAGTATTGGTAATAAGTCTCATGTTCAAAACCGTTACAAAATCATGTTTATCGATCCTTCTTGTTGACTTAATTTTTTGACATCGTTGTATATTAGGGTGAATTATTAATTTAATGATTTTGGTTACACCGTTAAAACTCTATTTTTAGACTTAATCTCTATTCACGCATAAGTCAATGATGTATCCTCGTGATCATTAGGACAAAATAAAATATAAGAGATACCAAGTAGGAATAAGGGAGTTTAGGTTCGTAATTAACACTCATGAGATATGATCGTGTTGCTAACTTATAATAACAATGATCTCGTTACACGCTTAGCACGGAATTGGGTGAAAATCGAGGACGACGAAATTATTTCTAACGAAGCATTCACGTGTTCTTGTTCTATGATCCCAAAAGTCACTTAATCGTGATGAAAACAATACATTATGTCTAAAACACGTGTAGTAGTTTATTTAAATTTATGTCTTCAATAAACGTCACCATAAAATGAATTTTGGAATTGCTTAGATACTTAATTCTAGCATTGCGTGGGGACACGGCAATGGTTTAGTATGGGGGAGTGATGAGACTGTAATTATACATAGTCTCATCGTCCAAATCGGGCTTAAAACGCTTAAAAAATCATCAAAATACCCAAATATATGCTTGTGTTTATTCATTATGTATTTTAGGTACGGATATCGTGAATTAACCAAAAGATTACAAGAATCAAGCAAAAACGAACACGGGAAACGAAGCCGCACAAAGAACCGGGCCCGAATCATGATTTTCCAAAGAGGTCCTTGAAGTTTGAAGATTTGGCAACTTTGGTCCCTCAACTTTCGAAGACTTGTCAATTTAAACACTTGTAAAACTCAAAATTACACATTGGCTCCATAATTGACAAGAATGTACATGTTTAATCCTTGAAGATTGAAGAAATTACACAGCAAGCCCTTGGTTCATGTTTAAGAAAACTTTTGTGGCCAAAGTATGAAACTAAAAAGTTTCATTACAAAGGAAGACATGTTTTTAGCTGTTTAAAGTTTAAGTGACAACACAAGGGGAATATAGGGGCCATTTGTGGCCAAACATATAAACTACTCACCACCACTCATACAACGACACGTTACCCCACTACCCCTCTCTCCCAACCAGATGTGGCCAGCTCACCTGTTGACTCCACATCACCAGTCAAAACCCACTTAAATAACTAAACCTTTTTAAAATGGAGGTAAACATTTTTTTAAACTTAACTCCCTCTTAACCAGATTAAACTCTTCCCTGCTTAACACCCCAATCCCATAAACCCTACTTTCCTAATTCGCCAAAAACAAAGGGTTAATCCCGTAAACGCTCCAGATCCCTAATACTCTCACCCATAAACCCTTTCCCACTCCAAACATTCCACCCCGTGACCACATGACACCACATTCTTTCCCCTGTCTCCTCAGAAATAACAAGAAACGCATCTAGCAGTCATCCAACGATTCCCATCGATTTCCTTGGTCCCAAAGGTTCCCTATATGCGGCCAAGATCAAGTTGGATAGCTGTCAACAGTACAAGAGGTCACAAGACTCATTTTGACCAAGAATCAAGTCAAATCTCAAGGGCATTTTCGGATTTCTATATCATTTGGGTTTACTCATTCTTGTTTTCTAGAAATTTCAGCAAAGTAGTATAAATATGGGTGTCATGTACCCATATTTCTTGTTCTAGTCCTTGTAAACTTTTTAAGTGAAGTATAATAAAGCAGCTTCTAATTTTTGCATCATTGAGTTCCTTTAGCTTCTTGTTTAGTATAATCAAGTTACATCTTTTATTGCAGAAACATTTTTTTTACTCATTCAAAGGAAAAGAAGTTTGGGGAGAGGACACTTAACTGAAACAGCTTTTCTGTTTGTAGAATATAGGGGCTTATTAGCTTATTTGGCTGACAGCCAAATAATCTATTAAAGCTTGTATAAGCTACTGTTTCAGTTTGTTTTTTTAAGGTTTTAAAAAGTTTGGTTTCAAAGTTTTTTTTTTGGTTTTTCAAAAGGCAGTTATTTATCTTACCAATTTACTGCTCATATAAGCTTTCCAATAAGCTGCCTGACAACATCTTATTGGCATTTATATGAGCTTGGTTTGTTCCCTGGTCTTGTGGTTGTGTGCAGGTTTCAAGAAACAAGTCCCATACTCCATTCCAGTTCATTTTTACTTGAAGGCATTTTGTTCTCCCTTGGGTCCTTCTTGGATTCCAAACAACAGGGACCTCTACTCATCTATAAGCTCACATAAGCTCTCTAATCAAACCCCTAGAAGGCATCAGCAGGTATATGCTTGAACCCTGTTGGTTTTGTTTTTTGAACTTTTCATGTGATTTTGTATGAATTTTGTGAGTTACTTGTTTTACGTGTTTTATCTGTTTTTTATGCTCATTTGTGTCTTATATGCATGTTAGTGTAATTGTTAATCAGTTTGGGTAGGATTTGAACACATTTGGTTTGTAAAAATTTTTAATCCCGAAATTAAAGGGGTGTTTGGATCTGCTATATACTACCTTGGGTGACACAAGTGTGGGATAGAAATAGGTTTAACATGCTCTAGTAGGTTTGTTTTGGGTAGTATTATGCTTTGCTTGAAGTTGGGTAGTGTAAGTCATTAGATCACTTGGTAATATTTTAGCATAAAACTGTCAATATATTCAGCAAACCATAACTGCTTTAATTCAGTATTTTGGTTCATCAAATTCTGGTTTCTGTTAGAATTTGGGTAAGCCTAGGATTTAAAACTTGTTTGTGGAAGATTGGTGGTGCCTTGAGTGAGTTTGGCCAACCAAAACTCACCCAAGTGGTCAAACAGACCAGACTTAACAATCTGCAACATAATGTCCATATCAGGGACTGTTTTGACCCTTTTCTGTGTGATTCTTGTAAGTGACTTGTGTGTTTTATTGCTCAATTGACTCCCTACAACCCAACTGGTTGTGGGGGTGCCCTTGTATCCAATTAAAACAAAGCAACGAAAAAGTTACACGCCAAAAGGTGCCCAGATACAATTTTTATTGAAGACAGTGGGAACAAAGTTCCCACTGCAAGTGTAAAACTTACCACTGCTTCGGTAAAGGACAAATCAGTCCAACTATCACTTTCAGTTACTTGTTTTTTTGTCTTTAGTGGTCTCTAATAAGTATTTTAATTTGATTCCAATTTTATTATTTTTGTTATTTTATTTCTGATTTTTCTATCTAATTTATTTTTCTGTTACTGTTCATTTACTATTTTTTTGAATTAATTGCATTTTTTAATTAGTTTTTAATTAACTGTTTTTGTCTTTTAGTGCAAAAATTTAATATTTTTCAGTTTTAAAAAATTTCCTAGTTTAAGAAAATTATTTTAACATTTATATTTTTAAAAAGTTTACTGTTCACCCTTTTTAAGTATTTTTTATATTTAATTTAAGTTTAATTAGGGTTTTATTTAAATTTGTTTTGTCTTTTAGTGTAAAAAATTTTGTTTTCAACTTTTTTCAATTGTCTACTGTTTAGTAATATAATTTAGGATTTTCCAAATAGTCAAATTAATTTTAGCATTATTTTAATATTTTTAGTCATTATTTTAGTTTAAAAATAATTTTTAACATTTTAAAAATAGAAAAATAGTATTTAAAATTTAGGAAAAATAATTTTTAGTCTTTAAATAATATAGTTAAGTTATTAGTTCAATAAAATAATATTTTGGGCTTTTTCTTAATTATATTTAATTTTAGGGCTATAATTAGCATTTAAAATTGAATATTTAAATAATAAAAGGTTTTAAAAATTGTTTATTGGATTTTTATTCTTACTTATATTATTTTAGACTTAGTTTTAATTTTAAATTAATTTTTAGGTTTAATTTTTAATTTTGTCACGTTTTACCTATTTACGTTTGCGTTTTACGTCAATTCGTCGTAGTTTAATCGTAATCGTAGCTCGTCTTTATTTTTTCTCTCTCAACCCAAAAACATCACTAATCCAAACTCTTAATTTATATAATTGGCACACTTAATTCACACACCTCCTTCGAGAACAAACCCACACTTATTCGACTTGTCGGTTTTCCTAAATCGTCGTGTTTAATACTTGCCCATTATACGTTATTTTCCTAAACACGTGTTTTTACTACTAATCAATAGTTTTAAATCTATTATTCTCGTTTCTTTCACATCAGAGGGTCCTTCAAGATATAGGATTAAGTCATCCCAGGTAGATTTAGCAGTCTTACAATTTACAACATAATTCATCTGGTCATATGGAAGCACATACATGATGAGACTTTTGAGTCACTAATCAAGGTTAGCAACTTTTCTTTCATCAGCGGTCCAATGAGCTTTAGGTTTTACATTGTCCCTAGTAATGGGAATAAATGGACCATTTTTAATGATTCCAAGGAATTAAGGTTCAATTCTAATCATGTGGACAGTGAACATTTTCTTTCAGTTTGTGAAGTTTGCCACTTCTAGGACATGAGAAGCATTTAATGAGCCACCCATACATTCTAGGGTTTATGGTATTACTTAACCATATTGGATCTTGATTTTAAAAACTTTTAAATGATCAGTTTTATAAAATAAGAAGGTTTGATAAATCAAACTGCTATGATGCCACTTGTTGGTTCCTTTTAACACGATACTATTTATCAAGCTTAAGTAATATCTTTTTTATAGGATTCAAGTGAGTTGTTTTAACAAATCAATAACAAACTTAAAGGATTAAAACAACAATAGCAAATACTTTTCAACGTATAGACAATTTAATAAAACTCAATAAAGAATCTGCAACCCTGATTGTGGTAAAAATAAGCTTTTAGGAAAAAGACGTATATATGGTAAGTATTAAATGCACGTTTTAGGAAAAATATACACTTATGACCCAAATGAGATCGTTCACCAAGCAGGATGATAGTGTGTGTCAAATTCTTATTTTTGATTAATATTGAGAGAATGAGAAAAAAAATGACGGATTACGATTAAAATTACACTAAGACGAAAAACGCGTTTTCACGCAAAACGAGGCAAAAATAAAACTTTATCTAAAAATTCCCAAAAAATTATAATAAATCCTTAAAAATATATCTAAGGTTTACAAATCAAGAAAACTTCTTGTAACTTTTTAAATTAATTAATATTTAAGTTTTTAATGCTAATTAAAGCCCTAAAAATCAAATAAATTAACAAAAATCCCAAACTAAGATTTAAGTTTGTTTTTCCCACGGATTTCGTTATATCCGATTACGAGTGTGACCCTAAATGTCCCATTATTTTAGGCCGACCATTTTTATCGACGGCTCGAACAGTAATCGACGTTCACGAGGGGAGACTTACTATGAGATATGGGGAGGATAAAATGGAATTTTTCACGAGTAAATCCCAAGTGTCTTATGATAATGAAAAAAACGAGGTTTCAAAACCTAATGTTTCTAAACCTAATGATTTCAAAATGTTCACTTTAGCGGAAAGAATGAGGCTTAATGCATGTTTTGAAAAATTAAGAAGAACGGTTTTAAAGATGATGATTTTAACGATAAAGAATACGTGTACCTAATTAAAAAGGGTATGAGTAAATTTATGAATGAAAAATCACTTTGGGATGTATTCGATGAAACAAGTGAACGACCAATTCCGAAGGGCGACGTTAGTGCAATCACGACAATGACCAAAATGGACTCGTCTTCACCACCTTCGAAGGACCACGTCTTTGAGGCTTCAACTTCTAACTCCATCCAAGTGCCTCCTTTTCCTAGCCCAACACCCGTTGAGGCGAAAGGTTTTATCGACATTGATCCTCTCATCTTAGAAAAGTCACCTAAGCATAGTCATTCGACTTGTAAGACCATGGTTGTGAGTGCTCACATCGACTCTTTCTTTGATGATGACGATGGTGATTTTGCCAAGATTGATCACGTACTTCGAAATCCACATGCCATTTTTGAGGATTTGCCCAAAAATACCTCTTCACATGTGAAGTAAGATGATTACGAGTTTGATCCCGAGATTGAGGAAATCATTGAACGAGAGCTAGCTCTTTTGCCTCTACTTCCACCTACAAGTGAGGTCGATCTTTCCAAAATCGAGGATGAACTTAATGAGTTGGAACGTCTTATTTTCGATGACGAACCAACTCATGTGACCACTAAAAATCAAATTCTCGAGGAGTTACCTAATCAACACTCCTCAAATGAGAATTATGTTTACCACATTCGTGAGGATTTAACTTATCAACAATCCCCACAAATGAATGATGGTTTCGTGCTTGATCGTGATCTTTTCGAGAGAGTTTCTAGGATACTCAAGGAGGGGAATGACAAACCTTGGTTTGACAAGCCTATCTTTGATGAAGAAATCGACGAGATTGACGTTCATGAGGATGCCGAATATGTTGACCCCGAGGGGGCGGTGTTCTTTATCGACAAACGTTTTGAGAACTTATATAATCCGCCACCCCCTCCCACCAATGATTTAAATGTGAGGATTTTTAGCGCGACTAATTTTGAATTTGACACGCCAAATATATTTGACATTATCAAATCGGGTTTTCATAAAGACTTTTTAAACGATGAAAAAGGGAAAGATTTTAAAAATGTTTTAAAAGATTTTTCTACAAGTTTAACTCTGTCATCACCACGTTTTATAAGTGCTACCACCTCGCATACTCCTTTTGACGATGGTGTGTGTGGATCTAGTGTGGGGGAAGCCCCTTATGTTCCCTCACATTTCTCCACCGAGGACGAGATTTACAATCCCGGAATTGCTTGTAAAGGGAAATCTCGGTCTTCCACCGATGCAATAAATGGAAATCATATCTATTTGCTTGGTGTGAGTCTACCTCGAGTAGCTCATTTTGTTGACTTACCCATTGCCCCACCTTTCTACTTCTCATCTCTTTTCTTTAACCCCTTTGGGGTTGTTTCGGCTTCGGTTGAAGTAGCGTTGTTTCGTCTTTCATCCGAAAACGAAGACGCTATCTTTGATCCCGGTATACGTATATCGGGTTTTTAAAGTACTCCACGTACTTTGGGCATTGTTTATCATGTAAGCCCCACCAAAAATGACCATACCATGATTATCCCTAAATGATCACATTTATGGGGATTCGAGTCGAGCTTTTGACTCGGTTATCAAAAACAAGGTGCCTCGTGGGGGATTCTCATGCTTATCCTTGTAAATATTTTTTCTTTCTAATAGTGTAACGAGGGGACTTGTGCTCTTCCAACCTTTGTTCCATGGTTGTTTGTGATTGTGATTCATTAGGATTCATCGTCATCATTGAAGCCTCTCGTGTTCGTTCTATGGATCACTCGAGCTTCGATCGTTGCCTTTGGAGATTCCGATATCCGATGATATCCTTTTATGTTCTAACGTTTATCTTATTAGCATAATTCATAAACAGCTTTTAGGTTATTCGTTTTACCCTTTCCATGCTCGAGATTAAGCATTCGACTTCGTCTCTAGTATGGGGGTGTTTTCACCCCTAGACTCGAAACATTAAGGACAATGTTTAGTTTTAGTATGGGGGGGGGGGGGTAAGTAGATACTTCACCTTGCTTACGTCACCATGCAATCCAATATTCATCTTTTTGTTATCGTTTTGTTGCAAAATAAGGCTAAAAATAGCCAAATTTTAATTTTTTTCTTGTTTTTCATAAGTGTTTAAGACACGAATGTAGGTTTTCCGATGGTGAGAATAAGAGTAATTTTTTACTCGAACGTGCGTGTTGAGCACTTAGCTTCGATTCCTTAACTTTTTAGGCTAAGTCTCTTAAATGAGGACGAGAAATGATAGACTTATTTATAAGTCTCGTAATCTTTCACGATCATATATATAGTAATTATTAGCTTATTCTCCCCACGCTTTTGATAATAAATTGTTAATAAATATTGATTTAGAGGTCTAGTCACTATTGTTGGTTTCTAATTTGTTTTAGTAGCTTCCATGTAATTAAATTGGGAAAACATTGAGGATTCGCCAGCGTCATGGTTTTGAAGTATTGGCACCCGAATAATCAAAAGCTTCACCTAATAATAAGATTTCAAGTGCTCACCTAAATTACGCAAAAATTTAAAGCTTACAAGGCCGAAAAATCTATGCCCAAATTGAAACTGAATCAAGCCTTAATCTTTGAAGCTTTAAAGATCTAAAATTCGCTTTAGCGTGAGGATATACGTCTTTGGCCATAATAAAACCACCGATGATGGCGGATAATTAAAGGCAAGGCAAGACCGAAGTCATAATAAAAGCTTCATGGCGAAGTTGAATAAAAGATGGAGGTAAACCTATGATAATAAGGCCCTTCAATTAGGGGGCGTATAAAGTCTTGGTAATAAGTCTCATGTTCAAAACCGTTACAAAATCGTGTTTATCGATCCTTCTTGTTGACTTAATTTTTTGACATCGTTGTATATTAGGGTGAATTATTAATTTAATGATTTTGGTTACACCGTTAAAAATCTATTTTTAGACTTAATCTCTATTCACGCATAAGTCAATGATGTATCCTCGTGATCATTAGGACAAAATAAAATATAAGAGATACCAAGTAGGAATAAGGGAGTTTAGGTTCGTAATTAACACTCATGAGATATGATCGTGTTGCTAACTTATAATAACAATGATCTCGTTACACGCTTAGCACGGAATTGGGTGAAATCGAGGACGACGAAATTATTTCTAACGAAGCATTCACGTGTTCTTGTTCTATGATCCCAAAAGTCACTTAATCGTGATGAAAACAATACATTATGTCTAAAACACGTGTAGTAGTTTATTTAAATTTATGTCTTCAATAAACGTCACCATAAAATGAATTTTGGAATTGCTTAGATACTTAATTCTAGCATTGCGTGGGGACACGTCAATGGTTTAGTATGGGGGAGTGATGAGACTTTAATTATACATAGTCTCATCGTCCAAATCGGGCTTAAAACGCTTAAAAAATCATCAAAATACCTAAATATATGCTTGTGTTTATTCATTATGTATTTTAGGTACGGATATCGTGAATTAACCAAAAGATAACAAGAATCAAGCAAAAACGAACACGGGAAACGAAGCCGCACAAAGAACCGGGCCCGAATCATGATTTTCCAAAGAGGTCCTTGAAGTTTGAAGATTTGGCAACTTTGGTCCCTCAACCTTCGAAGACTTGTCAATTTAAACACTTGTAAAACTCAAAATTACACATTGGCTCCTTTAATTGACAAGAATGTACATGTTTAACCCTTGAAGATTGAAGAAATTACACAGCAAGCCCTTGGTTCATGTTTAAGAAAACTTTTGTGGCCAAAGTATGAAACTAAAAAGTTTCATTACAAAGGAAGACATGTTTTTAGCTGTTTAAAGTTTAAGTGACAACACAAGGGGAATATAGGGTCCATTTGTGGCCAAACATATAAACTACTCACCACCACTCATACAACGACACGTTACCCCACTACCCCTCTCTCCCAACCAGATGTGGCCACCTCACCTGTTGACTCCACATCACCAGTCAAAACCCACTTAAATAACTAAACCTTTTTAAAATGGAGGTAAACATTTTTTTAAACTTAACTCCCTCTTAACCAGATTAAACTCTTCCCTGCTTAACACCCCTAATCCCATAAACCCTACTTTCTTAATTCGCCAAAAACAAAGGGTTAATCCCGTAAACGCTCCAGATCCCTAATACTCTCACCCATAAACCCTTTCCTACTCCAAACATTCCACCCCGTGACCACATGACACCACATGCTTTCCCCTGTCTCCTCAGAAATAACAAGAAAGGCATCTAGCAGTCATCCAACGATTCCTATCGATTTCCTTGGTCCCAAAGGTTCCCTATATGCGGCCAAGATCAAGTTGGATAGCTGTCAACAGTACAAGAGGTCACAAGACTCATTTTGACCAAGAATCAAGTCAAATCTCAAAGGTATTTTCAGATTTCTATAGCATTTGGGTTTACTCATTCTTGTTTTCTAGAAATTTCAGCAAAGTAGTATAAATATGGGTGTCATGTACCCATATTTCTTGTTCTAGTCCTTGTAAACTTTTTAAGTGAAGTATAATAAAGCAGCTTCTAATTTTTGCATCACTGAGTTCCTTTAGCTTCTTGTTTAGTATAATCAAGTTACATCTTTTATTGCAGAAACATTTTTTTTACTCATTCAAAGGAAAAGAAGTTTGGGGAGAGGACACTTAACCCAAACAGCTTTCCTGTTTGTAGAATATAGGGGCTTATTAGTTTATTTGGCTGACAACCAAATAATCTATTAAAGCTTGTATAAGCTACTGTTTCAGTTTGTTTTTTTAAGGTTTCAAAAAGTTTGGTTTCAAAGTTTTTTTTTGGTTTTTCAAAAGGCAGTTATTTATCTTACCAATTTACTGCTCATATAAGCTTTCTAATAAGCTGCCTGACAACAGCTTATTGGCATTTATATGAGCTTGGTTTGTTCCCTGGTCTTGTGGTTGTGTGTAGGTTTCAAGAAACAAGTCCCATACTCCATTCCAGTTCATTTTTACTTGAAGGCATTTTGTTCTCCCTTGGGTCCTTATTGGATTCCAAACAACAAGGACCTCTACTCATCTATAAGCTCACATAAGCTCTGTTGGAAACTCACTTTATGTGACGACATTTAAGAATTCCCGTTAGTTATCATAGTCACGCACAGTCAGTCTAGACTAGGCCCTTTGTAAAGTGCGTGACTATATATACCCCTCCTTAGCTTCCAAGGAGGGGTGTTGATTGTATTTGTTCATTTTGAGGAACACACACATTTTGCTCTCAACCTCTCTTTCTCTCTCTCTAAGCCATCAATGGCTTCCACCACCACTTTCCACCACATTAGACCACCGGATCCAGATTTAGCTTTTCTACATTTGGTATCAGAGCCACGGTTCCATCCTTGGATCGTGTTTACATTTTCATCATCATCATCATCATCAATAGGCATGACGTGGGTAGTTGTTACATGTGTTGGTTGAGAATTACTTGTGGATGGTTGATGACTCGGATAACTATCACTTAAAGGGGTTACATTGTTGTACTCAGTGTCACGCGCTTAGTCGACGTGGATAATTTCAAGAGGTGTTGTGCTTATAGACTTCTTCAGTGATGCATTGAGTACTTAGAGATTTCTCCACCGTTCTTCATTCAACAATAGTGCAAGCTTAAGTCACAAGATCGAAGGATTTTTATTCAGCTTCACGTTTGACGTATCTGGTGCATTCTTTCAGTGGTCACTTCAAATTGCTTTCATGTGGTATGGTAAAGGTGGCCATGGAGAGTATATGAGAAGAGATTTTCGATCAACAGCTGATTCTCACAAAATATATAATTCAGCTTATTTATTATTCTCACGAGATTTCAGGTTCACGTGCGTACAATTTATTGATGGTTCCGACTTTCGAAACCATCAAGGGGGAAGAAGAAGACACATTGAACGCACAACGAGTACACGTGATGAACTTCATACCTTCTTTTGATTTGAAGATATTCCGGGATGACATTTGTCATAGCCGCAGAGAAAATCAGTGTTTTAACTCGTGTCGTTATCAATCTCCAAACGGTACACTACTGATTCGAGGTTTAATTGTTTGAGTGTTGCAATTAAACATCATCATTATCCTATATGCATTCCCGGGACTTAATTGACTCTGGTGCATCTCCGGAAGAAGACGTGTGCATTTCCGGGACTTGATTGACTCTGGTGTTACGATGTCAACTTCATGAATGGGATAAAGTGTCCACTTCAGTATTTGAGCTTCATAATTGGGATTGATTTACCTTCTTCAACTATGTGGGGGAAGAAGTGTCTTGATTCTTTCTGGTATGCATAACTTGAATTTTCAGGGGGAAGAAAAATTCAGAAGAATTATTCAAGCGTGAGATGAAAAGTTGTTGATCTACTTGGGGGAAGCTATTTAAAATGCTTCTACATCAAGTTTACGTGGCATGAATTAGGGGGAAGCTAATTCAGAAGCTTCTCCTTAACCAAAAGTGTATGGGTTACTTAGCTCGTGCCGTTACAGTATTTCTACTACAAGTTAAAGATGAAGACGAAGGCCTTAGAAGACTTCATCAGCATTGGATGCTTCATGGAAGCTCTTGTTCTTAATTATTTTGTACTTGATAGGTAGAATATTGTAAGGAATTCTACACGTCGTCCCATGGGGGAAGATTGTTGGAAACTCACTTTATGTGACGACATTTAAGAATTCCCGTTAGTTATCATAGTCACGCACAGTCAGTCTAGACTAGGCCCTTTGTAAAGTGCGTGACTATATATACCCCTCCTTAGCTTCCAAGGAGGGGTGTTGATTGTATTTGTTCATTTTGAGGAACACACACATTTTGCTCTCAACCTCTCTTTCTCTCTCTCTAAGCCATCAATGGCTTCCACCACCACTTTCCACCACATTAGACCACCGGATCCAGATTTAGCTTTTCTACAAGCTCTCTAATCAAACCCCTAGAAGGCATCAGCAGGTATATGCTTGAACCCTATTGGTTTTGTTTTTTGAACTTTTCATGTGATTTTGTATGAATTTTGTGAGTTACTTGTTTTACGTGTTTTATCTGTTTTTTATGCTCATTTGTGTCTTATATGCATGTTAGTGTAATTGTTAATCAGTTTGGGTAGGATTTGAACACATTTTGTTTGTAAAAATTGTTAATCCCGAAATTAAAGGGGTGTTTGGATCTGCTATATACTACCTTGGGTGACACAAGTGTGGGATAGAAATAGGTTTAACATGCTCTAGTAGGTTTGTTTTGGGTAGTATTATGCTTTGCTTGAAGTTGGGTAGTGTAAGTCATTAGATCACTTGGTAATATTTTAGCATAAAACTGTCAATATATTCAGCAAACCATAACTGCTTTAATTTAGTATTTTGGTTCATCAAATTATGGTTTCTGTTAGAATTTGGGTAAGCCTAGGATTTAAAACTTGTTTGTGGAAGATTGGTGGTGCCTTGAGTGAGTTTTGGCCAACCAAAACTCGCCCAAGTGGTCAAACAGACCAGACTTAACCATCTGACCCATAGTGTCCATATCAGGGACTGTTTTGACCCTTTTCTGTGTGATTCTTGTAAGTGACTTGTGTGTTTTATTGCTCAATTGACTCCCTACAACCCAACTGGTTGTGGGGGTGCCCTTGTATCCAATTAAAACCAAGCAACGAAAAAGTTACACGCCAAAAGGTGCCCAGATACAATTTTTATTGAAGACAGTGGGAACAAAGTTCCCACTGCAAGTGTAAAACTTACCACTGCTTAGGTAAAGGACAAATCAGTCCAACTGTCACTTTCAGTTACTTGTTTTTTTGTCTTTAGTGGTCTCTAATAAGTATTTTAATTTGATTCCAATTTTATTATTTTTGTTATTTTATTTCTGATTTTTCTATCTAATTTATTTTTCTGTTACTGTTCATTTACTATTTTTTTGAATTAATTGCATTTTTTAATTAGTTTTTAATTAACTGTTTTTGTCTTTTAGTGCAAAAATTTAATATTTTTCAGTTTTAAAAAATTTCCTAGTTTAAGAAAATTATTTTAAAATTTTTAGTTTTAAAAAGTTCACTGTTCACCCTTTTTAAGTATTTTTTATATTTAGTTTAAGTTTAATTAGGGTTTTATTTAAATTCGTTTTGTCTTTTAGTGTAAAAAATTTTGTTTTCAACTTTTTTCAATTGTCTACTGTTTAGTAATATAATTTAGGATTTTCCAAATAATCAAATTAATTTTAGCATTATTTTAATATTTTTAATCATTATTTTAGTTTAAAAATAGAAAAATAGTATTTAAAATTTAGGAAAAATAATTTTTAGTCTTTAAATAATATAATTAAGTTATTAGTTCAATAAAATAATATTTGGGCTTTTTCTTAGTTATATTTAATTTTAGGGCTTTAATTAGCATTTAAAATTGAATATTTAATTAATAAAAGGTTTTAAAAATTGTTTATTGGATTTTTATTCTTATTTATATTATTTTAGACTTAGTTTTAATTTTAAATTAATTTTTAGGTTTAATTTTTAATTTTGTCACGTTTTACCTATTTACGTTTGCGTTTTACGTCAATTCGTCGTAGTTTAATCGTAATCGTAGCTCGTCTTTATTTTTTCTCTCTCAACCCAAAAACATCACTAATCCAAACTCTTAATTTTATATAATTGGCACACTTAATTCACACACCTCCTTCGAGAACGAACCCACACTTATTCGACTTGTCGGTTTTCCTAAATCGTCGTGTTTAATACTCGCCCATTATACGTTGTTTTCCTAAACACGTGTTTTTACTACTAATCAATAGTTTTAAATCTATTATTCTCGTTTCTTTCACATCAGAGGGTCCTTCATGATATAGTATTAAGTCATCCCAGGTAGATTTAGCAGTCTTACGATTTACAACATAATTCATCTGGTCATATGGAAGCACATACATGATGAGACTTTTGAGTCACTAATCAAGGTTAGCAACTTTTCTTTCATCAGCGGTCCAATGAGCTTTAGGTTTTACATTGTCCCTAGTAATGGGAATAAATGGACCATTTTTAATGATTCCAAGGATTTAAGGTTCAATTCTAATCATGTGGACAGTGAACATTTTCTTTCAGTTTGTGAAGTTTGCCACTTCTAGGACATGAGAAGCATTTAATGAGCCACCCCTACATTCTAGGGTTTATGGTATTACTTAACCATATTGGATCTTGATTTTAAAAACTTTTAAACGATCAGTTTTATAAAATAAGAAGGTTTTATAAATCAAACTGCTATGATGCCACTTGTTGGTTCCTTTTAACACGATACTATTTATCAACCTTAAGTAATATCTTTTTTATAGGATTCAAGTGAGTTGTTTTAACAAATCAATAACAAACTTAAAGGATTAAAACAACAATAGCAAATACTTTTCAACGTATAGACAATTTAATAAAACTCAATAAAGAATCTGCAACCCTGATTGTGGTAAAAATAAGCTTTTAGGAAAAAGACGTATATATGGTAAGTATTAAATGCACGTTTTAGGAAAAATATACACTTATGACCCAAATGAGATCGTTCACCAAGCAGGATGATAGTGTGTGTCAAATTCTTATTTTTGATTAATATTGAGAGAATGATAAAAAAATGACGGATTACGATTAAAATTACACTAAGACGAAAAACGCGTTTTCACGCAAAACGAGGCAAAAATAAAACTTTATCTAAAAATTCCCAAAAAATTATAATAAATCCTTAAAAATATATCTAAGGTTTACAAATCAAGAAAACTTCTTGTAACTTTTTAAATTAATTAATATTTAAGTTTTTAATGCTAATTAAAGCCCTAAAAATCAAATAAATTAACAAAAATCCCAAACTAAGATTTAAGACTTTGTAAACCTTAAAAATATTTTAACTAAGCTAAAAAGTATATTTCCAAAATTTTAAACCTATTCAATCTAATTAAAAACCCTAAAAATAATTTTTAAATAATAAAATAATAATTTAAAATCCAAAATATATTAAAAATTCTAAAAAGTTGCAAACTAATATATTTTTACCTAATTAAGCCAAAAACGAAAATTAAAAAGTTTGAAAACTCGTAATGGGCCTCCAAATTGCCTTAAACCTAAAACAGTGTACCTTAATGGGCTTTTTGGCCCAAAATCAAAACTTTCCTCAAAATAAGCTGAAAAAGTCTTGTCTTATTCAAAATTTGATTTTAAACATAAAAGTCTGAAGGACCAAAAGCTGAATGTGAGTTTATCACAGCTTAAAAAGCAATAAGCTTTTCTTTAATGAGCCATTAAGCCCATTAAGCCAAAACAGCATGCCATAAGCTGAAATTTAATACACAACCTTCTTTTGGACTTATAAGAACAATTGTAAAAATAAATTTGCAATAAGCTCAAGAAATAAGCCTGAAATAAGTAAAAGCTCTCTACAAAAAACGACTAAATAGTCGTTTTTGAGTTCTAGGACACTTCAAGAGCTGATTCTTTTTGAAAATGCTTTTAAATGAACTAATTAAGACTTATCAACAATTAAATTTCCAAAAAGCAAACTCAAATAAGTTGTGGAAGCAAATAAGCACTCTGAATAATCATAAGAAGCTAGTTTTCTAGTAAAAAGCTAATATTAGAAGCTACAAACTTCCAAATCTATTAATAAGCAAAGAAAATGGCACTTGTTACAAAAAAAAGTTGTTTCAAGTTACAATAAGCTAGAATTTGGAAATAAGCACTTTTGGCCAATTATGAACAAAGTCAACAAAAGTCAAACTTGTAATTTATGAAACTTGGGGCTTGTTAAGCTGTTTCTAGGGCAATATAAGTTATTTTTAGAGGAAGTTTTGAGTTCAAAGATAATGAACAAGATCAACAGTGGTTGAGACTTGCTTTGGTTTTTGGCAGAAAAGTTCAATAGGCCAGTTTGGATTATGAGCTGTCAAATTAAGCAACCAACACTCAAAAAACACTTAACAACACACAAATGAGCAACAACAATCAACCAAGTCCACAACATCAACAAGCAAAATAAAAATCAAAGACAAGCATGGTTGCTGATGCACTTAACACTTTTATGAATTTCAATAAGCTATATAAGCTACAATAAGCTACCAAACTCCACAACCAGATAATGCACAAAAGAACAACCACAAAAACTACTTGCAAACTAAATTTCAGACCTTAAGTCAAACAAATGAATAATTTAGGCTAGTTGATGTGTTTGACATGTTTTAGATGACAGAAAAGTGGTGAACATGCAATTCTTGTTTTTAACCTAACATAACCCACACTTTCAACAATACACACTCAAAATCAACTCCCCTATGTGAGCAGGCAACAATTAACAAGATTTGTGTTCCTAAAAACCTTTTAGACACTAATCCAAACACCCCTTTTCAATCTTTGAACAAATTTTTAACAAAGCGTAAGTGTTTTAAACGTATCAATCATGCAATCTTATGACTAATCAAGATTTAACAACACCAGATGAACAACTTTCAGGAAAATAAACACACTCTTCTACCATAATTCACAAATCCACATGCATACTAATTTTGACAAAAAAATAAGAACAAGAAATCAAACCTCCAAGGTGTACTTCCACACCTTGGATTGTGTGAGCTTTGGTGCTAGCTAAACAAGCACCAGCTTCCAAGCTACTAAGACAAGAAGCGAATCCAAATCCCAAGGCTTTTAGACCTTTGGACAGTGGAGTTAGAAAAAATAATAAACAAGTATCAAAGTTTAACTTGGTGATTAGTAGAGACACCCACAAGACAGCTCCCAAGCCTATATACTCACTACACCAAGGATTTGGACAACTCTTGGTGCTATGATCATATATAACCCCAAAAGAATAGTTGTTGAGCCCTAGTTTTAAACCAAGGATCACAGTGAACAATAAAGAAGAACATTTTCTTTCCATACTTTTAATTCTCAAAACCTTTTAATATTTAAACAATAACTTAATCAACTTTTGGAAAATTCTTTTGAAACGGATTGGTAACAGGTAATAAGAACAAGTGACAAATTTTGAGGAATCACCTATCTATACCAACTTCTTTCAAACTTGAAGGAAAGTAATTACAAGACTCAAGTGTTCTTCCCAAACTTGTTCACTGATAAACAATAATGGAATTTGGATAATCACATAATATTTACCAACTTTTTCTTTATTTAAAAAAAAAAGAATTACAAAATAAAAAGGTAGAAAATCCGAGAACAAGTTCTATGCTATGGTCCTAATGGCTTTATATAGAACCTTACATTGGTTCTAGAAACAAAAGGAAATGCTAAAAACCTAGCTTGTAATCTTCCAAAAGTGCCCTTGGCATTTGAATTAAGCAAGAAGCCTCACGTGATGATTTTGGACTGTTGTGGGTGATGAGCTGTTGGAATGTAATCTCATTACGTCCAATGATAAGTATGAACAAAGAAAATGCTTTGAGCCGTTGATGGGCTAGCCTAGTTTTGTCTTGTTGTTGAAGACGACTCCTATTGGTGTAGGGGAGCCACGTGTATGGTTTCTGGGGTGATGAGGGGACCAAAGTGATGGTTAGGGTGTGATTAGGTTTAGGTTAATCTCAATTCTGGAGGAGATTAGGGTTTGATTATCACTAAACAAGAAAAGCCCAATTTGTGTTCATAGTTTGAAGAACACATTTTTGGATCTATTTAGGACAGGTTTAAGGTGTTTGGTGGCGTTAATTAATTTATTAATTAACGTTTGAAAATGGTTAGTGGGATGGTGAGGTGGATGGTGATTAGGCTAAGTGGGGTGAGGTGGAAGCTGGTGAGTGGTGGGGTATCTTTGTATATTTGACAAAAATGGCCCTTATATTTCCAAAAATTCTTCATACAAGTCTTGGCTGTTTTTCTTCCTATTTCATTTGTTAACAAATTTAGACAACTTGTCACTTTTGGCACATACTTTTCCAGAACATTGATCAAGGACCTTTTATGCAATAAATGCATTCTTCAAGGGCTGATTATAGCTATTCTTGAAACTTTAAGGACATATCTTGTATTTTTAGTTTTATAAGGGTTTAAAGTGACAAGTCTTCAAACTTGAGGGACCATTCTTGCCAATCTTCAATTCTTCAAGGGTATTTTCAGAAATTCCAAACTTGGGTACGGTTCTTTGTGCGGCTTCATTTCCCATGTTCGTTTTTGCTTGTTTCTTGTGATCTTTTGTCTTTTTCACGATATCCATACCTAAAACACACAAATAGCAAACAAAAGTATATTTCACGGTATTTTACGACATTTTTGTACATTTAACGCCTGTTTTGGACGATGAGACCATGTATAAATGCAGTCTCATCAAACCCACTTTGCTTGCAGAATAGCAAAGTGGTTGAATGACAATGTTGGGTGATCTCCTTTACTTAAACTACAAACCTAGGTTATGAGTTTAAGTCTCAACCAAAACGTTCATAAGCTTTTCGCCTTATAGTTTGGTTGATGTTAGGAGAGAATGGCTCTTGGAAGAGTTCTATCTTTCGAGTACAAGAGGGTTAGCTAATTCTATCCAAGATGCATTCCTTTTATAGGCAATGATTTTTAGGGTTTACATGTCACAAGTAACCATGCAAATGTTTATCGAGTGGATGGTTGAATGCCCAGTTGGATAAACAGTACAAAGCTAAAATAAACTAATCTAGGAAAATGATAAATGTTGTACTTATAACTAACTTTACAAGCAACCTTTTTCTAATGAGATATGTTTTGACTTAAATCAGATCTTTCCCCGCCTAGTGTAAACCTTCATGATAACTAAAGTGTCTTCAATATCCTAGAGGAGATCGACATCATTTAGTTTGGTATTGTCAGACCAAACTGAACGGAAAGCTCTTCTTTAGGACTTGTTCTTCAGCAACTAGACCGCATGGTCACTAGAGCAAAAAATTCTTGTCTTTTAAGTTCTTTGGAAGAGGAAGTATGAACTTTCTTCAGCAGAACATTCTTCAGTAGGAATCTTTGTTCCTCTGGTCATGCTTCAGCAAAGCCACCATTATGTTGAACATATAACACTTAGGGGATTTTATAGTCAAACCCTAGAGTTGCTTGAGGGTCAGTAAATACTTACCCAACAACAAGCCACTTGTTCTTGCCCTGCTTGTTGTGTGTTCTTAATTTCAGGTTCAAAGAAGATTGGGTTCTTTGTTGATGTTTCAAGAAGAAAACCAAAGTCCCTTGTAGATGTTGTTGTAGATGGTTTAAGTTGATGATAAGTTGCTGATTTTGGTGAGATAAGCTCATAAAAGAGGATTGAGTAAGGCTTGTAGTAAGATTAGGTTGAGGGGTATACCTTATACTCAATGCTCAACTGCTTATTGGCTTAAATGCTTATTTGTTTATGTGTGATTTATTATTACTTCTTTGT
Source organism: Glebionis coronaria (assembly GCA_025667525.1). Lineage (NCBI taxonomy): Eukaryota > Viridiplantae > Streptophyta > Magnoliopsida > Asterales > Asteraceae > Glebionis > Glebionis coronaria. The sequence continues at coordinate 312,673,197 of CM046880.1, read as the reverse complement.
AGCTATTATTACATGTTCATGTTGTTATGTTTCCTTAAGTAACTTTAATCTTAGTTTTCATATGAAATTCTAAATCATCAAACTTAGAATTTGAGTGATTTAGGTGTAGTTTTATATCTGTTTTAGGTTAGATTTGCTCAAATAGCTTATCTGTCTGCTTGATTTTTAAGTTAGAATTGGTAAAACAACATTGCCTTAAGTAGTCTACACTATAGCACATTCATAGTTTGATTTATATTTTGTTTATTCTTGATTGTGTGTAATGATTGTGTGATTTTACTTGTTTATTTTGTTTTTATAACTCACAAATAAGCAACTGCTTATTTGTGCCTTTGTCTAAAAAGCTGAAAAGTCAAAAAAAATAAAAAGTACCAAAAAGTGGTGGTTGGGACTCGAACCCACGCCACTTACCTCACAACCACACACTCTACCGTCTACACCCTTGGGACTTTTTCAAACAAACCCCAAGTGGTATTTCTTTTAGAATATTTTGGTCATGTTTGTCCAATAAGTTGTCCTTAACTTATTTCCTTTATTCCAGCTTATTTTAACTAGCAACAACTTTGTTTTTGTAGTCAACCTTCTTTATTTTGTCTCTTCTACTTATTCTTAGCGGTGTTACATTTTTAATTTAGGTTCTATTAGAAAACTAAACATTTGCTTATTTATTTTTGTTCTTATTTGCCCGCTGTGCTTATTTAAGCCAGCGTATTGGGTCTTAGTTCACTTGTTTTCAACCTGTGTGCCAAAGCTCAAGCAATTTAGTCGCGCTTTAAAAGGACCCGACTATTTTTCTCGTTTAGCTAAAAGCACAATTAGCTTATTCTAGCTTAATTTTGTATCTTTTTCAAGAATTCTTTTTGCAATTGTTTTTAAATACCATTTTAGCTAGGTCTATCAACATTCAGCTCATAAGCTTTTTTTTAAGCTCTTTAGATTTTTTACTTTAACTTATAGCTTATTTGTTATAAGCCATTTTTATCTGTTTCACATTTTATTTTTGAATTAGTTTTAGATAGATTTAAAAGTGAGATTAGTTCAAAAACATCTCTATTAAGTTTGAGTTACGGCTTATTGGGCCTAATAAGCCTCATAAGATAACGTATAGATTATTTGAGGTCTTAGAAGCTTTTTCAGCTTTTCGGGCTAGTATTAAAGTTGCTCACATATGAATTTTAAGTTGGGTATCATTTTTCTTTTTCTGTTTTTGCTTATTGCGCCAAAAAGCCCAATAGGCTTTTGATCCAAATTATATTTTGGTTTTTTTAAGCCCATTAAGCCTTTTAAAAAAAATATTTTATTTTTGTTTTTATTTAGTTAATTTAAATTAGTTTTGAAAATTTTAAAATTTTTGAATTTTTTGATTATTTTATTATTATTTTTCTCGATTTGTGTGACCGCGTAATTCGTTTTAGTTTTTAATCGTCTAGTGTAGAATCGTCTTTTAAATTTAAATCCCTTTTGTCAATCTTGAAACTAATCCAAAAACGTCTTTAAGTGAAAACCAATCTCCTCGACTTACAACGATCCGTACGGTGTTTGATTTTACGTTGTTAACCTTCGTCTTTCTCGTAATCTACATATACCTACACTAAACTTCAGCTGTCAACAATCTTATCGGGACCGTGTTATCTTAGTCGAATCACCAGATCACGAGATCGACTACCCGTCAACTCGTCGAGTCACTAGTTTGACATGATCGAGACAGTGTGTCAACTTGATCGAATCACTTAGTCACGAGTTTGATCATCAGATCAACCCGATTGAGAAACCACTTCACTAATTCGATCATCAGGTCAACCGATTCGCTTTACAAAATTACCACCGAATCAATCGTTAATTTCTTTTGCTGCTAAGCGATTTCCGTAAGTACATGCCTATTTTAAATAAAAGTGGTGGGAAAATGTTTCCTACACGTGCTAGCAATATACACAACCCCAGATGAATCATAAAAACACTCGCCTGATATACAATAGATCGTATCCAGATCTATCCTCTCCTCCACCACACGGGCCACCAGAGAACACACACACACTAAACACTACCGCTCTTTTCGGCGATGGTACCAATATCCACCCGAAATAAGTGACAACGACGATCTACAAACCACAAAAAATGTAGATGGTTTCTATTTAATATTGTTACCTACAAAAAAATTGCGTTCCTTGCGACAAATTGCATGTACGAGGTTTTTGTTTTTTGCTTTTTGATTTCAGGGGAAAATTTTAAAATTAACATTTTTCTGTGGCGCTTTCGTGTTTTTTATTTTAGGAAACTATATGAATTAAGATTGAATAAGAAGAAGAGAAAGATCTTCAAGTGAGTTAAGTGGGCAGGGTAAGACTAAACTACCATTTTTTAATGGGTAAAAGTGATAAAATAGACACTTACTTTCCAGTTTGTGTCATTTTGATCAACGAACTATTTTATCCAATGACTTCAGCAACAAACTTGTTAAATCTAATATGACTTCACTAATATTCACCCATTATATCACTTGTTACCTACACGTTGTACAAGTCTTTTCCACGTATTATATTTTATTTTATTTTAAAAACAGGCCACGTAGTTATTCCACTATCATTTATATGAAACGTTAACTATATTAAAAAACCATAATCCATATTCATTCATATGTTTCATTTTCTCCCAATATTTCTCTCTCGTTCAAACAAACCTTAATATCAATCCATTTGAATAATCTTTACAATTGATCTAATTAAACGATTGACCATCAATAATCATGGCTAAAGGTAACCTTTGATATTAAAATCCCTAATTTTTATTATGTTTATTACTAATCCTAGTTTGGATTCGAAACCCTAATTTTGATCAAAAACACTGATTGAATTCCTTATAATCTAATTGTAGGTCAACCAAAGAAGAAGAAACCAAAGAAATCCATATTTACCGTTAACCTCAGATATGATGGGATTTTTATGCAAACCCTCTCTGATAGGTTCAGGGTAAAATGAGGGAGATAAACGATACCAATTTCGACGAGATATATTTTGATAATCTCACTGAAATTCTTAAAAGGTTAGTATTACCACATGGCTTTTTAAGAGGGTTTACTATTGTCAAGTTGGTGTTAAGTTGAGTCTAGGTTTAAAAGAAATAAAATCATACCACTATATTGTAGATATGTTGGCCATTGGTTATGAGAATGGGAACTAAATAGATATGTATACTGATATGAGTGTAATTACTTATATCATTTGTATCAAATAACAATGAAATATTGCACAAAATGTATCAAATATGCCTTGGATATGTTGTTTTCTTGTTTGAATGTGTGTAGGTACCAAGTTCGCGAAAATCGTCAAAATCGACATGAGAATGAAGAAAAAGATCATAGAAGCCAAAATCGAGCTCAACTCTAGAGGATTTAATAAATTGTCAAGTGGGACCTACATGAGCTTATTGGGCCTGAAAAGCCCAATATTGGATTTATAATAAATAACTCTTGGACAAGCCCAATTAAAGGCCCAAAATGGGATTCAAAACACACGGATGGAAATGTTTACTTGGGCCCAAGCCCAAAATATGGAAAGGAACGTGTTTAATGGGCCTTAGGGTTTAACTGCTTTCACTAAACGTGTAAACACGTTATTTTTACTCTCAAATATCCATTTTTCAATCAACTTTCCACCCTCACCAAATAAATAAATAATCTTTTCACACACGCACCCATTAAATAAATTTTAACCGACACGTTGCTCTCACCTAATCCACTCACATTTATTATCCTTACCCCACTCTTTCCCATTCACACACAACAAATAAATCTTTCGTTATTTCCTATGTAACACCATCTTCCCCATTTTTCATCTCACCCCAAAACCTGTAAAACTTACTGTTCATAAACTCTAGATGGGTAAAAAATCAATATTACATGGGGCTTTTATTGCACACGTGTGATTCATGTGATGGGGAATAAAACCCCCATAGTCATAGGAAGAGAAAGGCTGGAAGAAAAGGCTACGTGGCGTTTTTCTATAGGGTGAAACACCTCATTCCTCCTTATCAACCAATCAAATGGATTCAAAGAAGCACAACTAGCACACACGGATGCCACGTTGGCAATCTATGTGCTAGTTATGCTATATTCACCATCCGATCAAAGAAAGAAAGAGAGAGAATATCAAAGGCCAGAAATCAAATGGAATATTCCTTAGAATATTTGGATATTCGCTCCTCAGCAATCCCTTGGGAGGCTATAAAAACCCCAATTTCTCTTGTAAAAATGATCCTTTCTTTATTTTTAAAGTTACTCTGTAGAAATAGATTTAGATTAAATTTTGTATTTCCTTTTTATCTAGTATTGTAATATTTCTGAAAATTAATGAAAGTAAAATCGTTTTAATCTTCCATTCGAGTCTTATTCTTTACTGTTTAAATTGATTTATGAGTTAAATCTGATAACTATTTCACAAGGGTAATGTTAAAGATGTTAAGAATAAGCTAATTAATAGCTTATCTTTTAATATTGAAAGTAAAGTTTGGATCCATGTTTATCCCCACTGGATAAATAATAAATAGAAGCAGTGTAGACTTGTGATGTTTCGTTTGGTGGTGCGAATGGTGGTCTCGTGTCAGGTTTATTAGGCAGCACAGCGCTGACCTACTGCTCAAAGGGTTCGACTTAAGGTACTAATCTCTCTTCATTTTATATTTTATTTTATAAGCTTAATTAGATCTGTTTCTTTGATTTACTGTGATGCTGATTATATGTCGTTTGATTATGTTATGTTATATGATTAAATGTTTGAATGATTATAAGTCTGTATGATTAATGAGATGGAATACTTGACTGCAATGGTTACTTTTACTGATTTTGAATGAGTTTATGATTGCTGAAATTATTTGAAATGGTTTAGACATGTTGAATTTAGAAGTCTGCTGTTTGAATATTTTTTGTACCATGCGTATAGGATTAATTTGGTGAAAATCCTTAATGTTCATTACTGCTTAATACAGAATGAAAGATTTATCTGTATGTGGTTTGCCTGTGATTTACTCTAAGTTCTGTTTGTTTGATTTGTTTAACTGATTTAGATAGATTGTGTTTATTAGGATCAGACACTTGCTGAGATTGTGTTGGTTTTATTAGTATTTGAATTTCTGAGTTATTACATTAGATTTAGATTAATTACCTGAATTTTATCTGCTGATGTTTAGTTTAAAAATTAATCTGAGATTGTCTGATAGTTTTAGAATTTGCTAGTTTATAGCCTGCTAGTATATTTCGACTTGAGTGTTGTTAGATTTCTGTATCATTATTTTTTTTAGTTGATGGTTTGCTGAATTTTCTGCATAGTTGGGTTGTTACTTTGTCAACTGAATCATTTTTTATTTGATTGCATAATTGATATTTCTGTTGTATTGTTCATGTATACTGCTTATCAGATCCAACTGATCTGATATGTCCAATAAGCTGTATCCTTATCAACTTAAGCTAATAAGCTTCACATGGTCTCTCCTGAGACTCACTTTGTTAAACTATCAAAAAAGAAATAATTCACAAAAACATGTCCATGTCAGGACTCGAACCTGTGACCTCCTGGTCACAGGCATAAGGTGTTAACCATCTGGGCTAACTGGCCTCTTTGGTTTTATCTCTCTTTGATTAATTAATATATTACGTTTGTAGCTTGGCAGACTTCCTTTTAGTAAGCTTTATTCATTTTAATTTCGTTTCTAAAAAAACTTTTAAAATTGTTTTTAATAAAAGTTTTTTTAGTTAAATAAAAGTAAATCAAAATAAAATTAGTTTAAAAAAATAAAAAAAATAAAAAAAATGTTTTTGTTAAATTTAAATAGTTTAATTAGTTTAATTTTAATTAATTAGATTTTTATGACATTAGATAAAAATAGTGTTTAAATAAATTTGTTTAAAGTAATTTTAAATAAAGTAAATTTGTTTTAAAAAGTTTAATTAGATTTTTTTTAATAGATTAAAAATTAACTTTATTAAATAGATTATATTCTAAATAGTTTTATATTTTTAAGTAATTAATTGTTTGTAGATTTTAATAATAAGCGGGGTTTACGATTCATGCACTTTAGGCTTATATTAAATAGCTTAAAATTGGTAGATTTAAATTGTAGTTTAAAAACCGAAAACCAATTCGATTCAATTGTCCAAATCAAAACAAAACGTCTCAAATTCATAAGATCTTCGTGTACAACGAACTTGAGTCACCAACGTGTTTAATTGAATTCGTCATTGGTATTATTAGTCTATTACTTTTTCCTAAAGGTAATTTTCTAATTTACCCTATAACGTAATCTCAAATAAATCACTATACTATCCTCGACACATCATATACTGAACATTTTGATTATGATATAATGGACTTGATTGAGTGGGAAAAACAACGAGAAGATGTTGATAATACAATTGATTATAGTGATGATGATTACTATTCTAGTGATGATTGTGAGATAGTAGTGTAACAACTTGAATTTTCGCATTTTATTAGACGTGCTTGTTTGTAACTATAAAACATATGAACTATAAAACATATGAACTATAAAACATATGAACGGTTGTGTCGACTTTAAATTTACTTGAGTTAGACGATAATAGGTGTTATCCACTCCTACATTGTCACGTCGCTAGTTTAATTGTGTCGACGCTTCCCTATTACTACTTTGAGTCGGTTTTGTTAGCTAAGTCTTACCATTTTGGGCCAAAATTGTCCTTGTAACCCTACTGGGCTGAGTGTTTGAATGGGTATGTAAGTTAATCACCAAAACTGAAAACAAAACTCAATCATGTTAACTTTCATTGAGATAAAAAGTGTTACAAAACTCAGGTCAACAAAGTCAACCTGCAAATCCTAAAAACATATTCTAACCTCCACTCACCACATCAGTCCAGCACACAGGCCAAAAATACCATTTTTAGGCATATCACAAGCTTGCCGATATCAGATTGAGACTAACCCTAGGCTAATTTTTACAAGTTAAATACTACTCTTCTTTTCACAGCCTCCCAACACAAAATACAAATCACCAAACAATCTGGGTTACAAAAATTAAGTTCCTACTTATACCAAGCAGTTTTAGATACAAGTTTTTGGCAAAATATACATTAGTAAGTGAAGCCTTGTTACAACCGAGCCAAGTTCCATCCCTGTTCGAAACCACCAGCTGAAAACCCTACTGTTGTGAGTCTTTGTCCACTTTCTCTTTACTTTTTGCATACATTGTAGTTGTGTTTGCCAAACCAAACCATACATGCGAGGAACAAACAAAATAGTGTTAGCTAATCTTGAACCAAATCTGACATAGTCTTAAGCAATAAAAAGATAGATAACATAAAACTTTCGAACCCCAACCCCATTTAATATCTGCCGAGACTACACATCAGACCGAGGACTTTTTACATTGTCACTATTGTTCATGTTTTATCTAGGATTCATACAAGGTATCAAACACTAACAATAAAAATGGTAAATATAGAAAAACCCCAATCGAACCATAAGAAGATATTCAACCGAAACCCTAGATTCTGTAAAATCAACCCCAAACATAAAATTGATGCAATTTATTTCACAAAAACACTAATTAATTTTAATTAAACTCACGGGTATGAAACCCCCAAATAAGCTGAAACCTTTATTTTCAAAACTCGATTTTATTCTGTAATTAACATTAATTGATGCTTAGAAACACTAGTAATTATAATAAGACGCAAGATTAAGAAAACTCCCAATTAATTTGAAACCCTAATTTTTATAACTAAATTTTATTATGAAAATAACACAAATTAATACTCAAAACCACTAATTAATTATAATAAAACGCTAGATTTAGAAAACATCCAATTATTTCGAAACCCTAATTATTTTATATTTAAATCAAGAACACTCATGAGATTATTTAATAAATCGAATGAATTTTGAAATCTAGAAACACTTATACTTCGAAAAGATTTGAACCGAAACATCATTGACTTTTAAGAAGGAAATAAAACTTATCTTGGTATCAAGAAACCATCATCAAATCAACCTAGGGAAACCATAGATTCAGATTGATTCGAGGTGGGAATGAAATCCCACATTCCCATTCGATTTACATGTATAAGGAGCAACATATTCATATTAATCATCTTATTTGATGATATAACCGTAGAAACCAATTGATCTAAGTTTTGCTAGAGAGAGAGAGAGAGAGAGAGAGATGAAACGAATGGATGTTGAAACTGGATAAAAGGATGTGCATACTGAGAGTTTAGAAGACAAAACAAATATAACCTTCCCCACACATAGGTTTTATTGACACATATGAGGCCTGGGTGGGTTAACTTAACTAAATGGGCCGAGCCCCATTGTTTCTTTGGAACTTATGGGCTGTTGGTTAACCGGGCTATTAAAATCCCACACGAAATTTTGGTTATAAAGTGTACTATTGAACCCAAGCCCAACTATTAAGTAATCGGGTATAATTGTCGTGTTTTTCCCTTAAACGAAATTAATCGTCAAGCACAACTAGGATGTCATGTATTCATTTTTGTAATAATTGTAGATGTCGTAACACGGTCGTTATATTTAACTAGGTCGTGGATAACGTGGTCATATTCTCGAGCTACATTCGAATTTCCATCACTTTGCTTATTTAAGGAGGTGAGTTTCATAGCCCAACTTTTACTTGTTTTGTACACTTTTGGGGTGAGAACATTGCTCGTCTTAAACGAATGAACATAAGTGCTAAAAACTTGATGTGTTTGCCTACATGATGTTTAAGTAGCGATATCCCTAGATGCTTTAGCCCACTATCGTTTACCGTTAATTACTTTATGTAAGCACGAATTTTATGGATAGATCAATTAGGATTGACCTCCCTATCTAATGTTGGTTGTGTGACCAAATCAGATACACTTACATTTGAGTCATTATGAATGCTTTGGGATAGGCATTTGCTCGGGCTCTCATTATAACTTGTTGGTTGGTTAACGTTTCGGTGTCATGAGCTTAGGCGTAGGTGTAAACATATACTATTTGATTATAATGTTGTATTTGTTATAAGCTTATATGTCGGTTGCCTGACTAAAATCTTATGGTTTATTACACTAACTAAACTTAAACCTATGAACTCACCGACCTTTGTGTTGACGTTTTAGCAATGTTTTTCTCAGGTGTCAAGGCGGAGGAGTGACGTGGTTGGCCATGGAGATAATAAAATGTTATGACTATATTTTGAAGACTTTTGTTCTAATGTTATGTCATCTAAAACTTTGATTTATTTCATCTTGTGTACTAAACATTTTTCTTGAACAAGTTATTTATGTGTAATGAATTAAAACGACTTTCAAATGGTCGTTCTTTATATCTATGTCTTATGATAGTCATGATAGTCACACCCAAGTGTATTTACATACATTGGTAATTTGAGGGTGTGACAGATTGGTATCAGAGACGTGGTTATAGAGAACTAGGTTGCTTTTATAAAAATCATTTTTACAAACGTTGAGTCAAAAAGGAAATTTCTAAAAAAGAGTAACACTAGACTATAACTATCTCTCCATCTCCATGGGCCACTTCACTTCACGCCTTTGATACAAGTAAGTTGTGATTTATATTATTTCATGCATTGTTTACATGCTACTTTGACCGCTTAAATTGCTAAGTGACTTAACTTATGGGTATACGCTAACTCGATTTTATTTCGACACTTAATTGAAATTCTATGCTAAATGGTTTGTGCCATGATAACTTTGAGCTTAAAACATACAAAATTGAAAAATTGGATTTATTTCTTATACGTGCCTTTTAATTGGCAGTGCTATGTCTACCTCATCCGAAGAATCGTTGTACATCATGAGCTCGTCCGCCAATGGAGCACGACTCGTGATCATCGGAGAGTCCCTTACGAGAGACTCCTCACCTATGCCAGCATTGCCTAAAGAGGTCACTCATGGAGAGTCGATTGCCCGTGCACCTACACCTCCTTCACCACCACCACCATTGAGATGCAACAAAAGACGTGACAAGGCACCTATGATCTCTCCATCCACCTCATCCACTCTTGCTTCAAATGGACATCGCAAGCATCACACCGCAAGGATGTCGGTGAGACCCTCCGTCATAGGGAAAAAGCTAGCTTCAAGGCATTTGGACTCAACTCCCACTTTTACCGCACACTTGTCCTTGAAGCCACCACCCTCGGAAGTGCCCCCAAGGCATGATGCACCATTTCTACTAATGATGCCTACTCCACCACCACCATACAGCATGAATGGAACCGAGAGTTCCATGGCCGCCGAAGCATACGGAACACCCACTCCTCATCGTTATGCTTGACTTGCTACTCTCTAAGGCAAAATGACTCACGTCCTTAGCCGTTTGAGTAATTTATCTTATGAGTCGGTTGTTATGATCGAGACTTGCTACGCGGAGGTCATTGCAAGTTTCAGGAGGAGTGCACCACCCGCACCCGACCGAGTCATAGAGCTTGCTCGTAGACTAGATGACCAACACTATGAGATTGGAGCCTTGCGCAACCTATTGCATAGGGCTTGCTAGATTTGACCGAGAGGATTGAGACCCTCGAGCGTCGTCGTGACTAGATTGATCCCTAGTTGTTATCATGTTGCACTTCATTCCCATTTTTCCATTCATGTATTTTAAACTTCAAATTTTTAGACTATGAATTTGACTCCTTTTGAACTCATTTGAATCATGGAATGAGTTATTCGTGCACTACATAACTTGTGAATCTCTTCGTCATTTGATTGTGATATCATACTTGTGTCATGCTTTGTACTCTCTAACATTATGAACTTGTTGTTTCTAACCTTTGTCATGATTCTTCGTTATGGTTATAGGACTATGGTACGCGCTACCCGCAACACTAGGGCCAATCAAAATCCGGCCGCACCCATCCCTATCGATCCAGCGGTCTTAAGCCAAATGATAGCCGATGGAGTTGCCGGCGCTCTTGCCGGCGCCGAGACCACTTGAAGCACTCAAGAAGAAACCAATCGAGTGCAAGTCCCGGAAACTACTACTCGTACGTGTTCGTACAAAGAATTCCGCTCTTGCTTTACGAGTACCTTTAATGGTACCGAGGATGCCGTAGGTCTTGCTCGTTGGATTGACATACTTGAATCTCATTTTTGTGTAAGTAATGTTGCCGAGAGCGACAAGGTGAAGTTTGGCTCTAGTACTCTTGTTGATGGTGCTTTAACATGGTGGAACATCAATGTTCGAGCCGTAAGTTTGGAAGCGTCTTATGCTACTCCTTGGGCACATTTCAATGGAATGCTTCTAAAGAAGTATCACCCTAGGAATGAAATGAAACGGTTGGAACTTGAGCTATGGAACCTTCGTGTGCATGGGGTTAATTTGACGGCTTACACTCAAGATTCCAAGAGTTGAGATTGATGTGTCCCAAGATGATACCAAGTGAGACACGTGCCATTGAAAGGTTCATTGTTGGATTGCCATCCTCAATCCAAGGAGATGTGATCTCTTCAAAACCTACCGATTTGAATGAGGCCATTGAGATGGGGGATGGCTTGATGGACTCCGTTACTTTGGATGTTGGTGATAATAAGCGAAAATGGGAAGGAAACCATGGGCCTAATCATGGTGACCAACCTAGCAAACGCCAAGATGTGGCGAAGGTGTTTAATGTGAATGGAGGATCCGGCTATCAAGGAAGATTACCATTTTGTTACAATGGAGCTTATGGAAGCACGTGCCACAATTGTGGCAAGCCTGGCCATTTGCTATGGATTGTCGTAGTGCACCGAAGCCCGCAACTCAAAGGGCTCCGGAGATTCAAAATGTGTAATACGCGGATGTCACAAGCTATGGTTGTGGGAAAAATGTCACTTCAAGAATAGGTGCCCTAAAGATACCATTCAAGGCCGAGGAAACAAAATCCGCGGTAATAATAACAACAACCAAGCTCGTAGACAATCCCGACAAAACTATGGAGCTCCAAATGGCCGAAACAATGGGAATCAAGCGGGAGCACCGATTCGTGTGTATGTTTTATGTGCCGAAGAGGCAATCCAAGACAACAATGTGGTCACCAGTACGTTCCTCATCAATAACATCTATGTTGCCGTATTATTTGATTCTGGTGTAGATTGAAGTTTTGTGTCAACTGCTTTTAGTGAACTATTAAACGTGAACCCCGTCGCGTTAGAGGTCAATTATAATGTGGAACTAGCCGATGGCAAATCAATCACTACAAGTACCGTACTTAAGGGTTGCACCCTAAGTTTACAAAATATCCCATTCACCATCGATCTCTTACCCATCGAACTAGGGAGTTTTGACGTCATCGTTGGTATGGATTGGTTATCCAAATACCATGCGGAAATTATTTTCCATGAAAAACAAGTCCGTGTTCCTTACAGAAACCAAACTTTGACTATCTTTGGAGAAAGGAATGGCGCAAAGGGTCAAACTAGTTTGAATGTCATCTCATGTACCAAAACTCAAAAGTACATCAAAGAAGGTCGTCCTGTTTTCCTTATTCAAGTTACCAACAAGAATGAAGCCGACCCTAAAGACAAGAAAGATGAAGACGTTCCGATTGTTCGTGATTTTCCCGAGGTTTTTCCTGAAGACTTACCCGGATTACCGCCACTTCGCCAAGTAGAGTTTTCACATTGAGCTAACACCCAGAGCCGCACCCGTTGCAAGAGCACCTTACCATTAGCACCCAACGAGATGAAAGAGTTAACCGATCAACTAAAGGAGCTTACCGACAAAGGATTCATTAGACCGAGTTCCCCACCATGGGGAGCCCAGTTTTATATGTGAAGAAGAAATACGGATCATTTCGTATGTGCATCGATTACCGTGAGTTGAGCAAACTTACCATAAAGAATCGTTACCCCTTACCAAGGATCGATGACTTGGTTGATCAACTCTAAAGTTCGAGCATTTATTCAAAGATTGATCTAAGATCGGGTTATCATCAACTTAGAGTTCGAGAAGAAGACATTTCCAAGACGGCGTTTCGAACCCGACGGTCACTTTGAATTCCAAGTTATGCCATTTGGGTTGACTAATGCACCCGCGGTATTCATGGACCTCATGAACCGCGTGTGTAAACCCTATTTGGACAAGTTTGTGATAATGTTCATTGACGATATCCTTATTTATTCCCGTAATAAGGAAGAACAAGAGGAACATTTGAAGAAGAGTTTAGAATTACTGAAACAAGAACAATTGTTTGCTAAATTCTCGAAGTGTGAATTTTGTATTCACACGGTTCAATTCCTCGGGCACGTGATTGATAGTAGTGGTATTCACGTGGATCCCGCCAAGATTGAAGTGGTCAAGGATTGGGCGACTCCTACTACTCCTACGGAGATTCATCAATTCCTTAAACTCGACGGTTATTATAAACGATTTATCGATGGATTTTCGAAGATCGTTAAATCTATGACGGAATTGACTCAAAAGAATAAGAAGTTTATATGGGGGGACGATCAAGAATTGTCCTTCCAAACTCTTAAGAAAAAGCTTTATGATGCACCCATTCTTGCATTACCCGAGGGTAGTGAAGACTTTGAAGTATATTATGACGCTTTGGTTAAAGGCCTAGGCGCGGTCCTTATGCAAAGGAAAAAGGTCATTGCTTATGTATCTCGACAATTGAAACCAAATGAAGAAAATTATGCCACTCGTGATTTAGAGTTGGGCGCAGTTGTCTTTGCTCTCAAGATTTGGAGACACTACCTTTACGGTACCAAATCTATTGTGTACACCGTTCATAAAAGACTACAACACATCTGGAACCAAAAAGAGCTTAACATGAGACAACGAAGATGGTTGTAGTTGCTTGGGGATTACGAGTGTGAAATCTGTTACACACCAGGAAAGGCTAATGTTGTAGCCGATGCTTTGAGTAGAAAACCTCGTGAGAGACCTCTAAGAGTTCGAGCCTTGGTGATGACTATTGGTTTGAACATACCATCAAAAATCTTAGAAGCTCAACGAGAAGTTACTAAAGTGGAGAACATCGATAAAGAAGATTTCGGTGGAATGATTACGAAGAAACTTGTTGCACGTGTCGATGGAACATTATGTCTTGATAATAGAAGTTGGTTACCACGTTACGGAAACATTCGAGCCTTGATCATGAACGAGTCACATAAGTCTGAGTATTCGATCCACCCTGGATCGGATAAAATGTATCATGACATAAAAATGTTCTATTGGTGACCGAATATGAAAGCCGATATAGCGACTTACATTGGAAAATGCTTAATTTGCGCTAAAGTTAATGTTGAACATCAAAAGCCTTCCGGATTATTAGTCCAACCTAGAATCCTAGAATGGAAGTGAGAGAGAATCACCATGGACTTTATCACTAAACTACCTAAGACATCCACGGGATATGACACCATTTGGGTCATTGTGGATCGCCTTACAAAGTCAGCACATTTCCTCCCTATGAAATAAAATGATAAAATGGATCACTTGGCGCGATTGTACTTGAAATAAATCGTTGCTAAACACGGAGTACCAATCTCTATCATTTCGGATCAAGACGGTCGATATTGTTCAAGATTTTGGCAATCACTCCAAGAAGCGTTGGGAACACAATTGGATATGAGCACGGCTTACCATCCTCAAACGGATGGCCAAAGCGAGAGAACCATCAAAACTTTGGAAGACATGCTCCGCGCATATGTGATTGATTTTGGTAATGGATGGGATCGACATCTACCACTAATAGAATTTTTGTACAACAATAGTTACCACACTAGTATTAAAGCGGCACTGTTAGAAGCACTTTACAGTTGGAAGTGTCGTTCACCCGTTTGTTGGGCGGAAGTTGGTGATGCACAACTTACTGACCCGGAATATATTCATGAGACGACGGAGAAAATCGTTTAAATCAAGAGTCGTATGCAAGCGGCTCGCGATCGTCAAAAGTTTTATGCCGACAAAAGACGAAAGCCGTTGGAATTCCAAGTCAGGGATTGAGTGATGTTGAAAGTTGCACCATGGAAGGGTGTGATCCGATTTGGTAAACGTAGAAAGCTAAACCCTCGTTATATTGGACCGTTCGAGATTATTCAATGCATTGGTGATGTTGCTTATCGTTTGGAGCTACCACAAGAACTTAGTCGTGTACATAATGTCTTTCACATTTCCAACTTGAAGAAGTGCCTATCCGATGAAGCTCTTGTCATACCACTAGAAGAAATTCAACTAAACGAAAAACTTGTATTCATTGAAGAACCCGTCAAAATCATGGATCGAGAAGTCAAACGACTCAAAAAAGTCGCATACCAATTGTTAAAGTACGTTAGTACGCACGTAGAGGACGGAATTTACTTGGGAACGCGAGGACCAATTCAAAGCAAAGTACCCTCACTTGTTCCCTAACGTGGTGTCAACTTGAAATATATTACTCGTTTGCTTTGCGGACAAAGCCCTCTTAAGGGAGATCGAATGTAACAACTTGAATTTTCGCATTTTTTAGACGTGCTTGTTTGTAACTATAAAACATATGACCGGTTTGTGCCGACTTTGAATTTACTTGAGTTAGTCAAGAATAGGTGTTATCCACTCCTACATTGTCACGTCGCTAGTTTAATTGGGTCGACGCTTCCCTATTTCTACTTTGAGTCGGTTTTGTTAGCTAAGTCTTACCATTTTGGGCCGAAACTGTCCATGTAACCCTACTGGGCCGAGTGTATGAATGGGTATGTAAGTTAATCATCGAAACTGAAAACAAAACTCAATCATGTTAACTTTCATTGATATAAAAAGTGTTAAAAAACTCAGATCAACAAAAGTAAACCTGCAAATCCTAAAAACATATTCAAACCTCCACTCACCACATCAGTCTAACACACATGCCAAAAGTGACATTTTTAGGCATATCACAAGCTTGCCAATATCATATTGAGACTAACCCTAGGCTAATTTTTACAAGTTAAATACTACTCTTCTTTTCACAGCCTCCCAACACAAAATACAAATCACCAAACAATATGGGTTACAAAAATTAAGTTCCTGCTTATACCAAGCAGATATAGATACAAGTTTTGGGCAAAATATACATTAGTAAGTGAAGCCTTGCATCAACCGAGCCAAGTTTCATCCCTGTTCGAAACCACCAGCCGAAAACCCTACTGTTGTGAGTCTTTTGTCAACTTTCTCTTTACTGTTTGCATACATTGTAGTTTTGCTTGCCAAACCAAACCCTACATGCGAGAAACAAACAAAAATAGTGTTAGCTAATCTTGAAACAAATCTGACAAAACCTTAAGCAATAAAAAGATAGATAACACAAAACTTTTGAACCCCAACCCCATTATATATATGCTGAGACTACACATCAAACCGAGGACTTTTTACATTGTCACTATTGTTCACGTTTTATCTAGGATTCATACAAGGTAGCAAACACTAACAATAAAAATGGTAAATATAGAAAAACCCCAATCGAGCCATAAGAAGATATTTAACCGAAACCCTAGATTCTGTAAAATCAACCCCAAACATAAAGTTGATGCAATTCATTTCACAAAAACACTAATTAATTTTAATTAAACTCACAGGTATGAAAAACCCCAAGTAAGGCGAAACCCTAATTTTCGAAACACGATTTTATTCTATAATTAACATCAATTGATGCTCAGAAACACTAGTAATTATAATAAGATGCAAGATTAAGAAAACCCCCAATTAATTCGAAACCTTAATTTTTATAACTTAATTTTATTATGAAATTAACACAAATTAATACTCAAAACCACTAATTAATTATAATAAAAAGCTAGATTTATAAAACCCCTAATTATTTTATATATAAATTAAGAACACTCATGACATGATTTATAAATTGAATGATTTTTGAAATCAAGAAACACTTATACTTCGAAAATATTTGATAGAAACATCATTGACTTTTAAGAAGGAAATAAAACTTATCTTTGTATGAAGAAACCATCATCGAATCAACCTAGGGAAACCATGGATTCAGACTGATTCGAGGTGGGTGTGAAATCCCACAATCTCCATTCGATTTACATGTATAAGGAGAAACATATTTCTATTAATCAACTGATTTGATGATATAGCCATAGAAACCAATTGATCTAAGTTTTTCTAAAGAGAGAGAGAGTGATGAAACGAATGAATGTTGAAACTGGATAAAAGTATGTGTCGGCTGAGAGTTTAGAAGATAAGACAAATATAACCCTCCCCACACATAGGTTTTATCAACACATATGAGGCCTGGGTGGGTTAACTTAACTAAATGGGCCGAGCCCCATTGTTTCTTTGGAACTTATGGGTTGTTGGTTAATCGGGTTATTAAAAGCCAACACAAAATTTTGGTTATAAAGTGTACTATTGAACCCAAGCCCAACTGTTAAGTAATCGGGTATAATTGTCGTGTTTTTCCCTTAAACAACATTATTTGCCAAACACAACTAGGATGTCATGTATTCATTTTTGTAATAATCGTAGATGTCGTAACACGGTTGTTGTATTTAACTAGGTCGTGGATAACGTGGTCATATTCTCGAGCTACATTCGAATTCCCATCACTTTGCTTATTTAATGAGGTGAGTTTCATAGCCCCACTTTTACTTGTTTTATACACTTTTGGGGTGAGAACATTGCTTGTTTTAAACAGATGAAGATAAGTGCTAAAAACTTGATACAGTTGCCTACATGATGTCTAAGTAGCGATATCCCTATATTCTCTAGCCCACTATCGTGAACCGTTAATTACTTTGTGTAAGAGAGAATGTTATGGATAGATCTATTGGGATTGACCTCCCTATCTAATGTTGGTTGTGTGACCAAACTAGATACACTTACATTTGAGTCGTTACAAATGCTTTGGGATAGGCATTTGCTCGGGCTCTCATTATAAGTTGTTGGTTGGTTAACATTTCGGTGTCATGAGCTTAGGCGTAGGTGTAAACGTATACTATTTGATTCTAATCTTGTATTTGTTATAAGACTATATGCCGGTTGACTGATGATAGGTGTGAAAACACCCATCCTTTTACCACTTAATTACAATAATAACCAAGCCAGAACATGTATTTTATGTCGTAAATGTCAGAATTATACGTGGTTTGTGTTTTTATTGTGATTTAGGACCAAAACGTGAAAATGGAGGAAAATACGGGCTTTCACAGGCTTTTATCGAAGAAAAAGACAAAAGACGAAGTCAAAATATCAAGAGTGCAAAAAGAACGGAAGTCCAAGGCCTATTCTGAAGATTTATCGAAGAACATGTCTAAAGACGGAAGTTTAATTAAGCCGAAGAACTCAAGTCTAATAATGAAGAAATTATAAGACGAGTTTAAATTAATCCCGAGACAAAGTCGAAAAAGTTGAAGAACTTAAAAGACGAAAAGACGTGAAGAAAGAAAGAAAGAAAAGTGCAACACAAGCATCCCCTCCTTTCCTATAAATACCCTTCATTTCACCACATGAAAGGGTGGTTAGTCATTTAGGAGTAGATTAGTTTTAGGAGTAGGAGTAGATTACTTTCTCTTTCTAGATTTCTTTCATGTTCTTAAGCTTTTCTTTCAAGTTTTCTTAATCTTAATCTTTAATCTTGTACTTTTGAATCTTTAATCTTAATCTTATTTCAAGCTTTTTACAATCATTCTCATTCTACCTTTCTTGATTTTATTTACCTTTGATTCGATATAATCTTTGATCTTGTTTAGTTTTGATGTTTGATTGATTAAAAAGTTTATGTTTTTATTCATCTATAAGTTTTAATACAAATGAGTTTTGAGCTTGACATGCTTATTGGCTTATTTTGTGTTTAGCTTATTTGTTTTTTCTAGTTTTCCTTAAAAGTTTATCTTTTTAAAGTTTATTTTATAAAGTTGTTTATTTTATGTTTTTAAAAGTCTTTAAATTCTACCTTATTAGCTTTTCTTAAACGTGTTTTGATTAGGTTTTTAGGCGTGTGCTTATTTGGTTAATAGCTTATCATATTTTGCTTATTTTATACATTCCTTTTACATCCCGGTCATCTTGATTGGAAAAGGGTTTTACATTCCTTTTATACATTCCGATCATCTTGATTGGAAAAGGGTTTTACATTCCTTTCAGCATTCCTTTTAGCATTCCTTTTAGCATTCCTTTCAACATTTCTTTTAGCATTCCTTTTAGCATTCCTTTCAGCATTCCTTTTACATTTCTTTTGCATTCCTTTTACATTCCTTTTGCATTCCTTTTACATTACTTTTGCATTCCTTTTAGCATTCCTTTCAGCATTCCTTTTAGCATTCCTTTCAGCATTCCTTTTACATTCCTTTTAGCATTCCTTTCAGCATTCCTTTTAACATTCCTTTCAGCATTCCTTTTAGCATTCCTTTTAGCATTCCTTTTACATTTATTTCAGCATTCCTTTTACATTCCTTTCAGCATTCCTTTCAGCATTCCTTTTACATTCCTTTTGCATTCCTTTTACGTATCGCAATTTACATTTTCATTTTACTTTGTAATAGATAACCAAACCATTTTCATTTCCACCAAGAACAATTGAGTCGCATTTCTACCAATAATCAATTCGAAAAGATCGGACGATAACTTTTTATACTTGGAAAAACCCAGTTATCAAATGGCGCCGCTGCCGGCTCTTTTCGTGAAGATTAACGGTATTCTGTGAGAGACGCGTTGGATTTTTGGATCCGTTCCCTTGGGAGCATTATTTTCAAGCATAAAAAAAAATTCAAAAATCCAAAAACATTTAAAAAACCATAAAATGCATTTCTTTTCTACGTTTTGCAACCAAAAATATTCCTCTTAACCCTCTATTATGTTTAATTCTTTTTCTCAACCCCTCTAATTTTAATTCTTCATGGATTCGTCTTCGTACGGTGTGGGAGACCATGGCATGGTTATCAAACATGTCAATGGTGTACTTGTGAGCGGTGTGGCTCTGATATTGACGATACACAATTTGGATTTTGTCCATTTTGCAATTCAACAAATTCATACTTCTTCTCTTACAATACTTTCTCACTCTCTTCCGTATATGACAATCATTATCCTAACAATGCACTGGGTTTTTCTCCATACCCGTGGTGCAATATTTTTGGGGGCCCTCACGATGCTTCTTCTTGTCAACCGATGAATATCTTTGAGCCAATTCTGTGCTATGATACCGGTTTGTATAACTTTGAGCCCCCACATCACACCATCAATAATCAATCCTCTCAGGGAATTAGTCTTGACCAACAACTCACTACTTTGAATGACATTCTTGAAAGTTTAGCTCAACTCCGAGCTGACTTGCATCAGGAAAGGCAACCTTTGCTTGATGGTGACCAAATCTTGAAATCCACCTACACCTTTTTGAGCCAATTTGGTCGTTTTCCCTTCTTTTCTACACCAAATTGTTTACATACAGCGTGGGATAAAATGGTTTTAATTGAACATACTCAGGGAGATGATCAACAGAAATTGCTTCATGAGCTTCTTAAAGATGTGGAGGTTATCAAGGAGGAGTTAGTGGACTATATCACTCCTAACTGGAATGGTCTAGTCTATTATGATGATGATGACGAGGATGATATCTACAATCTCAACCCATCTTCTGAGATTACTACTCCTACTCTTGATATCCCTAATGCGCCTAAGGATTGTGATACATTGAGTGAGATTAGTGATTTTGGTCTTGATAAATTCTTTGATGACGTTTGTGATGCATCGAATTTTGAGGAGCTTACGGAAGAGGTCACTCTTAATGATGATGATTTTCTCCATGCTATGAGAATTTCACTTTTGAAATTTCTCCTTCTCCTCCGGGCGATGAAGGCGATGTTGATTTATTCTCTCCAACTTATGAAAAGTTCTCCCCTGAACTTGGTCTTTTAGATGAGGTGGAACACGTTATTCTTCGCGACAAATTACTGAAAGTTCATCTTCTTATTGCTAAGATTGAAGCATTGAATTCTGCTCCTATTAAAGAATCTTCACCTCCGTCTATTACTTCAGTTGAGAATAATGATACAGAGGAAATCGACATTCACTCAATGCCTCTGGGTATTGATGATGATGACACGGAGGGGGAAATTATTTTTGATAATTTGCTGCAGGAAGGTATTGTCCCAAGTCCCCCTCCCGAGCACCTTTCATCCACTCCTTTTAAAACCATTACGGAGGATGAGTGCTTTGACCCGGGAGGTAACATTGACCATTCCATGATTGACACCTTTACGGCTTTTCCGCTTTCTGAGCATCAATTGTCTTTAGGGGATGACAATTTGCTTACTTTACCCACCCCACCTCCCGTGGATCATGACCTCACATACTTCTTGTATGTTGAGCGGACTTTTCTCCCATTCAATACTTATCCTCCTGCCTCTCCTTTATTAATGTCCTCCGAGAACGAGGACAAGGTCTTTGATCCCGGTATTACATTCGAGGCTTCCCCATGGACCATTTAATTCGGGGACGAGTCAGGCTCGTGACTTGGTTAACAAAAACAAGCGCTTCTCGGGAGGCAACCCGATTATCTATCCTTTACCGTTTTCATAATAAGTGTAGGGGGCCCTTATATGTGTTTGCTGTCTTGTTTCTTATGTGCAGGGATTCGAGCTTTCAAAGATCCATTCTTGATGACTTTTGACGACCCGTGATTCCGTGTACCCGTCTTCCCGGTTCTATCCTAAACTCTTTTGATTTACTATTTTATATTCTTCAATATTAAAATAAGAATCACTTTAGTTGTCTTTTCCTTAGCAAGATTTAAACAAACGTGCACAATGTCCTAAGTGTAGGGGACTTTACTTCCACATGCTTAAACATTGAGGACAATGTTTATATTAAGTGTAGGGGGAACTTCAATCGAAGTTAAGTGGTTTTTCCTTGCATTTGTCCTCATTTTAACCGGAAAATTGATTTTTCGACATTTTTCAAAATTTTTGATCTATTTTGGCCTAGTAGTTTTTCCTTTGTTAGCGTTATTTACTTTCTTTGCTAGAATAAATTTTCAATAAAGTGGTTTTAAATTTTTCAAAGTCGTGAATATTTTGACTCAACCCGAGTTTACTTATCTAAGTTTACTCTAGCTAGTATCCTTAACGTGTTTAAGTCAAGTTTTGCTAGGCTTTTATATAGGGAGCTTTAAAACGAGAAAGTCGTAACTCTCACGGGTTAAGAACAAGAACTTTTCGCAAGTTCCTATAATTGATCCTAGAGATTTGTTTATCAAGGGAACTTTAAAATGCGAATTCTAAACTTGAAAAATTCTAAGAGTTTGCAAGATCCTATAGATGACTCGAAAACCCAAAACTTGGATTTAATTGGCTAAGCATCCACGAGTCTCATTCTTTAAGATTTTAAACTGTGGAGAACGAGAGATGATAGAGTCAGTTATAAGTTTTGTACTCTTTCATGAATTTATGTGAGTTGATTATGAGCTTTTTCTCCCATCGCTTGTTAATAAATTTAATTGCAATAAATAAGGTTGTACGATTTGAAAAGTTACTTAGATTCTAGCCCAAGATCGTTTAAAAGTTGCTCGGTATTAATTAGAGTTCATAGCCAAGGCATATCTTATTGAAGTGGGATGCGAAGATTGGCGAGTCCGAAAAGGCCCTAACAAGGCATGAGGGCTACATTTTGTTGCTAAAGATCTAAAGTGATGTGAAGAATCATTTATCAAAAATCAATATGATGGATCGAGACACACGACGAAAAGCAAAAACTCCCCAAAAGATCATGGAGAAGTCTATCCAAAAAGGCCCTAACAAGGTATGAGGATAAATAGATCCAAGTCCTAAAAGGAGGCGGATCGTTGTATATCAAAGTCCAAAATAAAGATTGGAGGAAAATGAAGAAGTCGTGGTCCAAGTATTAAGAATCTCTCAAAAACTTCAAGTGAAGAAATTCCTATTATGAAGAGAAGACCATAATTTCAAGAACGTCTCTCAAGATTTGAAGTATGAAGTCGCTGCTGAATATCGGTCCGAGAAAGGTCTCAAATCGTGAAGCGAGTTATTCCAAGATATGAACTTTAAGAGGTCCCGAGAAGCAGTTTTAAAAGATTTTGTCCTTTAGCTAACTATTGATTAAATCGTCCCACTTTATATTCAGCCTAAATAACTATCGAAATAAGTCAACAATGCATCCTCGTGATCATTCAAGACAAAAATAAAATATAAGAGATACACCTAGGAATAAGAGAGTCTAAGTAAATAATTGGCCCACATGAGTTCGTGTTAGTTTGCTAACTTATGATAACAATGATCTCGTTTTTAAGCTTGGTTTGGGGAACGTGAAACTTGAGGGTGATAATCATTCATGACATTTCCAAGATCCTAAGGTAAGTTTTTGATCTCTTTACTTGTTTTCTTATTTTTGAAATTTTCTATCATTTTAATAAAGGCCAATGTGGATTGATTATGATGGAAAATGTAAAACTTGCTTTGTAACTAATGCATTGCATGAGGACATTGCAATGGTCAAGTGTAGGGGATTTGATAGGTGTGAAAAAACCCATCCTTTTACCACTTAATTACAATAATAACCAAGCCAAAACGTGTATTTTATGTCGTAAATGTCAGAATTATACGTGGTTTGTGTTTTTGTTGTGATTTAGGTCCAAAATGTGAAAAGGGAGGAAAACACGGGCTTTCACAGGCTTTTATCGAAGAAAAAGACAAAAGACGAAGTCAAAAGATCAAGAGTGCAAAAAGAACGGAAGTCCAAGGCCTATTCTGAAGATTTATCGAAGAACAAGTCTAAAGACGGAAGTTTAATTAAGCCGAAGAACTCAAGTCTAATAAATGAAGAAATTATAAGACGAGTTTAAATTAATCCCGAGACAAAGTCGAAAAAGTCGAAGAACTTAAAAGACGAAAAGACGTGAAGAAAGAAAGAAAGAAAAGAGCAACACAAGCATCCCCTCCTTTCCTATAAATACCCTTCATTTCACCACATGAAAGGGTGGTTAGTCATTTAGGAGTAGATTAGTTTTAGGAGTAGGAGTAGATTACTTTCTCTCTCTAGATTTTTTTCATGTTCTTAAGTTTTTCTTTCAAGTTTTCTTAATCTTAATCTTTAATCTTGTACTTTTGAATCTTTAATCTTAATCTTATTTCAAGTTTTTTACAATCATTCTCATTCTACCTTTCTTGATTTTATTTACCTTTGATTCGATATAATCTTTGATCTTGTTTAGTTTTGATGTTTGATTGATTAAAAAGTTTATCTTTTTATTCATCCATAAGTTTTAATACAAATGAGTTTTGAGCTTGACATGCTTACTAGCCTATTTTGTGTTTAGCTTATTTTTTTTTTCTAGTTTTTCTTAAAAGTTTATCTTTTTAAAGTTTATTTTATAAAGTTGTTTATTTTGTGTTTTTAAAAGTCTTTAAATTCTAGCTTATTAGCTTTTCTTAAACGTGTTTTGATTAGGTTTTTAGGCGTGTGCTTATTTGATTAATAGCTTATTAGATTTAGCTTATTTTATACATTCCTTTTACATCCCGGTCATCTTGATTGGAAAAGGGTTTATTCCTTTTATACATTCCTTTTACATTCCGATCATCTTGATTGGAAAAAGGTTTTACATTCCTTTCAGCATTCCTTTTAGCATTCCTTTTAGCATTCCTTTCAGCATTCCTTTTAGCATTCATTTTAGCATTCCTTTCAGCATTCTTTTTACATTCCTTTTGCATTCCTTTTACATTCCTTTTGCATTCCTTTTAGCATTCCTTTCAGCATTCCTTTTAGCATTCCTTTCAGCGTTCCTTTTACATTCCTTTTAGCATTCCTTTCAGCATTCCTTTTAACATTCCTTTCAGCATTCCTTTTCGCATTCCTTTTAGCATTCCTTTTAGCATTCCTTTTACATTCCTTTCAGCAATCATTTTACATTCCTTTCAGCATTCCTTTCACATTCCTTTTGCATTCCTTTTACTTACTGCAATTTACATTTTCATTTTACTTAGTAATAGATAACCAAACCATTTTCATTTCCACCAAGAACAATTGAGTCGCACTTTCTACCAATAATCAATTCGAAAAGATCGGACGATAACTTTTTATACTTGGAAAAACCCAGTTATCACCTGACTAAAATCTTATGGTTCATCACACTATCTAAACTTAAACCTATGAACTCACTGACCTTTGTGTTGACGTTTAGCAATGTTTTTCTCAGGTGTCAAGGCGGAGGAGTGACGTGGTTGTGCCATGGAGATAATAAAATGTTATGACTATCTTTTGAAGACTTTTATTCTAATGTTATTTTAACACCACCAATTTACATTGCGCAGCGGAAAAATACACAATTGGGTGTTATTCACAAACTTCACTTCACAACTCTTTAAACGACCCAAAAACAATATATTTAGGAATAAACATGGAAATAATTTAAATCAATGTCTAAAACCTTCAATCCCAAGTAAAATCAGTTTAAAATATATCAGAGTAGCGTACAGGTTTCCCTAGGATCTTAATCAAAACAACAAACCTTTTACCAAAATATTTGAACATTTACTATATGTTTATGACAATAGGGAAAGAAATTTGTTTTAGACCAAACACCACCAAAAGCAATCCGCAATCCTTCTCCGGCAAGATCCGCAATTCAACAACTTCAAGTACCTGAAATACATGCTTAAAATGATCAACACAAAGGTTGAGCGAGTCTATAGGTTTAACAAAATATAATTGAACACATCGTAAAAATCATTAACAATTGTTTAATAGAATTGTGGCTATACAATCTATTAATCAGGTATATCATCTTATAGCAATAGCTAATGAATTGTATTAAGCTCATGAAACCGACCCCTTAACTTAGTCACCCACGCCAAATGCCGGCATGACTAGAATAATTACCAGTGCCCCTACTAGGGTATCAATTGCAAGAATACCAATTCTCATTCTCGTAAAATTATCCCAGAGGCTACTCAGCGTAATGCCCTGGTCTCAGATAGGGTTGTCAGCCCAATAGTACTATCATTAGAATAAGAGGCTATTCCGAACTCACAACATCAAGTCAGAAGATAGTTAACGGCTCATGAATTTAGGGATTTTTGCAATTAGGTACTTATACAATTCAATTCATCAAAGGCAACATCGGGTCCAACAATTACTCATGACATGTGTTCATTTTACTTCAAATAGCATGTATCTCCCTCGCGGGTTTTAAAATCAATAAAACAAGTAGAAAGCAAGGCTATGACTCACCTGGAGTAATAGCAGCAGCAAGACGATCTTCGACGATAGTTGATGCCCGATAAAAACAAAAACCACAACCTATCAAATAAGGCGCGTTCATCAATAATAAACTCGAGTAAAATCCATACTTAGTAACATCAAACTCAAAATCATAAAATCACAACCAACCCAAAATGAAAACAATATAAGTGACCTTTTACTCCATTCTATATGTTTATTCTTATTAGTTAATTCTTTCGATAAAAATCTGCCGGTACACACCAAATGTACAGGCTCATTTACCCCACTTAAACACGTCGAATTTTTATGATACTAATCATAAATGTCACTTACTATATATAGAAAGACCTGTTAAAAACTCATCAAAAGATTTTACATTTAAAGTTCCCTTCCCGACACATCTTCGAACTACAAAAACCAGACAGTTTTACGTCAACAATTCATATAGTCTTTTAACACTTTTATTTTTCTCCGTTTATAAAACCGACACTCAACTTTGAAAATAACTCAACATCCTCATACTTATCATTTAAAATCAGTACTTGACACATTTAAGAATCCTTTTTATAGTCCCCGAGATTCGATCCAAATATCGACAACAATTATATATTGTGACGATACTCGTCTCCCGGTACACGAATAATCAAACTAACGTAACTTTTCGCTCGTTTGGAGCTAGAAGCCCTACCTTATACCAAATCGAAGCTAAAAACATCCTCTACAACAATATCTAGTTAGTTTATCTCAAACTCAAACTCATATTTTCATAAAATTAACTTTAATTATCTGTTATAAAATATATATTTAAAAATCATTCAAAATTAAATTTTCACCACATTTTAACCCCATTTTTACCACTATAATCATCCCTACACTACTACTTTCAATCATAACACACTAAATCATCCTAGATGATTAAATAATAAAAATCCAACTAAAAATGTTCAACATGCAATCATCAATAGATATATATTAACATATAAACACCTAGATACAACAAGAATTTGAGATCAAATCACAAGATTTTCATCCAAAAATGGGTTTTTCAAAAATGTTCATGCATGTAAGAAATTTTTATACCAATGTGTAGAGAATCAAAAGATATGAATGGGACTTCAATTGCTTTTTAATGAATCAAGCTAGATTTTTAAAAATCTATGGTTTTGGTGGTGGCGAGGGTGACGGTTTGTAGAGAGGGGAGGAGGAGAGAGAGAATTTTGATGGTGGAGTGGTGTTGTGTGTGTAAATGTGTATGATTTTCCATTTTATATGGTGGAAGTTTAGGGTAGTTTTTTCCAATTGTGATTCTTGTGGACCAAAGTGCAAATACTTTGTTAAAAAGCGGGAAATGACCATTAGTCACATTTGAAAATATTTACGGGTCTCGGGTTTCATAAAAATGCTTCTCAAAAACTTAAAACGCACACAAAATATGATATTATATAGTCCCGGCACGACTTAATACGACATTAAAATAAAAACATCAAAATATTAAACATCGACATGTTTAAAATAAAACGTTAAATTTCTCGGGCATCCGTCGATATCGTCATCACTAATAATCCTCGCAACTCGTCAAAACGTAAAAATATAATTTTCAACATCATCCAAATCAAATCACCAATCGTCATGACAATCAACTTCGTCAAAATTTTCAAAAATATACGTAAAAATATAATTAAATAATGACCACGGTATTGGGTTGTTACATCCTACCCTCCTAAAAGAGAGCGACGTCCCGGCGCTCAACCCGCCTCACACTCGCACTTTCTCACTTCTAGAGTCAACGTGACCTCTTATCCTCAAGAGATACTCACGTCTTTCACACCAGTCCAACTCAATTCTTATGATATCACCATATCCAGAACTATTACTACACATAATTTTCAATTTCACCTTCTATTATGCTAATATTCCTTCATCATTCATACTTCTTTTGCATCACTTTCTCAGTTTCATTCTTGCCCCAATACTCTGACAACTTGACCCACGACTAGGTAAATTCTCAAATTACACTTCTTAACTACTGATATGACAATTATCACCGTATAAAGATTTCATCTTCACTAGTTTCCATTAGTCCTCATAGTGTAATATTAAGATATCATCATCCCAAGTTTCTATTATATGTTGATGTGATTGATACCAAATTCAATTACCATCGTTCAATTCATCCTTTCACTCTGTCCATTGCTTTCCGACAATACGCAATATTCCTTCTTAACTCAATTCTTCACACTTTCTGTAAAAATCTCTAATATCCAAAAGTCAATCTCAATCTCTGGGTTACATATAATATGTTCAAACCTTAATCAATACTCATACTTTATCACAGCGATTTCCAGTATTCAAAAATTACTCTACCTCTATGTCCCGAGGTTACACTTAAACTAAATACAATGAGATTATCCATAATTCTAACCAGTCACTTATATACTTTTCATACTCATTTTCCACTTGCATTCATTCTAACAATCTCTATGTCCCGAGTGTAGTGCTTGCTAGATAACTGAATTACTTTACCTTCCATAGTACATTATTACATCTTCCTCGTATCATATACTGTTTAGATAACTCCCTTAGTCTCATATATTCAAATCTGAAATGTATAATGGTCAAATCACTTCCTGATATTGTAATACATTTTATTTACCCCAAGTTCTATAACTTGTAGTCTGATTTCGTAATACAGTTTATTCCAACCATATTGTATCAATACTTCAACTTATGAAATTCCTTCAATACTACATGCGACACTCTCAACACTCTAAGAATAATTAAATTCTCTTTTTAATCTGAACAATTCATTCACCAGTGGTCCTTGCATTCTTAGCACACTCTCTAATATAATAGGAGAAAAATTAGATAATCACAATAACCGTTTTTGTCCCACAAAAATATACATCTCAACTCTCTCACTTCTATTACCATTCTATTTTTAGAAATTTCCAACAATCTATTGATCTTCTTTCTTTGATATTCCTTTTCCATTAGTTTATTAATTCAATTCTAAGGTTCTTTCCATTCTATCTATCCTGCTTGTTGTTACCAATATTCCAAATATCTCAAAACTCAAGAGTCAATTCTCAATTACTTCAGAAATCTTATAAACTCTTTTTCCTTCTCCTCCTTACTAAATACTCACTAGTTGATAGTGAAAGTATCCACACTCATCCTCTATAATCTGAAACATACTTCGTAATACAGAACTATAACATATCCCATCTAAAATTCACCGATTATTAATTCCTTAGTCATCATTAGTCAATCCTTAACTCCTTCCTTTTAAAATCCCCAAATGGCATTTATAAACAAGTCCTTCTTATTCTTATTTTCTTCATACTTGATTCCATACAAGTAATACTTTACAATCCCAAAACAAGTACCACAATGTCAAATCTCATGATCATATAAACCTCGTTACACTTCTTTATTCAAGTCAACACACTACTATTACTTTCCTTTCCAATTGATATTATCCAAATATCATCATCGCAGCTCTATAATTCCTTCAGATTCCTCCAATACTAACTATACAGCATAGAACTTTAATCTATCCTCAGCGTTCATAAACAACTTCCTCATTTACAAAAATCAGATCTCAAAACCACAACTTAGATATATAAATGGGTTTCACACATTTAGTTCTTCTTCGTCAGCTTTATCCTTGGTTCAACAATCAGTGAAAACCTCCTGATAACCCTCTGATAATACTATTCTTACACAAAGGAATTGACAAGATTCAGTCGGTTTCGTCGGTATCGACAAAGCCTCAATCGTTTCAATCTAGTCATATTTTTACAATCACTTCAGCCATAGATCGCACATTCTAAAACATCTATATTACTCCAACTAAAATTCATATCCAAAGAATTTCACATACTATTCCTCCTTAATAACAATTTTCCAATTGTTCGGGAATACTTTTCATTCCTTCAGTCATCTATTCATCACACTAAATAGTCACAAACAGTGAGGGATACCGATTTCTGGTGCTCAGTTTGTTCAACCTCACATCCATTATCTTATTCATAAAACATCCAGATTCTATCCTTACTTCCATTATCACTTCTCTGATGACTTACCCTTCCAGTCAAATCAGATTATCCTTATTGTCTCATCTGCCAATCCTTACAATCAACCATATTACCATCCTCAATTTCCTGATAATGCCATATAACAAAATATACAATCAGATTGCATAACTCCTATCACTAAGCTAATACAAAGCTTCCTTTTTCCCAAGACGACAGTGAACTCTACGATTCCTGCAGAAAAATCACATAATACCCTCAAGTACTAACTCATCTTCTCATTCTTTTTCTGACTACTACTAGTAAAGCGCACATAAAATTCGACCTATTATAGTTTTCTACTACATACCTTCTCATCATTGACCAATAAAATCGTCAAATAGAATTTCCACTGATTACTTCCTGAAATCAGTACTCAATGCTCAACAACGTTCCAATTTAATTCTTTCCACCCTTACATATCATATCCTATGACATTCATCCTTATCCCGATTAACTTTCTCACAACTCTGGTTCAGTTAGTCGCGCTATACTTCTTAATTACATAAGCTCAGAAAATATTTCCTTAATATATATATATATAAAATTATTCTTCCGTCGGTGAATTTCTCATTTCAACCAATCGCAAATTCTCGTTGATTTCTCGTCCTCAGGTCAGCTAAAATCTAACATCTTCAAATCTCAATATATCCTCAATAACACCTTCAGAATTTAATACACCATCAATAACACTTTCAGAATTTCAATAAAATACTAACTCAATGAGTACCAGATAAGAATATACAAATTACTACCTCTGAATCTCAAATCTTATCAGCATTTCCAAAATATAGGCTGTAATAGCAGCAACATTCCCTTCATATTGATTTTCCATTATTTGAATAATTCCTTTATTCAATCACCTTTACCGAAATGAAAACATTTCATTATCACAGAAATACCAATTCCTATACTACACTCCTTGTTATTCCTTCAGCAGCTCGACCTCCAACTAGTCTGTACTTACGTCAAGTAAATAGATAATTACTTAAGTGGTATAAAATATATGTGATCTACACATCATACTTCCTCCTACTTGCCCGATTTATAGTAACTGCTTGAATATCATCTCTTCTTATCTAAGACTATTAAATTCCAAGTTTACCTTCTATTAGAGGAAATAAATTCCTATTCCTTATTGTCATTCGCAATAATACCGTTCCTTTACCCTTTTTCTGCCACACTTAATTTTGAATCAGGATCAATCTTTAAATTACTATCTCTTTTCGTTTAGTTGAACATTCCCAAATGACTATTGATATATCAAATCATCCATCAGTTACTCGAACTTGTCCATATAATTTCACCTTCCCAATTACCATCAATAGCCGTACGACACTCTTCACCGCATCTCTTCTCATTCCTAAGAATCCAACACACAGACATCCTTTTAAAATCTTACAGAATGACAGCAACATCTCCAACTGGAATAGCAGCATCTTCATTACCAGCATCATCTTCAGTCTCAGCAGCATCTTCAACTAAAACAGCAGCATCTCGTCTCCTCTCAGCACTATTAGCTTCAAACACTCTAACAACTATTCCCACAATCATATAATCTACCCTAATGGTTGCTAACCTTTGGAGACATATTTCAAGATACTCAGTCACACAGGAATCCCTGCTAATGATAGAAACATATCTCACTCAACTCTTTCTATGTGATAACAGTAGAAAGAAACTTGATAAGTATACACATCTGTTGGAGTATGCTCGTGTCATAACAAGTAATTATACGGCTAGACACATATGGGCCTATGGGGTCACACACATATACACTGAGGTACCATTTCAATATATTGTGTTTATCGTATTTACGGTATATAAACAACCTTCGTAACTCGAGATCATTATTGGGCTTCTAACGACTAGTAGTGTACTTAGTTTTTAGACTTGTAAAAGTGTATGGCAAGGCCCATACAAAGCCCATTGAATCCGGCCCATTAAGATGAAAAGAGGAAGGAGTTACATTTGTGATAAATATGAGTTATTAGGTAAAAAACTCTAATTTATTACATTAAACACATTACCAAAAATCTTCCCTCTTTCCTCTAATTGGGATTTGCACGATTTTGAGATGTAAAAACCGTGGGTTTATGTTTTGTAATTATCTCCATCTTTGAAGCATGTTTTATCAAAGGGTGTTACTAGGTTACGGGGTTTAAGATTAGCATCTATTGGTATACAAGGATGCGTGGTGTGGATACATCATAGAGGTGATCTATTTTGATCACTTGGTTTCATATTTGATTGGTTTCTTGGTTAGATCATGTGTTCGTGATGGTCTCTGTTTGATCTTACCGAATCACGCTACAAAGGTATACTTTTATGTCCCTTTTATTGATTAATCATATGACTCTATGGATCCGTTGATAGGTGATCTTTCCGCTGCGTTTATTATTTAATCATATCATGTTTATATGGATAATCACCTATAGTGGTATCACGAGCCATCATATGATGTCATATGATTATCGGGTATGCGTAAAAGTGGCCAAATCGCGTGTTTTTGGAGGATTAATAAAGAAAAAAATTAAAACAGCCCCAAGGGCTTAATTTTCGTGTTAAAACAGACCATAATATGGTCTTATGATCTGTATTTTTGATTCCATGGCCACGGGTTGCGCATATCTTAATTAGTTTTGTTGCCGGTACGTATAAAATGACCAAAAAATGCGTGTTTTGGCACGATTTGTGAATCGGTTTTAGAACAGCCCTATGGACATGATTTCTGTAATTATATGATGATTATAAGGTGTTTAAAATTTGGTTTTAATATCCTAAGGTCATCGGTTATACCTACCAATCAGGGGTTTAATTAATTGTTGATTATTTCTTCGATTTCGTTGGCTAACAAGTGTATCTTGTCGTTTATTTTATATTCATGGCAAATACATGCATGTTTGGTCGTGGAATTAGCCAACACCTTGTTATATTCATAATCTTATGGTATTATTATGTTTCGTATGCAAAGCCGATGAAAACCTAGACCAAATATGACATGTTGTGTATTAATGCATTTAATTTCAATTTTGGGGATTTGCCATTGTTTCGGCTTCAGTAATATGTTTTTGATGTTGCTTATAGCCCTTGTTTGGGCACTTTACAGTAGGTTAATGATAGGTTAAATGTTTTTAGTCAAAAATCATTTGTAATCGATGCTTGGATGGGAATGGCTAAAGAGTTAAAGACATATTATGAAATTCAGAGCTGCTGAGTGACCTGCACTAAAACGTGATTTCCCAGAGTTCTATAAGGAGATAGAAGCCCAAATTTGGTGTGCTGATTCAAAACTCATGGGCCTTCAAAAGTCTCAACTGGACCTCAGGCTAGGGAAGACTCCTATGGGTTTTGGGCCCTAGAAGTCGATTGAATATTTTTTGGCAGATTTGGGCCTCATGTTTATTTTAGGTTCTACTTGCTCTTGATGGTCTTGGAGCAAGTGGGATCCCACTTTGTGGTTGTGTTGATTTACCCTTAGTTGACTTATTGGTCCTCGTGATGGCTCACGAGATCAAGCTTAGGTTTTTCATCGGTTCGAGGCTTTGCATACTTGTGGTTGTGTGGTTGCTTATTTGCTTGATATCTTGCTATAACTTGCAAATGTTTTTATAAAACTTGATACCAATTACAAACCATTTATAAAACTAAATCTTTGATTTAGTCTAAAGTTTAAATACGATTTAAAACAAAAATCTTGTTTTCATAATAATTCATAACATGTTATGAATGTTATTTATTTTATGTATTGTCTAAACTAATAATACTTCCACTTAGGTTTTATATTAGTCTTTAACTTGGACAACTTGACACGCATAAATTAAAACAAGATTAGACTTAAGTTAAGAAATGTTTTTAACTTGTGCTACGATGGATGAATGCATGCTTCCTCGTACACATTTTTGATTTGTAAATCAAACTTTTATACCCGTCTCAAATTTAAGTCATGTCGTCCAATCGTTTGAGATCACTTGCATGTAATTTTTGCATCTTGTGAGACGGATTTGAATTGTAACCCAAGGTGATTATTATCTATGTGTGAGACCTAGACTTATTCTCGCATGTTCTCAAATTGGATGACTTAATCGGTACAACGGTGAGACCTTGACCGAGGCAAGGATGGGACTAAACATGCCAGTTTGACATTTAGTAAAATGTTTGCTTGTGTCATGAGTCCCATAAGGATCTAAGAATTGCACAAGATTTGCAATTTATGAACTTCATCTACCTGTTGAATCTATCATTGCTAGCATATCAACTAATATGGTGGTGGAACCTCAATGAGGATCTTAGCCTTTTCGTAAAATTAATTGTTTTTATAAACTTGGGTAGTTAATTTTAAAAGGATAATTATCGAAAATACTAAATATGAACTTTGTATTTCTATTTAATGATTTTGTGCAACACAAACCGTAAACAAAGTTTGATTCCTTTTGTGTTAGAGGAAAACAAACTAAGTCTTCTTTCCTAGTAAGAATAAGACTTGTTCCCATCCTTTCTCCTTGTATGAGAAAGCTGTAATAGAAACACTTGAATCTTCTCAATTCTAATCAATATTTATACACACCTATTCAAGAAATCGTATTGTCTTGTAAGTCTAAACGATTAAGTATGGTTGCATATCTTAAAGTGTTAAGATATTGTATGAGTCTTGATTAGAAATTGAAGTCTCATTAAACCGTGAGAGTAAAGGAAATTACTAGCATGTTTTTATAGTATATGTTCCTTACACAAACAAGTTCCATAAGATTCTACACACCTTTGAGGTAAAGTAGAAAGAGGAATTGCATGCAAAACTTTCAAGTTAATGGCATCGATGGAAATCTCATCACAAATATAGTAGAACTTGATACTTTTCTTTGAATATCTATGTACATGTTTACTAGT
Source organism: Glebionis coronaria (assembly GCA_025667525.1). Lineage (NCBI taxonomy): Eukaryota > Viridiplantae > Streptophyta > Magnoliopsida > Asterales > Asteraceae > Glebionis > Glebionis coronaria. The sequence goes on along the minus strand of CM046880.1, from coordinate 312,638,066 downwards.
ATACGAGACTCACATTGGCTATAATGTGTAGACATTCAAAGAACTAGAAAGTATACAAATTGCTACTTGCTTTTTCACTAGTATAGATACATTCAAAATGTTGTCTAAACTAATGGGAGCAATGCATTTTTTTAACCATAGGACACACTTGTACAGTTGTCTTATTCAGTGGGAGCTATGAGCTTATCACCTTGTAAGTGACCCACTTAATTTCTAGATTGTCTTGAAATAACATCATAGTTTCTAAGCCTTATTGCATATTATTTTAAAAGATAACTAGTCGCTTTTCTGATGTCGCTTCCCGAAATGTTATCTAAAAATAGTTATGCATGATTGCTTATTAAACGATGAAGTTCTACATAACCCTTCTATACAAGCTTGATTTAAGTATGACTTAAATCTTATTATATTTGCGATATTTTAATATTATTCATATATGATGTTGTGCCATGCTCAAGTGGGAGAGTTATTAGAGTGGGCAAGGTACAACACAATATGGCTTATAATACTCTATTAGGACTTATACATATTGATGTATGTTGCCTAATAGAGAACTAATGTCAAGAAATAATAAAAATTACTTCATCGCATTACCTAAATGTTTTAGCTAATAAGCATATGTCTTCTTGTAAAGACATAAATATGAAGTATGTAAATTAACTTGAAAATACTATTGAAGCCAAAGTAGGCATTCAATAATACTTTATTTCTAGTATAGTTATGTCTTCAAGTAAAGACATAAACATGAACTTCTTTGAATTGTTCAAAGACTTATAAAATAAAGTAAGTACTTGACTTGTTATGTCTTCCTGTTAGGGCATATATAATGAAGTTATTGGATTGTTCAATATCTTATAAAGTATATTTAGCGACCAACATGTTATGTTTTCTTGTTAAAACATGAACATGAAGTTCTTGAACTACTAAAATAATCATACTTTATAGCATGCAATCGACTTGAATATATTGTTTATGCAATTTGGTTTGGCCAAATTATAAAATATGTGAGCCAAAGAGTATTATGTTATCAAAGAAATTGTGATACTCTCTCATAATTACAACACTATGTCTCATGTGTAAAATCAAATACTATTGTTATTATTTGATCCTTGATAACATTAACTACTCTCTCTCTTGTATCTTATTTAGGTTAACAAAAATTTAAATATGCCCGTGCTTATTCAATATGGTTCTAAACAAGAAGGTAACTAAGAAACCATAAATTTATGGATGACTCCTAGTAAGTCTTAGTTGAAGTCTTGAATTTGTTAAAATCATGTTAGACGTGTTATTAACAAAACTTGAATCAAGAAATTTCAGTGTATTTTATACATCCCAAACGAGAACAATTCATTGTTGCTCGACATGCTGTGTACTTGGAGAAAGTATCCTCTTACAAGAAGCAAGTGGGAGCCTTTGTGCATCTTTGTAGAAAGTAAGAAATAAAATACAACCTTCTAAATACACTAGTGAACGACATAATGAGGCTGAGCATGTAAATGCAAAAGCCACAAATTGTTGTAACTCCCATTCGCATATCCGCAAGGATACCTCAAGCACCTGAAGATATGAATGTCATATAAATGTTGAGGAATATGAGTTAGAGGATCATTTTGAACTCATAACTATCGAGACTCACTTTTAAATTTAGAATCTAATGAATGACTCAAACTATGAATGGTTAGATGTAGTCCATAAAAGAAAATCAATTTTGGAATTTGATTAGCTTTCACTAATCAGTAAGACTGATAGGTTATAAATGGTCTTCTATGAGAAGATAGATATGGACACAATTATACACATTTATCGACACTCTCTTTGAATAGAGTTTAAGGCATGCTCTAGCAATTGATCATGATTTAAGGCTTTCTTTTCTTTACGAGTGTTAAATTAATAAAGATATTAATTACCATACTTGATTTCATGAATATGAAATATGGTAATTGGTGTACAAACTCTAGAAATCCAAGTGTAGATTAGAGCATGCATCTAGGAGCTGGAATCTTAAGTTAGAATCAAGGATATGATCATGATTAAAACAAAGATAACTCTTGAGTACCCTTAAAGCTAGTAGGAGCATATTATTTTGTTTGTTTTAAATCTCATATGTTGTTAACATATTGGAAATATTATTCCATCAAAGCTAGTTTTAAATCCTTGACTTGGAATATATTTCTATTGAGAGATAAAAGAAGTAAAACATATAACCTTGGGACATATGCTTATTATAATAAGACATAGGCGGTTAATAAGTCTAAATATGACACATCATTGAGAAGGTCTCAAAGTTCAATCTGACGTGATAAGATTGATTATGTACATGGAAACCTTTAGTTTACCTAGTGGATTCATTACATATGATATGTCATGTATTAAGACTAATGTTGATACTTGCATGAATGCAAGATGAACTGATCACAAAGTATCTAAGTAAAAGTCATTAGAATACTATATACTTGATCATCGTTTACGGATTTTAGCTAAGAAGATTAGTGTTGAGTTTATACATTAATGATTACTTTGATTGAGATGGTACTCAATACTACTGATAGTAGGATTTCATCTTCAATGATAATACTACTACCTAGACGTGCTTGATGAAAAGCATTGTTTCACTACTCATTAGTAAAATAAGAATACTTTACAGTTTGGGAAGCTGTTAAGAAGATTGTCTTAAATAGGTGTTCTACTTGCTTCAAACAACCTATGTAATGTTCTATGGTGATGCTAGCATTACTGTATTAGCACTTGAGCGCACATATACAAAATGACAATCATCGTATTATTTAAAATCTTCACTATTTGTGAGTTTCTGAAATAACTATTCTCAAAGTTCACTCAGATGACAACTCAACAGGTCCTTGTGTAAATTCAATGTCTTGTAGTCAAACATGTTCATCATGCTTAGAACATTGGACTTTGACCTTAGAGTAGTCTCACGTATATCAATTTTTTTTTGGTATTTGGATAATGGAACGTTAAGCAATTTTACTAAATAATGAATTGATATACTTGGTAGATCGTCTTCATTTGTACTACTGTGTTCTATATTAGCACGTTTAATCCATGAATAATTTAGTTATTCTAAATTATCCATTGTCAGTTGATGATACGGGAGTATTGTCGAATTAAGACAAATGTGAGTTGGTCATATTCATTAGGAATGAATATTAATTGATGATGCCGCCAAACTCATATGTGTTCATTGGATGAACATTGGATTGACCCAACCTACGAGAATTCACTAAATGGATTGTCGTCAATAGTGAATCTCGCAAGTGGTTAAATATCTCATCCTTAGACTTGAGATGCAAGTAGGTTTTGTATGTGTGGAATGTCAATCTTTGATATGGTTAAACGCTGTCCTGAACAAGGCTGCTATAAAGACCATTTTCAGGTGCGATGTGAAACACATGAACGACACGTGTAGTCAAAAATAGGATTTGTTCCTCCACTTGTATTGGATTTAGATACTAATGGGGCCCTCGATGAATTGTACAGATGTTTGTGTGGCCACACCCAATGTAATTAAGATGATTCTTGATTAATTTGGTAATCTAGTTCAATATCTATATCGAGAAACATAATAGTTAAACTTAAGAATGACTGTTTATCCATGTCTAAAGTTTAACAGAGTATCTGAAACAAAAGGATGACTAATATCTAACCATTTAAATAAGATGTTTGAGAAACTATCCCCATACGTTTCTAGGGGCATTGGCGTGTTGCTAGACGCTAACCATTGCTTGTATAATTACATGATTATTATGACGTGCGCAAGTGGGAGCTGTTGGAGTATGCTCGTGTCATAACAAGTAATTATACGGCTAGACACATATGAGCCTATGGGGTCACACACATATACAGTGAGGTACCATTTCAATATATCGTGTTTATCGTATTTACGGTATATAAACAACCTTCGTAACTCGAGATCATTATTGGGCTTCTAACGACTAGTAGTGTACTTAGTTATTAGACTTGTAAAAGTGTATGGCAAGGCCCATACAAAGCCCATTGAGTCCGGCCCATTAAGATGAAAAGAGGAAGGAGTTACATTTGTGATAAATATGAGTTATTAGGTAAAAAAACTCTAATTTATTACATTAAACACATTACCAAAAATCTTCCCTCTTTCCTCTAATTGGGATTTGCATGGTTTTGAGATGTAAAAACCGTGGGTTTATGTTTTGTAATTATCTCCATCTTTGAATCTTGTTTATTCAAAGGGTGTTACTAGGTTACGGGGTTTAAGACTAGCATCTATTGGTATACAAGGATGTGTGGTGTGGATACATCATAGAGGTGATCTATTTTGATCACTTGGTTTCATATTTGATTGGTTTCTTGGTTAGATCATGTGTTCGTGATGGTCTCCGTTCGATCTTACCTAATCACGCTACAAAGGTATACTTTTATGTCCTTTTTATTGATTAATCATATGACTCTATGGATCCGTTGATAGGTGATCTTTCCGCTGCGTTTATTATTTATTCATATCATGTTTATATGGATAATCACCTATAACATCGAGATAGAAAGAAAAGGATCTTTACATCAAGATATGACATGAATACTACATACGCCAACAACACACTACTACCTAAATTCCACAATCATCTTACAAAAGAGAGAATAACAAAGACACATCAAAATACTAAAGGGTGATAGTAGATTTCATCCATAAATCCGAGAAAATCGCAACAAAATCTTGTCAGTAATGTCACTTACCCTTACCATCCTAAACAACAACAATAATAATAATCCATCACAATACTACCTCACAACATCTAGATAATTCAGATACAACACAACAATACATAAACTGAAATACAACAAAAATCCATCACTACATCACTCCATAGGATGTGGTCCATCACTTTCTCCAACTCGGCTCGTTCCTGCTTCATCTTCATCTGGTCCTAACTTGCAGCACCTCCCTTTTGAATCTAAACACGGTGGATTCTTAAATCCATACCTCAAGAGCCCTCCTTGACACGGCGGATCTATCATATAATGAGAATCAACATACACCTCAATATCCTGAAACTTCCAATGTGGTTCAAGATACGGCCCAAGATGAGCTACATATTCACTTAACCTACGAAGCCTATCTATCTCTTTCTGATACTTCTCAAAATCAGTCCCATAACTTCTCACTTCAGCTCTAACCTCAGTTCTTCCAACTTCACTCTCAGTCATATAATTATCACTATCAGATTCTACAACATTATTCTTATCATCCGTATCATCCTCATAATCTAACCATCCTCCTGAATTCTTATGATCACCTACTCGCTGATTCTGCAAACTCAATTGACCTACAACAAATCCCCCATTCTTGACGTAATATGGTATGTCAGACATTTTCTAAAATCACAGAAAATTCAAAAGTACATAAGGTCATTATTCAAAAATATATATGCAATGCATAGTCATGCAAATGCAAATGAACTACGTATGCAAAATATATATGTATGTGATGCAATGCAATGCAATGCAAATGATAATTATACAATACTCATAAAAATGAAATTATGATGAAAGCACTCCACGTCCTTTCATTAATACCAATACCTCATCGTAGTATTTACTTAATAAACACTCAAGAATTCACAACAGTTTTAAGGGATACATCTATAATAACAAAGCATAACAAAAATAAATAATCTTACCGGAGCCTTGCAGAGAAGTTGCGTTGCTTTTATAAAATACTTTTGACACCACAGTTATAGTTTAGGACATTTTTTAAAAATCGACCTAATTCGCTATAACTAAAAAGCTCTGGTTACCAATCTTTAACACCCCCAATTTACATTGCACAACGGAAAAATACACAATTGGGTGTTATTCACAAAATTCACTTCACAACTCTTTAAACGAGCCAAAAACAGTATATTTAGGAATAAATATGGAAATAATTTAAATCAATGTCTAAAACCTTCAATCCCAAGTAAAATCAGTTTAAAATATATTAGAGTAGCGTACAGGTTTCCCTAGGATCTTAACCAAAACAACAAACCTTTTACCAAAATATTTGACCATTTACTATATGTTTATGACAATCGGGAAAGAAATCTGTTTTAGACCAGACACCACCAAAAGCAATCCGCAATCCTTCTCTAGCAAGCTCCGCAATTCAACAACTTCAAGTACCTGAAATACATGCTTAAAATCATCAACACAAAGGTTGAGCGAGTCTATAGGTTTAACAAAACATAATTGAACACATCGTAAAAATCATTCACAATTGTTTAATAGAATTGTGGCCATACAATCTATTAATCAGGTATATCATCTTATAGCAATAGCTAATGAATTGTATTAAGCTCATGACACCGACCCCTTAACTTAGTCACCCACGCCAAATGCCGGCATGACTAGAAAATTTACCAGTGCCCCTACTAGGGTATCAATTGCAAGAATACCAATTCTCATTCTCGTAAAAATATCCTTCCCAGAGGTTACTCAGCGTAATGCCCTGGTCTCAGATAGGGTTGTCAACCCAATAGTACAATCATTAGAATAAGCGGCTATTCCTAACTCACAACATCAAGTCAGAAGATAGTTAACAGCTCATGAATTTAGGGACTTTTGCAATTAGGTACTTATACAATTCAATTCATCAAAGGCAACAAAGGCAACATCGGGTCCAACAATTACTCATGACATGTGTTCATTTTACTTAAAATAGCATGTATCCCCCTCGCGGGTTTTAAAATCAATAAAATAAGTAGAAAGCGAGGCTATAGACTCGCCTGAAGTAATAGCAGCAGCATGACGATCTTCGACGATAGTTGATGCCCGATAAACACAAAAACCGCAACCTATCAAATAAGGCGCGTTCATCAATAATAAACTCGAGTAAAATCCATACTTAGTAACATAAAACTCAAAATCATAAAATCACAACCAACCCAAAATGAAAACAATACAAGTGACCTTTTACTCCATTCTATATGTTTATTCTTATTAGTTAATTCTTTCGATAAAAATCTGCCGGTACACACCAAATGTACAAGCTCATTTACCCCACTTAAACACGTCAAATTTTTATGATACTAATCAGAAATGTCACTTACTATATATAGAAAGACCTGTTAAAAACTCATCAAGTGATTTTACATTTAAAGTTCCCTGCCCGGCACATCTTTGAATTACAAAAACCGGACAGTTTTACGTCAACAATTCATATAGTCTTTTAACACATTTATTTTTCTTCGTTTATAAAACCGACACTCAACTTTGAAAATAACTCAACATCCTCATACTTATCATTTAAAATCGGTACTTGACACATTTAAAAATCCTTTTAATAGTCCCCAAGATTCGATCCAAATATCGACAACAATTATATATTGTGACGATACTCGTCTCCCGGTACACGAATAATCAAACTAACGTAACTTTTCGCTCGTTTGGAGCTAGAAGCCCTACCTTATACCAAAACGAAGCTAAAAACATCCTCTACAACAATATCTAGTTAGTTCATCTCAAACTCAAACTCATATTTTCAAAAAATTAACTTTAATAATCTGTTATAAAATATATATTTAAAAATCATTCAAAATTAATTTTTCACCACATTTTAACCCTATTTTTACCACTATAATCATCCCTACACTTGATATGAGAAAAAACTCATATCAATTTATGAACAAATCACCCTAAAACACAATAAAAATACCTAAACTTTGTGCTATAAAACGGAATTATGTGGTATGTTTTGTGTTTGTGCTAAAATAGGTAAGAAGGATACATTTTCAAGCAAACAAAGGAAAATCAAGCTTAATTTGATGAAAAAGACAAAGAAGGATCAAAAGTGACAAGACTTTGAAGACAAAGGACCTATCTTGACAATCTGCCAAAGATGAAGGACTAAAAGTGTAAATATGTAAAAGTCAAGATCAAAGTCAAATCTGGTCAACTCTCAAGTCAACTCAGTCAAAAGATCAAATTTGTTCAAGAATGAAGTTTGAAGGACCAAATATGCCAAAGAAATGAAGTTATTAGCTTAAATTTACAAACTGCCAAAGTTCAAGGGCTTATTCTGCCAATTTTTGAAAGATATACAAGTTCAATCCGTGTGAGAAGTTTTCAGCCAATAAGAAGCCAAGAAAAGTGGAACATGGATTGCCAACTCATGCCATTAAATGCACTCAGCCGCCAGCCATTTATTGGCCAAAATCCTAACAGTAACTCCCACTCACTCTATTTTGAGCCAATCAGGGAACGCCATGCAGTAATCAATATATCCACTTTTGGATAATGATCCGCAACTTATGCTGAGAACCAGTAATACCTTGCCACGTGTCATCTTCAAAAAAACGAATTGCCAGGTTCGACTTTGAGCTAGAATGGATTTCAAGAGAAGTTATAATCATCAAACCTGCTTATTTTTGAAGGACGAATCCATTGGTCACAACCAATTAAGATGAAATCAACTCAAGTCAAAACCCCCAAATCTGTTCTTCATCAACAAAATTCATTATGCAGATTTTTGACACGTGGAAGCATGGGATTGGTTCCAACACGTCACCAACCCCAACTGCTCTTCCTTTGAAGTCTATAAATAGCATAGTTTAGCCTTCATTTGTGTAGAGTAGAAAGTGTGAAAATTTCACACACTTAGATTTCCTCTCATCTCATTTCTAGTCCTTAGCTTAACAACTCAAGAGTTTGACACACTCTTGAGTCTGTTATAGTAGTTGTAACAGTTTAACTACTTTTGTAACTACTTTTACTCAATAAAATTCAAATTCCATTTTTCCCTCCAAAACTCTATTACCTACTTATTGTTCATCTCCTGCTACCTTGATACTCTTGTTGCTGTTGTTAGTTTGTTATGATCATATCTTGATCATAACTGGCTAAAGTTGAAGATTGTTGTTGTTTGATCATTCAGTTCAAGTTTAAGCATATTTTGATGAATCCAGCCAGTTATGATGATTCCTGTTGATTGTAGCTGTTGATTTGACTTTGATAGGGATATCTAGTGCTAAGGTGGTGGTTAGCACTAGAATAGAGAGCTCAGCGCTCCTCTACTCCCCAAAGGAGGCCCTTGCAATAGGTTCACATGTTCTGCATTTTAAATTCCACTAAAACAGTTGCTTGCCTACTCGATTCTAGTCAATCTTGTTTGTTTGCAAGATCAAAGTTGTTATAGCCTGTTTCTGATCTGATTTCTATGATTTGGTAGCTTAATTGTAGCTTTAATCCTTCTTATTAGCTTTGTACTTGTCTTGTTTTCACTTTATCTCAGTCTCTTAGCTTGGTTAAGCATTTTGTGTTCTTGTTGTGTTCATATCTTGTTACTTGTTCTCACATACTTCCTTTTGACTGCTAAACTTAGATTGATAAAGCTTTGAATTCAGTCTTGTCAATTGATTAGAAAGTCTTCACAAAAATTCCAAAATATCAGTTAAAGTGGTGTTTGGCATTCGCTTATATTTGATAATCAAGTGTTAGAAATTGGTTAAATTTTCTTCATTTTAAGTTTACAAGTCATTACAAATAGCTTTGAGTCATTTTCAAGTCAAAATTCAGGTCAAAGAGGCAAATGGCAGTCAAAAAGTTTGGGTTAGTTTTCTACAAGTATTGGTTCAAAAAGTTGTCATTTTGATTTGCCTAGTATTCTCTTGTTTCTTGATGAAATTTAATCAAACCAGCTCTCAAATCTCACTCATAATATGAAGTTTCAGATTCTATAAGGAAAGTGTACAGTATTCAGTTTTCAAGTAGGAATAAGCAAAAGTATGAACCAATAAGCAAACTCAAGTTTCTGTAAAGTGTAAACTGCTTTTTCATATCTCATTATCTACTTCATTAACTGGTCTATTTTCTTTCACAAATTCATTCAGTAAGTACTCCTGGTTGATTTTTGAGATTTTGAGCTTATTGAAAAATCTTGGTCAACAAAAGTCAACATAAGCCCTAATTTTGCTTATTTTAGGATTCTGAGTTTATTACTTGATGATTTCTTATGAGACTTGATTTCCCATTCTTATTTTGAGCTTATTAATCAGTTTCATCACTAAAATCTACTTGTGTAAGTCTAGATTTCTTTATAGCTTATTTTGTGCTTATTGAAATAGGCTTATCAGCTTTTTAGGAAGTTTCAGCTTAAATCCTTGGACAAGTCTAGCTTATTTCTGATTTTAAGCTCATTGCAATTGGTTTGGTCAAAATTGGTTGAGAAATAAGCTCAAAAGAGCTTATTAAAGTGTTAAGCCCGTTTTTGGTTAAAAGTTTTCAAATATTGCACTTTAGTCCCTAATGAATTAATCTGTTTCTAAATTTGGATAAACTAGCTACTTTTTAGGGTTTTCAAAAATCCAGTCCTTACACTTTTAAAGTTGTTAAAATTCAGTTAGGAAGTTTGGAGTTTGTTAGGAAATTGGTTACTTGTTTGCATAATTTTCATTTTCAGTCCTCCTAGTTTACTGTTTTTGCACAATTAGTACTTGTATTTTTCAGATTTACATTTTGAGCATTTACATTTCATAGAATTTACATTTTTAGTCCTTATAGTTTGTAAAATTTATATTTTGGATTTTAATTGAATAAATACTTGGAATTTGCACTATGTTTTACATATAAGTAGACGTTATTTTTCATTTTTACAAGGCATTGTTTGAATTAGCAATAGAATATCCATAAAAAATATTAACAACCAAAAACAGTTAAAAACCCGACATTGTTAGGACTTTCAATTTGTTAAGAACTGAGAAAAACGAACTTAACTATACACATTTCAAATGGCGCCGCTGCCGGTTCTTTGACTTTAGAGAGACTATCGATTGACGGTTTTCATTGGCTTTTGGGATCCGTTCACCTTGTGAACGTTATTTTTACGTATCATAAATTAAAAACAAATAAAAAATCAAAAATATAAAAATATATAAAAACTAAAAAATTAACAAAACAATTCTTTTCCTAAAGAATTGACCAAACAAATTAAAAAATCCAAAAAGCAATCTTTTTCCTAAGAGATTGCACCCAAAAATATATATTATTGGATTCTCTCGGTTTTTATGTACATATAGTATTTTCTCTTAAAAACTCATAAATACAAAAATATTTTCCATATATTATTATAAGTAAATACGTATACGTATAAGAACAACCAATCTACATATTCTCCATAAGTATTGCCAAGGCAATACACCGTGTTGAGGGGCGTTCTGGTCCTTGACACGTGTATCGATCAAACAAAATAAAGCAAGAATAGATAAATACTCTCAATAAGCAACAATTCGAAGAATACAAACAATTAAGTGAATAGAAAGGCGATGTGCTATAAAATGCCATCTAAGGGTCAATAGGTACTTAAGTGCTTCACGCCACCTAACCCCCCGTTCACTTGTGAGTATTCTAAGAAGGAAGGCTTCATTGGGGGTCTTGCACCCAAGTAGTACATACATATATATTATTTTCTTGTGGATATTTCATATTGAAACTCGAAGAGGATAATCCTTTTCTCTTCAAAGTCACACGAGAGCCTCTCTCTCATTCCTCGTATTGAGTTGCATGCTCACTCGCGGGCGTGCACAAATACCGATTGGTATACAAACTCTTCCTCCGAAAAGGAAGAAAAAGAGAAAGAGTAAGACCACCACCGTCCATCAAGCCGATCACGAGAATCGTGCTTTGACTCATCCACAACAAGAAGCCATGGCTGTTGATACTCGTTCTTTGATGGAGCGTTTGCAATCCAATGTTCATGGATATGCTAATGCTATTAGGATTCCCGACATTCCCGCAAATTCATTTGAGCTAAATGAAACTAGGATTTTTAAAGTCCTTTTTTAAGCAATTAAGTTCGTTTTTCCTCGACTCACTCGAATTTGATTTCCAATTAACGTATCGACTTAACTTTGTTTTTGGTAAACGAATATATTTTTGTATTTTAAACTAATCTATTTAAAATTAATTCTAATAAAAACTTAAAATAAAACTATTTTAAAGCTTAAACAAAATCTAAAACTAATTTAATCAAAATAAAAGCTTTTAATGCAATCTATTTTTAAACAAAACTAACTAAATTTAAATAAGAATTTAAATCTATATTTAATCATTAAAAACTATTTAAAAATTATGATAGAAATTTAAATAAAATATTTTTTAATCTTTTTATTTTTAAAACTGAATTAAAGTTAATTTATATAAAACTATTTAAATTTAAATCTAAAACTTTGTATATAAAATTTAATTAAACAAATCTGCCAAAGTAAATTACCCTATATTAATTTAATGTTGAGAAAAGAAACACAAAAACAAGTCCTAGACTACTGGTAAGGCGTTAGGCTGATGTACGAGGGGTCCAGGGATCGAATCCCTGGAGAGACGAAATTTTCTATTAATTTTTTTTTTAACTTTTTGGAATTAAAAAAAACCTCAGACCAATTGGGTCTGAGATTATAAGCTGGAATATAAACAACTTAAGCTATGCACCAAACAAGCAGTACAAATAAGCTGAACAGTCGAAAACAAGTATAAATAAAAAGCATACGAAATCAAATAAGCACATGAAATAAGCATAAAAGAAAAAGGAATAAGCTAAAACAAAAGCTGTAACAGTTTAAAAATAATAAGCAGATTTTAAACCCAAAGAAGATCTAACAGTCCTAGCAGATAAGCGAATTCAAGCTACTACGATTAAAAAATAAGCAATTCAAAATGAACGATTAACAAAAGCAAACTATAAATAAGCAATGCCTATCAAAACAAACTAAATAAGAAGATCCAACACAATAAGCAAAATAACAAAAGCGAAGCAGAATTAAACCAAAACAGCCCAAATTATCTTAAATCCTAACAGGAACACTACAAAGCTGAGAATTAAGCAGATCCAATCCAAACAGAAGATTAAACAGAAAACGCATTAAAAAAGTTCTTAAATAGCAACTAAAAAAAACAGATTCAACCATCACTCGAACCAAACAACTAAAATATTATCAACCTAATCTAAATACCCAAATACCTAAAGCTTATTAAACAGTAGACGCAATCTAAATACCTAGAATAAACAAAACTGAATAGACAAGCAGTTATAAAAACTAAATAAGCAGAGAAAAAAAAATAAGGCAGAATCAAATAAGCAGATTAAACATCAAAATAAACTAAACGAACTTTAACTAAAATTATCAATAAAATAAAAAAAATAAATAAAAAAGAGATAAAACCTTGAGATGATTTCCGTTGGGCAGAAGATTGAGGCGCTGAGCCATCTTAAATCGAAAACGAACACCACCATCTTTGTCATCAACACTTCTCGAACCATCATTTATTTTTATTTTTATTTTTTATTTTTTTTTTAAATAATAGTCACACGAACAGTAACCTCAAACAAGGATTAAAAATTAAAGTTTAAATTGAAGGAGAAATGAAATTGGACGAAACTAAATAAAAATAATCTTTCATTGATAACTAAAAATCATTACAATATTCTAAAAATTTAAAATACAATAATCCCTAAACTAATTTTCAGAAATTTAAATCTAAGTTACACTACTCCTAAAATTAATTAAAAAACTGAAAATAAAATAAAGAAAAGCTTGATATTGAATACAAGTTGTGAGGGGTTTTATAGGCAACCCCAAATGCCTTCTTCTTAGCTTCATCTTTAAGCATTTAATCTTGGCCGCATATTCTTCTCTCTCTCTTTTTCATTTGATCAAACGGCTGAGAAAGCCCTTTTTCAATTGGATTGCCAGCGTGGTTGGTCTAATCCAATAGAAAAAAAAAAGAGTTTCCACGTCGGTAGAGAGGATGAGGACCACTAAGTGTATCTTCCGTTTTTTGGGGGGATTTAAGTGGATTTGTGTTAATTATCAAATGAGGGTAAAACCCCCAAATATTAGTGGGTAATTCTAATGTGGAAAAATTAGGGTTTGTGGGTAAATGATGGTTGTGTGAAAAGTGGAAGAGAATAACAGTAAATAGGTTGCTTTGTTATTATCGATGGATAATAAAGAGTGGGTAGTGAAAATAAAGGGAATGTGTGTGTAGGGTGAGAGACACGTGTGGAGTAAATGGTGGGTGATGGGATGAAACGTTTGGTGTAGGATTTTCACTAGGGTTGTAATTTATTTTTGTGTTGACCAAAAATAAGTGAAGTTTTCACTTATATCTCACCGTCCCTTTTTTTCTTTATTATGAAATGGGCTTTGACCCATCATTCAGTCCGTTCCTCAATTTTTGTCCATCAAATGGGCTTGGCCCAAATTTCATCCGTCCCAATTGTTGAAATCAAATGGTTTTAAACCATTTATTTGATCCGTTTATTAGTTCATCCATTCCTAGAATGGACTTGTGGGCCCATTATGCATAAGTGGGACCCACAAGGCCCGAAATCTTCATAAATGAGTGAATCCACTAAAACGAGCTCGATTTCGGCTTTCTTGATCTTTTCTTCAATTTCATGTTGATTTTGACTGTTTTCGTGATCTTTGCACACTTTTGATCTTTTGACTTTGTCTTCGTCTCTTTTTGGACTTTTCTTCAACATTTGACCGTGAAATCCCGTGTTTTCTTTCCTTTTGATCATTTGTACCTATTTAACACACAAAACACAAAACCACGCGTAATTCCGACTTTTATGAAATAAAACACATGATTAGGTCTTGTTTTTCCTTAATTTTAGTGGCAAAAGGATAAGTGTTTACACACTTATTAAATCCCCTACACTTGACCATTGCAATGACCCCATGCAACGCATTATTTTAAAGCATAAGTTAAATTTTTCTCATAATTAATCCATCTCGGCCTTAATTACTATTACTACTACGACGAAAAGATAAAAACTTTAAAGGAAACAAAAATTAAAATGATAACTTGGAAATTATTTGATGGAAGAAACTCGAAAAGAAATCTAAGACTTAGATTAGGGCTTTGGTGTCATGAATATTAATTACCCTCAAGTTTCACGTTCCCCATACCAAGCATAAAAACGAGATCATTGTTAATACAAGTTAGCACAATAGTTAGCTAAAGGACAAAATCTTTTAAAACGGCTTAATCAATAGTTAGCTAAAGGACAAAATCTTTTAAAACGGCTTCTCGAAACCTCATAAAGTTCATATCTTGGCATAACTCGTTTCACGATTTGAGACCTTTCTTGGACCGATATTTGGCTTGTACTTCAAACTTCAAATCTTGAGAGACGATCTTGAAATTATGGTCTTCTCTTCATTTTGGTACACATCTTCATTAGGAGTGAAAGATGCTTCAAACGTTGACCACGACTTCTTCATTTATCCTCTTCTTTATTTAGGATTTTGATATACAACAATCCGCCTCCTTTTCGGACTTGGATCTATTTATCCTCATACCTTGTTAGGGTCTTTTTGGATAGACTTCTCCATGATCTTTAGGGGAGTAATTGCTTCTCGTCGTGTGTCTTGATCCATCATATTGATTTGGATTAATGATCTTCACAATCTCTTAGGATCTTTAGCAAAAAAAGTGAATCCTCATGCCTTGTGAGGGCCTTTTTGGACTCGGGTATCCTCATGCCTTGTTAGGGCCTTTTTGGATAAGCCAATATTCGCGTCCCGCTTCAATAAGTTATGCCTTGGCTATGAAATCTAATTAATACCGAGCAACTTTTAAACGATCTTGTGCTAGAAGCTAAGTAACTTTTCAAATCGTACAACCTTATTTATTGCAAATATATTTATTAACACGTGATGGGAGAAAAAGCTCATAACTAACTCACATAAGTTAATGAAAGAATACCGAACTTATAATTAACTCTATCATCTCTCGTTCTCCACAATTTAAAATCTCAAGGAATGAGACTCGTGGATGCTTAGCCTAATAAACCAATTAAGGTCCATATGGTTAAGGATACTAGCTAGAGTATACTTAGATAAGTAAACTCAGGTTGAGTCAAAATATTCACGACGGTCCTAATATATCAAAGATATCTAAACTTGTTAAAACCATTTTTATTTATTTATTTCATTTTTGACTTTATTCTTGATATGAAAATTATTATGATGCGATAATAAAAGGAAAGAAAATAAATAAAAATACTACTAGGCCAAAATAGATCAAAATTTTGAAAAACGTTGAAAATTTTAAAAAAAAAATCCGGTAAAATGGGGTCAAATTCGTGGAAAAGGCCACTAAAATTCGATAGAAGTCCCCCTACACTTAATATAAACATTGTCCTCAATGTTTAAGCATGTGGGCGAATAAACTCCCCTACACTTAGGACATTGAGTACGTTGTTTAAAAATCGAGCTAAGGAAGGGACAACTAAAGTGATTACATTTATTCGTTTTATTTATATACAAGATTGAATCACATTAGCAAAGACTTATCGAAGGAACCGGGTACACGGGAAACATGGGAACACGGGTTTCATCAAAAGTACCAAAAGTGGATCATTTAAGCGCATGTCCCTGCACAATCACAACACACAAAACAAACAACCTACACGGCTCCCCCTACACTTATTGTAGAAAATAAATAAAAGATAGATCAACGGGTTGCCTCCCGAGAAGCGCTTGTTTTTGTTAACCGAGTCACGAGCCTGACTCGACCCCGAATTAAATGGTCCATGGGGAAGCCTCGAATGTTATACCGGGATCAAAAATCTTATCCTCGGTCCCGGAAGAACATAATAATTGAGAGGCAGGAGGATAAGTCATCAAAGGTAAAAAGGTCCTCTCAACATACGAAAAGTATGTGAGGTCGTGATCCACGGGAGGTGGGATGGGTAAAGGAGACAAATTGTCATCCCCCAAAGACATAGGATAGTCACTATTCGGCAAAGCCGTAAAGGTATCAATCAAAGAATGGTCAATGTCACCTCCCGGGTCAAAGCATTCATCCTCATGAACGTGAATCTCTTCGATTTCATCATCATAGATAGGCTCGTCCAACAAAGGTTCGTCGTTCCCTTCATTGAGGATTTTAGAAATTCTCTCGAAAAGATCACGATCAAGTACGAAACCATCATTCATTTATGGGATTTGTTGATAAGTTAAATCCTCACGAATGTGGTAAACCTAATTCTCATTAGAGGAGTGTTTATTAGGTAACTCCTCGAGAATTGGATGTGTGGTCATGTGAGTTGGTTCGTCATTATTAAAAATAAGACGTTCCAACTCATCAAGTTCGGCGTCGATATTGGAAAAATCGACCTCACTTATAGGTGGAAGTGGAGGTAAAAGAGCTAGCTCTCGGTCGATAATTTCCTTAATCTTGGGCTCGAAGACGAAATCATCATAGTCACCACATATAGAACTCTTATTGGAAGAATCAATTATCGCGTTTGGATTTGTGAGTATGTGATCATGGACTAGCGAAACGACCGTGTCCGTAAGCTCAGCAAAAGTCGGCACATCATAAACTTCATCAAAGAATTTGTCGAGCCCAAAATCACTAATCTCACTCGATGTATCAAAATCCTTAGATGCATTTGGGATATTGAGAGAAGGAATTACAATTGCACTAGGACATTGAGCACAAAGATCATTCCAAGAAATAGTCTTCTCGTCGTCATCATCATCATAATAGTAAGAACGCACAAGAGGAGGAGTAGAAACACTAAGAGTAGATACTTGCTCTTGTTGTCTTTCGTCATGAAAGATAATTTTGAGTTGTTTTAAGCGTTCTAAAATTTCATCCAAACTAGTGCTTTGTTCCGTAAAAGAAGGTTGATGAACGACGGAGTTTTATGGGGGTTCAAAATTTTGAAAACCGGAATTATAGCACGGATGTGGCTCATAATTCATCGGTTGACAATAAGAAGTATCGTGAGGGCCCCCACAATGATTGCAACACGGGTATTGAGAAAAACCCGGTGCATGTTGAGGATAGGGATTGTCATAGACGGGAGGAGGGGAGAAATTTGTGTAAGAGGAGAAGTACGAATTTCTAGAATTGCACAATGGACAAAATCCAAATTGTGTATTGTCGATATCGGAACCACACTTCGCACAAGTACACCATAGACATATTGGAAAACCAAGCCATGGTCTCCCACACCGAACGCAAGACAAATCCATGAAGAATTATAAATAAGAGGGGTTGAGAAAAAGAATTAAACACAATAGAGGATAAAGAAGAATATTTTTGTATTTTTTAGAAAAATATATATATACAAGAAACATCGAAAGAAATCGAACTAAAAATTAACACTAATACGTAATATTTTTGGTGTAATACTTTTAGGAAAAAGTATTACTTTTGATTTTTTTAATTTTTTTGGTGCAAATCTTAGGAATGAAATTGCTTTTGTGATTTTTTAATTTTTTTTGTAATTTTATGTTTTTGATTTTTTTTGTGTTTTTGATTTTGTTAACAAGAAACGTAACGTTAAAAAAGAACAGATCCCAAAATCCAAACGTCTACACGAAAAATCGTCAATCGTACGAGCGAAGCGGAAGCGGCGCCATTTTGAAACTAGGATTTTTAAAGTCCTTTTTAATGCAATTAAGTTCGTTTTTCCTCGACTCACTCGAATTTGATTTCCAATTAACGTATCGACTTAACTTTGTTTTTGGTAAACGAATATATTTTTGTATTTTAAACTAATCTATTTAAAATTAATTCTAATAAAAACTTAAAATAAAACTATTTTAAAGCTTAAACAAAATTTAAAACTAATTTAATCAAAATAAAAGCTTTTAATGCAATCTATTTTTAAACAAAACTAACTAAATTTAAATAAGAATTTAAATCTATATTTAATCATTAAAAACTATTTAAAAATTATGATAGAAATTTAAATAAAATATTTTTTAATCTTTTTATTTTTAAAACTGAATTAAAGTTAATTTCTATAAAACTATTTAAATTTAAATCTAAAACTTTGTATATAAAATTTAATTAAACAAATCTGCCAAGTAAATTACCCTATATTAATTTAATGTTGAGAAAAGAAACACAAAAACAAGTCCTAGACTACTGGTAAGGCGTTAGGCTGATGTACGAGGGGTCCAGGGATCGAATCCCTGGAGAGACGAAATTTTCTATTAATTTTTTTTTAACTTTTTGGAATTAAAAAAAACCTCAGACCAATTGGGTCTGAGATTATAAGCTGGAATATAAACAAATTAAGCTATGCACCAAACAAGCAGTACAAATAAGCTGAACAGTCGAAACCAAGTATAAATAAAAAGCATACGAAATCAAATAAGCAGATGAAATAAGCATAAAAGAAAAAGGAATAAGCTAAAACAAAAGCTGTGACAGTTTAAAAATAATAAGCAGATTTTAAACCCAAAGAAGATCTAACAGTCCTAGCAGATAAGCGAATTCAAGCTACTACGATTAAAAAATAAGCAATTCAAAATGAACGATTAACAAAAGCAAACTATAAATAAGCAAATCCTATCAAAACAAACTAAATAAGAAGATCCAACACAATAAGAAAAATAACAAAAGCGAAGCAGAATTAAACCAAAACAGCCCAAATTATCTTAAATCCTAACAGGAACACTACAAAGCTGAGAATTAAGAAGATCCAATCCAAACAGAAGATTAAACAGAAAACGCATTAAAAAAGTTCTTAAATAGCAACTAAAAAAAACAGATTCAATCATCACTCGAACCAAACAACTAAAATATTATCAACCTAATCTAAATACCCAAATACCTAAAGCTTATTAAACAGTAGACGCAATCTACATACCTAGAATAAACAAAACTGAATATACAAGCAGTTATAAAAACTAAATAAGCAGAGAAAAAAAAATAAGGCAGAATCAAATAAGCAGATTAAACATCAAAATAAACTAAACGAACTTTAACTAAAATTATCAATAAAATAAAAAAAATAAATAAAAAAAGAGATAAAACCTTGAGATGATTTCCGTTGGGCAGAAGATTGAGGCGCTGAGCCATCTTAAATCGAAAACGAACACCACCATCTTTGTCATCAACACTTCTCGAACCATCATTTATTTATTTATTTTATTTTTTTTAAATAATAGTCACACGAACAGTAACCTCAAACAAGGATTAAAAATTAAAGTTTAAATTGAAGGAGAAATGAAATTGGACAAAACTAAATAAAAATAAGCTTTCATTGATAATTAAAAATCATTACAATATTCTGAAAATTTAAAATACAATAATCCCTAAACTTTTCAGAAATTTAAATCTAAGTTACACTACTCCTAAAATTAATTAAAAAAACTGAAAACAAAATAAAGAAAAGCTTGATATTGAATACAAGTTGTGAGGGGTTTTATAGGCAACCCCAAATGCCTTCTTCTTAGCTTCATCTTTAAGCATTTAATCTTGGCCGCATATTCTTCTCTCTCTCTTTTTCATTTGATCAAACGGCTGAGAAAGCCCTTTTTCAATTGGATTGCCAGCGTGGTTGGTCTAATCCAATAGAAAAAAAGAGTTGCCACGTCGGTAGAGAGGATGAGGACCACTTGGTGGATCTTCCGTTTTTTTGGGGGGATTTAAGTGGATTTGTGTTAATTATCAAATGAGGGTAAAACCCCCAAATATTAGTGGGTAATTCTAATGTGGAAAAATTAGGGTTTGTGGGTAAATGATGGTTGTGTGAAAAGTGGAAGAGAAGAACAGTAAATAGGTTGCTTTGTTATTATCGATGGATAATAAAGAGTGGGTGGTGAAAATAAAGGGAATGTGTGTGTAGGGTGAGAGACACGTGTGGAGTAAATGGTGGGTGATGGGATAAAACGTTTGGTGTAGGAGTTTCACTGGGGTTGTAATTTATTTTTGTGTTGACCAAAACTAAGTGAAGTTTTCACTTATATCTCACCGTCCCTTTTTTTCTTTATTATGAAATGGGCTTTGACCCATCATTCAGTCCGTTCCTCAATTTTTGTCCATCAAATGGGCTTGGCCCAGATTTCATCCGTCCCAATTGTTGAAATCAAATGGTTTTAAACCATTTATTTGATCCGTTTATTAGTTCATCCATTCCTAAAATGGACTTGTGGGCCCATTATGCATAAGTGGGACCCACAAGGCCCGAAATCTTCATAAATGAGTGAATCCACTAAAACGAGCTCGATTTCGGCTTTCTTGATCTTTTTTTCAATTTCATGTTGATTTTGACGGTTTTCGTGATCTTTGCACACTTTTGATCTTTTGACTTTGTCTTCGTCTCTTTTTGGACTTTTCTTCAACCTTTGACCATGAAATCCCGTGTTTTCTTTCCTTTTGATCATTTGTACCTATTTAACACACAAAACACAAAACCACGCGTAATTCCGACTTTTATGAAATAAAACACATGATTAGGTCTTGTTTTTCCTTAATTTTAGTGGCAAAAGGATAAGTGTTTACACACTTATTAAATCCCCTACACTTGACCATTGCAATGACCCCATGCAACGCATTATTTTAAAGCATAAGTTACATTTTTCTCATAATTAATCCATCTCGGCCTTAATTACTATTACTACTACGAAAAGATAAAAACTTTAAAGGAAACAAAAATTAAAATGATAACTTGGAAATTATTTGATGGAAGAAACTCGAAAATAAATCTAAAAATTAGATTAGGGCTTTGGTGTCATGAATATTAATTACCCTCAAGTTTCACGTTCCCCATACCAAGCATAAAAACGAGATCATTGTTAATACAAGTTAGCACAACTAACACTTACTCATGTGGTTTAGTTAATCACTTAGACCCCCTTATTCCTACGGTGTAAATCTTGTATTTTATTTTTGTCTTGAATGATCACGAGGATGCATTTTTTACTTATTTCGATAATTTATTAAGGCCAAAAATAAAGTGGGACGATTTAATCAATAGTTAGCTAAAGGACAAAATCTTTTAAAACGGCTTCTCGAAACCTCATAAAGTTCATATCTTGGCATAACTCGTTTCACGATTTGAGACCTTTCTCGGACCGATATTTGGCTTGTACTTCAAACTTCAAATCTTGAGAGACGATCTTGAAATTATGGTCTTCTCTTCATTTTGGTACACATCTTCATTAGGAGTGAAAGATGCTTCAAACGTTGACCACGACTTCTTCATTTATCCTCTTCTTTATTTAGGATTTTGATATACAACAATCCGCCTCCTTTTCGGACTTGGATCTATTTATCCTCATACCTTGTTAGGGTCTTTTTGGATAGACTTCTCCATGATCTTTAGGGGAGTAATTGCTTCGCGTCGTGTGTCTTGATCCATCATATTGATTTGGATTAATGATCTTCACAATCTCTTAGGATCTTTAGCAAAAAAAGTGAATCCTCATGCCTTGTGAGGGCCTTTTTGGACTCGGGTATCCTCATGCCTTGTTAGGGCCTTTTTGGATAAGCCAATATTCGCGTCCCGCTTCAATAAGTTATGCCTTGGCTATGAACTCTAATTAATACCGAGCAACTTTTAAACGATCTTGTGCTAGAAGCTAAGTAACTTTTCAAATCGTACAACCTTATTTATTGCAAATATATTTATTAACACGTGATGGGAGAAAAAGCTCATAACTAACTCACATAAGTTAATGAAAGAATACCGAACTTATAATTAACTCTATCATCTCTCGTTCTCCACAATTTAAAATCTCAAGGAATGAGACTCGTGGATGCTTAGCCTAATAAACCAATTAAGGTCCATATGGTTAAGGATACTAGCTAGAGTATACTTAGATAAGTAAACTCAGGTTGAGTCAAAATATTCACGACGGGCCTAATATATCAAAGATATCTAAACTTGTTAAAACCATTTTTATTTATTTATTTAATTTTTGACTTTATTCTTGATATGAAAATTATTATGATGCGATAATAAAAGGAAAGAAAATAAATAAAAATACTACTAGGCCAAAATAGATCAAAATTTTGAAAAACGTTGAAAATTTTAAAAAAAATTCCGGTAAAATGGGGTCAAATTCGTGGAAAAGGCCACTAAAATTCGATAGAAGTCCCCCCTACACTTAATATAAACATTGTCCTCAATGTTTAAGCATGTGGGCGAATAAACTCCCCTACACTTAGGACATTGAGTACGTTGTTTAAAAATCGAGCTAAGGAAGGGACAACTAAAGTGATTACATTTATTCGTTTTATTTATATACAAGATTGAATCACATTAGAAAAAACTTATCGAAGGAACCGGGTACACGGGAAACACGGGAACACGGGTTTCGTCAAAAGTACCAAAAGTGGATCATTTAAGCACATGTCCCTGCACAATCACAACACACAAAACAAACAACCTACACGGCTCCCCCTACACTTATTGTAGAAAATAAATAAAAGATAGATCAACGGGTTACCTCCCGAGAAGCGCTTGTTTTTGTTAACCGAGTCACGAGCCTGACTCGACCCCGAATTAAATGGTCCATGGGGAAGCCTCGAATGTTATACCGGGATTAAAAATCTTATCCTCGGTCCCGGAAGAACATAATAATTGAGAGGCAGGAGGATAAGTCATCAAAGGTAAAAAGGTCCTCTCAACATACGAAAAGTATGTGAGGTCGTGATCCACGGGAGGTGGGATGGGTAAAGGAGACAAATTGTCATCCCCCAAAGACATAGGATAGTCACTATTCGGCAAAGCCGTAAAGGTATCAATCAAAGAATGGTCAATGTCACCTCCCGGGTCAAAACATTCATCCTCATGAACGTGAATCTCTTCGATTTCTTCATCATAGATAGGCTCGTCAAACAAAGGTTCGTCGTTCCCTTCATTGAGGATTTTAGAAATTCTCTCGAAAAGATCACGATCAAGTACGAAACCATCATTCATTTGTGGGATTTGTTGATAAGTTAAATCCTCACGAATGTGGTAAACCTAATTCTCATTAGAGGAGTGTTTATTAGGTAACTCCTCGAGAATTGGATGTGTGGTCATGTGAGTTGGTTCGTCATTATTAGAAATAAGACGTTCCAACTCATCAAGTTCGGCGTCGATATTGGAAAAATCGACCTCACTTATAGGTGGAAGTGGAGGTAAAAGAGCTAGCTCTCGGTCGATAATTTCCTTAATCTTGGGCTCGAAGACGAAATCATCATAGTCACCACATATAGAACTCTTATTGGAAGAATCAATTATCGCGTTTGGATTTGTGAGTATGTGATCATGGACTAGCGGAACGACCGTGTCCGTAAGCTCAGCAAAAGTCGGCACATCATAAACTTCATCAAAGAATTTGTCGAGCCCAAAATCACTAATCTCACTCGATGTATCAAAATCCTTAGATGCATTTGGGATATTGAGAGAAGGAATTACAATTGCACTAGGACATTGAGCACAAAGATCATTCCAAGAAATAGTCTTCTCGTCGTCATCATCATCATAATAGTAAGAACGCACAAGAGGAGGAGTAGAAACACTAAGAGTAGATACTTGCTCTTGTTGTCTTTCGTCATGCAAGCTAATGTTGAGTTGTTTTAAGCGTTCTAAAATTTAATCCAAACTAGTTCTTTGTTCCGTAAAAGAAGGTTGATGAACGACGGAGTTTTGTGGGGGTTCAAAATTTTGAAAACCGGAATTATAGCACGGATGTGGCTCATAATTCATCGGTTGACAATAAGAAGTATCGTGAGGGTCCCCACAATGATTGCAACACGGGTATTGAGAAAAACCCGGTGCATGTTGAGGATAGGGATTGTCATAGACGGGAGGAGGGGAGAAATTTGTGTAAGAGGAGAAGTACGAATTTCTAGATTGCACAATGGACAAAATCCAAATTGTGTATTGTCGATATCGGAACCACACTTCGCACAAGTACACCATGGACATATTGGAAAACCAAGCCATGGTCTCCCACACCGAACGCAAGACAAATCCATGAAGAATTATAAATAAAAGGGGTTGAGAAAAAGAATTAAACACAATAGAGGATAAAGAAGAATATTTTTGTATTTTTTAGGAAAATATATATATACAAGAAAAATCGAAAGAAATAGAACTAAAAATTAACACTAATACGTAATATTTTTGGTGTAATACTTTTAGGAAAAAGTATTACTTTTGATTTTTTTAATTTTTTTGGTGCAAATCTTAGGAAAGAAATTGCTTTTGTGATTTTTTAATTTTTTTTTGTAATTTTATGTTTTTGATTTTTTTTGTGTTTTTGATTTTGTTAACAAGAAACGTAACGTTAAAAAAGAACGGATCCCAAAATCCAAACGTCTACACGAAAAATCATCAATCGTACGAGCGAAGCGGCAGCGGCGCCATTTTGAAACTAGGATTTTTAAAGTCCTTTTTAATGCAATTATGTTCGTTTTTCCTCGACTCACTCAAATTTGATTTCCAATTAACGTATCGACTTAACTTTGTTTTTGGTAAACGAATATATTTTTGTATTTTAAACTAATCTATTTAAAATTAATTCTAATAAAAACTTAAAATAAAACTATTTTAAAGCTTAAACAAAATTTAAAACTAATTTAATCAAAATAAAAGCTTTTAATGCAATCTATTTTTAAATAAAACTAACTAAATTTAAATAAGAATTTAAATCTATATTTAATTATTAAAAACTATCTAAAAATTATGATAGAAATTTAAATAAAATATTTTTTAATCTTTTTATTTTTAAAACTGAATTAAAGTTAATTTATATAAAACTATTTAAATTTAAATCTAAAACTTTGTATATAAAATTTAATTAAACAAATCTGCCAAAGTAAATTACCCTATATTAATTTAATGTTGAGAAAAGAAACACAAAAACAAGTCCTAGACTACTGGTAAGGCGTTAGGCTGATGTACGAGGGGTCCAGGGATCGAATCCCTGGAGAGACGAAATTTTCTATTAATTTTTTTTTTAACTTTTTGGAATTAAAAAAAAACCTCAGACCAATTGGGTCTAAGATTATAAGCTGGAATATAAACAAATTAAGCTATGCACCAAACAAGCAGTACAAATAAGCTGAACAGTCGAAACCAAGTATAAATAAAGAGCATACGAAATCAAATAAGCAGATGAAATAAGCATAAAAGAAAAAGGAATAAGCTAAAACAAAAGCTGTGACAGTTTAAAAATAATAAGCAGATTTTAAACCCAAAGAAGATCTAACAGTCCTAGCAGATAAGCGAATTCAAGCTACTACGATTAAAATATAAGCAATTCAAAATGAACGATTAACAAAAGTAAACTATAAATAAGCAAATCCTATCAAAACAAACTAAATAAGCAGATCCAACGCAATAAGCAAAATAACAAAAGCGAAGCAGAATTAAACCAAAACAGCCCAAATTATCTTAAATCCTAATAGGAACACTACAAAGCTGAGAATTAAGCAGATCCAATCCAAATAGAAGATTAAACAGAAAACGCATTAAAAAAATTCTTAAATAGCAACTAAAAAAAACAGATTCAATCATCACTCGAACCAAACAACTAAAATATTATCAACCTAATCTAAATACCCAAATACCTAAAGCTTATTAAACAGTAGACGCAATCTAAATACCTAGAATAAACAAAACTGAATAGACAAGCAGTTATAAAACTAAATAAGCAGAGAAAAAAAAAATAAGGCAGAATCAAATAAGCAGATTAAACATCAAAATAAACTAAACGAACTTTAACTAAAAATATCAATTAAAAAAAAGAGAGATAAAACCTTGAGATGATTTCCGTTGGGCAGAAGATTGAGGCGCTGAGCCATCTTAAATCGAAAACGAACACCACCATCTTTGTCATCAACACTTCTCGAACCATCATTTATTTATTTATTTATTTTTTAAATAAATAGTCACACGAACAGTAACCTCAAACAAGGATTAAAAATTAAATTTTAAATTGAAGGAGAAATGAAATTGGACGAAACTAAATAAAAATAAGCTTTCATTGATAATTAAAAATCATTACAATATTCTGAAAATTTAAAATACAATAATCCCTAAACTAATTTTCAGAAATTTAAATCTAAGTTACACTACTCCTAAAATTAATTAAAAAAAACTGAAAATAAAATAAAGAAAAGCTTGATATTGAATACAAGTTATGAGGGGTTTTATAGGCAACCCCAAATGCCTTCTTCTTAGCTTCATCTTTAAGCATTTAATCTTGGCCGCATATTCTTCTCTCTCTCTTTTTCATTTGATCAAACGGCTGAGAAAGCCCTTTTTCAATTGGATTGCCAGCGTGGTTGGTCTAATCTAATAGAAAAAAAAAGAGTTGCCACGTCGGTAGAGAGGATGAGGACCACTTGGTGGATCTTCCGTTTTTTTGGGGGGATTTAAGTGGATTTGTGTTAATTATCAAATGAGGGTAAAACCCCCAAATATTAGTGGGTAATTCTAATGTGGAAAAATTAGGGTTTGTGGGTAAATGATGGCTGTGTGAAAAGTGGAAGAGAAGAACAGTAAATAGGTTGCTTTGTTATTATCGATAGATAATAAAGAGTGGGTGGTGAAAATAAAGGGAATGTGTGTGTAGGGTGAGATACACGTGTGGAGTAAATGGTGGGTGATGGGATAAAACGTTTGGTGTAGGAGTTTGACTGGGGTTGTAATTTATTTTTGTATTGACCAAAAATAAGTGAAGTTTTCACTTATATCTCACCGTCCCTTTTTTTCTTTATTATGAAATGGGCTTTGACCCATCATTCACTCCGTTCCTCAATTTTTGTCCATCAAATGGGCTTGGCCCAGATTTCATCCGTCCCAATTGTTGAAATCAAATGGTTTTAAACCATTTATTTGATCCGTTTATTAGTTCATCCATTCCTTAAATGGACTTGCGGGCCCATTATGCATAAGTGGGACCCACAAGGCCCGAAATCTTCATAAATGAGTGAATCCACTAAAACGAGCTCGATTTCGTCTTTCTTGATCTTTTCTTCAATTTCATGTTGATTTTGACGGTTTTCGTGATCTTTGCACACTTTTGATCTTTTGACTTTGTCTTCGTCTCTTTTTGGACTTTTCTTCAACATTTGACCGTGAAATCCCGTGTTTTTTTTCCTTTTGATCATTTGTACCTATTTAACACACAAAACACAAAACCACGCGTAATTCCGACTTTTATGAAATAAAACACATGATTAGGTCTTGTTTTTCCTTAATTTTAGTGGCAAAAGGATAAGTGTTTACACACTTATTACTAAAAACGGCTATGATTACCTTGGTTTCACAAACACCTTTTTATGGTCACAAGAATGATCATCCTCATGATCACCTTAAGAGATTCCTTGCTCTTTGCAATACCCTTAAGTACAATGGAGTTCCACATGATGCTATCAAGTTGATATTAGTGCCATTTTCACTAGAGGGACAAGCTAAGCATTGGTTAGACACTCAACCACCCGATAGTATCACCACATGGGATGGTTTCACCACTAAGTTTTTGAACAAATTCTTTCCTCCATATAAGACCACGGCTTTGAGGAACTTAATTATAGGCTTTCAACAAAAACCTAGTCAATCCTTTAGTGATGCTTGGGAGGAGTTTAGAGAGTTATTGAGGCGATGCCCTAACCATGGATTGGATGAAGTTCACCAAATCAATACTTTCTATAATGGCCTTAAACCTCATCACCAAGATTCACTCAATGCTTCCGCGGGAGGGAATATTCTTCTTAAATCCATTCAAGAGGCCGTGGACATCATTAAGACTAAAGCAATGGTTCAAACAAACACTCAGTTTGAAGAAAGGGTTCATGTTATCCAAAACACTTCTCAAACACCTTGTGATAACCAATTCCTCAAATATCAACAAGAGATCCTTCAACAAATGAATAAAGGTCAACAAGAGATGATTCAAGCCATTAAGAACATTTCATTGAACAATTCTTCAAATGATGTGAATGCCATTACTCTTTCTTGTGTAACTTGTGGAGGCCCCCATTCTTATGAACAATGTGATAAGGTGCAAGTTTATCAAGGGGAATGCTTTGCTTACCAAGAGGAACATCGTGAACACTTCAAGCCAAATAACCTTTCTTACAAGTCCCAAAATTACCTTACTCCACCGGGATTCCCACCCCAACCACCCACCCAAATTCAACAAAATCCTTCTCAAGTTTTACAAAGAAATCAAGGACAAAGACCACCTTACCAAGGAAATAACTACAAGGCACCCAACAATGTTCAACATCAAGGAAATAACTTTTATCCACCATATCAAGGATTTAATCAACCACTTCCACCTTTACCAAATCAAGGATATGCTCAAATACCAAATCAAGCTTACCCTCAACTTCAAAATCAAGGATATGGGATGCAAGAGACTCAAGAGTATGTTGATAAGAAAATGCGTGAAATTGAGAAGAGAATGAATAACCAAATGAAACATATATCGGATGAACAAACCAATAGGCTTTTAATGGCACTCAATCAAAGACCACAAGGGGCTTTACCTTCCAACACACAAACAAATCCAAGGGCAAATGTCAATGCTATTACAACAAGAAGTGGAAAGACAACAAAGGATCCTTCCCCCCTAAACCTCCTATTGTTCCATCCACTTTTGCTCCTACTTGTGACAAGCCTTCTACCTCTACTTCACCACCTCAAAATTCTCCCATTCACTCAAACATACCTTCTCAACCTATTATTACTTCTCCTCTACCTTCTACACTTCCCAATGAAGAAACTAACAAAGACAAATCTTCCACTACAACACCTATTCTACCTACACCAAAACCTACTCTTCCATATCCTTCAAGGTTGAAAAAGGACAAGTTAAAGAACAAGGATGACATCCAAGTCTCAAATTTCTTAAGGATGTTCAAGCAACTCAACATCAACATATCCTTTGCGGAAGCTCTTGCTTATATGCCAAAGTTTGCTAAGATGTTCAAGGATTTACTCTCAAACAAAGAAAAATTGGTTGATTTTCCCAACACATCCCTTAATGAAAATTGTTCCGCCGTGCTACTTAAAACCTTACCAACAAAACTTGGAGATCCGGGGCGCTTCTTGATACCTTGTAATTTTCCCGGTGTTGAAAATTGCATGGCTTTGGCGGATTTAGGGGCAAGCATTAACCTCATGCCTTTATCGGTTTGGAAAAAACTCTCTCTTCCTGAGCTCACTCCCACTAGGATGACCCTTGAATTAGCCAACCGAACCATAGCTTACCCTGTAGGTATAGCGGAGGATGTGTTTGTAGGTGTGGATAAATTTACATTTCCGGCCGACTTTGTAGTGGTTGATTATGATATGGATCCTAGAGTTCCTTTGATTGTTGGTAGACCGTTTTTGAGAACGAGTCGTACTTTGATAGATGTGGTGGAAGGAGAACTAATTATGAGAGTAGAGGATGAGAGAGTGGTGTTTAAGTTAGGGAAAGTTGGTGATAGGAAAGAGGTTAAGGAGTCTAGACCTTGTGAGACTATTAACATTGTTGATGTGCTAGATGAGGTGTGTGATGAACACTTTCATGATGCTTGCAAGAGTACTAGTGATGAGATGCCCCATGTTGAAACCGTGGCCTCGATTGCTCCCTCTTTAACACCTTTTGGAGAGAGTGATTTCCTCTTGGAGGAATTTGAGTCAAACTTTCTTGGTGATGATGATTCTCCCATTAATTAGGAAGAAGATATTCTTACTATCCAAAAGTTGCTCAATGAGGACCCTATTCCTTCTCCTATTCCACAAGAAGTTACCATTGAGGATCCTTCCATAGTAAAACCTTCCATAGAGAGTCCACCTTCCATTGAACTTAAGGACCTTCCATCCCACTTAGAGTATGCTTTCTTAGAGGGCAAAGACTAATTACCTGTGATAATTGCTAAAGAGTTGAAAGAGGATGAGAAGGAGCAACTTATTGAAGTTCTTAAGAAACATAAGAAAGCCTTAGCATGGAAAATATCCGACATAAGGGGAATTGATCCACATTTTTGTACACACAAAATCCTTATGGAGGATGACTACAAACCCGCCATTCAAAGTCAAAGAAGAGTTAACCCAAAAATCCATGAGGTCATTAAGAAGGAAGTGATTAAACTCCTAGATGCGGGTATGATTTACCCCATTTCCGACTCTCTATGGGTTAGCCCGGTACATTATGTTCCAAAGAAAGGTGGAATCACCGTAGTGCCTAATGAGAACAATGAGCTTATTCCTACGAGACTTGTCACCGGTTGGAGAGTTTGTATTGATTATAGAAAACTCAATGAGGCTACTAGGAAAGACCATTTCCCATTACCTTTTATGGATCAAATGCTTGAACGCCTAGCGGGAAATGAGTACTATTGCTTTCTTGATGGCTTTTCGGGTTATTTCCAAATACCCATTGACCCTAAGGATCAAGAAAAGACCACATTTACTTGTCCCTACGGTACATTTGCTTACAAGAGGATGCCTTTTGGCTTATGTAATGCACCGGGGACGTTTCAAAGGTGCATGATGGCGATTTTCCATGACATGATAGAGCAAACTATGGAGGTTTTTATGGATGATTTTTCCGTCTTTGGAAATTCATTTACCTCATGTCTCACCAATCTAGAGAGAATGCTTAAGCGTTGTGAGGAAACACATTTAGTGCTTAATTGGGAGAAATGTCACTTTATGGTGAAAGAGGGAATTGTTTTAAGACACAAAATATCCAACAAGGGATTAGAAGTGGATCAAGCTAAAATTGATGTGATTGCTAAGCTTCCCCCACCCACCTCGGTTAAAGGTGTGAGGAGTTTCTTAGGTCATGCGGGATTTTATAGGCGCTTTATACAAGATTTTTCTAAGATAGCTAGACCGATGACTCACCTCTTGGAAAAAGAGGATCCTTTCATTTTTAACCAAGATTGTTTGGACTCTTTTGAGACTCTAAAGGAGAAATTGACAAAGGCTCCCGTTTTGGTTTCTCCAAATTGGGAATTACCTTTTGAGCTTATGTGTGACGCTAGTGATTATGCGGTGGGGGCCGTCTTAGGACAAAGAGTGAATAAGCATTTTCAACCTATACACTATGCGAGTAAAACCATGACCGGTGCACAACTTCATTACACTACCACGGAAAAAGAGTTGCTTTCTATAGTCTATGCTTTTGAGAAATTTAGACCATACCTTGTGCTATCCAAAACCACAGTGTATACGGACCATTCCGCTCTCAAGTATCTTATGACAAAACAAGATGCTAACCCTAGGCTTTTGAGATGGGTTTTGTTGCTTCAAGAGTTTAAGATAGAAATTCGTGATAAGAAAGGGGCCGAGAATTTAGCGGCGGATCACTTGAGTAGACTTGAGCATCCTTTTCAAGGAGATTTTCCACATCAAGAAATCAATGAATCCTTTCCAATAGAGGAGCTCATGTCTATCTCTTCCCAAGAGGATGTCACTCCTTGGTTTGCGGATATAGCAAACTATCTTGTGGGCAATGTGCTTATTGAGGGTCTTACTTATCAACAAAAGAAGAAATTTCTTAAGGAAGTTAAGTATTACTTTTGGGATGACCTTTATCTTTTTAGGCAATGTGCGGACCAAATCATTAGACGGTGTGTAGATGGGCCCGAGGCATTTAAGATCTTAGAAGCGTGTCATAAAGGACCTACGGGTGGACATTTTGGGCCTAACTATACCGCCAAGAAAGTCTTTGATTCGGGTTACTATTGGCCTTCCATTTACAAAGATGCCCATGAAATGGTGAAATTTTGTGATGTGTGTCAAAGACAAGGAAAAATTACGCAACGTGATGAGATGCCACAAAATTTTATCCAAGAGTGTGAGATATTTGATGTGTGGGGCATAGATTTCATGGGACCTTTTCCATCCTCTAAGGGAAACAAGTATATACTTGTGGCGGTGGATTATGTGTCCAAATGGGTGGAGGCTAAAGCCTTACCTACCAATGATGCTAGAGTTGTTGTGAAGTTTTTAAAGCAATTGTTTGCTAGATTTGGTGTACCTCGGGCCATCATAAGTGATCGTGGTACGCACTTTTGTAATGATGAATTCACAAGAGTTATGAAGAAATATGGAGTTAATCATAGACTTTCTACCGCGTATCACCCTCAAACAAATGGTCAAACCGAGGTCACAAATCGTGGTTTAAAGAGAATTTTAGAGAGAACGGTGGGAGAGCATCGAGCTTCTTGGTCGGATAAGCTTGATGATGCTTTGTGGGCTTTTAGGATAGCTTTTAAGACACCAATTGGTTGTACTCCTTATAGGCTTGTCTATGGAAAAGCGTGCCACCTCCCATTCGAGCTAGAACACAAGGCATCTTGGGCTCTCAAGTGGGCTAACTTTGATTTAAACCAAGCCGGTTCACATAGGAAAGATCAACTCAATGAGATGGATGAATTGAGAGCCAATGCCTATGAAAATTCTTTGCTTTACAAGGAAAAGACTAAGAAATTGCATGATGCTAAGATCAAGAATCGTGAGTTCAAAGTTGGAGAGCTGGTTCTCCTCTTTAACTCAAGGTTGAAACTTTTTGCGGGCAAGCTTAAGTCGAGATGGTCCGGTCGATTCACTATTGCTCAAGTGTTTCCATATGGAACTATTGAGTTGTCACAACCCGATGGTCCAAATTTTAAAGTGAATGGTCACCGTGTGAAGCATTATTTTGGGGAGGACATTTCCGTTGAAATGGTCCAAGAGATCCCCATTTTCCCCATGAATTAATTCATTGAGGGACGAGTCGAGCTAGAGACTCATTAACTCAAGCATCATATAACTAGGTTTAGAGTGTTGTAGGTTAGTAATAAAGGTATAGACTTGGAGATAAGTGTAGGGGAGACCTTCTTTTGTCTTCATGATTGTTTGTAGGGTTGCTCACTCATTTCATGCTTTGGAGCTTATGGAGGAGGCCCTTGTATCCGGTTCACTTCGTTACTATTGTGATCTTTCATTGACACCTTGTGCTTAAACATGAATTCACTAATAGTTGTCATTTCCTTAACTTGGGTTAAGCAAAGTCTATTCATTGTCATAAGTGTAGGGGAAGTTTTTATACTTCCATGCTCTTAAACATTGAGGACAATGTTTAGCTTAAGTGTAGGGGGGTCTTCTATCAAAGTGAACTTACCTAGAACTTGTCATTGTCTTTCATGATAACTTGGAAAATTAATTTTTCAAACATTTTTCAAATTTTTGATCTACTTTGGCCACCAAAAATATGCATTCATAATTTTTGCATTAATCATTTTTCTTTTGCATAACACATTTGCATTGTATATATTTCTTCTTTTATTTTTCTTCAAAAATATATAAAAAGGAAAAAAAATAATAAAAACATGGTTTAACAAATTTAGACTTCTTTGACATATTAGGCCCGCCATGGATATTTTGACTCAACCCGAGTTTGCTTATCTTAGCACTCTCTAGCTAGTATCCTTAACCATGTAGTCCTTCATTGGTCTATTAGGCTAAGCATCCACCAATCTCATTATTTGAGATTTTAAATTTGTGGAGAATGGGAAATGATAGAGTTGAAGCAAGTGTAAAAGGGCTAGATAAACTTCATGATAATTACTTGTGGCTAAACCCTTCTCTTCTTTACCTCTATTTTCTTCGCATGTATATATGTTAATAAATGATCAAGAACGGTTTTAATTGATTTGTAATCTCTTATGCATTTTTGGCTAATCATGCATGGTTGATATGAGTACATCTTAAGATTCTAAGTTCGAACGTTTTATGTGTATTAGACTTATGTCATTCTCAATATTTAGCGGGTGTTTTTCCTTTTATTCTTTTCAAATTTCTTAGTGAGGAATAAAGAAAAATAAGAGCGGCTTACAAAAAAATGAGTGGCTAGAGAAAAAAAAGAAAAAGAAAGAAAAGAAAAAAAAATGTATATACAAGACTCCCAAGAGGGGCAGTGTGGTGTTAATTATAGTGACTATTGAGTTCCAATATTACCTTGACGGGTTGCGGGGATTCGATAGATTGCTCCAATCCAATATTACCTTGACGGGTTGCGGGGTTGAAGATCCAAAGTCTCAAAAAGATGGCGGATGTAAATTATTGCGTGAGTTTTATTTTTCTTTCCTTAGCGAGTGTGTAGCTACTTATGAAAGCATGACATGAGGATTTTACACATAAGGCGAATGACTTATTAGTCTTGAAACGGACTTGTATTAATTGTGAGCGGTTTTTCAAGTAATGGATGAGAGGATTACTTAGGATTAAAACCGTGCTTCCTTATTTTTGGATTTTACACTTCTTATACTTCACACTTGAAATAATGACAAATTTGCTCACAAGCAATTTTCTCAAATAATAACCGGTTCCACATTTAATTGTCATGAATAAGTTGATGCACTTTTTACTTGTGAATACAATGATCCCATTTTTAAGCTTGGTATGGGGAAAGTGAAACTTGAGGGTGATAAATGTCCATGGTACCCAAGCCCTAATCAAAGTCATTGAATTCTTTATGAGTTACTTCCATCAAAACCATTTCAAGAAAAACCAAAAAGATATAGATAGAATTGTATTTTGTTCATTTCATCAAAATCATACATCATTTAGTTTAGAGTAGTGTAGATGCATTTCATATGCCCAAGGTGGATTAATTATGAGGAGAATGTAATTTTTTTGCTTTAAAATATATAGCATTGCATGAGGACATGACAATGTTCAAGTGTAGGGGATTTGATATGAGCAAAAACTCATATCAATTTATCAACAAATCACCCTAAAACACAATAAAAATACCTATACTTTGTGCTATAAAGCGAAATTATGTGGTATGTTTTGTGTTTGTGCTCAAATAGGTAAGAAGGATACATTTTCAAGCAAAAAAAGGAAAATCAAGCTTAATTTGATGAAAAAGACAAAGAAGGATCAAAACTGACAAGACTTTGAAGACAAAGGACCTATCTTGACAATCAGCCAAAGATGAAGGACTAAAAGTGTAAATATGTAAAAGTCAAGATCAAAGTCAAATCTGGTCAACTCTCAAGTCAACTCAGTCAAAGGATCAAATTTGTTCAAGAATGAAGTTTGAAGGACCAAATATGCCAAAGAAATGAAGTTATTAGCTCAAATTTACAAACTGCCAAAGTTCAAGGGCTTATTCTGCCAATTTTGGAAAGATATACAAGTTCAATCCGTGTGAGAAGTTTTCAGCCAATAAGAAGCCAAGAAAAGTGGAACATGGATTGCCAACTCATGCCATTAAATGCACTCAGTCGCCAGCCATTTATTGGCCAAAATCCTAACAGTAACTCCCACTCACTCTATTTTGAGCCAATCAGGGAACGCCATGTAATAATCAATATATCCAGTTTTGGATAATGATCCGCAACTTATGCTGAGAACCAGTAATACCTTGCCACGTGTCATCTTCAACAAAACGAATTGCCAGGTTCGACTTTGAGCTAGAATGGATTTCAAGAGAAGTTATAAACATCAAACCTGCTTATTTTTTAAGGACGAATCCATTGGTCACAACCAATTAAGATGAAATCAACTCAAGTCAAAACCCCCAAATCTGTTCTTCATCAACAAAATTCATTATACAGATTTTTGACACGTGGAAGCCTGGGATTGGTTCCAACACGTCACCAACCCCAACTGCTTTTCCCTTGAAGTCTATAAATAGCATAGTTTAGCCTTCATTTGTGTAGAGTAGAAAGTGTGAAAATTTCACACACTTAGATTTCCTCTCATCTCATTTCTAGTCCTTAGCTTAATAACTCAAGAGTTTGACACACTCTTGAGTCTGTTATAGTAGTTGTAACAGTTTAACTACTTTTGTAACTACTTTTACTCAATAAAATTCAAATTCCATTTTTCCCTCCAAAACTCTATTACCTACTTACTGTTCATCTCCTGCTACCTTGATACTCTTGTTGCTGTTGTTAGTTTGTTATGATCATATCTTGATCATAACTGGCTAAAGTTGAAGATTGTTGTTGTTTGATCATTCAGTTCAAGTTTAAGCAGATTTTGATGAATCCAGCCAGTTATGATGATTCCTGTTGATTGTAGCTGTTGATTTGATTGTGATAGGGATATCTAGTGCTAAGGTGGTGGTTAACACTAGAATAGAGAGCTCAGCGCTCCTCTACTCCCCAAAGGAGGCCCTTGCAATAGATTCACATGTTCTGCATTTAAATTCCACTAAAACAGTTGCTTGCCTGCTCGATTCTAGTCAATCTTGTTTGTTTGCATGATCAAAGTTGTTATAGCCTGTTTCTGATCTGATTTCTATGATTTGGTAGCCTAATTGTAGCTTTAATCCTGCTTATTAGCTTTGTACTTGTCTTGTTTTCACTTTATCTCAGTCTCTTAGCTTGGTTAATCATTTTGTGTTCTTGTTGTGTTCATAGCTTGTTACTTGTTCTCACATACTTCCTTTTGACTACTAAACTTAGATTGATAAAGCTTTGAATTCAGTCTTGTGAATTGATTAGAAAGTCTTCACAAAAATTCCAAAATATCAGTTAAAGTGTTGTTTGGCATTAGCTTATATTAATCAAGTGTTAGAAATTGGTTAACTTTGCTTCATTTTAAGTTTACAAGTCATTACAAATAGCTTTGAGTCATTTTCAAGTCAAAATTCAGGTCAAAGAGGCAAATGGCAGTCTAAAAGTGTGGGTCAGTTTTCTACAAGTATTGGTTCAAAAAGTTGTCATTTTGATTTGCCTAGTATTCTCTTGTTTCTTGATGAAATTCAATCAAACCAGCTCTCAAATCTCACTCATAATATGAAGTTTCAGATTCTATAAGGAAAGTGTACAGTATTCAGTTTTCAAGTAGGAATAAGCAAAAGTATGAACCAATAAGCAAACTCAAGTTTCTGTAAAGTGTAAATTTCTTTTTCATATCTCATTATCTACTTCATTAACTGGTCTATTTTCTTTCACAAATTCATTTAGTAAGTACTCCTGGTTGATTTTTGAGATTTTGAGCTTATTGAAAAATCTTGGTCAACAAAAGTCAACATAAGCACTAATTTTGCTTATTTTAGGATTCTGAGTTTATTACTTGATGATTTCTTATGAGACTTGATTTCCCATTCTTATTTTGAGCTTATTAATCAGTTTCATCACTAAAATCTAGTTGTGTAAGTCTAGATTTCTTTATAGCTTATTTTGTGCTTATTGAAATAGGCTTATCAGCTTTTTAGGAAGTTTTAGCTTAAATCCTTGGACAAGTCTAGCTTATTTCTGATTTTAAGCTGATTGCAATTGGTTTGGTCGAAATTGGTTGAGAAATAAGCTCAAACGAGCTTATTAAAGTGTTAAGCCCGTTTTTGGTTAAAAGTTTTCAAATATTGCACTTTAGTCCCTAATGAATTAATCTGTTTCTAAATTTGGATAAACTAGCTACTTTTTAGGGTTTTCAAAAATCCAGTCCTTACACTTTCAAAGTTGTTAAAATTCAGTTAGGAAGTTTGGAGTTTGTTAGGAAATTGGTTACTTGTTTGCATAATTTTCATTTTCAGTCCTCCTAGTTTACTGTTTTTGCACAATTAGTACTTGTATTTTTCAGATTTACATTTTGAGCATTTACATTTCATACAATTTACATTTTCAGTCCTTATAGTTTGTAAAATTTACATTTTGGATTTTTATTGAATAAATACTTGGAATTTGCACTATGTTTTACATATAAGTAGACGTTATTTTTCATTTTTGCAAGGCATTGTTTGAATTAGCAATAAAATATCCATAAAAAATATTAACAACCAAAAACAGTTAAAAACCCGATATTGTTAGGACTTTCAATTTGTTAAGAACTGAGAAAAACGAACTTAACTATACACATTTCAACACTACTACTTTCAATCATAACACAGTAAATCATCCTAGATGATTAAATCATAAAAACCCAACTAAAAATCTTCAACATGCACTCATCAATATATATATATATATATATATATATATATATATATATATATATATATATATATATATATATATATATATATATATATATATATATATATATATATATATATATATATATATATATATATATATATATATATATATATATATATATATATATATATATATATATATATATATATATATATATATATATATATATATATATATATATATATATATATATATATATATATATATATATATATATATATATATATATATATATATATATATATATATATATATATATATATATATATATATATATATATATATAAACATATAAACACCTACATACAACAAGAATTTAAGATCAAATCACAAGATTTTCATCCAAAAATGGGTTTTTCAAAAATGTTCATGCATGTAAGAAATTTTTATACCTATGTGTAGAGAATCAAAAGATAGGAATGGGACTTCAATTGCTTTTTAATGAATCAAGCTAGATTTTCAAAAATACATGGTTTTGGTGGTGGTGAGGGTGACGGTTTGTAGAGAGGGGAGGAGGAGAAAGAGAATTTTGATGGTGGAGTGGTGTTGTGTGTGTAAATGTGTATGATTTTCCATTTTATATGGTAGAAGTTTAGGGTAGTTTTTGCCAATTGTGATTCTTGTGGACCAAAGTGCAAATACTTTGTTAAAAAGCAGGAAATGACTATTAGTCACTTTTGAAAATATTTACGGGTCTCGGGTTTCATAAAAATGCTTCTCAAAACTTAATACACACACAAAATATGATATTATATAGTCCCGGCACGACTTAATACGACATTAAAATAAAAACGTCAAAATATTAAACATCGACATGTTTAAAATAAAACGTAAAATTTCTCGGGCATCCGTCGATATCGTCATCACTAATAATCCTCGCAACTCGTCAAAACGTAAAAATATAATTTTCAACATCATCCAAATCAAATCACCAATCGTCATGACAATCAACTTCGTCAAAAATTTCGAAAATATACGTAAAAATATAATTAAATAATGACCATGGTTTTGGGTTGTTACAGTTATGTCATCCAAAACTTTGATTTATTTCATCTTGTGTACTAAAAAAATTTCTTGAACAAGTTATTTATGTGTAATGAATTAAAACGGCTTTCAAATGGTCGTTCTTTATATATATGTGTTATGATAGTCATGATAGTCACACCCAAGTATATTCACATACATTGTAATTTGAGGGTGTGACAAATAGAAGGTGTAGACTTTCTATATGAGGTTGATTCTGTTGTGATTAACAACATTAGTACTGCTAACCCATTTCTAAATAAGCTATGTAGTGCTAGAATATATATAAGGGACCAACTGATTTTAGAAGGCCTAGTTTTAATGAAACCACTTGAGGCTGATCCTGATGAGAAACAATTTGATTATGTCCATAAGGTAGAAAGGAGGGTACTTTATCCTACATTTGATCTACCATTCCTTGGGATAATATAGAACCTGTGTTAGGCATGAGGTATGAGAACCCACACAAGTTGAAACTAGCCTCGTCAAATTATACAATAGCCCATGGGTAGCAACTATGGTATATGAAAAAAGATTGGAGGAATCTTCTTGTGTTTTATGGTAGAAATGTGGAGGAAGGTAGATGTATAGGCTAAAAGGGTAACAAAAATAAAGTGATGCCAAATAAGGATAGGAGTAAGGGGATCCACGGTACGAAACCTGTTAAAGAAAAAAAAGTAAGTAAACCTGTTAAGACTAAAGATGTAGGTGAGTCTTTTAACCAAGATTCCTCAAAGACATCACTTGGTAAGTGGACAAAGAAACAAATTAATAAGGCAAAAATGGTTCTATGTTCATTTAGGCTTTATGCTTTATGGATGAATATTGAAGCAATTTTTCATATTAAGTCCTTTAAAAGTAAACATAAATGTTGTAGGAATTATGACTTAGGGTATCTTGTTATATATAAGTGGATTAGTATGCAGTATGTCAAAGAGATAATTGAAAATGCATTTGTGCCTTTAAGGAAAATGAAATACCTCATAAGGCAATTTTTTATGATAGATGTCATTATAGGAGAGCAAAACAGTTGGCATTATTTGAACATGAGGGTGGGCTTATAGAGCATTATGGCAAACTGTTTCAATATAAGAAAGCTATATTGGACTCAAACCCTAGTTCCACATGTATAATAGATTTTTTTGAATCAATCAGTGGGTCTTCTGTATTTCTTAAAAGGGTGTATATCTGTTTTAAAAGAGTTAAAGATGGTTGGCTAGCAGGATGTATGAGGGTTATTGGATTGGATGGTTGCTTTTCTTAAAACATACTTTCAGAGGAGAATTACTAACAACCATGGGAAGAGATGCAAACAACAAGATGTATCCCATAGCATGGGTTGTAGTAAGAGTGGAGAATGCTGAGAATTGGAGTTGGTTCATACACCATTTTCATGATGATCTGTCTATGAATGAAGGCAATGGACTAACTATCATTTCCAATTCTCATAAGGTAAATGTATTTAGTATAACCATGTTACATTTCTTGAATTTCAATATGCTTATATACTTATGTATATATTAATAATGTATTTTGTTTATGAAGCAGGGATTACTGGATGTTGTCCATGATTGGTTACCACGGGTTGAGCACATAAAGTGTACAATACACTTGTATAAAAATTTCAAGAAAAAGTATAATGGGATACAATATCAAAGACTTTTTTGGTGTGCATCCTCTTCTATAGTACCACATAAGTTTGAATTGATCATGGATCAAATAAGTCAGTTAGATACCGGTGCTTATGATTATCTGGTGCATAGGAATCCCCAACACTTGGTCAAGAGCTTTTTTGGAATTAGACAAGAGATGTTCAGCCTTTGAGAATGGTATTTTGGAAAGCTTAAATAGAGCAATAGTGGGTCTAAGACATAAACCTGTAATCACTATGTTTTAAGAAATAAGGTTGTACATCATGCAAAGGTTAGTGGAAATGAATAACTTGGCTATGAACTTAGAAGACAAGGTAACACCAAGTATAAGGAAGAGATTATAATTACACAAGGTGAAACAAAGGTACATTTTTAACTTGAAATAGGTAAGTTAGATAAGGTATGTATTAATTAAGTGTTAATTATTCTGTGTATTCACTTTAGGGACTGGTATGTATTCCCAAGTGGTTTCCAAGAGCTATAAGTTGATCCCAAACTTAGATCGATTAGCTTTGTGTTAACGAGATTGAATCAAGTTAAACAGTAGAGAAACTTTGTTGTTATAAGAACAATCCAAGTGTTATGCGGAATTAACACTTAGATTAAAGAACAAGTAAATCAAATAAACCAAACTTTCACTTTTGATTGATAATCGAACTTGGGTACAATGAAAGTTGAATACTGAATAATATGTATATAAACTACAAACCCTACGACCTCCTTTTAT
This sequence comes from Glebionis coronaria, assembly GCA_025667525.1. Lineage (NCBI taxonomy): Eukaryota > Viridiplantae > Streptophyta > Magnoliopsida > Asterales > Asteraceae > Glebionis > Glebionis coronaria. The sequence continues at coordinate 312,595,961 of CM046880.1, read as the reverse complement.
AGCATAAGGAGTCATGTACAAAGGATAACCTATCAACTATTCTAGGAAAAGATAAATATAGAAAATACAATATTGAGTATATCTTTTCTTCAAATAATAAATGTTGAGTAAGTTTTCCTATCAGTGGTTGGACTTCTTCTTGTCAGCGCTTGGATATCTCTTGTCAATCCTTGATCTGTCAACGCTTGATTTCTTCTTGTCAACGTCCAATTTACTCTTGTCAGCGTCTGAGTGACTTGGCTCATTTTATTCCGAACAATCCTCCCCTAAACTTGATATCTACTCTAGTAATCAAGTTTCTGAATAAAAACTAAGTACAAGGAGGATTCTTACAAATATAAATTACTTTTTAATTAGATAATAAATAAATCTAATTAAGTCTTTGCCAACATCACTAGTATAATCCATTTCTAGCTGTGTAGAGACCATCTTCTTCAAAACATCCTTGGACATAGGATATTGAACATCCACAAGAAGATACTCTGAAAATTTTATAGTGCTTAGATGGTAAACACCAGTTGCTGAATGTAGACGCCATTGTAGTCCACAGATATCATCCAGATCCAACCATATTGGATATGCTTCATCTGGTTGAATCATCCTTTTGATGGATGTCCAGATCTTTATTCCATTGACTGAAGTAGGTGCTTTAGCCTCATACTTGGCCTTCAACAAGTTCCAAAGGTCTACCAAGTCTTCTCTATCCAGGCTTGCAAACAATGAGATCAAAGAAGTAAAAGTATGTACCTTCTTGCCATATCTGGTGATCATCCAGAACCCACTTGCATCTTCATCATAGTGAACTATTGGGTTTCTGAAATCGAATGGTAATACCTCTGCAACATGTGAAGCCTCCAATGGTGAAAGCTTAATTCTTTTTCTGATTACTGCTTCACTAGGATTCAATTGATCAAGAGTTGGGAACTCAATGGGAATTCCCTTCTTCACTGGTCTTGATGCAATTGAAGCCCTCTGGATCTGCAAATTCTCTTCAATCTCTTCTCTCCTTTCATCTGAGAGAAGCCTCATAGTATTTTCCTCACAAATTCTTACCCAAATTGGATAAGCATTATGTTCCAATTCTGCAAAAGCGAGTCTTCTCAATCTATCATAGGTCCATCCACCTTGATGACACCTAAGAAACATGTAGTACAACTCTCTTTTATCCCTCTTGAGTTCAGAAAGCACCTTGCTAGCCTTGTGTTTCAATATCACCTTACAATCCTCCTGAACTTTCAGCAATATCTCCAAACCCTAAATTTGTCCAGTTATAGACATATATGGGTTCTCTTCAACCTTGGAATCCCATGAAAAATAAATTTACCTTACTTCTGGCATGTCAAAGTCCACTTTCATCTTTAAATCTCTTAGCCTCTCCTTGGCTAAGTCATCCTCCCCATATTCCAACTTCTCTAGCTCCTCTAATATCATCATACTAGAATCTGAGCTCTCATCATCACCACTACCATCTTTATCTTTCTTTGTGGTAGCCCAATCATGTTCTTGAAGTTGTGCACCCAAAGCTTGATCAAATTGTATCTGGGCTGCATTCTTTGGCACCTCTACTTCCACTAAAATTGGTTTACCCTTGTCTTTTGCTCCAATAGCTGGTAAAGTAGTTGTTGGTACCTGTGTTGTAACCTCCCTAATGATAACTGGTGGTTGGGATACACCAATCATACCTGTAGGTCTGTCAACGCCTTCTTTGCTCTTGTCAGCGCTCAAACTCTGAACGTCCGCGACTGACTTTGTAACATGTTCCATCATCTCCACAAATGATAGATTCTTTGAAGTGATCAATGAGACATCAATAGCATGCTTCTCCTTCAAGCTAGTCAAAGCTTTAACAATTTCTAGCTGTTTAGTACCAAAAGAACCACCTTCTTCTTCCTATGAGCCCTTGTCACTCAAATTGAAAGGTTCTGTTGGTGCATCTTCCTCCCCTTTGAAAGAAACCTCCCCTGATGAAAGGACTCTTGCCTACCTCCTCCTAGCTTGGACAGTCTCCAAAACAACTAGTCTCTCCCTCAATTGCTTGAGTTCAAGACCCTGACCTGTGACAACTTATACAAGGTCTGCATTTTGCTTTTGCAAGATAATGCAAACCACCGTCAATTCCAAAATAATATAAGGTTCCAATCTGCCCTCCTCTAGGATGGGAAGTTGACCTCCCAAAATAGAATCATGGGGCATGGATGGCGTCTTATTGATGTTGGGACTATCTTGACCTGTATCTAAGCTAGAGCCAATAGTCCCAGACCCACCCATGTCACCAACCACACTTGTGGTGGTGGTTCTCTCTGCTACATGGCTAGGACCACCAGAGGAGAACACTCCAGCAGTCCTTTGGCGTTTTTCCAACCTATAATCTAGGGGTGTAGAAGAGGAAGTGGATTGAGGGTCTTTTGGGTGTAAGGGGGTGTTTGGGTTTGTGGTAAAAGGGTGTCAGCGTTTGGATTGGTAGTGTCAACGCCCACATTTTGAGTGTCAGCGTCGAATGGTTGTGGGTCAATATCTATATGTTGGGGTGATGGAGGTTGTTCAGGTAATGGGTCTGGTTGAGGTTGAGGTTTGATGCTGCCTCAATGACAACAAGCATGGCTGGGGTAAGTGGCAGGACTTTGTATGGTTCAGTATTCATATTACCAAAAACTGTTTTCTTTTGAACAGGGATCATATAAAAATTGTCATGATCCCTATTGCAGTATCCTTGCAAGTCAAAAACCATTTGTAAAAACCTAGGGTAAGAAAGAGTCATCTTGGTACCCTTATTGTGACACATGCCATCAAAAATCATTTTTGAAAAATTATAATTTTGCCCAGTTGCAATACACACAATGGCACTCCTAATTGAACGGTTAATTTCATTGTGTGAGGAGCATTTGGGACTCAAACATTGAAGGATGACATGTATAAGGTACTTCCAAGCAGGGGGAAATTGTTGTTTTCTATGCTTATTTAAATGGCCCACTGAGGGCAAATTATACCCCAAAGCTCGAAATCCTTGCTCTAGCTCTGTAAGGGAAAGGGTGGTTATACCATCAGCATCATTAAGATGCAAAGCTTGGCGAACCAAAGCTTCAATAACCACCCATGAAACCCCATGGACAGTATCAGTCAATGTAATCACTCCATTAAGTGTTGAGGAAGTAACAGTGTTCCAAAACTGCTTAATGTGTGTGATAGGGACATGAGTATTATGTGAAAGTGCATACCTTAATGGGGACGCGTTCAAATACCCAACCATCTGCGTGTATTGGGGAAATAGAGTATTATCAGCCTCCAAATAAGCCACCATGTTGTGTTGACTTCTGAACCCCAATTCCAATATAGCAGGTTTAAACTTTGGTGCCATGAAGATTGATGCAAGAAAACTGTGATATAAAAGTTATGGAGATATGAAGGTTTGAGAGTGTTTAGTTAGACAAGAATATCAGTTACCTGTTTGAAAGAAATTATCCAAATTTATAGGGGAAGTAAAAACATACGATTGGTTAAAATATGAGGCAATTATTTTTAAAAAGTAATGATTAAAATCTTGAAAAATATATACCTTATCTCATACATTAATTAAAAGTTACCAACTCCTAAAATTACGGCCCATATTTTTGTCAAAAATAACAACTGGGTAGGACCCAATGTTTGTCAACGGTCAAAAATTATACATCAACGTCTAACGGCTATATTCTTGTCAGCGTTGGAAATTTGCCATGTCAGCGTTCAAATTGGTCTTATCAGTGTTTGGAAAGAAAAATGTCAGCGTCTAAAAAAAATAATTAAAAATAAAAAGGACCTTAACAAAGTAGTTTACCCTAGTGAAGATAACTCTTAGACTGAAAATGACTATAGGGTGGCAAGCACTGTCCAATCATGCACACTTGCTTAAGTAAGATAGACTTAATTTTCCTCAAGTGTCCCTTGCTAACCAAAGTTCTAAACAGTGAAGTTACCTCATATAAACCCTTTGTAACTTCCTAGGTAAGCCTAATAAAAATGTTCCCAAGTCTCCCAACCAACCAAAACCAATTCTAGGCCAAAAAGTCTTGGCAACGTGCACAATATATCAACTTTGCATGCTACAGTGCCTCACAATTTATAAAACTAACTTGTACTCACCAGTGGACACAATCTAGAATTGTGATGAGAGTATTCTAAGAATACCCAAAATCCTAAAGGTTTCCTAAACCTCCCCTTAAACTATGATATACAACGTTGCCAAATAAAAAGTATGCAATAAAAATTTATGTCAAGATAGGAATGTAAACATTCCAACCATCATCCATAAACTTGAACACATTCCTAGCAGTCAAAAGATCCATAAGCAACTCTGTATCCATTTGTACACTGCTCATACTGCCTGTATGATTAGATCAAAAACCACAAAACTAACATATTGCTGTCAGCGTCCATTTTAACACTATACAATGATATCAAAAACACATTTAGGTGAGGTTGATCATTCCAATGCTTCTTACCAAGTACTGGAACCTCCCAACATCAAAAGGTTTAGTTAAAAGATCAGCCACATTTTCTTCTGTGTCTACCATATCTGGATATATTAAACCTTTTTCAAAACAATCTCTTATAAAATGATGTCTAATTTCTATGTGTTTTGTTTTAGAGTGATGTACAAGATTCTTAATAATGCATAATGTACTGTTATTATCTATAAATATCTTGGTATGCATAAAATTATACCCATAATCCAACTGCTGATTTTGTATCCATAGAACTTGTCCACAACAAGCAGCTGCATTAACATATTCTACTTCAGTTGTAGAGTTGGCCACCACTGTTTGTTTCTTGCATTGCCAAGATATCAATCTGATCCCAAGAAATTGGCATCCATCAGTTGTGGATTTCCTATCAAACTTATCACCTCCATAGTCACTGTCTGAATAGCCAATAAGCTCCAATGGAGAATCCTTTGGATACCATAATCCCAAGGTGGGATAGCACCTAAGGTATCTAAAGATCCTTTTGCCAGCATGAAGATGACACTCTTTGGGAGTCACCTGATGGCGTATACATGCACACACAACAAACATGATCTATAATGCCTGACATTCACATCTTTTCCATCTCCAGTCTTTCCCCAAGGGTGTTCCCTATCCATGGGTGTGCTAGCCCATTTTTCATGTGGATAAAAACCAAATTTCTTCAATATTTCTGCTACATATTTATCTTGAGAGATAAAGATGCCATCTTCTGTCTGTTGGACTTGTAAACCTAGAAAGAAGTTTATCTCTCCCATTGCACTCATCTTGAATTTGTCTGTCATGAGCTTGGAAAAGTCTTCACTCATCTTTGGATTTGATGAACCAAAGATAATATCATCCACATAGACCTGAACAAGCAGAAAGTCCTTACCAATCTTCTTGGTAAATAAGGTCTGGTCTATGGTGCCCCTCTTAAATCCATTTTCCACCAGATAGGTGGACAATGTTCCATACCATGCTCTTGGGTCTTGATGTTGTCCATACATTGCTTTCTTGACTCTATATACTTTATCTGGATGCTCTGGATCTTCAAAACCAGGAGGTTGCATTACATACAGCTCCTCTTCAATTGTGGCATATAGAGAAGCACTCTTTACGTCTATCTGATAAACTGTGAAACCCATGCAAGAAGCATAGGCTATGAAAATTATTATTGCTTCAATCCTTGCAACAGGTGCAAAAACCTCTCTATAGTCTATTCCCTCTTCTTGTGTATAGCCTTGAGCAACTAAACATGCCTTGTTTCTGACACAACACCTCTTTAATCTTTCTTGTTTCTAAGAACCCGACGTGTACCAATAGGTCTAACATACCTTGGACAATCCACTAGCTCCCATACATCTTGAATAGCAAACTGGTGAAGCTTATCCTGCATTGCTTCCACCCAACTTGGTTCTTTGAGAGCATCAAAAATCTTCTTGGGTTCCTGTTGTGACAGAAAACAAGCAAACAAACATGCCTATACAAGAGGGGTATCAACCTTCTTGTGGATATTGGCAATGAAACCTCCTTGAGTCTGATGAGACCTTCTTGTTTGAACAGGAGACAAAACATCACCAATGATTACAGAAGGAGGATGATTTTTTATAGTAGTTGTAAGTGTTCCTCCCCCAAGTAGTGTGTTGTCTTCTATATCAGTTTCCATGTTGCCAATATCATCTTCATTTCTACTCCCTTCCTCATTTGAATGAATCTCTTGATTGAGTATGGAAGGTTTACCTTGCTCAAAGGTATTGGAAGAGAATAAATGTCCAAACAGGTTGTCAACGTTTGAGCTATCAGTGTCTGAATTTAACCTATCGGCGTCTGATTTGGCTTTGTTAGCGCTTGAAGATGCATGTATGTTTTCATCAACTGGCTTTCTTGTGGCCCTACTTCCTCATTTTTAGCAGCAGCAGCAGAAGCTTGTGCAAACCCATTAGTCCATATAGGAATGGTAACATACTCAAGTATGGGGTCTGATTTGATTGCATGTGATCCTTCTTCCTTTGCAACCTGTTTACCTGTACTTTAAACAATAGGTTCTTTCACAACATTTAAATCCCTTTTCACAATGTCTGGATTAGTAACCGGCATATAATTCAATGTTCTAGATAATGGTTCTAAATCAAAAAACCAGTCTGGTCCACTTTTAGGATCACTAGGTTTACTTTCTAAAAACTTAACATGCACTTTTCAAGAATACGTTTTTATTTCTTGTCGTAAACCCTATACCTTTTGCTTTGCAATGAATAACCCATAAAGTATCCTTCATCACCTTTTGCACTAAACTTTCCTAAGGCATCACTAGTATCTAAAATCACTACATGACATCCAAAGGGTTTAAGAAAACCTATGTTGGGTTTCCTATTCCAAAATAGCTCATAAGGTGTCTTATTATGGATTTTGTTGACCAATGCTCTATTCTGAACATAGCAGGTTGTATTCACAGCCTCAGCCCAAAAAGTAGAGGAAACTTAGCATCAGCCAACATTGTCCTAGCTGCTTCTATGAGGGTTCTATTCTTCCTTTCAGCCACACCATTCTGTTGTGGAGTTCTAGCTATGCTAAACTGCCTGGTAATCCCTTTATTAATACAGAAGGCATCTAACAACTTGTTTCTAAACTCACCACCATTATAACTTCTAAGTATTTTAACCTTATTCTCTGTCTTCTTCTAAATTTGGGTAATAAAGTTAATCAAAATAGTGGCAGTATCACTTTTTAAGGCCAAAAAGAAAGTCCAAGTAAATCTAGAAAAATCATCAGTTATAACAAAACAATAAGATTTACCATTCAAAGTTTCTATATTAGTTGGGCCAAATAAGTCCATATGCAGCAAGTAAAGTGGTTTAGAACTAGAATGCACAAGTTTAGACTTATATGAGACTTTGTGTTGTTTGCCTTTAAGACATGCAACACAAGAATGATCATTGTGGAAAGCTTTTGAAGGCAAACCATCAACTAAATCATGTCTCACAAGTCTATTGATATTCTTAAATTTTATGTTCCCTAACCTTCTGTGTCATAAATTACTTTCATCTACTGAAGCTTTAGCATACAGACATGACAAATTGTTGTTCATCCTAATCCCATTAAGATTAACATTATAAATGTCCTTATGCCTAGGTGTTCTATAATCAATAAACTTCTCATCAGGCATCTTGAAGTCTTTGCTCAACACCAAGCATTCAGTATCAGTGAAAAGAACCTTATTCTTGTTATCACACACTTGTGACACACTAAACGAATTATAGTCAAGTTCTTTTACCAGAAAAATGTTCTCAAAACGTAAATTGTTGGTGATAAGAGTGCATTTGCCTAAAATAGTACCATATCCTCCTCCAAAGTACACTTTGTCACCATCTTTAATGGGGGGTAAAATTAGACAAATAATCTTCCTTCCCCGTCATGTGCCTAGAGCATCCACTGTCCTAATATCTATGATTATTGACTTGCTTTTGACTGCCCTGCACATAAGGAAAACAAACTAGTTTTCATTGGTAACCCAAGCTTGAGCAGATTTGGATTCATGTGGTTGTTCAACAAGAACATATTTAGTCCTTATAACAACCCCTTGTTCATCCCTTTGTGGCCTGAACACCCAGTTTACCCCAATTGGTTTAGTCATGACCTTTGAAATATAATGAAATCTGTTACAAGTCATAGAAATCCCATCAGAATTAGGGTTTTGGTCTTGTTTAGGTCTCCAAGTCAAACTAGATGAAGCTTTAGAACCCATAGGTTGTAAGTACCTATTATTACTTGGTCTAACACAAGAACCAATACCAGCTTGTTGTGGCATTTTCATACCATACCTAGAGCTGTCAGCGTTGGAATTGTTCCTGTCGGCGTTAAATTTGTTGTTATCAGCGCTGAATTTGTACTTGTCAGCGCCCAAATTAGGGTTTGCTACAGGAACCCATTGTCTGTTAGACCATGTGTTGGTATTTTGAAAGGGTCTTTGTCCATGAGTATTTGTCCCTTTAGTAAAGAAGGGAGCTGGTCTAGTAACTTGTGGACTTGGTTGGACATAAGGTCTGGGTTTGACCATGGTTGACCTATTGTCTCCGTTGACTTTTGAGGCACTGACACATTCATAGGCCAAGTGAGAAAAACTCCCACATGTATAACAAGCTTTTCTAGACATAACCTTAGGTCTAGATTGAAAGAACCCTGTCCCATTAACGCTAGGTTGGCTTTGTGGTGACCTAGGTTTTATATACATTTCAGCATATTTGACACTAGGTTTTCTATTAACAGATGAGCCAAGGTCAACAGGTTTTCCAGTGGTAGGGTTGGTCACAGTTATGGGTGTAGGCTCAAATGGACTCTCACTAAGCATTCCACCCTTAACAAAGAGAAAAGGGTTGTCTGTTTTCCATTTTTCAAGGTCAAGAAGCTTTTGTTGATATTCCTTAACTAGGGTGAGCACTCTAGGTAGAGGAATAAATTCCTCTTCTTGGAGTTCTAGAATACCAGTCCAAGAGAGATCCTTTCTCTGAACACCATAAAAGTTCCCAGCAGGTGGAGGAACAGCAACATATTCATTCATCCCAATCTCAGACATATCTCTAGCTTTTCTTTGTTCACTAACTCATTTTTCTAGGGTTTGGCTGGCTTTATCAAAGTTTTTAATTTTAAGCCCTACATTTTCTTTATCCTTAATGGCCTCATCTAACTTAAGTTGCACTTCTTCTCTGGATCTCAGCAAAGTGTCTCTAAGTTCAATACTAACATTAAGATCATAAGACAAAACATTAATTTGATCTTTTAGGTCAAATTTCATTTACTTATATTCCTCTACAGTCTTTTCAGTTTGAACAAGTGCTATTTGATAATTTTATAGTCTGCATTTTTCATCAAAAACATATGATTTTAACTTTAAGATTTCTTTGTTAAGCTTTTTAGTGTTTAAACGACAGCCTTTACTATAGTAAGCATCATCATATACCTCATTATCTGATGAAGACGAGGAATTGGCCATAAGAGCAAAGTGAACATGCTCTTCTTCTTCCTTCTCAGCAACCAAAGCTTTATTTTCTTCCACATCCTTTGCCAAAAAGCTCTAGTCCCATCCAACACCATCAATGTATTGCATGGCAACCATAGCCTTTGTCTCTTCAACCTTGATGACTTGGCTTGAAGCCTTTCTAGCATCAGATCTTCTTGGAGATCTGTATTCCCTCATAAAGTGACATATCCTATGGCAGTTGTAACACCTTGGATTTATCAAATCCAGCAGTGTCTTTAGCATTGAAGGTCATCTTCTTTCTAAATCTCCTATTCCATATGTTGGACCTTATGCTTGCAAGTGCCATATTCCATTTAATATCCATCTCTTCCAAATTCTCATCACTGATTTGCTCAAGATCCTCATAGGTAATCAAGGAACCATTGGGCAATGTAGCAATGTATGCACATACTGTATCCCAAATCAATACCAGTAGGTTTAAGCCTTGGTGAGTCAATATTGTATGTGTCAGCGTCTGAATGTGAGGCACTGACAAAGGTTGATCCACCACTGACATAAGGTGATCCAGTGACAGGATGTACATATAACTCTCTCTCTCATTGACTTGAGCTTCACTATGTGAGATGAAAGCCGTGTTTCTAGATGTCGACTTGCTTCCATGATCCAGTAAGATTTCATTCTCTACAATCTTTAACTTATTGCAGACGTCATCAAATGTAGAAGTCTTATGGGCATTGGTAGCAATTATAGACCTAGCTTCATTTTTCCATGCCTCGCCAAGACTCTTAAGGAAAGTAGTAATGATGTCTTCATCATCATATTATGTTCCCATAAAGGTTAACTTGCTAGTGATATCTAGAAGCCTGCTTTTTACCTCACTTAGCTTTTCATTGGGAAGAGCTTTAAATATAGCATATTCATGCAAGAGTTGCTTCTTCTTCTGTTTGGTAGTATCATCATCACCATAGTTGATTTGAAGATTTGCCCAAAGTTCTTTGGCAGACTCAAAGCTTCTATACGTGTGCTGATTGTTTGGACCCAAGGAGAGTTTGAGAATACTTAAGGTCTTCATATCATTCCTTCTTTTGGCTATATCAACAGTTGATACAGCTCTTCCATCTTCTGGTCTTTATCTACAATCTTCAGCAGTAGAACCATTGTTAGTCCTTGCTGCAATAGCAGCAGTAATCCTAGTAGCTTTATCAAATTGGTTTCCATATTCAATAATTTCCCAGAGAGTATGATCATGAATTTGAAGGTATTATTCAAAACTAAGCTTCTATTGTTCAAAGTTGTCAGGGTCGAGCATGTGGATTTTTAGGTTGTTGTTTGATAAAGAAGAAGATTCTGTAGCATACATCTTTTCTGGTTTTAGGGTTTTGGTGTTTTTAGGGTTTACTGTTCTTCTAGATCAAAGTTCCTCAACAAGCTCTGATACCACTTGTTGATCCCAAACTTAGATCGATTAGCTTTGTGTTAACGAGATAGAATCAAGTTAAACACGTAGAGAAACTTTGTTGTTATAAGAAAAATCCAAGTGTTATGCGGAATTAACACTTAGATTAAAGAACAAGTAAAACAAATAAACCAAACTTTCACTTTTGATTGATAATCGAACTTGGGTACAATGAAAGTTAAATACTGAATAATATGTATATAAACTACAAACCCTACGACCTCTTTCTATAACATAAGGATTCGTGTACAAAGGATAACCTATCAACTATTCTAGGAAAAGAAAAATATAGAAAATACAATATTGAGTATATCTTTTCTTCAAATAATAAACGTGTTGACTAAGTTTTCCTAATAGTGGTTGGACTTCTTCTTGTCAGCGCTTGGATATCTCTTGTCAATGCTTGATCTGTCAGCGCTTGATTTCTTTTTGTCAACGTCAAATTTACTCTTGTCAGTGTTTGAGTGACTTGGCACATTTTATTCCCAACACTATAAGTAAGGTATGGGGATGAAAGTTAGTGGGGAGGTGATGGTAGTGGGAAGGTGGAATTGGAATGGGTGGTGATGCAAGTGGGGGGATTGGTGATGCAAGTGGTGTAACTGATGGAGGTGGTAGGGTAGCAGAGGTGGTAGGGGTAGCAAAGGTGGTAGGGGTAGCAGATGTGGTACGGGTAGCAGAGGTGGTAGGGTGACAAGAGGTGGGTGGATTGGTGTAAAATACAACCTCAAATGGATTCTTAACAACTGAAGAGATATGGACTTACCTTTTTATTTACATTGTATTTCACTTTTACAAAACTAATTAATTGTAATTTAATACATTGTTAGGAGTACCAACTATCCTTAGATGAATTGACTTATAAGGAATGCATGGAAGAAGAGGCAAGAGAACAAGAAAGGATTGATGCAGAACAAGAAATCATTGATAAGGAAAGAAGATCAAAACAACAATTTGAATAAAAGAATGATTACTATAATCCTACAAATTGGACTGATGACTCACTTGAAGAAGAGCCTTTTAATCAGCAGTATCATGAGGTTTTGATTCCTCACATTCATTCTCACCTAACACAACAATCTGGAGTACTTGGGAATGCTGAAGCAACAAGGAATGAAGAATCAAAACTTGTTACTATAACCACCATGAATGAAGAAGCACCATCAATGGAGCCAAGTCTTACTGCAACTAATTTTGATTCATAGAATCAAGATGTGAATGCTTCTACATTAGTTGGCAAAGGCAAAACAACTGCAACAAGTGAAGCTAAACTAGTTCCAAAGAAGATGAATATAGGAAGACCCCCATCTCATGTGGATGGAACTAGGATCTACCATGAGAACAGAGGAAGGACATAGAGGATTGCTAACCTGAAATTGAAAAAGCCTTTCCTATTTGACAATCATGGATCAGGAAGCACTCCATATAAGTCTTTTGATGTTTCTAATTCTGATTAGTTTTATGTTGTGTTCCAAAGTATTGTGGTTTCTAAACATGTAATGGATAATTAAGTATTAGGTCTAAGTAGTATGGTTCAAGAGACAAAGACATGTAGGAAATGCAGGTTTTATGGGATTTAATGTTTTGTTTGGAATCTTTCCCTAATACAATGTTCTTGATTAATGCAAAATCTTATCTTTATTTAGTATCTTAATACTTCATTTCCTTTATTTAAAATGTTAATCCTTGATCTGCTAATATTGGGTGTTGTGCATATGCTAATAAAGTTGTACATATACCATGTGAAGAATAGATAGAACCAAAACACATTTCATTCATAAAGCTACCCATTACAAGTCAAATTACCATTACAAGTCAAATACCATTACAACCAAAAGCAGACAACACTAAATTTAAAGTACTTGAACAAATAAACATGTAACAACAAGGCCAAACAAATCATGAACATAGCTTTCTAAAACCTAGTTTTGTTCTTAGTTTCCCTCAACTCAGCTTCCAAAAGAGCAAGTCATCTTGAAGGATCAGTAGTCGTTCTTGACTTCTTAGCTCAATTGCAACATCTTCCATTTGATGTGGGTTTAGGTGGCCATACATTTCAAACAAATGACCTCTATACCAATCATTATCCAGTTCAGGATCAAACTAGTACCAATTGGTACATTTCTTCACACATGGTTTTCTAAAAACATAATATAAAACATAAGATAGAATAGAATAATATAGTAAACTTAAAAGATATTTGTTGGGGCAAACTAGAAAACGTCTTGCTTGATTTGTGTGTGTCCACTAAGTTTAGTCAGTGAGAGAAGGCACTTGCATTCTTTAGGGATGTTTTCATAGTAATTAGGAGCAACCATTACGTTTTATTTTTTAGGGTGTATATCAATTGGGGGTGAGATGAATTAGATCGAGAAATATTGGTGGTGTAATATATAGTGTTTTTGGAAAACTGGGTCGGATTGTAACGGTAATAAAAGGGGATGGGTTGATTTAACGGTTAAAAGTGTTCCACGTTGGACGAATTATTATTTATAATATTATTAACTTAAAAATTAATTACGTGGTAAATGCACCACTAAATTTAGTGATACTAACACATAATTAACTAGTTTGTTTTTGAAGTCATTGAATAAAATAGTTCATTGGTCAAAATAGCACAAACTGGAAAGTAAGTGTCTGTTTTATGAATTTTACCTTTTTTTAATATATGTCATGTTACCTTAAAAAAGTACTACTCGCATAATGTTGCGACGGTACCTGTGATTATATTTTAATCAAATTAATGTTAAAGTGTAAAAAAATTAAATCAAAATAAATCCGACTCACTAAAAATGAAAATAAAAAAGAATTTGTAAAAGTATATCAAAATGGATGTTGAATTAAACAACACAAAATTTTAGACTATATGATGATATTAGATGAAAAAAAAGATTAAAAGATATTCTAATTTAAAAGTTGTTTTTTAATAGCTTGTTACAAAAAGATGGATGGTTAGTATTACACCATAAGTTTGGATTAAAAAACATTTAATAGTTGAAATTCGCTATGTTAAGCTTAATTTATTAGATGTAAGTTAGATTTGGAGTTAGGATGTGATATACACCTTTTATAGCTAGTATAGATATAGATATAGAATTATAGGAGACAACTAATGTAAAGAAAACTTGTGTTCTTGGTTATGGTATGGTATTGTCTTATTTCTGGTGTTATGTCTGAGGTATGTTGTTTTGAATAAGTTGTTTGAAGTTGCTTATTAAAAATCAGTTTTAACAAACAATGGGTAGATAATTGGTTTTTGTTAGCAATCCCAAACACTCCCATATGGTGTAGATGTTGCAGTTCTTTCCCTTTTATTTGTAAATATTATTTGATTTGTATGTGAATATGATGATTTTGGACTATGCAAACAACCATGACCCCTGGAATATATGCATCTCAATTGTACTAACCGACTACACAAACTGGTAATAAGTAGCTACAAGTATAAACAAAATGGTGAATTAATAATGCAATCTATTTATAGTATTATTTTACCAGTTGTATACATATAGAAGATTGTAAATGTTATTTTCTTAAATAAAAGTAGATAAACCTTGAATCCAAGGGAAATTGATCCTTTTATGTTGCAGTAAGGATGCTTTATTTGAAATAAATCAAACAATGTTTGATCACGCTATTATGTCGGTAAAGATTCATGTGGAGTAGGAAATGGAAAAATTATATCATCTGATTACAAATGTGTAACATAATATAAATTTAGACTGTGTCAACAGAAAGTAGTAGAAGTAGTAACATAACGGAGGCTTCAATACTTGTAGGATGATTGGGATTGCTCATCTTTTATGTATGTGTTTGATTGTAGAGTTTTACTACTCTTTAGGAAAAGAGCGTAAATAGCGGTAAGTATCGAACAAATGACTTTAAGAAAAATCAAGTGTTAATGACCCAATCACTTAAAAGAGATAAAGAGTTCGTTTCCCAAGGAGGTATATGTGTGTGAATTAACTTGTAGTTATTTGAGATTAATATTGAGAAGAATGGGGATGAGAAGATGAAAAGACGGTTACGTTAAAATTAAACTACGATGTAAAGTCGTGAAAAACTACCCAAATTAAAATTATTATACTAAGACCAAAAACAAAATCAATAATTAAAAAGACTAAAAAGAAGTCTAAAATAATATGAATAAAGATAAAAATCCAACAAAGATATTTTAAAACCTTTTATTAATTAAATATTTAATTTTAAATGCTAATTAAAGCCCTAAAATTAAATATAACTAATTCAAATGTCTAAAATATGATTTTATTGAATAATCACTTAACTTATATTATTAGAAGACTAAAAAGTAATTTTCTAAAAATTAAAAGCTATTAAAACTATTTTTAAAACTCTAAAAATGATTAAAAATGATTAAAACCTAATTAAACTTAAAATAATTATAAAAATAAATCTAAAAGCTATAAAATTATTCTAAAAATGGGAAAAGTCCTAATTAATGATAAAGAACCTAGGAAAAATGGAAAAGAAATAAAAATAAAACTTTGATTTTTTAATAATAAAATAATATTAAAATAATACTAAAAATAAAAAGTTTCTAAAATTAATTCTAAAAAATTCTCAAAAATCCTAAATATTCTAACTAAGAGAAAAACACAAATTAAAGTTCCTAAACCTTTTTTAATAATTTTATAAAAATGTTTAAAGTTTATAAAAAACCTTAAAATAATATAAAATTAAAAATTAAAGTTTATAAAACCAAAACTTAATGTAAACCTCAAAATATTATTTTAAAAACTAAAAACAATTTTTCCTAAAAATTAAAACTATTTTTTCTATTTTTTAATGAATTAATAAAAAACGTATAATAAATAAATCCTAGAAAATAATTAAATAAAAGGAAAAATATAAAAATTAGCTAGAAAAGTCTATAACCCTATAAGGGTCCTAGGAAAAATCAAAATGAGCAAAAACGTTTAACAAATAAGCTGGAAATGAGGAAATAAGCCACGGCTTATATTAATAAGCAAGAAAAAGGAAACGTATTAAATATCTAATGAAAACAAACCCTAACGTAAAAAACCATCTAGATTAGCGGTAGAGCTCCTAACCCTCCTTCGAGAGGTCTGGGGTTCGAGTCCTGCTACGGGTGAGTTTTTGCTAATATTTTCTTTTTTTTTTCTTTTTCCAACAAATCAGTGACCTCAATAAGCTATTAAACTTAATCCAATTTTACTTTTTAGCCAAGGTTTAGCCAAATTAAAGAACCAAAATTTATCCAGTTTGACAATGAACACAAGCAGTTGCTTGTTCTTGCTGATTTCTTCACAAGTTACAAAAGCCAAAGGAGTTGGCTTGTGGGCTTATTTGGTGATGATTATTGGGACACAATGGGCACCCTTGTGCTTATTTAAGCACAAGGAGTCAAGACAATCAATAAGCAATCAACCAGTACTCAAATTAAGCAACCCAAAGCACTCACTTAGCAATATTAAGTTGCTGATGCAAATGTGCAGGTCTGGGGACAAATGAGCAGATTACTTGCACTTCAATGAACTTTCAAAGGCCAATTTTTGGCACACACACTCACAAAATGGTACTCAAGCAGTAACAACAACTCACTTAGCCTAAACCTTAACAGAAATCAAAACCAAGGCTCACAAATTCATGTAATACAAGCAGATTTGGCATAAGCAGATTTTCAATGGTTACTTTCTACTTTTAACACACAACTTACTCAAAAACCCTTCTAATCTAACTAACAACTGATACTCTTCCTATTTCAACTCAAACAAATAACTTTAACACGTTTTTGAAACACAATCTAGGATCTATGCCCTGCTAAAATGCTAATCCAAACACCCTTTTAAAATCTGAAAACCAACTTTTAACAAATCAAAACACCTTAAAACCTATTAAAACTGATTCAAATCAAGTCTAGCATGCATTCAAACACAAAAGCACTTAATTCCAACAGCTTAAACACACTTATGCCACCAAATCAAACAATATCACATGAAACTCCTATTTCTGAAATTTTTCAAAAGGAAAAGGAAGTTACCTAAGGTCCTTACATCCAAGGACCTTGGTGGATGAAAATCCACTTCCTTATGCACCCGGGTGCATGCAGATCAAATATCAACAATGATGAACCTGTTGAAAGAACAATCAAAGAAAACAAGAAAACTACCAGCAAAAGTATATAATCTGTTTTCTTTTCTTCTTACTTAAACCTTTCCAAAAAACTTTTAAACCTTATCAAACACGTTTTCTAAACACTAAATTACCAAACTTAATGAACCTCTTAAACACCAAATCCTTAAACAGATTCTTACCAAGAATCTGAAATTTTAGAAAACCTTAAATAATTTTGGACCTCAAAATTACTTAACCAAAATACAAATGGAACTCAGAATCAAGCTTCACACAATACACAACTTTTAAAAACAATAAAAAGGCATTACACTTGATTAAATAAAAAACCAAACTTTTATTTCTTTAAAAAGGGATTACAAGTGAGAGCTTGAAAACTGGAACAAGGGACATCCACAGACTGGAGTCTCCTTTTATACTAGTCTAATGAACATTCTAGGCTGCATAAACACAAAACCCTAATCACTAGAAATCTCTAAAATGCCCTTGACGCGTTTTGAGTGTTGAGGTGTCCTTTTTTGATCCTGGACGTTCCTTTTGGCGTTGTGAGTAAGCAATACATCTCAGTTGTTGATTTAGGACACGTCAGTATGCTTGGGGACCAAGGTGCGTTTTGATTGGTGGAAAGGGGAATTGGGGGTAGGGTCTACAGTGAGTGGGTTGAGGTTTTTAGGTGTGGGATTAGTTCCTGCGTGTGTGAATCACACGTGGGCAAGTTTAATTGGATTTTACCCAAGGTTAAGTTGGGGTAATTTCTGGGTGGTGAAAAAGATGTACAGTAAAACCTTTGATCCGTTTTTAGGGGAAACAAAGGTGTTAGGCGCCATTTTGTTTTTAAATGTTTCAATGTGACACATTTGGTCCTTTTCTTTTGAGATTTTTGGCAAAACAAGTTTTCCAGCCCTAAAAATGTGTTTGCTTTGTTAATATCTTTCAAGGCTTGTCACTTTTGGCACCAACTTTGGAAAAAGGTTATCAAATGGTTATTTTTGACATTTTTGGATAATTCAGGGACTGAACTTGGACAATCTTGATCTTCAAAGGTCTTCAATGTCTCTTAATCTTCATGAGGGACCATAATTGACAATTTGATTTTGTTGAGGGACCAATCTTTTTCTTCAAAGTTGAAGGACCTTTTTGCAATTTTGACAAACTTAAGGGACCAAACTTGTAATTATCAATATACAAGGGTTTTAAGTGTCATTTCTTCATTCTTGGAGGATCAATCTTGTTTGTCTTCAAGTCTTCAAGGGTATTTGATGAAAATTCCATGATTAGGGCCCGGTTCATTGTACGGCTTCGTTTCTCGTGTCCGTTTTTCCTTGTATCTTGTGATCTTTTGTCTTTTTCACGATATCCGTACCTAAAATACACAAGTAAACAAACACAAGCATATATATGGTATTTTATGACATTTTTATGCATTTAAAGCCCGAAAAGAACGATGAGATCATGTATAAATGCCATCTCATCACTCCCCCATACTAAGCCATTGCCGTGCCCTCACGCAATGCTAGAATAAAGTATCTAAGCATCACCAAAGTTCAATTTTATTAACCTTTATTGAAGAGTAAAAGACTTGCAACATACTACGATGATGTGTAAAGACATAATGTATGATTTTCATCACCAAAATGTGACTTTTTTAGGGTCAAAGAATAGAAACAAGTTAATGTCCCTTAGAGTAAACTTCGTCATCCTTGATTGTCATACATTCCATGCTAAGTGTAAAAACAAGATCATTGTTGGTACAAGTCACAATGCTAACACTACTCATATGTCCAAATTGTGTAATACTTTTTCTCCCCGCAATCCTAGTTATTATAAAAGGAAATGGGTTGCTAGCATTTATTATCTATTTGTCATGGATCACAAGTGATTCATATTGACTTATTTGAGTAGTTATTAGTCCGAAAGCAAAGTAGCACGATTTGATCAATAGTTAGCCGAAGGACAAAATCTTTTAAAACGGCTTCTCGTGTATCTCCTTAAGTTCATATCTTGGCATAACTCGTTTCACGATTCGAGACCTTTCTCGGACCGATATTTGGCATGTACTTCATACTTCAAATCTTGGGAAGACGTTCTCGAAATTATGGTCTTCTCTTCATATATTGGAATTTCTTCACTTGACGTTTTTTGAGAGATTCTTCATATAGGACCACGACTTCATCATTTTTTCTTCAATCTTTACTTTGGATTTTGATATACAACGATCCGCCTCCTTTTCGGACTTGGATATATTTATCCTCATACCTTGTTAGGGTCTTTTTGGATAGACTTTCTCCATTCTTTAGGGGAGTAATAGCTTCTCGTCGTGTGTCTTGATCCTTCATATTGATTTTGGAATAATGATACTTCACATCATCTTTGGATCTTTAGCAAAAATAGAGCTCCTCATGCCTTGTTAGGGCCTTTTTGGATAATCGCCAATCTTCGCGTCCCGTTTCAATAAGTTATGCCTTGGCTATGAACTCTATTCATCCCCGAGCAACTTTTAAACGATCTTGCGCTAGAGGCTAAGTAACCTTTCAAATCGTACGACCTTACTTATTGCAATTATGATTTATTCCTAATGCATTGATCTTATGGGAAGAAAAAGCCACAATTAAAAACATATGAGTTTTTGAAAGAACATTTTCATGTTCTACGTTTAGCATGATCACTTGTCTAACTCTATCATTTCTCGTTCTTCACTATATAAAGACCTCTAGTTAAAGAGACTCGTGAATACTTAGCCATGCAAGTCAAAATTAAGCCAAATTTGGATTAGCTTTCATTAAGACTATATCAAATCAAAGTTTTGGGTTTTCAAGCCACCTATAGGATCTTGCACTTTCTTGGACTTTTTCAAGTTTAGAGAATGCGTTTTAAAGTTCCCTTGATAAGTGACTTTCTAGAATCAGTTATAGGAACTTGCGAAAAGTTCTTGTTCTTAACCCGAATGAATTAAGACTTTCACGTTTTAAAGCTCCCTATATAAAAGTCTAGCAAAACTTGAATTGAGCGGGTTAAGGAATGTAAATGGCTCCAAATGCCCATCAAGTCAAAAATTAACTCTTATTCTACCCATCGGAAAATATACATTCGTGTCTTAAAAACACTTATGAAAACTAAGAAAATTTTTAAAATTTGGCCATTTTTAGCCTTATTAGCAAAACAAAATATTGAAAGTTGGAAAACGTGAGGGCGTAGCAAAGCAAGTACCTATTCACCCCCCCATACTAAAAGTAAACATTGTCCTCAATGTTTTGAGTCTAAAGGTGGAGCACCCCCATACTAGAGACGAAGAGTCGAATGCTTAGGATCTAGCATGGAAAGGGTGATCAACAATATATCTAAAGCCGTTTATTAATTATGCTAAAAGATAATTGTTAGAACAATAAAGGATATGTCATGGAATCGTGAAAAACTTCTTCAAACGAACGATGGAGGCTCACGTAAACGAACACGAGAGTCTTCAATCGTAGATGATGATGATCTAGATAACACAATCACAAACAACCACGAGACAACGAGTTGGAAGGGTACAAGTCCCCTTATTAGTGAATATAAAAGATAAGCATGGGATCTCCCCCACGAGGCACCTCGTTTTTGATTACCGAGTCATGAGCTCGACTCGATCCCCTCAATGTTAATTATCATTGGGGAAGGTGTCTTGGTCGGGGGCAACCATTGAAGGAATTTCCCCACCAAAGTAGTGCTTAAGCCTATGTCCATTCACCTTGAAATTGGGACCATCATCTTGAGCTAGCTCAATGGTCCCATATGGAAACACTTGTGTAATGGTGAACGGACCCGACCAACGAGATTTCAATTTCCTGGAAAATATCTTAAGACGTGAGTTAAAAAGCAACACTTGATCACCAACGTTAAAAACCCGGTTTTTAATCTTTGAATCATGAAACTTTTTAGTCTTTTCTTTAAAAATTAATGAATTTTCATAAGCATTATCCCTTAATTCATCCAATTCATTCAATTGTATTTTCCGGTGATCTCTCGCGGTCTTCAAGTCAAAATTAGCATGCTTAAGGGCCCAATATGCCTTATGCTCCAATTCAATGGGCAAATGACAATTCTTCCCATAGACTAACTTATAAGGAGTGCAACCGATAGGTGTCTTATAAGCGGTCCTAAAGGCCCATAAAGCGTCATCAAGTTTGTCGGACCACGAAGCACGGTTTTCTCCAATTGACCTTTCTAAAATCCTCTTCAAAGCTCGGTTCGAAACCTCGACTTGCCCACTCGTTTGCGGGTGATAAGCCGTAGAAAGACGATGTGTAACCCCATATTTCTTTAGAACCTTTTCGAATTGGTCATTACAAAAATGGGTTCCACGATCGCTTATAATAGCACGAGGGGTTCCGAACCGAGAGAATAGTTGCTTCAAAAACTTTACTACCACACGAGCATCATTAGTAGGCAAAGCCTTAGCTTCCACCCACTTAGAAAGGTAGTCCACCGCGACGAGGATATATTTGTTGCCATGAGATGATGGGAACGGCCCCATAAAGTCTATTCCCCATATGTCGAAAATCTCACACACTTGAATTATATTTTGCGGCATTTCATCACGTTGAGACGATTTTCCTTGACGTTGGCACGAATCACACGACTTCACAAGTGCGTGTGCATCACGATAGATAGAAGGCCAAAAGAAACCGGCATCGAACACTTTCTTAGCCGTGAGATTAGCACCGTGGTGACCACCCGTGGGTCCCTCGTGACAAGCTCTAAGGATATTAGAAGCTTCGGTACCAAACACACAACGTCGAACGAGTTGATCCGCACAAATCCGAAAGAGATAAGGGTCGTCCCAAAAATAGAACTTGACGTCACGAAAGAATTTTCGTTTTTGTTGTGTCGTCATACCCTTGATTATGAAATTGCCCGCATGGTAATTTGCAATGTCGGCAAACCATGGGGTGGTGTCTTTAGAATTCACTACACCGAGAGTCTCAAGAGGAAATGTTTCGGTAATTTCCTTGTTCTCGAAAACATCTTTGTGAGGATCTTCTAGACGAGAGAGATGATCGGCCGCTAGATTCTCGACTCCTTTTTTGTCAAGCACGGTGACATCAAATTCTTGGAGGAGGAGCATCCAACGAAGCAATCTCGGCTTAGCATCTTGCTTAGCTAAGAGATACTTGATAGCCGAATGGTCGGTATACACAATGCTTTTAGTCAAGACGAGATAAGGTCGGAATTTCTCAAAAGCATAGACCACGGCAAGGAATTCCTTTTCCGTTGTGGTGTACTTTAATTGAGCCTCGGTCATCGTCTTACTAGCATAGTGGATAGGACGAAAATGCTTGTCATATCGTTGCCCTAAGACGGCCCCTATAGCATAATCACTTGCATCGCACATGATTTCAAAGGGTAATTCCCAATTAGGAGCAACAAGAATGGGAGCTTCGGTAAGTTTCCTTTTTAGAGTCTCGAAAGCCTTAACACAATCCTCATTAAAGTTAAAAGGAGCATCCTTCTCGAGAAGGTGTGTCATAGGACGAGAAATCTTCGAAAAATCCTTGATGAAACGACGATAAAAGCCCGCGTGGCCAAGGAAACTACGAACTCCCTTAACGGTTTTGGGATGAGGTAACTTGGCGATGACGTCTACTTTAGCTTTATCGACCTCAATCCCCGCCTTCGACACCTTATGTCCTAAGACGATTCCTTGTTTGCACATGAAATGACATTTCTCCCAATTAAGCACAAGATTGGTTTCTTCACAACGTTTTAACATTTGTTCGAGATTAGATAAACATGACGTGAACGAATTACCAAACACCGAGAAGTCATCCATAAACACTTCCATCGACTTCTCGATCATATCGTGAAAAATTGCCATCATACACCGTTGAAACGTACCGGGTGCATTACAAAGTCCGAAAGGCATCCTACGATAAGCGAACGTTCCATAAGGACACGTAAACATAGTCTTCTCTTGATCACGAGGGTCGATAGGGATTTGAAAGTAACCGGAAAAACCATCTAAAAAGCAATAGAATTCATTTCCCGCAAGTCGCTCCAACATTTGATCCATGAAGGGCAAAGGAAAGTGGTCTTTACGAGTGGCGTCATTTAACTTTCGGTAGTCAATACACACCCTCCAACCGGTCACAACACGAGTGGGAATTAACTCGTTGTTTTCATTAGGCACAACGGTCATTCCTCCCTTTTTAGGGACACAATGGATTGGGCTCACCCATGGGCTATCGGATATAGGGTAAATCATTCCCGCGTCAAGGAGTTTAAGGACCTCCTTTTTAATGACATCGTGAATTTTGGGATTCACCCTTCTTTGACTTTGAATTGCGGGTTTGTAGTCCTCCTCCATTAAAATCTTGTGAGTACAAAATTTTGGGTCTATACCCTTAATGTCGGATATTTTCCACGCAATTGCCCCTTTGTGAGCCTTAAGAACTTTCAAGAGCGCGGTTTTTTCATCATTAGCAAGATCTTTTGCAATAATAACCGGCAACTTGTCATCACCTTCCAAGAATGCATATTCAAGGTGAGAAGGAAGATCTTTCAATTCAAGGATAGGCGGTTCCTCGATTGAAGATTTTGGTTCAACACTCATAACTCCCATCGGCGGAAGAAATGGTGGAATAGAAATATCATCACTAATCAACACCTCATCTTCATTGTCGATTTCATTTAAAGTGAGATCGCCTCCTTGGAATGGAGTGAGATTTGGTGTGGAACTAGCAAGAATCGGATCCAAAATAGTGGGATTGCCACTTGACGAGCTATCGGAAAAACCTAACACTTCTTGTGAAAACTCATCGCAAACCACATCGACGATGTCAATGTGATTGATGGTAGCGATTGCATAAACATGAGAAGGTTTCGAGTTTTGAGTAGCGTTTATAACAAGTTCCTCTTCGTTGAATCTCAAAGTGATAGTTCTCGCATGAACATCGATAAGCGATCTCGAAGTATCTAAAAATGAACGACCTAAGATTAGAGGAACTTGAGGATCCGCGGGGATGTCAACTACTATAAAATCAACGGGATAGTAGAACTTCCCCACTTTCACGAAAACATCTTCGGCTATCCCACATGCCATAATCGTAGAATGATCGGCCATCTCGATGGACATGTTCGAAGGAATGAGAGCCGGAAGCGAAAGCGATTTCCAAATGGAAAATGGCATCAAATTAATGCTCGCACCAAGATCGGCCAAGGCGAGGCATTCTTTCATATCTTGTATGTCACAAGGAATGAGAAACTTTCCGGGATCACCAACTTTTTCCGGTATGCGGTTAAGATAAACCGAAGAACAATTAGCAAGCTTTGAAAGCTTTTCCTTATCGCTCATCATACTTTTAAAAGTGGAAGCAAAACGAGGCATATATAACAACGCGTCGGCTAAACTCACATCAAAATGCACTTGTTGAAACATTTTTATAAAAAGCTCGATTTGTTGTTTGTTACGTTCTTGCAACTTCTCTTTGTTTCGTCTTGGAGGGTAGGGTAAAGGTGGTGTGGGTTGGTCATTAGGCAACGGCCTTGGAAACTCGGGTTCCACAATTGGTATAGGTTCAACCGTAGGTGTGGTTTGAGCGGTACTTCGTGGGATTGTAATATGCTCCTTTTCGACCATCACCTCGGGTTCTTTCTCGATTTCCTTCTCCGTAGAAGTACTTGGACGAGAGATTGGTTCTTTGAAAGTTTTGCCACTTCGTGTAGCAACAACCTTCAATTCTCCCTTCGGGTTTGCAATGGTATCACTAGGAAGACCACCCGAAGAAGAGGGCTTACACATGATAGCTTCAAACATCTTAGCCATTCGGTCCTCAAATTTTGACTGCCTAGCATCCGCTTTCAATAACTCTTGCTTAATCTCATGTTGTCCTAATTCCATCTTTTGTTGGTTTTGTTGAAGACGTTGGACATTTCCTTCCATTTTATTTGCATGAGTTTTAAGTTCATTAGCAAGTTCATTTTTAAGCTCGTTTTTCAACTCGGATCTTAAGCTAATCATCTCACGTTGCATATTATCAAATTTAGCATCATTTGCTTTTGCATAATCCAAAAATTCTCCTTGCAAATTTTTCGTGTGAGCATTTTGAAAACCTTGTGTAGTGTTTTGAAAATCACGGTTTTGGTTTTGATTAGAGATTTGTCCATTCCCACTTTGATAATTCCCTTTGTTGTAATTGCGTGTGTTGCCTTGGTAATTACCTTGGTTGTTGTTTCGATAATTGTTAACATTTTGGTTTGGTGGAGCTTGATTTGGACGAGAACCTTGGCCGTTTTGGTTATAAGTTCCCGTTGCTACATAAGCACTCGAAGTGTTACCATCCGCGGTAATGCACTCGGAAAGATCATGAGCTCCCCCACAAGATAAACAACTCTTAGCAA
The DNA here is from genome assembly GCA_025667525.1 of Glebionis coronaria. Classification (NCBI taxonomy): domain Eukaryota; kingdom Viridiplantae; phylum Streptophyta; class Magnoliopsida; order Asterales; family Asteraceae; genus Glebionis; species Glebionis coronaria. The sequence continues at coordinate 312,570,565 of CM046880.1, read as the reverse complement.
CCGCTTTGACCGAAGCGGAATTGGAAGCTTCTTGAGCCTTCCAATGGGACATTAGATTAGCAAATCTATCAAAAAAACCGATTTTCCTCATTAGCTTCATCATGTAAGGCGTTAATGCTACGAGACGATTGTGACGAAGATGACGAACCCATATTGGCAACACTCGGTGTGTTACGAGGGCTATAAACCTTAGATCGATTTTCAATGATTTGTAAAGCCTCATTTGTCGTCTTGCACAAAAAATTACCACCCGCGGCGGCGTTCAAATAATCTCGTTCATGATCATTAAGCCCATTATAAAAGGTATCAATTTGATGCAATTCCGAAAAATCATGGTGAGGACATTCATGTAACATCTCTTTAAATCGTTCCCATGCCATTGAAAAACTTTCATTGTTACGTTGCACAAATCGTGAAATCTCATTTTTTAAGTGTGTTGTTTTAGATGGTGGAAAAACTTGTTCACAAACTTAGAAACGAGATCGGCCCATGTCAAAATCGAATTTGGCGGTTCTTTCTCGAGCCAAATTTTTGCGGGTCCATCCAACGAATATGGAAACAACATCATCTTAATGGCGTCATGTGGAACATCCTTAAATTTGCTAGTGGCGGTGAGACGGTTGAAATTCCTAATGTGGTAATGCGGGTTGTCTTTCTCATGACCTCGAAATTTGTTTGCTTGTAGCATCGACATTAAACCCGTCTTAATCTCGAAATTCTCCGCAAGGATGGCGGGAATAACAATAGCCTCTCCAAAACCCTCGGTGGGTGCTTGTAGCAACTCCATCATAGTACGATTAGCCATGACGACTTCTTGTTCTACAATAGGTTCAACAATTGGAGGTTCTTCAACAATCAACGATCCTTGATTTGCTTGTTTTTGAAGACGTTTACGAGCTCGTTTTGCTTGATTACGAGTGATCATAAACTTCACGAAGAATGGGAGGTGAGCAAAGAAGATTCTTTTTGGTTGTTTTGTGGATTTTCAATTTTTTTTTTGTGTTTTTGATGATATTTAATTTTTTTGGATTTTGGTGTATCTTCGTAGACAACAATCTACAAAATCTCTCCTCGAATCAAACTCTTGATTAAAGAAGCCTCAAAGGAATAAAAACGATCACGTGGAGTGAACGCCTTCGAATGACTTTAGAACTTTGGTGAAAACCAAATTGTTCACGAGGGTTTAATCACAAAGAAACCAAGCAAATATAGTATACGTATTAATACTTTGGGCGGCAAAACCCTCGATTAGCCTTCAATGTCAAAATACTCACAAGCAAGCGGGGAAACGAGGCGGCGCGAAGCACTTAAGAGCCTTTTTCCTTAGGGTATATTTTATAATACCCGCCTTATACCCACCTTATAGTTTGTATTTTTCAAAATCGAGCTTCACGAAAGTATTTATCTATTTTTGCCTTTTCTTTTTGTTTGAGATTCGAATACAATAATTAGGAGATCAAATCCCAATTAAGGTTGTGTTTTCACACTTTTGGAGATATTGTATTTTGATTGTGATACTTAATACAATATATTAATAATATTTGTACAAGAAAAAACAAGAAAACCGATAATACGTGTTAAGGGAGTTCCACTTAACACAAATACTTATTATGGATAATATCAAAAACAAAAGCTTCCAAATTAAAGCACAACACACCTCCCCGGCAGCGGCGCCAAAATGATTGTAGAGTTTTACTACTCTTTAGGAAAAGAGCGTAAATAGCGGTAAGTATCGAACAAATGACTTTAAGAAAAATCAAGTGTTAATGACCCAATCACTTAAAAGAGATAAAGAGTTCGTTTCCCAAGGAGGTATATGTGTTTGAATTAACTTGTAGTTATTTGAGATTAATATTGAGAAGAATGGGGATGAGAAGATGAAAAGACGGTTACGTTAAAATTAAACTACGATGTAAAGTCGTGAAAAACTACCCAAATTAAAATTATTATACTAAGACCAAAAACAAAATCAATAATTAAAAAGACTAAAAAGAAGTCTAAAATAATATGAATAAAGATAAAAATCTAACAAAGATATTTTAAAACCTTTTATTAATTAAATATTTAAGTTTAAATGCTAATTAAAGCCCTAAAATTAAATATAACTAATTCAAATGTCTAAAATATGATTTTATTGAATAATCACTTAACTTATATTATTAGAAGACTAAAAAGTAATTTTCTAAAAATTAAAAGCTATTAAAACTATTTTTAAAACTCTAAAAATGATTAAAAATGATTAAAACCTAATTAAACTTAAAATAATTATAAAAATAAATCTAAAAGCTATAAAATTATTCTAAAAATGGGAAAAGTCCTAATTAATGATAAAGAACCTAGGAAAAATGGAAAAGAAATAAAAATAAAACTTTGATTTTTTAATAATAAAATAATATTAAAATAATACTAAAAATAAAAAGTTTCTAAAATTAATTCTAAAAAATTCTCAAAAATCCTAAATATTCTAACTAAGAGAAAAACACAAATTAAAGTTCCTAAACCTTTTTTAATAATTTTATAAAAATGTTTAAAGTTTATAAAAAACCTTAAAATAATATAAAATTAAAAATTAAAGTTTATAAAACCAAAACTTAATGTAAACCTCAAAATATTATTTTAAAAACTAAAAACTATTTTTCCTAAAAATTAAAACTATTTTTTCTATTTTTTAATGAATTAATAAAAAACGTATAATAAATAAATCCTAGAAAATAATTAAATAAAAGGAAAAATATAAAAATTAGCTAGAAAAGTCTATAACCCTATAAGGGTCCTAGGAAAAATCAAAATGAGCAAAAACGTTTAACAAATAAGCTGGAAATGAGGAAATAAGCCACGGCTTATATTAATAAGCAAGAAAAAGGAAACGTATTAAATATCTAATGAAAACAAACCCTAACGTAAAAAACCATCTAGATTAGCGGTAGAGCTCCTAACCCTCCTTCGAGAGGTCTGGGGTTCGAGTCCTGCTACGGGTGAGTTTTTGCTAATATTTTCTTTTTTTTTTCTTTTTCCAACAAATCAGTGACCTCAATAAGCTATTAAACTTAATCCAATTTTACTTTTTAGCCAAGGTTTAGCCAAATTAAAGAACCAAAATGTATCCAGTTTGACAATGAACACAAGCAGTTGCTTGTTCTTGCTGATTTCTTCACAAGTTACAAAAGCCAAAGGAGTTGGCTTGTGGGCTTATTTGGTGATGATTATTGGGACACAATGGGCACCCTTGTGCTTATTTAAGCACAAGGAGTCAAGACAATCAATAAGCAATCAACCAGCACTCAAATTAAGCAACCCAAACCACTCACTTAGCAATATCAAGTTGCTGATGCAAATGTGCAGGTCTGGGGACAAATGAGCAGATTACTTGCACTTCAATGAACTTTCAAAGGCCAATTTTTGGCACACACACTCACAAAATGGTACTCAAGCAGTAACAACAACTCACTTAGCCTAAACCTTAACAGAAATCAAAACCAAGGCTCACAAATTCATGTAATACAAGCAGATTTGGCATAAGCAGATTTTCAATGGTTACTTTCCACTTTTAACACACAACTTACTCAAAAACCCTTCTAATCTAACTAACAACTGATACTCTTCCTATTTCAACTCAAACAAATAACTTTAACATGTTTTTGAAACACAATCTAGGATCTATGCCCTGCTAAAATGCTAATCCAAACACCCTTTTAAAATCTGAAAACCAACTTTTAACAAATCAAAACACCTTAAAACCTATTAAAACTGATTCAAATCAAGTCTAGCATGCATTCAAACACAAAAGCACTTAATTCCAACAGCTTAAACACACTTATGCCACCAAATCAAACAATATCACATGAAACTCCTATTTCTGAAATTTTTCAAAAGGAAAAGGAAGTTACCTAAGGTCCTTACATCCAAGGACCTTGGTGGATGAAAATCCACTTCCTTATGCACCCGGGTGCATGCAGATCAAATATCAACAATGATGAACCTGTTTAAAGAACAATCAAAGAAAACAAGAAAACTACCAGCAAAAGTATATAATCTGTTTTCTTTTCTTCTTACTTAAACCTTTCCAAAAAACTTTTAAACCTTATCAAACACGTTTTCTAAACACTAAATTACCAAACTTAATGAACCTCTTAAACACCAAATCCTTAAACAGATTCTTACCAAGAATCTGAAATTTTAGAAAACCTTAAATAATTTTGGACCTCAAAATTACTTAACCAAAATACAAATGGAACTCAGAATCAAGCTTCACACAATACACAACTTTTAAAAACAATAAAAAGGCATTACACTTGATTAAATAAAAAACCAAACTTTTATTTCTTTAAAAAGGGATTACAAGTGAGAGCTTGAAAACTGGAACAAGGGACATCCACAGACTGGAGTCTCCTTTTATACTAGTCTAATGAACATTCTAGGCTGCATAAACACAAAACCCTAATCACTAGAAATCTCTAAAATGCCCTTGACGCGTTTTGAGTGTTGAGGTGTCCTTTTTTGATCCTGGACGTTCCTTTTGGCGTTGTGAGTAAGCAATACATCTCAGTTGTTGATTTAGGACACGTCAGTATGCTTGGGGACCAAGGTGCGTTTTGATTGGTGGAAAGGGGAATTGGGGGTAGGGTCTACAGTGAGTGGGTTGAGGTTTTTAGGTGTGGGATTAGTTCCTGCGTGTGTGAATCACACGTGGGCAAGTTTAATTGGATTTTACCCAAGGTTAAGTTGGGGTAATTTCTGGGTGGTGAAAAAGATGTACAGTAAAACCTTTGATCCGTTTTTAGGGGAAACAAAGGTGTTAGGCGCCATTTTGTTTTTAAATGTTTCAATGTGACACATTTGGTCCTTTTCTTTTGAGATTTTTGGCAAAACAAGTTTTCCAGCCCTAAAAATGTGTTTGCTTTGTTAATATCTTTCAAGGCTTGTCACTTTTGGCACCAACTTTGGAAAAAGGTTATCAAAGGGTTATTTTTGACAATTTTGGATAATTCAGGGACTGAACTTGGACAATCTTGATCTTCAAAGGTCTTCAATGTCTCTTAATCTTCATGAGGGACCATAATTGACAATTTGATTTTGTTGAGGGACCAATCTTGTCATTTCTTCAAAGTTGAAGGACCTTTTTGCAATTTTGACAAACTTAAGGGACCAAACTTGTAATTATCAATATACAAGGGTTTTAAGTGTCATTTCTTCATTCTTGGAGGATCAATCTTGTTTGTCTTCAAGTCTTCAAGGGTATTTGATGAAAATTCCATGATTAGGGCCCGGTTCATTGTACGGCTTCGTTTCTCGTGTCCGTTTTTCCTTGTATCTTGTGATCTTTTGTCTTTTTCACGATATCCGTACCTAAAATACACAAGTAAACAAACACAAGCATATATATGGTATTTTATGACATTTTTATGCATTTAAAGCCCGAAAAGAACGATGAGATCATGTATAAATGCCATCTCATCAGTGTTCTTAGTTTCTTTTTTTTAAAAAGACAAATAGAATTGGAAATAGTCTTCCTAGGGTTTATGTTTATGGTTTTTAGCTTTTAACAACTCAAGCGCAAACATTAGATATCGAATATGAATACTATTTTCTAATGAGTCGCCCCCATTATTTTGGCATGTAGGAAAGGTCCCATTGATTATACATAACTCATTTACTACAATGCCAATTTAAGTTATATTCATCCATCATTTTTCTCTTTAAATAATGGTGAATATTGTACATGTTGGGTTTATGTTTATGGTTTTTAGCTTTTAACAACTCAAGCGCAAACATTAGATATCGAATATGAATACTATTTTCTAATGAGTCGCCCCCATTATTTTGGCATGTAGGAAAGGTCCCATTGATTATACATAACTCATTTACTACAATGCCAATTTAAGTTATATTCATCCATCATTTTTCTCTTTAAATAATGGTGAATATTGTACATGTTGGGTTGTGTTGAGACTAACATTTTAGGAAGTTAAAGATTTTTAAACGATTTGGATCACTTATGATTACAAAAGTAAAATTATTGTAATGATAAGTTAGTCTTCTAAACATAATATTTAGTATATTATGTGCATCGAGAATAAACTTTGGTAAAATCTTGAACCACTTTTGATTGTACCCTTTTGAGTTGTTAAAAAGTAAAGTATAACCTATAGTAGACCCATCTCAAAGATGGCATCAGTAAATTATACAATTATGGTCATTGAGGTTTGAGTTAAAGTGATAGTTTCATGTCACCCAACCCATGCAAAACTAAGAAGACTTGGTGCATTGGGTCGCTCTTTCTTATTATGAATCGTATTTAATAGTCTTGAACCATATGTAGATTCTAAAATCTTATTGATCTGTTAAATTCATTCACTTGCATAAAACAACAGCGGTTATGCAACTCATGCTCCACCAGGTCAACGTTATGGTGCACCGTAGGCCCCACTCTACTCAACACCACCATCACATTCATTAGTATCATATCCTCCACAAACAACTATAGGTCAATACCTACCACACGAGGGCTAACCTGCACCTTCTTACCCTGCATACCCACCTATCTCGGGTGCTTATCCATCGTCTGCGTACCCACCTTAGTCTGCTTACCCTCCTCAACCATATCAACCATATTCAGCTTATCCCTTGACTAAGGATTCTAATATTTTCCTAGCATGTCCTTATCTGTTTAGAGTATCGATAACCTTGACTGCACTCATTGGGAAATTTATGTTATCAATGTAATTACAATGTTTCAAAAATTCTGATTATATGTGTAAATCGACTCTTTAACTAGATAATGAAAATTAGTAAACCACGCTATCTAATGAGTTTGTGCTATTAGATAGGCCAGTTCAGATCCGAAAGATCACAAGGGTACTTCCCGTAATTAATATTTTATGTGACTCATTTATTTATTCAGTTTGTTATACATGATAGTGTAGCTTCTTAAGCTGGACCTCTTAAGGGAAATTTGTTATTTAAGTAACATATGTCTAATTTGTAGTTAATGTGATAGCTTTCCGATGTGCTTCAGATGTCTAAAGTTGTGGTAAATCAAAATTGTAAGTTACTTGATTGCTTACTAAATTTTTCTTATTTGACGATATCATTTGAGGGTCTTATTACATGTACTCATTTTGTGGATTTTTTGGATCCAGATGGAGGTAAAAAGAAGATCATTGGCATATTATATTGAGAAGCTGCAAAAATATGTGATTGTCCAAATAACCATGACGATGTTGGGTTTTGATGAGAAAGTTTTCGGATGAAAGCCGGTAAGTATCTCTAAATCACAGTACCTATAGCTTTTATTGGATGAAATTTTATTAGAATCTTAAAGTATTAGAATGTAACATGAAGTGGTGGCTATGAAGATGTTGGGCGACTACATATAGGCTCCAAATACAACTTCAAAAGCTAAAAAATTCTAATACTTTTGTGTTGAACTTTCTTATTACTTTGATGAAATTGGGTGACTACGTATAGACAACCATGTTTAGCTTTCTAATACTAAATGGATGAAACTATATTAGCTATGTGCATGCTATATGCATATATTCTAATACTTTTATGTTAAAAACTACATATATGTACTTGGATGAAAATGGTAGTGATGTGGGTGACATGAAATGGTGGCCATGGAAATGTTGGGAAATATTAGATGACCATTTATGCATGTTGTTATGTTAAGGTTGAGGACCATAAGTACCTTCCAGAATCTCCATATATTAATCCATGTGTTAAAATATATCTCTCTTTATGTCCTAACTCTTGTTCAGGGGGCATTCAGTCATTTATGTAACTTAAAGGGTAAGTGAGGTTAGTTTGTTTGTTTTATGCTAGATTTGTTTCATTTAATAAGTGTATGGACTGATGTGTAACTTTCCATGAGTACAAGGACTCAAGAGCAAGTTGTTAGTATATAATAGTTTTTAGGGTTAGGTAGTTATAATCTTTTTTCATACTTGTTGGTGTTTTTGTTATATCTCTTTCGATGTAATCGTTTGGTTTTTTATGTTTGTATTGATCTCAATCGTTGAGATCATTTGTTGATTCTTTCCTTCTTGTATTCGTACTGATCACAAACCCAATTATAACATTTGAAGTTATAACTGTAGGTTGTTAATAAAAATAATGGGAGGTTGGTTGAGTATAAATATCTTTGTATAAATTTCCACATGGTATCAGAGACATGTTGTCTTTGATACGAAGATCTTTTGTTTTCAAAAATGAGGGTTTGTTAATTTTTAGGTTTTTTCAAACATTGATTCAAAATTTGGGTTAATCTTGGTATTAATTGATTGATTAGTTGGAAATGATTTAATTCGTGATTTTCTAAAAATTAGGGTGTCTTGATTTTTTGGGGTTTTGGTTGTATTCAACATATTTGTTGATTATTAGGGTTCTGATTATCAAGATTTAGGTAGATCTTAAATTTTGGGTTTTTCGTATCAAAACCTAATTTTTCATTTCTTAATTTTCTTGTTAGTTTGTTATTTTTTGTTGTTATTAACTTTGTCTTGGTCTTTTAGATTATTTCTGCTACATTGATTGTTGATTGTTTGATTTTATCTCTGCCTTGGGTGTTTAGTTGATGTGCATGCACTGTAACACCTCGCAATCTCTCTTTTATTTTGTTTTATCTTCTATTTAGAGGGTTTAGGTGTCGAAGGGATTGATTATCTTGTTGATAATCTTGTTGAATTTTTGGGATATAATGTGGTTGATTTTTTGTTTCTTAGTTGTTTTGTGTGATTATCTGTTCTTTGGTATATTATTTGTTGCTTTCTTTTGTCAATCATAATGTTTGAAAGTAAGAAAGATAATGAGGTTGGGGGGTCTAGTAATAATGATATTGACATGTTTTATCCTTTGTACTTGCTTAGTAATGATACTAGTGAGGTTTCACTTATCAATTTTAAACTAGAAGGAATTGAGAATTATAAAGTTTAGGAAGCTGTTATTTCTATAGCTATTCACACTATAAACTTGGTTTTCTTAATGCTAAAGTTTTTAGGCCTACAGAGGCTGGTTTTTTTTTTGCAAGAACAATGGGATAGGTGTGATTATGTTGTTCTTAATTGGATTCTTGGTTGTGTGTCACAAGATGTGTTTATGGATCAAGTTTTCACTAGAGATGCTAAAATTTTTTGGGATGAATGAGAAGAGACATATAGTAAATAGATGCTTCTATTACTTTTAGCATGCACAATAAAATGCATTATTTGGTTCAGTCGGGGATAGCTTTGTCTGAGTATTATCATAAATTCAATGCTATGTAGAAGCAGTATGACTCACTTGTTAATTTGCCTAAGTGTGTTTGTGATAACTCAAATAAGCTAAAGGACACAATTAGTTGATTAACCTGATGTAGTTCCTTATGAGACTAGATGAGATATACGATCCCACTAGGAGTATAATTCTCACTAGTGATCATATTCTTGATATTAAGGGTGATTTTGCTACTCTATCTAGAGATGAGTCACATAGGGGTACTCATTCCCAAAGTGGTTCTAAAGGGAGTGGCAATGGTGCTGCTTTTTTTGCTAGACCTAATAATACTAAAATCTCTCTTGGAATAATGATTATGTTAATAATTCAGCTAGAAAGCTTAATAGACCAAGTCTTATTTGTACCCATTACAATATGAATGACCATACTGCTGATAGATATTTTGAGCTTGTTGGGTATCCTCCAATTTTGTTTTTAAAATACTGTTTTTAACAAAGGAATTACTAGTAATAATGTTGTTTCAAGAAGTAAAGATCAGTTTACTGTTTCATCTAAGACTTTTACAGATAAGTAGTATAAGAAACTAATGGATTTGATATGTGAGAAATCTGGATCTGGGAGTATACCTACAAATGTTGCAGGTACTAATTGTGTGATTAGTTTTTCCTTCAAGAATCTTTAATCATATATAAGTACTTATATTGTTTATATTGGTTGGATTATTAGATTATGATGCTGTCTGAAAAAACACCTTATGAGTTAATATATAACACTAAACCTAATCTCTCTCATCTAAAATATTTTGGTTGCCTTTTTTCTCAATTGTGCTAAATAATACTAATAATTTTATTCTAGATCAGAAAAATGTGTTTTTATGGGTTATGCTTTTGATAAGAAAGGTTACAAGTTTTTTAATCTTGAAAACAGAAAATTCTTTTTTTCAAGGGATATAAAATCTAAGAAACAGTTTTTCCTTTTAAGAATAAGTCTAATTATATAGTTTTTCAGTTGGAAGTTGAAAATTTTAATGGTTTTAAAAATTTTCAATATTGATCTAGAGAATAACTTGTCAAATGAACCCTGTTATGATAAGAGAGATAGTGAGGCTAAAATAAGTGAACGTACAGACCAGTTATCATAAGGAGGCATTGAGAATACTGGTGTTGCTGAGAAGAATGATGTGGGGCATCCTAGTGACAACACACTAGAAGAAGCCATCTGTGATAACTTGGAAAGTGAGACACTTGAAGAAAATGTAGTTTCGGTTGATGACACATTATATCAAGAGTTTAATGAACAATTTATTTCTCCTATGGTTAGTCCAGACAGTAATGAGCATATATTTAGGAAATCTACTAGAAAGTATAGTACGCCTGTTAAGTTTAAAATATTTTAAGGTTAATACTAAATTGAAATATAATACTGACAAACATGTGAATTACTCTAAGTTGAGTAATAAGATTTTATCATTAGTCTTGATAAAATTAAAGAACCTAAAAATTATGCCGAAGCCATTAAAGATAATAGATGGATAGAAGCTATGAATCTTGAAATTAAGGCTTTAAAAAGAAATGGTACATGGGTTATTACTGAACTTCCTCATATGAGGAAAGAAGTTGGACATAAATGGGTGTATAAATTCAAATACTTTTCTAGTAGAAAGGTTGAGAGGTATAAAGCTAGGGTTGTAGCTAAGGGCTACAATTAGAAAGAGGGAACTGATTACGATGAGACTTTTCCACCTGTTGTTAAAATTGTTACAATGAGATGTTTACTTACCATAGCTGTTAGTTTTAATTGGCCTATATTTCAGCTTGACATTAATAATGCCTCCCTATATTGTGGACTAGATGAAGATGTTTATATGACTCTTCCTGAAAGATATTTTGATAAGGATGATAAAAAGTATGCAAACTTGTTAAATCTTTGTATGGTTAAAACATGCACCTAGGAAGTGGAATTAAAAACTTACTATTGTGTTAACTAAGAATGGTTTTGTGCAAACTGAAAATAATTTTTCATTATTTACTAAGAATAAAAATAGTGTGTTTCTTGCACTATTAGTTTATGTTGATGATATTCTCAAATATGGTAATAACACAACAAAATTGAGAGTGTTAAGAAATTTCTTGGTTCTAAGTTTCTTATAAAGGATCTTGGAAATCTCAAGTATTTCTTGGGTATTGAGGTAATCGAGTGAGATAATAGTTTATACTTGACTCTAAGAAAGTATTGTCTAGAAGTACTTGCAGAGTTTGACATACTTGCATGTAAACCATGTGGTATATATTGAGACTAAAGTTACTTCTGCTAAGGATAACCTTATTATTATTGATAAACTTTTGGTTAGTGTTAATAACTACCAAAAAATTGTTGGTAAGTTGATTTACTTGACCCATACTAGACCAGAATCAGCTATGATGTACATGTTCTTAGCCAGTTTATGCATGCTCCTTTATAGTCACACTTAAATCTTGCTTTCAGAGTTTTAAGAAATTTGAAAATTCACCTGGTAATGGTTTGTCCTTTGTTAAAGGTAACTTTGATCTTAGCATATATGTAGACTCAGACTGAGCTAAGTGTAAGGCTACAAGAAGGTTAGGAACTAGATATTATGTGTGTCTTGGAAAAGTAAGAAACAGTCTATGCTTGCTAAGTCCTTTGCTGAGGCAGAGTATAAGGCTATGGATATTGTACTATTACTTGTGAAGTAATATGGATACACAAAATTTTGACTTAGTTAAATGTTAATATCTCTCTTCATGTGGCTTTACATTGTGATAATAGTTCTCTAATTCAAATTCCTGTTAATCCTGTCTTCGATGAGAAAACAAAGCATTTTGAAATTGACCTATTCTTTTTAAGAGAAAAGGTTGCTGATGGTATAGTAAAGACTGTGAAAATTAAGTCAGAAGATAATGTTGCTGAAATTTTCACTAAAGGGCTGAATGTTTAGGATCACAATAAGTTTTGTGATATGCTGGGCTTGTATGACATGTACAAGAGTTAGTCTACGGGGGAATGTAAATATCCTTCTTTATATTCCAACTCTTGTTCAGGGACATTCAGTCATTTATGGAACTTAAAAGGTAGGTGATGTAAGTTTTAATAAAAGTTGTCGTTAAAAAGGGTGAGGTAAGTTTGTTTGTTTTATACTATATCTATTTGGTTTAATAAGTGCAAGGACTGATGTGTAACTTTCTAAGAGTATAAGGATTCAAGAGCAAGTTGTTAGTATATAATAGTTTTTAGGGTTAGGTAGCTGTTATCTTTTCATACAATTGTTGGTGTTTTTGTTATATCTGTCTCGGTGTAATCGTTTGGTTTTTGATGTTTGTGTTGATCTCAATTTTTGAGATCATCTGTTAATTCTTTCCTTTTTGTATTCGTACTGATCACAAACTATAACATTTGAATGTATAACTTAAGGCTGTTAATAAAAATAAATGGAAAGTTGGTTGAGTATAAAAATCTTTATATAAATTTTCACACTATGCTTCCATTACTCTTCATGAAATGAACAACTCCTTACTTTGATTAAGTATTACAATGCAGTGAATGGTGTCCAAGCCAATGTCTTTGTTAATGATGATGTTTTCTTATTACCTTAAAAGAAATTTAATAAGCACACATTCAAACAATCATGTCAAGAATCCCAATACCATTGTATTGCTTCATTTTAGTAATGGAAAGGGCACAATGTTATCTCTAATATTGCAACAAATTAGTCTCTATATTATAGAGGAGAATCACGCATCTATAGGCATTGTGATTCTCCTCTATAACACATTATAATAGAGTTTCTTCTCCCTCTCACAACATTTTTCTTCCCTCACAACGTTTTTCTTCCCTCACAAACAAAACACGCAGTAGCACCTACACTGTTCCGTTTCATTACCGTTTTTTACCCCGTTAATCATTAATTGGTGCCCGTTAATCACTAATGGGTTGCCCTTTGCCCTTTGGAATTAATTGGAATTCACTAATGGGTTGCCCTTTGATTAATTTGCCCTTTGGAATTAATAGGTTTGATTAATTTTCCCTTTGGAGTTAATTGGTAACCCTTTGCCATGTTAATTAATTGGTAACCCTTTGTCCGCTCCATTAATTGCGATTGTCCGGTTGTGTAGTGGGTTATGTGGTGGCTACAAGAATCCCATCTTAACCGTTCCTTGCATTTTCGTGTCACGATGATGCCCCGTTGATTATGTGGCCCTTGCATCAATATATATACCAACATCACCAACCAGTTGCAGTTGGGTTTGCTATATTTGTGGGATTACTACAGTATTTCCATTTGTTCTTCATCTTTGCTGGTTTTCTGGTGATCCGATCTGCAAGCGTTTGTAAGTTTACGTATTGTTGATTCTTTATAATTATCTGTGTTTATTGATATAGTTGGTTAAACCTGTGTTTTGGTATTCCGTGTTCTTGATTCTTTATATTTATATGTGTGTTTATTGATATAGTTGGTTAAACCTGTGTTTTGGTGTTTCGTGTTCTTCATTTTTAGATTTATCTTCGTTTATTGATATGGTTGGTTAAAGTTGTGTGTTTGGTGTTATATTCTGATACCCCTTACACTTCCATGTTTGTTAATGTCTGCTTGGGTTGCGGTTACGTAAATGGCTGTTAGATTAGTTCTGTGAGGTTTTGTTAGCCCTTTTGTTTCCCTGCTTTGTTTGTGTGTTTCGTGATACAGTTGTGCTTTCTTTTAGGCAACGTCACTGTATGATCATTTTTTAGATACCAATTTATGAATCATGTAGTTTATGGCCATTTAGAACTTGCTTCACACTCTTTCTGTCTTCCCGGACTATTTTTCGGTTTTTGGCATGCTGTTGTTGATAGTAATTATGTCTGGGTCGTCTTCCCGGCTGTAAATTTGTATCATTTGTTGGTTACGTTCTGTTGCCCGACCCGTGCCTGTATTTTCTAACTGTTGTGCAATAGATCGAGCAAATGGTGGTTGGAACCCTAAGATAAGAGGTTTTTGTTCTGTTTTTTTCCCACAAATAAGTTTAGCCACTTATGTGTAACGCTGGTTTGCCTTTTTTTAACTGCCTTTTTCTTATGCAGCTGCCTATGAAGGATATATTGTCGATCGTGGAATTTTACTGCTCCCACAGTCGCGCATGTGGGCTGATATAGTGGGAAATCCTTTTGTTGCTGGTGTAAACCCACACCCTCCGCGTGAAGCTACGCGTCCTACTCTAGGTGTGACAGACCAGTTGAGTGTCGGCAATGATGTTTCGTAGTCTCTCGGCCCCGGTTTGGACCGTCTGTCGTGGGTGCCAGGTCTGTTGTAACATTGAACCCACAACAGTTGCAGCCTAACGTGCCTTTTGCAGGTTTGTAGTACGTTTTTTATTTTCTGTCATAGTATCTAACGATGTAACTGTGCTTATTCATTATGTTAAATGCAGCAACACAGGTAGGTGTGGAACACACCATGGGAGTTGGCATGTCTGCTTCTGACACAAACACCGCGCGTGAATCCCTATCTCAGGCCTCCCCACTTGAGAAAAGAAAAAGGCCCGGTGCTATGCGCTGTTTAATCTCCCCGCCAACACCAAATGCACCAACATACCCCCAAACTGGTTAGTAATTTTTGTTCCCAGATCCAGCCAGTACAGTTGTCATTGATGTTATGCGTTTATTTGCTATATTCAATGCAACAACACAGGTAGATTTGGAACACACCATGGGAGTTGGCCTGCCTGCTTCCGACGCTACCAAAGCGCGTGCATCCACAACTCAGGCCTCCCACTTGGGAAAAGGAAAACGGAAAGTCCTATGCAACCGGTCACACCTTCTCCAGGTTTGTGGTAACCTTATTCTTTTGTGTGCCGCTGGTTGGTGGTCTATGTATGCTTATTCTGTTTGTTAAATACAGAAACACTACCTCTTTCGGTTACCACTGTACCACACGCATCCCCATCTCACCCCCCCCCCCCCCCCCCCACTTGAGGAAAGAAATAGGCCTGCTGTTAGGTGCCGCATGGTTTTTACACAACCTACAACTAACCCTGTGAAACCATAAACTGGTTAGTGTTTCTTATCACAAAGGGCGTGCATTGCAACACACGTTTAGAATATGTGCTTATTCGCACTATTAAATGCAGCACTACCAGAAAATGCGGAACACAATATGGGAATTGTTCACCATGCTTTGACCGACACTAACACACGCGTGTCCCCATCTCAGCCTCCCCGGCCGGGGAAAAGAACCAAGCCCGATGGTATGCGTTGGCTGGTTTTAGCACCGGTCACGCCTGGACCTACAGCACCGCGACTTGGTTAGTATTTCTTTTGCCAAATGCCAACCATTACAATTATCTCTAATGGTTCATACTGTTTGATACATCATTAATACTCATCTTCTCAATGTATATCCACAGGCCCCTCTGACGACCAGGCCAGAGCTTCTTTTGTGTTGGTGCGTAGACCTGTTGCCAGTACTACCCCATCCATTCATCGGATCCTAGCACTAGCAATTCCTCAGTGCTTGGCCCCAACAATTCCACAGCTGGGTACCATACCAGACGCCGTTCCATGATGAATACCGCCAGCGGCGCCTCCTCGGGGCCTTCTAGAGGTAAGTTACCTTTTCTTGGTATTGGGTCGCGTTCCTTTTAGGGTTTTACTAGCTTCCAACCTTCTCCGTTCATGATACTTTCAGGTACTCCTGTTTATCGTGACCTCGGGGATTGCACGTATCGTTGATGTTTCTGTGGCGCACTGTTCTGACACAACGAAAGACTAAAGGATGCCCAGTATAGTAGCGAGCCCGTATATCGTTCATGTTGTGGTTGTGGTAAGATGTTCATTCCACAATCGCCTCCTCCACCAGCGTTGATTAAGCAGTTGCTCACAAATAGGCATTTTGTGGAAAACATCTGCGCTTACAATCAGATGTTTACAATGACCTCGTTTGGTGCTAAGATTGATGAAACCGTCAACCAATCGACAGGCCCATATGTTTTCAACATTTCTGGCCACGTATACCACTGTATCGGGTCGCTCCTTCCTGAACAAGGCAAAAGGCCTGAGTTTCTGCAACTGTACATATACGACACGCAAAATGAGGTCCATAATCGGCTTGCACCTTTTGGGGGACATTCGGCAAGCTCTTTGGACCCGGTTATTGTTCAGCATCTTATAGAGGTGTCTGACTAGACAAATGCATTGGTCCAATTGTTTAGAACAGCACGAGATAAATGTAGGGATGCAGATGTTCCAGACTTCAGTCTCAAGCTATACAATGCGGGTGGTGCAAGAGGATATGAGCTTCCGATAGCGTGCGACATTGGCGGGGTAGTGTTCCATAATGGCCGCCAATGCAGAACAGATTATGATGTGATAATTGAATCAAGAGCAGGAGCGCTTCAGCATGTTAACAAGCTCCACAGAACTTACATGTCTCTACAGTTCCCAGTTGGGCAGACAGGGTATTACAAGACTTTAGTTGTACCTAGGCGCGATGGTCTTGGGCAAGGATCAACAGTCTCGATGAACCGTTACTATAGATACCAGCTACATCAAATGGCATGTGATTATCGTCTGATTTTTAGAACGGGCCGCCTGTTCCAACAATATGTTGTCATCGTTTTCTGTGCTTTGGAACAGTCAAGTCTAGATTGGGTCAGGACTCATCAAAATGGCATCCGTTCCGACTACCTAGCTGGGTTGTATGATTCTTTGAACAGAGGTGACCGGGAAGGGGTGAAATGTGGCCAAGATATTCTTTTGCCAATGTCTTTCACGGGGGGTCCGCGTTACATGTATAGCCATTATCTTGACGCGCTGTCCCTATGTCGTGCTCTTGGAAACCCGCAATTTTTATTACATTCACCTGTAATGCCAAGTTTTAACACCCCCAATTACATTGCGCAGCGGAAATACCCAATTGGCTGTTATTTACAAACTTCATTTTACAACACTCTTTATACGACCTAAAATCAGTAGATTTAGAATAAATAAGGAAATAATTTAAATCAGTGTCTAAAACCTTCAGTCCCAAGTAAAAATCAATTTAAAATATATCAGAGTAACTGAAATTGTGTATAATTGAAGTTCATTTTCTCGATTCTTAACCAATTGAAAGTCCTAACAAAATCGGGTTTATGATCGTTTTTGGTTGGTAGGGTTATTTGGCTTTTCTATGTCTAATTGAATAATCAAGTAAAAAGTTGCAAAATACTAACTACATATCCGTAAAACAATTAGTCAAATACCGACTTTTTATTCAAATAAGGACAAAATTGTAAATCTATGGAAGTAACGTGCTTAAAATGTAAAATCTTGAAACTAAAGTACTTGAAATGTAAATTCAGTTAACTACAAGGACTAACTATGCAAATGTAACAAACTAGTATGTAATTCTATCAAACTTGGAAAATTTAGTAACTGAAAATGACAAGTTTTAAAAGTAATGGACTAATTCATTGCAAACCCTAGATTAGTAAAAGTTTAGCCAGCTTTGCAATCAATTAAAAACCTTGACGACCAAAATGCAATTTAATGTGACTTTTTATCAAAAACGGGCTAGGATGATGAATAAGCTCGTATAAGCACTACACTAAACCAAATAAGCTCTAATAACTTTCAAAAGGCTTAAAACTTCATTTTACCTAGGTTTGTAAAAGGATTAAGTCTGAAATTCAGTAAAACTCAAATAAGCAAATCTTGATAAGCCACAAATAAGCTTCCTAATAATCCAGACTTGCACAAGTCAATTTTATTGTCAAAACTTGTTTATCAAGCCATAAAAAGCAGGGAATGTCTTTTGAAATCGAAAATAATCCAGTAATGAAGTAGGAAAATAGAAATAAGCTGAATCAAACTTATTTGACCAAAGTTTGACTAATTTTGGGAAAAGCTAAAATCTCCGTATCTATTCAGGAACACTTTCTAAACACAAATGTGGAAGAAAACTAGAAGGTTTATGAAGTGGAAATGCTTGTTTGAGAAATCAGTTAAACACTATATTACAGAAACTTCACTCAACTCAACAGCTTATCAAAATGCTTATTTCTCTTTTGAATTGGAAAACTGTATAATTTCCTTGAAAGAGCTTAAAGTTCAGATGTTAAGGGACAACTGAGAGCTTGTTTGAAACAATTTCATACAAGAATGAAGAAATGCCAAGCAAATAAAAATAGGAACTTTTTATGAACTAGTTAAACTCAAAACTGACCCATACCTTTTTTGTGACCAATTGCCTTTTTGACTCAAAACTTGACTTGAAAACTATTGAACTTTGTTTAATATGACTAAATGACTGCAAATGGACTATGTTTACTCAATTATCAGCACTTGAACACAAATTGAAAGCTTATACCAAAAACCAGTTTAACTGATTTTAACAAACTTTTATGAAAGGAATCAAAGTAATTGGTTGAACTAGTAAAAATGAAATATCAGACCAAGTTTGATAAGCAAAATAAAGTGTAAAGAAACCAATAACAAACAGTTACCCAAGCTAGAACTCAAAATGCACAATAAGGAAAAGTATGACTGATAAACTCATAACAGGAACAAGAATTAAGCTATTGAACAAGTATTAAACTACAATTAAGCTATCCAATCACCAAAATCAGTTCAAATTCAACCTAAACACACTTGATCATACCAACAAACAATATTACACTAGGAATTAAGCCGGCATGACTGTTTAGTGGAACAAAAACTCAGAAATGTGAAACCTTGAAGCAAAAGCCTCCTCTGATGGAGTAGGGTAGCGCAGCGCTGAGCCACCTAGATAGTGTTAACCACCACCTTAACACTATCAACTATCAACTCAACCAGCTACAAACATCATCATCACCATTGCTGAACTTATTTGCTTCAAAATTAACTCAACTGGTATTGGATTGAACAGAACAGGATCAAAACAGCTACAAATCTTCAACACTTAGCTAATCATGATCAATTATGATCACAAATAGCTAACAATAGCACAAGGATAACAAGATTTCAAGGTATGAACAGTAGATTTAGGGAAATGAAAGTAGAATATTATTGAATGAAGAAGGAAGTTTGTTACAAAGCTGGTAAGTTGTTACAACTATATTAACTAACTCAAGAGCTTGTCAGACTCTTGAGTTTGTTAAGCTACTACTAAGAACTAAGGATTGAGAGAAAAATGGGATGTGTGTGAAAATTTCACACATTAGCTACTACTGAAAATGAAGAGTACAATTCCTATTTATAGACAAAATGTGAGTGTGTTTTGGGTCTGATGACGTGTTCCCTCCACTTAATTGTTGCCACGTGTCATCAAGCTGCTAAATGTTCATCATCATGTTCTTTATAAATTGGGGACTTTTGATTTATTGACTTTGAGCTTAATTGAGTGTGTCCAATGTGTTCCTCTCTAAAAAACGAACAACTTTCATGTAGAAAACATCTTTTGAAATTAAGTGTAGCTCGAATTCGCTTATGGGCTTGATGTTGAAGAAGAGAGCCACGTGTCATCTTTTGGTTGGGTGAAATAGGAGTCACATGGATCATTATCCGTATTGGATAATTTTTTTATTGAGTGGCGTGTCCGGATTGGTTGAATTTGGATAGTAGAAATTATTAAATGCTTTGCGGCGCAGTTATTGCAATGATGAGGTGTCCACACAGCTGGCAATCCGTGTGCCTTGTTTCTTGCCTTATCATTGGTTGGAACTAATGCACATGGATTGAACTAATTTATCTTTGGAAAATGGCAAATTCAGCCCCTTAAGTATGACAGATTGTACAATTGAGCTAGGAACTTCATTTCTTTGGCATAAATGGTCCTTCCACTTGTATTCTTGATAAATTTGACCCTTTGACTTGGTTGACTGAAAAGTTGACCATGTTTGACTTTCATCTTGACTTTGACAAATTTACACTTTTAGTCCTTCAACTTTGGAGTGTTGTCACGATAGGTCACTTATCTTCAAAGTCTTGTCATCTTTGATCCTTCTTTGTCTTTTTCATCCAAATAAGCTTGATTTTCTTCTTGTTTGCTTGAAATTGTATCCTTCTTACCTATTTATACACAAACACAAAACATACCACATAATTCTGCTTTATAGCACAAAAGTTATGTATTTTCCTTGTGTTTTAGGGTGATTTGTTGATTAATTGATATGAGATTTTGCTCATATTAAATCCCCTACACTTGAACATTGCCATGACCTCATGCAATGCTATATTTTAAAGCACAAATTTACATTCTCCTCATAATTAACCCACCTTGGCCAATATGGAATGCATCTACACTACTCTTACACTATATGATGCATGATTTTGATTTTGAACAATGCAATGCAAAAGAAACAATTCTATTTATATCTTTTTGGATTTTTATTGAAATGGCTTTGATGGAAATAAATGATAAAGAAATCAATGACTTAGATTAGGGCTTTGGTACCATGGACACTTGCCACCCTCAAGTTTCACTTTCCCCATACCAAGCTTAAAAATGGGATCATTGCATTCACAAGTAAAAATTGCATCAACTTATTCATGAGAATTAAATGTGGAACCGGTTATTATTTGAGCAAATTGCTTTTGGGCAAATTTGTCATTATTTGAAGCGTGAAATATAAGAAATGCAAAATCCAAAAATAAGGAAGCACGATTTTAATTCTAAGTAATAATCCTCTCATCCATTACTTGAAAAACCGCTCATAATTAATATAAGTCCGTTTCAAGAGTAATAAGTCATTCGCCTTATGTGTTAAATCCTCATGTCATGCATTAATAAGTAGCTACACACTCGCTAAGGAAAGAAAAATAAAACTCACGCAATAATTTACATCCGCCGCCTTTTTGAGACTTTGGATCTTCAACCCCGCAACCCGTCAAGGTAATATTGGATTGCAGCAACTATTAAATCCCCGCAACCCGTCAAGGTAATATTGGAATCTAATAGTTACTATTATTAACACTTCACTGCCCCTCTTGGGAGTCTTGTATAATTATTCTTTTCTTTTTTCTTTTTCTTTTTCTCTTTTTTTTTCTAGCCACTCATTTTTTTTGTAAGAAACTCTTAGTTTTCTTTATTCCTCACAAAGAAATTTGAAAAGAATAAAAGGAAAAACACCCGCTAAGTATTAAGCATGACATAAGTCTAGTACACATAAAACGTTCTAACTTAGAATCTTAAGACGTACTTATACCAACCATAAATGATTAGACAAAAATGCATAAAAGATTACAAATCAATTAAAATCGTTCTTGATTATTTATTAACATATATACGTGCGAAGAAAATAGAGGTAAAGAAGAGAAGGGTTTAGCCACAAGTAATAGTCATGAAGTTTGTCTAGCCCTTTTATACTTACTTCAACTCTATCATTTCCCATTCTCCACAAATTTAAAATCTCAAAGAATGAGATTGTTGGATGCTTAGACTAATAGACCAATGAAGGAATACATGGTTAAGGATACTAGCTAGAGAATGCTAAGATAAGAAAACTCGGGTTGAGTCAAAATATCCATGGCGGGCCTAATATGTCAAGAAGTCTAAATTTGTTAAACCATGTCCTTTATTATATTTTTTTTCCTTTTTATATATTTTTGATGAAAAGTAAAAGAAGAAATATATACAATGCAAATGTGTTATGCAAATGAAAAATTATTGATGCAAAAATTATGAATGCATATTTTTGGTGGCCAAAGTAGATCAAAAATTTGAAAAATGTTTGAAAAATTAATTTTCCATGTTATCATGAAAGTTAATGACAAGTTCTAGGTAAGGTCACTTCGATAGAATACCCCCCTACACTTAAGCTAAACATTGTCCTCAATGTTTAAGAGTATGGAAGTATAAAACTTCCCCTACACTTATGACAATGAATAGACTTGCTTAACCCAAGTTAAGGAAAGATCAACTATAGTGAATTCATTTTTAAAGCACAAGGTGACTATGAAAGATCACAATAGTAACGAAGTGAACCGAATACAAGGGCCTCCTCCATAAGCTCCAAGCATGAAATGAGTGAGCAACCCTACAAACATCATGAAGACAAAAGAAGGTCTACCCAACACTTCTCATCAATTTTCTATCCTTATTTCTAATCTACAACACTCTAGATCTAACAACTCTAAACCTAGTTATTCAAGCTTGATTTAAGGAGTCTCTAGCTCGACTCATCCCACATTTAAAAGTGCCTATACCTATCATGGGGAAGAAAAGTTTTGCCCTTTTTAAGAAAAATCTCCATGATGAGGTAAAACAAGTTTTTAATGATCAAAACTCCATAAATATCCCCCCGGATCAAATACATAATTACCATCCCTTATAACACAAAACCACAACTAACTTCCAAAGCAATGGTGAAAAAGGTGAGGTGTGGTTCTCCAAAATGTTTTTCCATATGTTCTCCAAAAGGTGATAAGGTGATACTCTTAAATCTTTCACATGTTTTCCTTTTGTTGCATCAGGCGGATACTGAGATGGTTTAGCAAACTCTATGCCAGGATCAAAAATCCGTTCCTTGATGGGAAAACAACAAGTGTTGGTTACCTTAGAAGACTCCCCCTTGTAGGTCACATGGTGAGAGAAAAGGTGTGGAGTAATGGATAACAATAAGCTCTTAGAAGGAAGCATCATGGCTTGTTTTCCTTTATCACATGGAAGGGTTGAGGTGGACAAAGAAGAAGGTAAAGGATCCTCATGCAATAAAGATTCTAGATAGAGTATTTCCCCTTCTTGATCAAGATATCCAAGAGTGTACTCAAAAGATATATCCACATCTAAAAACTCATCACTCTCATCCATGATAGAATCCTCCTCATCACCATAAACATCATAGATTGGGTTATCAAAGATTGGTGATTCCTCAAAACCCAAGGAAGTATGATCATCAACAAATGGAGAGTCACAAGTAGAAATCTCATCATCACTATAGTCATCATATGTTGGTGTATCACAAAGAAGAGATTCTTCATCACTAAAGTCCTCATGAATATCGTCATCATTGTGGAAAAGTATATTGTCATATGAGGTTTCACCAAAGTTTAGCTCTTGAGGTTCATGAAAATCCAAAGATGAAGTAATGGAAGCAATAGCCTCAACATGAGGTAAATCATAATCTCCACTTGAGCAAGCTTCATAAAAATATTCATCACAAACTTCATCAAGGATATCATCATGAGTTTCCTCCTCATTCACAACATCAATATGTTTTACCGCTTCGGGCTCATTAGACTTCTTTGACAACTTTCCCATGTTAAACACAACTCTCTCATCTCCTACCCTCATTGTAAGTTCACCTTCCGCCACATCTATTAGAGTTCGACCCGTTCTAAAAAATGCCCTACCAACAATCAAAGGCACTCTAGGATCCATATCATAATCAACCACCACAAAATCCGCGGGAAAGGTTAATATATCAACCCAACAAAAACATCCTCCGCAATTCCCACCGGATAAGCTGTAGTACGGTTGGCCAACTCAAGAGTCATCTTAGTAGGAGTGAGCTCGGGAAGTGAAAGTTTCTTCTAAACCGATAATGGCATGAGATTTATGCTTGCTCCTAAATCCGCTAGAGCCATGCAATTTTCCACCCCCGGGAAATTGCAAGGAATCAAAAACCTCCTCGGATCTCCAAGCTTAGTAGGCAACTTCTTAAGCAAAACCGCGGAGCAATTTTCATTCAAGGAAGCATTAGGCAAATCTACCCATCTCCTTGTTAGAAAGTAAGTCCTTGATCATCTTAGCAAACTTAGGCATATTGGCTAAAGCTTCCGCAAAGGAGATATTGATGTTAAGTTGCTTGAACATCCTCAAAAAGTTTGAGACTTGGATATCATCCTTGTTCTTAAGCTTGTCCTTTCTTAATCTTGATGGATAAGGGAGACTTGGTTTTGGTTGTGGTTGAGTGGTTGATGAAGGATTTTCCTTGTTAGTAGCTTCATGAGTAGGTGTGGAAGTGGGAGAAATGGGAGAACTTGAGGATGGTGACCTATATGTAGAAGGCTTATCACAACAAGGAATCATAGTAGGCTCTACCAAAGTAGGTTTGGGTGGTGAAGGATCATGAGTTTTCTTTCCACTTCTTGTTGTGATAGCATTGACATTTTCCCTTGGGTTTGTTTGTGTGTTAGATGGTAAAGCCCCTTGTTGTCTTTGACTGAATGCCATCATAAGCCTCTTTGTTTGCTCCTCCATTGAGTGTTTTATTTGGTCATTCATTCTTTTCTCACTTTCACGAAATCTCCTCTCAACAAACTCATGAGTCTCTTGTAACCCATATCTTTGATTTTGAAGTTGAAGGTGTCCTTGATTAGGGATTTGAGGGAGTGGTGGATTAAAACCTTGATTTGGTGGATAAAAGTTATTTCCTTGATTTGAAAGTTGTTAGGTTCCTTTGTAGTTATTCCCTTGGTAATGTGGTCTTGGACCTTGATTCCTTTGTAACAATTGAGGGGAATTTTGTTGAGGTTGGGTGGTTGGTTGGGGTGGGAATCCCGGTGGAGTAAGGTAATTTTGAGACTTGTAAGAAAGGTTGTTTGTATTGATGTTTGGCTTGAAATGTTCACGATGTTCCTCTTGGTAAGCATAACATTCCCCTTGATATCCTTGCACCTTATCGCATTGTTGATAGGAATGGGGACCTCCACAAGTCTCACATGAAAGAGTAATGGCATACACATCATTTGTGGAATGATTGCCCATAGAAAGCTTCATAAAGTCATTCGTCATTGTTTCTTGCATCTTTTGAGTGTTTTGGATGAGTGTTTGACTTTCCTTTTGAGCTTGAGTCAATTCTTGAATGCATGAAATGAGTTGAGTCTCCAATGGTTTAGAACCTCCTTCTTGAATTACATGTACTCTTTCATCATATTGTGTGTTGGTTTGCACCATTGCTTTGGTCTCAATAATATCCCAAGCCTCTTGAATGGATTTAATAAGAATATTTCCTCCCGCGGAAGCATTGAGTGAGTCTTGGTGATGAGGTTTAAGGCCATTGTAGAAAGTATTGATTTGGTGAACTTCATCCAATCCATGGTTAGGGCATCTCCTCAATAACTCTCTATACTCCTCCCAAGCATCACTAAATGTTTGACTAGGTTTTTGTTGGAAGCCTATAATGAAGTTCCTCAAAGCCGTGGTCTTAGATGGGGGAAAGAACTTGTTCAAAAACTTCTTAGTGAAACCATCCCATGTGGTAATGCTCTCGGTTGGTTGTGTATCTAACCAATGCTTAGCCGGACCCTCTAGTGAAAATTGCACCAAGATCAACTTAATGGCATCATGGGGAACTCCATTGTACTTAATGGTGTTGCAAAGAGCAAGAAACTTCTTAAGGTGATCATGTGGATTATCATTCTTGTTCCCATAAAAGGTGAGTTTGAAACAAAGTTAATCATGGATGTTTTTAGCTCAAATGTGTTTGCGGGAATATCGGGTATCTTAATAGCATCGGCATATCCTTGCACATTGGATTGCAATTGCTCCATCAAAGATCGAGTATCAACTCCGGCCATGGCTTCTTGTTGTGGATGAATCAAAGCACGATTCTCGGGATCGGCTTGATGGACGGTGGTGTTTCTACTCTTTCTCTTTTTCTTCCTTTTCGGAGGAAGGGGTTGTACACCAATCGGTATTTGTGCACGCCCACGAGTGAGCATGCAACTCAATACGAGGAATGAGATAGAAGTTCTCGTGTGACTTTGAAGAGAAAAGGATTATCCTCTTCGAGTTTCAATATGAAATATCCTCAAGAAAATAATAATATATGTATGTACTACTTGGGTGCAAGACCCCCAATGAAGCCTTCCTTCTTAGAATACTCACAAGTGAACGGGGGGTTAGGTGGCGCGAAGCACTTAAGTACCTATTGACCCTTAGATGGCATTTTATAGCACATCGTCTTTCTATTCACTTTATTGTTTGTATTCTTCGAATTATTGCTTATTGGAAGTATTTATCTATTCTTGCTTTATTTTGTTTGATCGATACACGTGTCAAGGACCGGAACGCCCCTCAACACGGTGTATTGCCTTGCAATACTTATGGAGAATATGTGTGTTGGTTGTTCTTATACGTATACGTATTTACTTATAATAATATATGGAAAATATTTTTGTATTTATGAGTTTTTAGAGAAAATACTATATGTATATAAAAACCGAGAGAATCCAATAATATATATTTTTGGGTGCAATCTCTTAGGAAAAAGATTGCTTTTTGGATTTTTTTAATTTGTTTGGCTCAATTCTTTAGGAAAAGAACTGTTTTTGTTATTTTTTATGTTTTTATATATTTTTTTTATATTTTTGATTTTTTTATTGTTTTTGATTTATGATACGTAAAAATAACGTTCACTAGGTGAACGGATCCCAAAAGCCAATGAAAACCGTCAATCGATAGTCTCTCGTAAAGTCAAAGAACCGGCAGCGATGCCATTTAAAATTGTGTATAATTGAAGTTCATTTTCTCGATTCTTAACCAATTGAAAGTCCTAACAAAATCGGGTTTATGATCGTTTTTGGTTGGTAGGGTTATTTGGCTTTTCTATGTCTAATTGAATAATCAAGTAAAAAGTTGCAAAATATTAACTATGTATCCGTAAAACAATTAGTCAAATACCAACTTTTTATTCAAATAAGGACAAAATTGTAAATCTATGGAATTAAAGTGCTTAAAATGTAAAATCTAGAAACTAAAGTACTTGAAATGTAAATTCAGTTAACTACAAGAACTAACTATGCAAATGTAACAAACTAGTAACTAATTCTAACAAACTTGGAAAATTTAGTAACTAAAAATGACAAGTTTTAAAAGTAATGGACTAATTATTTGCAAACCCCAGATTAGTAAAAGTTTAGCCAGCTTTGCAATCAATTAAAAACCTTGAGGACCAAAATGCAATTAAATGTGACTTTTTATCAAAAACGGGCTAGGATGATGAATAAGCTCGTATAAGCACTACACTGAACCAAATAAGCTCTAATAACTTGCAAAAGGCTTAAAACTTCATTTTACCTAGGTTTTTAAAAGGATTAAGTCTGAAATTCAGTAAAACTCAAATAAGCAAATCTTGATAAGCCACAAATAAGCTTCCTAATAATCCAGACTTGCACAAGTCAATTTTATTGTCAAAACTTGTTTATCAAGCCATAAAAAGAAGGGAATGTCTTTTGAAATCGAAAATGATCCAGTAATGAAGTAGGAAAATGGAAATAAGCTGAATCAAGCTTATTTGACCAAAGTTTGACCAATTTTTGGAAAAGCTAAAAATCTCCAGATCTATTCAGGAACACTTTCTAAACACAAATGTGGAAGAAAACTAGAAGGTCTATGAACTGGAAATGCTTGTTTGAGAAATCATTTAAACACTATATTACATAAACTTCACTCAACTCAACAGCTTATCAAAATGCTTATTTCTCTTGTGAATTGGAAAACTGTATAATTTCCTTGAAAGAGCTTAAAGTTCAGATGTTAAGGGACAACTGAGAGCTTGTTTCAAACAATTTCATCCAAGAATGAAGAAATGCCAAGCAAATCAAAACAGGAACTTTTTATGAACTAGTTAAACTCAAAACTGACCCATACCTTTTTGTGACCAAATGCCTTTTTGACTCAAAACTTGACTTGAAAACTATTGAACTTTGTTTAATATGACTAAATGACTGCAAATGGACTATGTTTACTCAATTATCAGCACTTGAACACAAATTGAAAGCTTGTACCAAACACCAGTTTAACTGATTTTAACAAACTTTTATGAAAGGAATCAAAGTAATTGGTTGAACTAGTAAAAATAAAATATCAGACCAAGTTTGATAAGCAAAATGAAGTGTAAAGAAACCAATAACAAACAGTTACCCAAGCTAGAACTCAAAATGCACAATAAGGACAAGTATGACTGATAAACTCATAACAGGAACAAGAGTTAAGCTATTGAACAAGTATTAAACTACAATTAAGCTATCCAATCACCAAAATCAGTTCAAATTCAACCTAAACACACTTGATCATACCAACAAACAATATTACACTAGGAATTAAGCAGGCATGACTGTTTAGTGGAACAAAAACTCAAAAATGTGAAACCTTGAAGCAAAAGCCTCCTCTGATGGAGTAGGTTGGCGCTGAGCCACCTAGATAGTGTTAACCACCACCTTAACACTATCAACTATCAACTCAACCAGCTACAAACATCATCATCAACATTGCTGAACTTGTTTGCTTCAAAATTAACTCAACTGGTATTAGATTGAACAGAACAGGATCAAAACAGGATCAAAACAGCTACAAATGTTCAACACTTAGCTAATCATGATCAATTATGATCACAAATAGCTAACAATAGCACAAGGATAACAAGATTGCAAGGTATGAACAGTAGATTTAGGGAAATTTATTGAATGAAGAAGGAAGTTTGTTACAAAGTTGGTAAGTTGTTACAACTATATTAACTAACTCACGAGCTTGTCAGACTCTTGAGTTTGTTAAGCTACTACTAAGAACTAAGGATTGAGAGAAAAATGGGATGTGTGTGAAAATTTCACACATTAGCTACTACTGAAAATGAAGAGTACAATTCCTATTTATAGACAAAATGTGAGTGTGATTTGGGTCTGATGACGTGTTCCATCCACTTAATTGTTGCAACGTGTCATCAAGCTGCTAAATGTTCATCATCATGTTCTTCATAAATTGGGGACTTTTGATTTATTGACTTTGAGCTTAATTGAGTGTGTCCAGTGTGTTCCTCTCTAAAAAACGAATAACTTTCATGTAGAAAACATCTTCTAAAATTAAGTGTAGCTCGAAATCGCTTCTGGGCTTGATGTTGAAGAAGAGAGCCACGTGTAATCTTTTGGTTAGGTGAAATAGGATTCACACGGATCATTATCCGTATTGGATAATTTGTTTATTGAGCTGCGTGTCCTGATTGGTTGAATTTGGATAGTGGAAATTATTAAATGCTTTGCGGCGCAGTTATTGCAATGATGAGGTGTCCACACAGCTGGCAATCCGTGTGCCTTGTTTCTTGCCTTCTCATTGGTTGGAACTAATGCACATGGATTGAACTAAATTTATCTTCGGAAAATGGTAAATTCAGCCCCTTAAGTATGGCAGATTGTACAATTGAGCTAGGAACTTCATTTCTTTGGCATAAATGGTCCTTCCACTTATATTCTTGATAAATTTGACCCATTGACTTGGTTGACTGAAAAGTTGACCATGTTTGACTTTCATCTTAACTTTGATAAATTTACACTTTTAGTCCTTCAACTTTGGAGTGTTGCAAGATAGGTCCCTTATCTTTAAAGTCTTGTCATCTTTGATCCTTCTTTGTCTTTTTCATCCAAATAAGCTTGATTTTCTTCTTGTTTGCTTGAAATTGTATACTTATTACCTATTTATACACAAACACAAAACATACCACCTAATTCCGCTTTATAGCACAAAAGTTAGGTATTTTCCTTGTGTTTTAGGGTGATTTGTTGATTAATTGATATGAGTTTTTGCTCATATCAGTAGTGTACAGGTTCCCCTAGGATCTTAACAAATCGATAACCTTTTACCAAAATATTTGACCATATACTATATGTTTATGACAAATGAGAAAGAAATCTGTTTTAGACCAAATTACTACAAAAGCAATTTCACAATCCTTCTCCAGCCAGCTCCGCAACTCAACAACTTCAAGTACCTGAAATACATGCTTAAAATCATAAACACAAAGGTTGAGCAATTCTATAGGTTTATCAAAACATAGTTGAACACATCGTAAAAATTATTCACAATTGTTTAATAGCATTATGGCCATACAATCTATTAATCAGGCATATCATCTTATAGCAATAGCTAATGAATTGTATTAGGCTCATGACACTGACCTCTTAACTTAGTCACCCACGCCAAATGCCAGCATGACTAGAAAAATTACCAGTGTCCCTACTAGGGTATCAATTGCAAGAATACCAATTCTCATTCTCGTAAAATTATCCTTCCCAGAGGTTACTCAGCGTAATGCCCTGGTCTCAGATAGGGTTGTCAGCCCAATAGTACTATTATTAGAATAAGCGGCTATTCCCAACTCACAACATCAAGTCAGAAGATAGTTAACGGCTCATGAATTTAGGTACTTTTGCAATTTAGGTACTTATACAATTCAAATCCACAAAGGCAACATTCGGGTCCAACAATTACTCATGACATGTGTTCATTTTACTTCAAATAGCATGTATCCCCCTCGCGGATTTTAAAATCACTAAAACAAGTAGAAAGCAGGGCTATAGACTCACCAGAAGTATTAACAGTAGTATGACGACTTTCAACGATCGAGGATGCCCGGCGAACACGAAATTTACAATCTATCAAAACAAAACGCGTGCCTTTAATAATTCATCCAAATAATATTTCATACTTAATAAAATGAAATAAA
Organism: Glebionis coronaria; assembly: GCA_025667525.1. Lineage (NCBI taxonomy): Eukaryota > Viridiplantae > Streptophyta > Magnoliopsida > Asterales > Asteraceae > Glebionis > Glebionis coronaria. The sequence goes on along the minus strand of CM046880.1, from coordinate 312,539,957 downwards.
TATCTCAAAGTCAAAATCAAACTCACACCATACTCATATTAATACATCCTTCTTACATACACTTTTATACTTTTATTCTTTCAAAAATTGTCGATAAATATATGTTAATAGTCCAAACTGTTTTCCTTACTTAAACACGTCAATAGCTTATGATACTAATCAGAAACTTCACTTACTATATATAGAAAGACCTCCCAAAAGTTGGTTAAAATATTTACTTTTAAAGTTCCCTGCCCGACTCATCTTCGAACTACAAAAACCGGACAGTTTTACGTCGACAATTCATATAGTCTTTTTAACTCATTTATTTTTCTCCGTTTACAAAACCGACACTCAACTTTGAAAATAAACTCAACATCCTCATACTTAACACTTAACATCAGTCCATGAAATATTTCAAAATCCATTTTATAGTCCCCGAGATTCGATCCAAATATCGACAACAATTATATATTGTGACGATACTCGTCTCCCGGTACACGAATAATCAAACTAACGTAACTTTTCGCTCGTTTGTAGCTAGAAGCTCTACCTTATACCAAAACGAAGCTTAAAACATCCTCTACAACAATATCTAGTTAGTTCATACCAAACTCAAACTCATATTTTCAGAAAATTAAGTTTAATAATCTGTTCAAAAATACCCTTTTAAAAATCATTTAAAACCAAATTTTCACCACATTTTAACATGATTTTACCACTATAATCATCCTAACACTACTACTTTCAATCATAGAACACTAAATCATCCTAGATGATCAAATCATAAAAACCCAACTAAAAATCTTCAACATGCAATCATCAAAATTAATATATATCAACATAAACACCTACATACAACAAGAATTTAAGAACAAAACACAAGATTTTTCACCAAAAATGGGTTTTATAAAAATGTTCTTGCATGCATGAAATTTTCATACCAATTTGTAGAGAATCAAGAGATTAAGATGGGTCTTTGATTAGAATTAAGAGATTTAATCTCAAAATCAAAATTTTTGGGGTGTTTGTTCTTGGTGGGTGGACGGACAAAGAAAGAAAAGAGGAGGGGAGAGGGATTTTTGCATGTGTTGTGGTTGTGTGCGTGTAAATGTGTTTGTTTTTCCATTTTATATGGGGAAAGTTTAGGGTAGTTTTTGCCAATTGTGATTCTTGTGGACCAAAATGCAAATACTTGGTTAAAAAGCGGGAAATGACTATTAGTCACTTTTGAAAATATTTACGGGTCTCGGGTTTCATAAAAATACTTCTCAAAACTTAAAACGCACACAAAATATGATATTATATAGTCCTGGCACGACTTAATACGACATTAAAATAAAAACGTCAAAATTAAACATCGACATGTCTAAAATAAAACGTAAAATTTCGGGCATCCGTTGATATCGTCATTACTAATAATCCTCGCAACTCGGCAAAACATAAAAATATAACTTCCAATCATTCATCCAATTCAAAACACCATTCGTCATAGCAATCAACCTCGTCAAAAATTTCAAAAATATATGTAAAAATATAATTAAATAATGACCACGGTTTTGGTTTGTCACATCCTACCCTCCTAAAAGAGAGCGACGTCCCGGCACTCAACCCGCCTCATACTCGCACTTTCTCACTTCTAGAGTTAACGTGACCTCTTATCCTCAAGAGATACTCACGTCTTTCACACCAATTCAACTCAATTCTTATGATATCACCATACCCACAATATTACTACACTTCCAACTTTCAAATCTACCTTCCATCATGATAATATTCCTTCCTTATTCATACACATAATGCATCACTTTCTCAGTTCCATTCGGTTGTATGGTGATCTTACGACTATGTAAATTCTCAAATTAAGATGTGCAATTATCATCGCCTAAAGATTTCATCTTCACTAGGTTCCATTTGTCCTCATGGTGATATATTAAAGATATCATCATCCCAAGTTCCAATTATATGTTGATGTGATTGAAACCAAATTCAATTACAATCGTTCAATTCATCCTTTCACTCTGTCCGTTACTTTCCGAAAATACGCAATATTCCTTCTTGACTCAATTCTTCTCACTTTCTATAAAGATCTCTATTAATCAAAAGTCAATCTCAGTCTGTGGGTTACATATAATATGTTCAAACTTTATTCAATATTCATACCTTATCACAGCGATTTCCAATATTCAAAATTACTCTGTCACTATTTCCCGAGGTTACACTCAAACTAATCACAATGAGATTATCAATGATTCTGACCAGTCACTTATATACCTCCTATACTCATCTTCCACTTTCATTCAATCTAGATGTCTTTATGTCCCGAGTGTAGTGATTGCTAGATCACTGAATTACGGTACTTTCCATAGTACATCATTACATCTTCCTCGTATCATATATGGTTTAAACAACTCCGTCAGTCTCATATATTTAAATCTGAAATGTATAATGGTCAGATCAATTCCTGATATCATAACCCATATCTTGGTTTCGGAACAAGATGTATTAATACTTCATCTTGTAAAATTCCTTCAATGCTACTTGCGACACTCTCAGCACTCATAGAATAATTAAACTCTCTTTGATCTGAAAAATTCATTCACCACTGGTCCTTGCATTCTTAACACACTCTCTGATATAATGGAATAAAAATTAGATAATCACAAACCGTTTTTGGTCCCACAAAAACATACATGTCAACTCTCTCATTTCTATTACCATTCTATTTCAAAATTCCCAACAATCTATTGATCTTGTCAGTATTCTTGTTCCATTAGTTTATCAATTCAATTCTAAATTTCTTTCCATTCCATCCATTCTGCTTATTGCTACCAATATTCCAAATATCTCAAGACCCAAGAGTCAATTCTTAATTACTTAAGAAATCTTATAAACCTTTTTTTTCCTTCTATTCCTAACTAAATACTCACTAGTCGATAGCGAAAGTATCCACACTCAACCTTCATAATCTGGAACACACTTCGTATTACAGAACTATAACATATCTCATCTTATAGTTTACTGATTATTATTTCCCAGTCATCATTAGGTAATCCTTAACTCCTTTCTTTTGAAATTCCCGAATGGCATTTATAAATAATTCCTTACTATCCTTCATACTTGATTCCATACAAGTAATACTTTACAATCCCAAAATAAATACCATAATGTCGAAGCTCATGATCATATAAATCCCGTTATACTTCTATATTCAGGTAAACACACTACTATTACTTTCCTTCCATTTGGTATTATCAAAATATCATCATCGCAGCTCTATAATTCATTCAAATTCCTCCAATACTAACTATACAGCACAGAACTTCAATCTATCCTCAGCGTTCGTAAACAACTTCCTTAACTACAAAAATCAGATCTCAAAACTACAACTTTGATGTATGAGTGGATTTCACACATTTAGTTCTTCTTTGTCAGCTTCATCATTGGTTCAATAATCAGTGAAAACCTCCCGATAAACCTCTAATAACACTCAGCTTACACAAAGGAATTGACAAGCTTCAGTCGGTTTCGTCGGTATCGACAAAGCCTCAATCGTTTCAATCAATTCAAGACTTTCACGATCACTTCAGCCATAGATCGCACATTCTAAAACATCTATATTACTCCAACTAAAATTGATATCCAAAGAATTTCACACACCATTCCTCCTTTCCTAACAATTTTCCAATCGTTATTAAATACTTTCCTTTCCTTCAATCATCTATTCATCACACTAAACATTCACAATCTGTAATGGATACCGATTTCTGGTGCTCAGTTTGTTCGACCTCACAGCAATCATATTATTCACAAAACATCCAGCTTCTTTACTTACTTCCATCATTACTTCTTTGATAACTTACCCTTCCAGTCAAATCCGATTATCCTTATTGTCTCATCTGCCAACCCTTACAATTAATCACATTACCATCCTCAATTTCCTGACAATGCCATATAACAAATATAAAATCAAATTACATAACTCCCATCACTAAGCTAACAAAAAGCTTCTTTTTCCCAAGATAATAGTGAACTCTACGATTTCGCAGAACAATCACAAAATACCCTTAAATACTAACTCATCTTCTCATTTCCTTTCGACTACTACTGGTAAAGCACACAGAAAATCTGATCTACTACAATTTCCTCCTACATACCTTCTCGTCATTGACCAATAAAATCTTCAAACAGAAATTCCACTGATTACTTCCTGAAATCAGTACTCAATGCTCAACAACATTCCAATTTAATTCTTTCCACCTTTATATATAATATCCTGTGACATTCATTCTTATCCCGGTTAACTTTCTCACAACTCTAGTTCAGTTAATTACGCGATACCTCTTAATTCCATAAGTTCAGAAGAAAAAAAATATTCCCTTAATATATATATAGTTACAATCCTTCCATCGGTTAATTTCACATTTCATCCACTTGCTAATTCTTGTTGATTTCTCGTCCTCAGGTCAATTAAGGTCTAACATCTTCAAATCTCAATATATTCTCAATAACACCTTCAGAATTTCAATACACCATCAATAACACATTCAGAATTTCAACACACAATCAATAACACTTTCAGAATTTCAATACACCATCAACAACCTCTTTAGAATTTCAATACACCATTAATGACACCTTTAGAATTTCAACACACTATTAATAACACCTTCAGAATTCCATTAGAATCCTAACTCAATGATTACCAGATATGAATATGCAAATAATAACATCTGAATCTCAAATCTTATCAGCATTTCCAAAATATAGGCTGTAACAGGAGCAACATTCCTTTCATATTGATTTTCCATTATCTGAATAATTCCTTTATTCAATCTCCTTTACCTAAATGAAAACATTTCATTACCACAGAAATACTAATTCTTATACCGCACTCCTTGTTATTCCTTTAGTAGCTCGACCTCCAGCTAGTCCGTACTTACGACAAGTAAATAGATAATTGATTAAGTGGTATAAAATATATGTGATCTACACATCATACTTCCTCCTGCTTACCCGATTTATAGTAATCGCATAAATACCATCTCTTCTTATCTTAGACTGTTAAAATCCAAGTTTACCTACGAGCGAAGCGGCAGCGGCGCCATTTTAATACTAAATTTTGAAAGGCAAATCTTTTTTATGTCTAATTTTTCGTTCCACAAATCGACTCGAATTGAAATCGGACTTGACGTAAGACTAATTTGTTCTTGGTAAAACGTAATTTTTGGTATTTTAAAACAAATATCTATTTAATATTAAAAACTTTTTAATCTAATTCAAAAATCTACTTTAAACTAATTTTAATAAAAAACTATTTTGAAAACTTAAACAAAATTTAAAACTAAATTTATGAGAAACTAAATTAAAATTAAAACTTTTAAATGAAAACTATTTTTATCTATTTTTAAACAAAACTAAAATTTATATTAACTCAAATTTAAACTAAATTTAAAAACATTTGAAATAAAATATTTTTTTATCTTTTTATTTTTTTTATAAAAATTGAATTAAAGAAAATTAATATAAAACTTTTTACTTAAAATAAATAAACTTAAAAGCTTGTATTTAAAACTAAGTAATAAATCTGACAGCTATAAATAAAAAACCTATATAAACTTAATGTTGCATAATTAAACACAAGAAAGGGTCTAGAGGAGTTGGTTATGGCTATTGGTTGCTGACGAGAGGTCAGGGGTTCGAATCCCCTGACAGACAATATTTTAAGCTAATTTTTTTGGGACAGAATAAAGAACCAACAGATCGATAGGATCTGTTAGCTTATAGCAGCATAAATCAACTCAAAACAAAGTAAAACAAATAAGCAAAAAGGAAACCCAATTAAACTTTTTATTCTAAAGAACAATAAGCAGTTAAGAAGACAAATAAGCAAACAGATAAAGATGAATAAGCAATAAGCATATAAGATGAAAAAATAAGCGAACCAAATAAGCAGAGCAAAATTCAATAAGCTAAACAGATTTACCAAAAACGCAGGCAAAATAAGCAATCACCAAAATAATCTAACACTAAACAGATTAAACACCTTAATAAACCTCAACTAATACAGATTCCAACCTAACAGATAAATCCTTAAAATAAAACAGATCCAAATCAAACAAAATCAAATTAATAAGCAGGTTAATAAACTTAACAATAAAATGAAAAAAGAAATAAAACCTTGAGACGATTTCCGTTGGGTCGAAGGATGGCGCTGAGCCACCTTGTGAACTGGAGCAACAAATCAAACACCACTGTTAATCATCTCGATTCCAACCCAAATAGCACTCGAACCAAACAGTAAACTTCTCGATCCAAACGAACCAAACAGCAATATTTGAACCGTAACCTTTTTTTATTTTCCAGTGGGGAAAATAATTTATCACTTTCTTCTTCTCTTTTTTTTAATCGAATATAAACCAACAGTAAAATTAACAAGAAGTAGTTTAAAGATGAATAAAAATTGCCAGAAATTTAAATGAGACTCAGAGTAATTAAAATAAACTTTTCATTAATTATAATAAAAATTACATTAACTGAAAATTAAAATTACATTAAACCTAAATCTAATTTTGTAGAAAATTAAATAAATAAAAAGTAAGTGCTCTTAAAATTACATATGAAGGGGGTTTTTATAGGCAAACCCCTCGAAAACCTTCTTGAATATTCTTGAGGAAGAAATCAATCCTGGCCATTAAACACTTCTTTTCTATATTCTCTCTCTAATCAACGGATGGAAATGCATCTTGAGCCACGGATTGCCAGGATGGCATTTTTTTGTGCTTCTTGTGTTTGTTGAGTGCTGAGGTGGAGGATCCTGATTGGATGGAGGGAATATGGAGAGGTTGTTTAACCAATCACAAAGGAGAAAGATGCCATGTAGGATTGGACCACCCATCATGGAGCTGCGAAAAACATGGGGTTTTAATTCCCCTTTGTGTGAATTAACTAATAAGGGTAAAACCCCCAAAAACTAGTGGGTAATTTTTGAGATATAGGAAATTAGGGTTTGGGGTTGGCTGTGTAAAAAATGGGAGAGAAAGAGTTGGGTAAAACTCTTTGTTATTATCGAAAGGCAGTAATGGGAGAGGGTAAATTATTTATTTTAAGTGTGTGTGGGAGAAAGTAGTTATACATGTGTGTTATAAATGTATGGCAGGGTGAGTATTGTTGACTGTGCACTTTGACCAAGTAAAAACTTTTCTTAGTTTGTTCAATCTTGTAACCGTCCCATGTTTTGGGCTTGGCCCAATTTGTAGAAAAAAGTTCCATCCGTCACATATATGGGATTGTATTGGGCCTTAAGCAAATCATAACTTTCAAATGGGCTTTTGGACTTATAACATTTATCAAACAACTTTTAACTTCCAAATGGGCTTTTGAGCCCATTAATCCGAATGTGGGACCCACTTGGCCCAAAATCTTCGTAAAAATTAAATCCCCGAACAAAACGACTTGATCTTTGGCATTTTGGTCTTTTCTTCAAATCATATTGATTTTGTCGGGTTTCATAATCTTCGGCACACTTTTGGTCTTTTGACGTTGTCTTCGTCTCTTTCTTGGACTTTTCTTCAACATTTGACCGTGAAATCCCGTGTTTTCTTTCCTTTTGATTATTTGTACCTATTTCACTCAAAAACACAAAATCACGCGTAATTCCGACTTTTACGACATTAAACACATTATTAGGTCTTGTTTTTCCTTGATTTTAGTGGCAAAAGGATAAGTGTTTACACACTTATTACCTTCTGTTGGAGGAAATAAATTTCCTATTCCTTACTGTCATTCACAACAATACGGTTCCTTTACCCTTTTCTGCCACACTCAATTCCAAATCAGGATCAATCCTTAAATTACTATCTCTTTTCGTCTAGTTGAACATTCCTAAATGACAATAGATATACCGAATATCCATCAACTACTCGAACTTATCCATATAGTTGCACCTTTCCAATTACCATTAGTATTCATACGACATCCTTCACCGCATCTCTTCTCATAACTAGGAATCTAACACACATACATCCTTTTAAATCTTGCAGAATAGCAGCAGCATCTCCAACTGGATCAGCAACATCTTCAATCTCAGCACCTCGTCTCTTCGCATCCCAGCTTCAAACAATCTAACAACTATTCCCACGATCATATAGTCTACCCTAATGGTTGTTAGCAACCTTTGGAGACATATTTCAAGATACTCAGTCACACAGGAATCCCTGCTAATGACAGAAACATAACTCACTCAACTCTTTCTATGCGATAACAGTAAAAAGAAACTTAATAAGTATACACATCGAGATAGAAAGAATAGGATCTTTTCATCAAGATATATCATGAATACTACATGCGCCAACAACACAATACTACCTCAATTCCACAATCATCTCACAAAAGAGAAAATAACAAAACACATCAAATACTAAAGGGTAATAGTAGATTTCATCCATAAATCCGAGAAAATCGCAACAAAATCTTGTCACCAAAGTCACTTACCCTTATCATCCTAAACAACAACAATAATATTCCATCACAATACTACCTCACAACATCTAAATAATCCAAATACAACACAACAATACATAAACTGAAATGCAACAAAGATCCATCACTACATCACTCCATAGGATGTGGTCCATCATTTTTTTAACTTGGCTCGTCCCTGCTTCATCTTCATTTGGTCCTAACTTGCAGCATCTCCCTTTTGGATCAAAACACGGCGGATTCTAGAATCCATACCTCTAATGCGCTCCTTGACACGGCTGATCTATCATATAATGTGAATCAGCATACGCCTCACTATCCTGAAACTTCCAATGCGGTCCAAGATACGACCCAAGATGAGCTACATATTCACTTAACCTACGAAGCCGATCTATCTCTTTCTGATACTTCTCAAAATCAGTCCCATAACTTCTCACTTCAGCTCTAACCTTAGTTCTTCCAACTTCACTCTCAGTCCTATAATTATCAATATCAGATTCTATAACATTTTTCTTATCATCCGTATCATCCTCATAATCTAACCATCCACCTGAAGTCTTATGATCACCTACTCGCTGATACTGCAAACTCCGTTGACCTACAACAAATCCCCCCGTATTGACGTAATATGGTATGTCAGACATTTTTTGAAACCACAGAAAAATCAAAGGTACATAAGGTCATTATTAAAAAATATATATGCAATGCATGGTCATGCAAATGAAAATGATTTACGTATGCCAAATATATATATATATATATGCGATGCAATGCAATGCAATGCAAATGATAATTATACAATACTCATAAAAAAGAAATTATGATGAAAGCACTCCACGTCCTTTCATTAATGCCAATACCTTATCGTAGTATTTACTTAATAAATACTCAGGAATTCATAACAATTTTGAGGGATACATCTACAATAACAAAGCATAACAAAAATAAATAATCTTACTGGAGCCTTGCAGAGAAGTTGCGTTGCTTTTATAAAATACTTTCGACACCAAAGTTATAGTTTAGTACATTTTCAAAAATCGACCTAATTCGCTATAACTAAAAAGCTCTGATACCAATCTCTAACACCCCCAATTTACATTGCGCAGCGGAAATACACAATTGGGTGTTATTTACAAACTTCATTTTACAACACTCTTTATACGACCTAAAATCAGTAGATTTAGGATAAATATTGAAATAATTTAAATCTGTGTCTAAAACCTTCAATCCCAAGTAAAAATCAGTTTAAAAATATATCAGAGTATCGTACAGGTTCCCCTAGGATCTTAACAAATCGATAACCTTTTACCAAAATATTTGACCATATACTATATGTTTATGACAAATGGGAAAGAAATCTGTTTTAGACCAAATTACTACAAAAGCAATTCCGCAATCCTTCTCCAGCAAGCTCCGTAACTCAACAACTTCAAGTACTTGAAATACATGCTTAAAATCATCAACACAAAGGTTGAGCAAGTCTATAGATTTATCAAAACATAGTTGAACACATCGTAAAAATCATTCACAATTGTTTAATAGCATTGTGGCCATACAATCTATTAATCAGGCATATCATCTTATAGCAATAGCTAATGAATTGTATTAAGCTCATGACACCGACCTCTTAACTTAATCACCCACGCCAAATGCCAGCATGACTAGAAAAATTACCAGTGCCCCTACTAGGGTATCAATTGCAAGAATACCAGTTCTCATTCTCGTAAATTTATCCTTCCCAGAGGTTACGCAGCGTAATGCCCTGGTCTCAGATAGGGTTGGTCAGCCCAATAGTACTATTATTAGAATAAGCGGCTATTCCCAACTCACAACATCAAGTCAGAAGATATTTAACGGCTCATGAATTTAGGGACTTTTGCAATTTAGGTACTTATACAATTCAAATCAACAAAGGCAACATTCGGGTCCAACAATTACTCATGACAAGTGTTCATTTTACTTCAAATAGCATGTATCCCCCTCGCGGGTTTTAAAATCATTAAAACAAGCAGAAAGCGAGGCTATAGACTCACCTGAAGTATTAACAATAGTATAACGACTTTCAACGATTGAGGATGCCCTGCGAACACGAAATTCACAATCTATCAAAACAAAACGCGTGCCATTAATAATTCATCCAAATAATATTTCATACTTAATAAAATGAAATAAATATCTCAAAGTCAAAATAAAACTCACACCATACTCATATTAATAAATCCTTCTTACGTACACTTTTATACTTTTATTCTTTCAAAAACTGTCGATAAATATATGTTAATAGTCCAGACTGTTTTTCTTACTTAAACACGTCAATAGCTTATGATACTAATCAGAGACTTCACTTACTATATATAGAAGTGCCTCCCAAAAGTTGGTTAAAATATTATACTTTTAAAGTTCCCTGCCCGACTCATCTTCGAATTACAAAAACCGGACAGTTTTACGTCAGCAATTCATATAGTCTTTTTAACTCATTTATTTTTCTCCGTTTACAAAACCGACACTCGACTTTGAAAATAAACTCAACATCCTCATACTTAACACTTAACATTAGTCCATGACATATTTCAAAATCCATTTTATAGTCCCCGAGATTCGATCCAAATATCGACAACAATTATATATTGTGACGATACTCGTCTCCCGGTACACGAATAATCAAACTAACGTAACTTTTCGCTCGTTTGGAGCTAGAAGCTCTACCTTATACCAAAACGAAGCTTAAAACATCCTCTACAACAATATCTAGTTAGTTCATACCAAACTCAAACTCATATTTTTAGAAAATTAAGTTTAATAATCTGTTCAAAAATACCCTTTTAAAAATCATTCAAAACCAATTTTTCACCACATTTTAACATCATTTTTACCACTATAATCATCCTAACACTACTACTTTCAATCATAACACACTAAATCATCCTAGATGATCAAATCATAAAAACCCAACTAAAAATCTTCAACATGCAATCATCAAAATTAATATATATCAACATAAACACCTACATACAACAAGAATTTAAGATCAAAACACAAGATTTTTCACCAAAATTAGGTTTTATAAAAATGTTCTTGCATGTATGAAATTTTCATACCAATGTGTAGAGAATCAAGAGATTAAGATTGGTCTTTGATTAGAATTAAGAGATTTAATCTCAAAATCAAAATTTTTGGGGTGTTTGTTCTTGGTGGGTGGACGGACAAAGAAAGAAAAGAGGAGGGGAGAGAGATATTTGCATGTGTTGTGGTTGTGTGTGTGTAAATGTGTTTGTTTTTCCATTTTATATGGGGAAATTTTAGGGTAGTTTTTGCCAATTGTGATTCTTGTGGACCAAAATGCAAATACTTGGTTAAAAAGCAGGAAATGAATATCAGTCACTTCTGAAAATATTTACGGGTCTCGGGTTTTATAACAATACTTCTCAAAACTTAAAACGCACACAAAATATGATATTATATAGTCCCGGCACGACTTAATACGACATTAAAATAAAAACGTCAAAATATTAAACATCGACATGTCTAAAATAAAACATAAAATTTCGGGCATCCGTTGATATCGTCATTACTAATAATCCTCGCAACTCGTCAAAACATAAAAATATAACTTCCAATCATTCATCTAACTCAAATCACCAATCGTCATAACAATCAACCTCGTCAAAAATTTCAAAAATATACGTAAAAATATAATTAAATAATGACCACGGTTTTGGATTGTCACACAAGTGGCCTGAAATAGATCGATACATGGCGCAGTTTCCACTGTTGTCGATGTAACACCCCCAAATTTGTACAACTCAGTACATCGGAAGACTCGTTGGTGTTACGGGATAGCACATTACTCACATCATAGACAACGCATAAAAATCGCGTCGCTTGATAATAAAAGCATTTCCATTCATAAATATCAAAGTTACATCGGTCCCAAGTCATATTATTTCATACAAAGTTTTACAAAGTATTTGAATGGAAAATATAGTTTAGGTGCGGGCCATGAATTCTTGTCGTCTTCCCGAGAATTACCTTCAAGTACCTGAGATAAAACATGTTAAAAGAAAAGGGTCAGCGATAACGCCGAGTGAATTCATAGAGTTTAATAAAATCCATCAATATAATATCAGTATAAAATTATTACTGAAAATCATTTTGTACAAATCATTTTAATAGGCCATAAAATAGCCAAAGTCGTTTTATACAAATCCTTATCGAAAATCATAATATAGGCATTTGCCTTAAAAATCATTATACGAGCCAATGTCGCAAAAATATCATACAATACGTCTTATAACGTTGTATGAAAATAAAAACCGTTATATGAATATGGTTATGAAAAAACAAAACACGAACATAATATCAATAGTATGACCCTGTATTGCTAGTCAGGCAATACATCGTAATTCGTAGCGTCTATTAGTATTTTGTTAGTTTGGATTATTATAAGCCGCATGACATTGTTACCTTACTAAACCAACAACGGGTAGCTAACCCGATACCAATTTTGCCCATCTAAAGTAGCGTGTCGTCACAAAGGTCACGCTATGGAAATCTTCTCATACATAAATTCGCTTACCAATCAATGTGGCACGACGGGGATCAACCGTCAAGGCGCGAACTGGGGTGATCGTCCCCAAATAGTACTATTAAATGCATAAGCGTCTACCAAATCCCGGTAGTTCACAATTCATGCTAATGGGACTTTTAGTGATATATCCTAACTTTAATAATCCATTTAATTTCATCTATCGGGTCCTTTAATCATTTATCGGGTCATACAATCGGGTCATTCAATCATTCGGGTCCAAAATCAATAAACAAACAGTCGGGACAAATGGTGTCCTATTTAATAAAAACTATCATGTTATCTCCCTCGCGGGTTTATAAAAACATTTAAAAGAGTGCGAGGCTATGAACTCACGTTTATGTGGGAAGGCGGGTTATCGGCAATTCGGACGTACGGTGCGTGCTTCTATCACGGAAACCTAGACAAATAATAATCGGTCTTAGACTCATGTCCAATGACTTCATAAAAATAACAATTATGTATACATATGATGATTATATATATATGATGATCAAGTGGGTTTACATATTCTCGTTTACTCATTTTAGTGTTATATGTCGATAACTTTTATACTAGTTTACTAGTTTCACCTATTTTCGTGTTTTAAGTCCAATAAACTTATTATAAGTTCTTTAACTTGTTTTAATCCCTTTTATACCTATATTATCAGTATGTATACTTTCCATGTTGGGCCCAAATGGGTTAAGCCCAATAAGTTCTTTTTACAAGTTTTTATCTTATTTAGTCCAATTATTAGTCCAATATGCTTAATTAGCTCGTAAATGTCCGTATTTCTTATAGTTAGGGTTTTATCGGTTTTTACTTGTATTAGATACTTATATATCAGTATATATGACTTTTATAAACTTTACATTAGACGGGTTTGGTCGTCTAAGTTTTATTTGGCGAAAAACGTTAATTTTACGGCGATAACCGAAAAAGTCGTAAAAATCAAGTTTATAGTTTTTATTACTTATAAATATTATTTCACCACCATTTATATAATTTATCCATTTAATTAACCTTTTATTTATTTATATAAATAAGTTTTATAAGTTAGTGGGTTTTTATTCTTACAATTTATATATTAAAATGTGAGTGCTTATATAATAATAATAAACATTATTTCCAAAAATCTGATTTTTATCTTCATGTTTACCATTTTTACCATATCTAGAGTTCTATAATGAATTAGAAGCTCATTTTTTGGTGACATGTTCTTCATATTATTTGCTACATTTAACTTAGTTATAGCTACTGCCCATTTTAAGTTTATAATGCCTTAACAGTCCCTACAAAACTGCTTATTCAGATTAGACCACCTAACTTGTTTTGATCATATCTCACTCATTATTTTGATTCCATTGCATGAACAACTCTCACATGTGTACAAGACATATAGCTTACTGTAAATGGATTCTACTTCATCATTTTATCAGTCCATGACCTGTTTATTTACTGTTTTATACAGCCATTACTTTTAAGCAAGATTTTAGCCTTGTTCTTTATAGTTTTTCACCTTTTTAATCATATTTATCAACACCAAATCCCCACATAACATTTCTATCATCATATAATCATCATATACATATAAAATAGGAAATAAAATACATGTTTACATAATCAAATTAACAAGACGATGAGGAGGACAATCTTTATACCACCATGATGATGTAGGTTGATCAAAACATGGATTTTGATGGAGAAACTTGTGATGCACCAAGACCATCTTCAAGACCACCATTCTTCATAAACACCTTGTGGAAAATCAGCCTTAGTACTCCATGGAAACTCCTCCTTGGATGTTATAAGCACCACCAATCAATAGGGTTTCAAAGGGGCTTCAACATATGTGTAAATAACACATGATTTTGTGGTAGAATCAAGATCAAATTGGGTGTTTTTGGGGTGGATATGGACGTTACAAAAGGGAAGGGAGTAGAGATTTTAGGTGGTTTTTGCATGTAAGAAATAAGAGCAAGTGGTTTGTGTTTGTGGTTTTGTGAAGTTGGTAGCTTACTTTGTAAGCTTATGCTTACAAGTGTAAGTAGTAAGCTACCATCTTGACACATCAAGGGATGTGTTGCTATATTAGGCCGGTTTTGAGTGGGGTGGGACAAGTGTCCCACTTGTCTCATCCCCATTTATTTACGGGTACTCCTCGATTCTAGTTTTCTCGATTTGCGTGCCCTCGGGTCGTTTTACGAAAAACGTTTTTATAAATTATGAATCAACGTCACAAAACGAATCTAATAAAAATTGTCTCATCAAAACGGAGTTCGAAAATGTAAATACGTAATCCTAAGGTTTCCGGTTTAGTCGTAAAGGACGTTAAAATAAAATCGTAAGTCCTAATCTCTTCTCGTTAATTTGTGAGTTTATGAACCAACACAAATTTAAAACTCCAAAATAATATTCACGGGTAAATTTATTTTCTGAATTGTCAGACTGTCACCAAAGACGGTGTATGTAAACGTAAGCACGTAACGTTGAATCCTCCGGTTTAGACGTAGTCGACGCTACTTCAAGACGTAAATCCAAATTTCTTCCCAAAAATAAGTCAGTTCATATTGTAACATTAAAATAATGTTTTTAAATAATATTCGAGAATAAAATATCAACTATAAATTGACGGATTGTCACAGCATTTACCCCTAAACAGGATCTTTGTCCTCAAAGATCATCTTACCTTACTACTCGCTTCTTATAGAGTTAAAGCCATGTGGGTATTTCCTCCACATCTGATCTCTTCTCACAAGTGCAATTCATTACAATACGCGAGTTTCATCAAACATAACTACGGGAATAAGATCAGGCTTAATGTTGACTTACTTTCTCTATCCATGATGTTCACGGGTTTTTGATGAATGCAACCTTTTGCCGATCTAAGCTCTACTAAGAATAATCAGATTCTCACTTGATAGATATTCCATCAAGTTCGATATATGAAACATCATTCACGCAGTCTTTGAAGTCCTAGGGTAGATCCAGCTTATATGCCTTTCAAACCAATCTTTTTACATCATCTCAATGGTCCCATACAACGGGGACTTATAACCCATGATTTGTCAGATCATGAATTCGTTCTTCCAAGGTTAAAAATTGTGGCACAACTTCGCTACCCATTTGGCACTTCAAGATCTACATTTCACATTCACATAACCTCTTGCCCACTACATGCTGTCAATAATCAGATCCTAATTTCAACAATCATTTCAGGTGTCGCGGGTCGGGTATTCAGTAAGGTTAGGTTCGCCATCATAGGAAACCTTAAACCTAAAAGACATGTCCAACTCACAATGGGTGTATGTCGGATGTCTTTATCTCAACTCTTGCTTACAGATGCTCTAAGATTTAGATCCTAACAATATTCGATCTTAATCCTAACAAGATGATTATCAATGATAATCTTTCCAAAGGAAAACGATTATACGGTCTATTACCAAAGGTCAATCATTCAAACATAAAACAGCACTTATATTACTTTGTATCGTTACTTTACCTCGTCCCTTCGATTTGGGGTGGTAAACAGTACTCTCATCAAGGTTCGTTCTCAATGATTTCTGAGCAAATCTCTAGAAGTTCGATGTGAAGCGAGGATCTTGATAAATGTTTGATACAGGCACACTATGTTTACATAACTCTTTTGCATTTATCATTAACTGGAATGATATTAGCAGATTTGGTCAGTCTGTCGACGATGACCCAAATCGAATCAAATTCAGATGATGACCTTTGCAATAGCTAAACGTTTACTAATGTATGAGGCGATGTCTGCCTTCCTAATTCGTCATCAGTACAACTTCTTTAGACAAAGATACTTTTAGTCAAAAATGACATACATATAATACTTATACTTACAATTTCCAACAAAACTATATCTCACAATCTCCATATTTAGGCAACCACAAGTGGCCTTTAAAGCATTTAACGCTATCGGCTTCTCAATTTTAATGGTTCACATTATCCGCCAACCCCTTTTTATTATTTATATTATCCTTCTTACAAACATCGTTTATTTTTATATTGCTCGGCAATTTATTTTGCACCTTCATTATTAAGAAATATATCCTAATTGGTTCTTTATCCTTTTTATATAATATGTCAGTATCTATATTCACTTCTCATGATGATGTAATTATCGTAACCGTATTTATTCAAAATTGTTTCTTCATATCTTCTATGTTTCAGTTTCGTCTTTACTATTATCTTTATCTGTTTTACTCAATCCGTCGTCTAAAGCGTCGATAATTATTATAATTAATTAAATAATTATTATTCAATTTTTATGAAATGTAAACGTAAAGGTTTTAAATTTCTTAGTTCCACCAATTATATAAAATGTTCAAAATAAATTTGAATTTAATTAACACGATTTTTGTTGATTTATCAAAAATAATTAATAAGATTCGTAAATGTTTGAAAAATCTTTGGTTATACTTTGGTCAAAGTTTTCTTAGTTGAAAAGCAAAAATTGTCGTTTTAAGTTTTCAGGTTATGGTATAAGTGGTTTTACTCAATCCTTCTTAAGTTATCTTGAGGTATACACAAACATTTACCCCTAAACAGAAGTTTAGTTAAATGGTTTGTGTATAAGGGAATAATCCCTTAAAATTCCTTTTGTTAAAACATTTGTCAAAATATATTTGCACTTTCTTTTTAGTATAACTCAAAGTCTTAAATGACTTCTAAATTTTGAAGAGTCAATTTATATTCCATTATCTATTAATCACACGGTTAAATCATGCAAAGTATTAAGTCTTAAGTCTTATGTTAAATATTCAAGGTACAAGTTTTAATTGTTCGGCCAATTCAGGGCAATCTATAATTAATTATTAACTCATTCTTATTCTTATAAACAAACTTATAGTCCTTAATGATCACGAGCATGAATTTATCAAATTACAGCCTATACACGTGATTCACCAAATTTATGAATGCTACATGTGCATCGGTCAATCCAAACGACATCACGTAAAACTCATAATGTTCATCACAAGTTCGGGATGTGATGATTGGAATAGATAATCTTCTTCGCAGATGCGAAGTTGATAATAACCATGCCATGGATCAAATCTTTAAAACATACGCTAGAACCTTGTAAATGATCGAACAAATCTTCCATTTCGAGTTATGGATATCGTTTTCGATTGTCAATTTACTCAGTCACAGTAATCTATAAATATAAGGAATGATAACACCATAGCTCTTCATGATGACAGGCTTGGTATAATAAAATCTTTCTCCGACAACTCTCTCAGTTGTACGGTAATTCCTTTAATTTAGATGGTGCTGACGTACAGTGCACACGCCACAGGTGCAGCACCGGGAATATAATCAATACCAATTTCAACTTGCCTTAATGGCAAAAAGTCTAGGTAATTTACCAATAAATACCTCCTAAAGTTCCAGATAACGGAAATATCTTTTAATAAATTTGTATTAACTTCTTCTAGATTACAATGTCTATGACTAATTCACAATCATTCACAATATAATTTTAAGTCTAAATACAGGATATCGTCATCCACCAAGAATTATTTAGATCACTTTTGATAATCAACATCTTATCGTTTAGAGGAATTCTACTCGAGTTCCCATCAATTAAGACAATATCGTCATGTCATAATCAATCAATCCATTCTACTGGCACTATCAACTTTTCAGTTTTATTGCCGTCGATAAGACGTGAACTTCTCAAAAGACTAATAATAATTCAGAATCCTTCACAAATTCAGGGATATCAGGATACATAACTAACCTTAAAAGAGTAAGGTCAACGCAAAATCTACGCGATAGAATTTCAAATCAGATACAGACGAAAACATTTAATGAATATGAATATATCCCATGTTTTCATAATTTGAGTACGCATTCGAAAGCTCCTCAGATCGTTACCCAGGTCATTCAAATGAAATCAAATCATAAGAAATGATAAGAACGTCGATACATCCAGTCGGGTATCAACACTCGGTAATCAAATACTTTCCTAAGAATCTCACTACGGGAGAATTGGACAAGAAAGAATTGTCAATTGTCAAATAAGACAAATTCCACAGATGAGTAAATTCGACTCAGAAGAATAGATGCTACAGGCACATATGTAGGTGTCCCTAACATTATGTCCTTATTTTTCACTTTTTGCAGATCTCATAAAATTTAATCTTTCACAATCTTTAAAGAAAATGTAGTGTTTATTAATCAGTTTTATGGTGACTACTAATCAGTCTTGCATGGTCCATTCCAAATTGTATGTAGGCGCGCAACTATATACAATTTCAAGACTAACGATGCAATACTCAGTTCGTCAAAATTTTATCATCATGCTTATAATAAAAACATTTTCATGCTTAATTCTTAAATAAGAATCAAAAATATATTTACAAAGATTTTCTTTGTTATGGAAATAATTAAGTTTCCAAAGCGTCTTACAAACAACTTCATTTTGATATCAATCACTTATAAATCTTACTTTGAATAATCCTTATTGTGATGAAAATTAAATTTTCTCAAAGGATACCGTTTTAACTTTATAAAAACAATGTGTGATCTGCAGAAAAGTGATGAAGGCTTGTTCACCAAGAATTAACTACGATATGATAGGAAATGAGCTTAGCCAAATAATCACGAGGTTCATGACCTCGATGGCACTCACGAAGAATAATTTACAACGTAACCCAATTCAAGATGAGTACTTGTTCAATGGTTGCATCACTAATGCGAACATTAGGATGAAGCAATAAAGGATAGATAACATCGATACATGTAGAATTTAGCGATCAAAGGTAGTCTTTTCATTAATCACAAACAAGTCAAAATTGTACCGTAACACATTACGTGTCACTATGTCATACAATTCTCAGAACTCATCCTACCAACTGATATCTCAGTTAAGTTAGGGATTTTTTTAAAAGATACCATAATGAATACTAATCTAAAAGAGTCATTAGGTGTCCTACCTGTCCCAGAAGATCCATCGGTCCCAATTTCAGAAGAAGGTTTCTTCAATTTATTTGTTGGACACTGGGCATCCTCATCATTGGACAATGGCCTAGGAACAATACTTAACACGAATCAACAATCAATTAAAACCTTATAATTCAATCACAAAACTTAACGACTTTATTATTAATCTCATATTCCATATGGGTTAAATTTTACTTTATTCAAGTTTCAACCAATTTATACTCAATGCGATATTCTACCTCATTCTCCAATACTTTCAGTCTTATTTATAAACCTTAAAAGGGCAATAAAAGCTTGATATGATCAACACTTAATTTTTAATCCTATATCTCTTACAAAAACAATTATCAAATGAGTCACTAGTATGAGATGACTCATACATTCAATTAGACTTCTCGGAAAGGTATTAGTGGCATGAGGCTTTTGGGTACTGGTTCCAATGACAGCCTCAAGTGCAACATTTACCCTTTCGATTTCAATTTAAGAATTGGATGACAACGAATCAGATGACATCTTTCTAGGTGATAACGTTTTGTCAAACTCCACTCTATAAGGAAAGATCGTCATGACATCGATATCAGATTTAATCTCGCCATTTCTTCTTTCAATATCACAATCAACTAATATCTACATTTCTACGAATATTAACCATTTGTTGGGATCATAAATATCCACAACTTGGTTTAGATCTAGGATAGCTAGAATTCCTACGAGAATAGCTTTGATTAATTTACTAGGGGAGTTAGGGTTTCTTGTGACAATCTACGTCGTATAAATACCTCGTATAAATATCAAAATAATCATCAAAACAATCATGTAATCAAATTACATCATATATATATATATAATCCAAGTTATATACATATATTAAAATAACACTTCTCAGTCTGGCCTTGTCGGTAACTCGGGAATTCTTCAGCACCGTTATAGTCAAAAGATTTTTAGACATTTTTAGAAAAATGTTTAGTTAAAAGATTTTGAAAAGTTTTATTCAAAACCTTAGTTTTAAAAATCTTTCGTTCTCTATAACGAGAGCTCTGGTACCAAACTGTAACACTCCCAAATTTGTACAACTCAGTACAGCGGAAGACTCGTTGGTGTTACGGGATAGCACATTACTCACATCATAGACAACGCATAAAAATCGCGTCGTTTGATAATAAAAGCATTTCCATTCATAAATATCAAAGTTACATCGGTCCCAAGTCATATTATTTCATACAAAGTTTTACAAAGTATTTGAATGGAAAATATAGTTTAGGTGCGGGCTATGAATTCTTGTCGTCTTCCCGAGAATTACCTTCAAGTACCTGAGATAAAACATGTTAAAAGAAAAGGGTCAGCGATAACGCCGAGTGAATTCATAGAGTTTAATAAAATCCATCAATATAATATCAGTATAAAATTGTTACTGAAAATCATTTTGTACAAATCATTTTAATAGGCCATAAAATAGCCAAAGTCGTTTTATACAAATCCTTATCGAAAATCATAATATAGGCATTTGCCTTAAAAATCATTATACGAGCCAATGTCGCAAAAATATCATACAATACGTCTTATAACGTTGTATGAAAATAAAAACCGTTATATGAATATGGTTATGAAAAACCAAAACACGAACATAATATCAATAGTATGACCCTGTATTGCTAGTCAGGCAATACATCGTAATTCGGAGCGTCTATTAGTATTTCGTTAGTTTGGATTATTATAAGCCGCATGACATTGTTACCTTACTAAACCAACAACGGGTAGCTAACCCGATACCAATTTTGCCCATCTAAAGTAGCGTGTCGTCACAAAGGTCACGCTATGGAAATCTTCTCATACATAAATTCGCTTACCAATCAATGTAGCACGACGGGGATCAACCGTCAAGGCGCGAACTGGGGTGATCGTCCCCAAATAGTACTATTAAATGCATAAGCGTCTACCAAATCCCGGTAGTTCACAATTCATGCTAATGGGACTTTTAGTGACATATCCTAACTTTAATAATCCATTTAATTTCATCTATCGGGTCCTTTAATCATTTATCGGGTCATACAATCGGGTCATTCAATCATTCGGGTCCAAAATCAATAAACAAACAGTCGGGACAAATGGTGTCCTATTTAATAAAAACTATCATGTTATCTCCCTCGCGGGTTTATAAAAACATTTAAAAGAGTGCGAGGCTATGAACTCACGTTGATGTGGGAAGGCGGGTTATCGGCAATTCGGACGTACGGTGCGTGCTTCTATCACGGAAACCTAGACAAATAATAATCGGTCTTAGACTCATGTCCAATGACTTCATAAAAATAACAATTATGTATACATATGATGATTATATATATATGATGATCAAGTGGGTTTACATATTCTCGTTTACTCATTTTAGTGTTATATGTCGATAACTTTTATACTAGTTTACTAGTTTCACCTATTTTCGTGTTTTAAGTCCAATAAACTTATTATAAGTTCTTTAACTTGTTTTAATCCCTTTTATACCTATATTATCAGTATGTATACTTTCCATGTTGGGCCCAAATGGGTTAAACCCAATAAGTTCTTTTTACAAGTTTTTATCTTATTTAGTCCAATTATTAGTCCAATATGCTTAATTAGCTCGTAAATGTCCGTATTTCTTATAGTTCGGGTTTTATCGGTTTTTACTTGTATTAGATACTTATATATCAGTATATGACTTTTATAAACTTTACATTAGACGGGTTTGGTCGTCTAAGTTTTATTTGGCGAAAAACGTTAATTTTACGGCGATAACCGAAAAAGTCGTAAAAATCAAGTTTATAGTTTTTATTACTTATAAATATTATTTCACCACTATTTATATAATTTATCCATTGAATTAACCTTTTATGTATTTATATAAATAAGTTTTATAAGTTAGTGGGTTTTTATTCTTACATTTTATACATTAAAATGTGAGTGCTTATATAATAATAATAAACATTATTTTCAAAAATCTGATTTTTATCTTCAAGTTTACCATTTTTACCATATCTAGAGTTCTATAATGAATTAGAATCTCATTTTTGGTGACATGTTCTTCATATTATGTGCTACATTTAACTTAGTTATAGCTACTGCCCATTTTAAGTTTATCATGCCTTAACAGTCCCTACAAAACTGCTTATTCAGATTAGACCACCTAACTTGTTTTGATCATATCTCACTTATTATTTTGATTCCATTGCATGACCAACTCTCACATGTGTACAAGACATATAACTTACTGTAAATGGATTCTAATTCATCATTTTATCAGTCCATGACCTGTTTCTTTACTGTTTTATACAGCCATCACTTTTAAGCAAGATTTTAGCCTTGTTCTTTATAGTTTTTCACCTTTTTAATCATATTTATCAACACCAAATCCCCACATAACATTTTTATCATCATATAATCATCATATACATATACAATAGGAAATAAAATACATGTTTACATAATCAAATTAACAAGAAGATGAGGAGGACAATCTTTATACCACCATGATGATGTAGGTTGATCAAAACATGGATTTTGATGGAGAAACTTGTGATGCACCAAGACCATCTTCAAGATCACCATTCTTCATAAACACCTTGTGGAAAATCAGCCTTAGTACTCCATGGAAACTCCTCCTTGGATGTTATAAGCACCACCAATCAATAGGGTTTCAAAGGGGCTTCAACATATGTGTAAATAACACATGATTTTGTGGTAGAATCAAGATCAAATTGGGTGTTTTTGGGGTGGATATGGACGGCACAAAAGGGAAGGGAGGAGAGAGTTTAGGTGGTTTTTGTATGTAAGAAATAAGAGCAAGTGGTTTGTGTTTGTGGTTTTGTGAAGTTGGTAGCTTACTTTGTAAGCTTATGCTTACAAGTGTAAGTAGTAAGCTACCATCTTGACACATCAAGGGATGTGTTGCTATATTTGGCCGGTTTTTAGTGGGGTGGGACAAGTTTCCCACTTGTCTCATCCCCATTTATTTACGGGTACTCCTCGATTCTAGTTTTTTTGATTTGCGTGTCCTCGGGTCGTTTTACGAAAAACGTTTTTATAAATTATGAATCAACGTCACAAAACGAATCCAATAAAAATTGTCTCATCAAAACGGAGTTCGAAAATGTAAATACGTAATCCTAAGGTTTCCGGTTTAGTCGTAAAGGACGTTAAAATAAAATCGTAAGTCCTAATCTCTTCTCGTAAATTTGTGAGTTTATGAACCAACACAAATTTAAAACTCCAAAATAATATTCACGGATAAATTTATTTTCTGAATTGTCAGACTGTCACCAAAGACGGTGTATGTAAACGTAAGCACGTAACGTTGAATCCTCCGGTTTAGACGTAGTCGACGCTACTTCAAGACGTAAATCTAAATTTCTTCCCAAAAATAAGTGAGTTCATATTGTAACATTAAAATAATGTTTTTAAATAATATTCGAGAATAAAATATCAACTACAAATTGACGGATTGTCACAGTCGACCCCAGATAGACCCGATGCTACGTGCCAGATTTTTTAACAGAAGGTGAAGGAGTATGTGGCCTTTTTGAAGGAGTCTAAACTTTTCAGGTCTATCACAAGAGGTATGTTTTGATTTTTTACAGTTACTTTTCACTTTGTTAAGAAGATTATTCAATCCTTAAATGTGTTTTGTGTTTAGCTCGCAATTCTGTACACCATCGAGTTCGAAAAACGTTGCCTTTCGCATTGTCACACCCTTTAGTGGCTGCATGAAAAAGATAAAATAGTAGACCCAGCCCAGCTGGATGAATTTATTTCCGCAGAACTGCCAGACCCTGATTCTGACCATAAGACATTTGCGATTGTCTTGGAGCTAATGCTACACGGGCCATGTGGCGCAGCAAACATGAATTCGCCGTGCATGCAGGATGGCATATGCACCAAAAACTTCCCAAAGAAATACAACGATCACACTTTTTTTGACGAGGCTGGGTATGTTCATTATCGCCGCCGAGACAGCGGCGTACGTGTTACAAAAAGAGGTTACGAGCTCGACGACAGTAATGTTGTCACATATAACAGGACCCTTTCACTGATCTTCAACGCACATATAAATGTAGAGTACTGTGGGTGGAGCATGCTAATCAAGTATCTTTTCAAGTATATATCAAAAGGCCCCGATCGGATATTCGCCAAAGTTACCAGACTGGTTGGCGAGGCGTCAACCTCAGCACAGCCTCAACCTAAATCGAGGGACGAAATCCAGGATTATGTTAACGGCCGTTACATATGTCCCCATGAAGCTTGTTGGCGTATATTTGATTTTCCTATTCACAGCAGAGAACCCGCTGTCTAGATACTTGTCGTTCATTTGGAAAACATGCAAAGGATTGTTTTATGTGAACGCGATGACGTGTCCACTATTGTGAATCTGTCCGATAAAAAAACCACACTTACTGAATGATACACCTACAACGCAGACAACAGTGACGGAAGACACTTGACCTACTTGAAGTTACCAACTGAGTTTATGTGGTATGCAGATGCTAAAAGCTGGCGACGTAGGGCAATTACAACCAAACATTCTTATGGGAGGCTCGCATTTGTACATCCTAGCGCTGGCGAACTGTTCTACTTCTGGATCCTCCTATCTCACCAAAAAGGTTGTTCGTCTCCAACAGAGGTGCGGACCATCAATGGCAACATTTGCCCTACCTACCGTGCAGCTTGCGACGCATTAGGCCTCCTTGGAGACGATCGAGAATAGGACATTGCTCTTGAGAAAATGGTTGGGCATGCAAGTGCATCTGAAACATGAACCCTTTTTGCACAAATGCTCTTATTTTGTGAAGTCGCAGACCCACGCAAACTATGGGAAAAACACTAGAACGTATGTCTGGTGACATTGGTTCCCGTGTGTCCGCAACCGTAGGAATTTAAGGCTATTTTGTAAACGACGCTGAAAAGAAAGGGTACATTTTATATGACATACTATGTATTTTGACATACTATGGTAGGACGTTGTCGAAATATAGTCTCCCAGACCCTCCCAAAAAACTTTTGGGTGAGCTTAAAAACAAATTGCTAATGGAGGATAAAAACTACAATAGGGCGCAGTTGTTTCACGAGACTATGGATGCCCTCCCAAAACTTAATGTTGGTCAGCGTCAGATTTACGACTCTGTCACTCAAGCATCATTACAGAATCGGCAGGAACTGATATTCGTCTACGGTCACGGTGGAACAGGTAAGACTTTCCTATGGAAAACCATCATAGGCGCGTTAAGGTCACAAGAAAAGATCATGGTGACAGTTGCTACATCTGGCATTGCGTCCTTACTTCTACCCACTGGCCGTACAGCTCATTCTAGGTTTAAAATACCTCTGGAGTTAACAGACGAATCGGTTTGTCATATTAAAAAAATCACACAGCTGGGTCGACTTTTAACTGATACAGATGTCATAATCTGGGAAGAAGCACCCATAAACAACCGATGTTGCTTCAAAGCATTTGACCGGTCTCTTAGAGACCTAATGAGTAAGCCTAAATCTATCTTTGGTGGGAAAACAATTATTCTTGGTGGAGACTTCTGGCAAACTCTTCAAGTTAAAAAAGGGGCTTCAAGGCTCGAGCTCATAACCCTATCTATCTCACAGTCATCTCTGAGGAAACACTTTAAAATTTACACGCTTACTGAAAACATGAGACTGGCGAGAGATGATCTAACCACACCTGACAGAGAAAAAGCACAAGAGTTTGCAATGTGGCTGCTCAAAGTTGGAAATGGTGAAATCGGCCATCCGGACGAGGAAGAGCCCGAAAGTGTTAATTAGATATCTATACCTCCTCAATACTGTGTCTCCGGGGGCGAGGCTGGGCTAACAGAACATACACAGTTCATATATGACGAAGACACTCTGAAACAACCAAGTGCAGCGGGTTTCCAAAGGCAATTGTATGTCCCAAAAATGATACTACAGATGTTATCAACGACCAGATACTCGCGCAGATCCCTGGAGAAACAACGACATACTTAAGTAACGACACTACCTACCCAAATGGTGGCGATACATCCAAAACAGACATGCTATACCCACCCGAGTTCTTGAACAAATTGAACTTCGCAGGCTTTCAACCACATGAATTACATCTAAAGGTTGGTTATCCTATCATGTTGTTGAGGAACACTAATCTGACCAGGGGACTGTGCAACGGTACACGAATGATTGTCAGATCGCTAAAGTCAAGGTTAATAGAGGCTCAGATCATTACTAGGACACGTGTAGGAGAAAAAGTGTACATCCACAGGATTCCGTTGGCTCATCAGGATCTAAACCTCTCGTTCACCTTCAAGCGGAAGCAGTTCCCAGTTAAATTGTGTTACGCTATGACAATCAACAAAAGTCAAGGGCAGTCTCTATCGAAGATAAGTGTTTATCTACCGGAACCCGTATTTAGCCACGGTCAGCTTTATGTTGACCTGTCAAGGGCCACTTCCCTGGATGGGCTGAAAATACTTATTCAGGAAAAAGAAAATCAACCTCCGAGTACCACCAAAAACATTGTTTACACAGATTTTTTGCACAACATATTAGATCAACCCAGTGCCAACATCATCAAATATATGGTTTACGGTTTCCTTTTTTTGCTATTAGTCCGATAGATCCCGCGTGGGAATAATGCATGGTTTGCTATTTATTTTCAGTGTTGTTTGTGGGATACAT
Organism: Glebionis coronaria; assembly: GCA_025667525.1. NCBI lineage: Eukaryota > Viridiplantae > Streptophyta > Magnoliopsida > Asterales > Asteraceae > Glebionis > Glebionis coronaria. The sequence continues at coordinate 312,512,275 of CM046880.1, read as the reverse complement.
GTTTTTTTCCCAACTGATGTGTGCTTAGCTAGCTTTTACAAAAAAAAGTATCACCTATGCGTAAACTAAGAATACGGTCCTATTATAGTTGTTCCCACAAGGTCACTTCCCTGATTATAACTGTCCAAACCATTTGTTTTTTACCATCAAGTGACAGATATGCCTATTGTTCTTGCTAACCAACTTTTATATTGGCATTGTAGGGTAGGTAAAGTGTTGCTATGGCTGGCACAAGCACAACTGCATTGGTGGTTGCATCTACACTGATTTCGGATTTGACACCGCAGCTTAGAGGTTGCATTCTTGAAGCGATTGTCTACGGTAGATGGATGTCCAGAACCCTACCAACACAAACGGACCAGACAGTCAAGGACATAAACTACTGATGTATTCTTATTGACAAGAAGGTGATATTTTTAAACCACACTAAACCAATCTAGAGCAAGTCCAGAAAGCAAGTCGCGTTTTAATGTTGTCGCATTCCTTTTATGTGTTTGCAGGGTGATGCAATTCAAGCGACCATGGATGTCGCGAATGCACCGTACTTTCAATCTAAGCTTCAATATGGAAAGGTTTACCGCATTTCCAAATTCTTTTGTGAACGAACAGTCCCTTACCAACAAACACTAGCGAGGCAAACTACACTCAGGTTTGGCAAGATAACTAGATTCGAGCACCTAGAAGGCCAGAAAAAAAACTACCCACAACATTTTTCGACTTTGTTCCTTACAACCAACTGAGTTCAAGATTACCAATGAAAAATACGTCTGATAAATTGGTGTACCCATGACTCATATGTAAAAGAAAAATTACAACCGTAATAAAAAAAGGTTTCACATGTCTAATGAATTACAATATGTTGTTTAAGATTACCTAGATTGCATCCGATCAATTGGCGACTTGCCTCGGGAAGGAAGCATGAGACGAAAAATCATAATTGAAAACCTAAAGTAAGTATTTTTTTTCTTTAGGCTGGATTAGTTCTTTTTATGGTGTTTTATGTAACCACAGTCTCTGATACTTATTGGCGTGCTATTCTCATCAAACAGCGGTACTGGTATTGAGTTAACGCTCTAGGACAGTCTTGCGGTAAAATTTAACAAAGAAGCGGTTAAAAAACTCCTTGTTCCCGTGCTGCTTGCAGTTTCATCCTGCCGAGTAACCGAATAAAACGGTTTGTTATAAAATATTATTTTATTAGTCGCAAATGCCATATGAACCTTATACCTTCTGTTCACCTGTCGCAAGCTTGGAACTTTCAAGCATATCTGCCACTTTCTGTTACACTAACCCTGAAACTCCCGAGGTTGACCAAGCAAAGCAAGCATAAGCCTTAGAACTTTGTTTACAACAAATGCCTATGCGCAGAAAATAATATCGTATGTTCTTACACGATGTATACCAATCACTCATACGTAGGTTTATCAAGCATTTCAAAACAATCCCCATGCTACAAGTAAGTAAATACCACTTCAAAGAGACGGACAGCCAGAAAAAAGTTAACAAAGAACCTCTCTCTTCTTTGCTTCTGCAAAATACTGCCAGCTACAAGGTACAGGCATTCACGAAATCATGAAACATTCGTCGTGTACCCACTATTAAATAGCAAGCTTTTTCCTTTCAGGGCGCTGAATTTACCTGTGATGCAACTATCATAGACGTCATCCAAAACAGGAACTGGTACTATGTCACATGTACAAAATGCAGAAAAACACCCCGTGAATTTGACAAAACATTCATCTGCAAAGACGATGGCACTGCATTCAGGTATGTAGATATTACTTATAACACATCCACTAGAAGAAATAAGCTATCTATAACAGGAATTTCCAATTACAATACCACCCGCCAGGTACAGTTTCAAGACGATTGTCCACGATGGAACTACAAGAGCCAGCTTTACATTCTTCGACCAATCTGGTGAGCAAATCCTAGGGCATTCGTGTTCTCAATTGGCGTTGAAGTATAGGGGTGTTGATAGGCGCACTGTTCCAAGTGAAATCACTGACCTCATTGGACTAACTCAAACATTCAAAATAAGTTATTTTACAAAGACAATGACTGGTTCGGGTGAGTTCAGCGTTGAAAAAATCGTCCCAAAACCATCGATGATTGAACAAGAACAGTCCATGCTACTGGAAGGCACGAGCGGCAAAACAACTTCGACAAAAATTGTCGAAACTAGACCGTTGGAAGGTAGGTTTCTTGTTTCTTACCGTTGTCCAAACAAAATTATTATTTAACATTTTTCCGCTAACCACTATCCATCGACCCAGATATCTCACCTCAAATGGCTGGCCAGATCGACTTTGGCAGCTCAAGTACTGTGCAGCAACCGTTGACCAGCAGCGCTGGCCAAGACCAGCTGAAACGTGAACCATGTATCGGTCTGTTCCCCGTATCCCCTCCTGACTGTTATAAGTTCTACGTGCAATTCCTAGGTTGTGCCCGCTTTTGAATTGTGTATCTATAAACGATAAACCACATAAGGACAACAAAACGAACAAAAAAACAACAAGCTCACGCAGAACACAAATACAATATATCAAAGCAAATAAGAAAAAGCCCTGACAACGCAACAACATCGTTGTTAGTACAGAAAAAACTGAACCACACACACACATTATAAACATAAACAAGACAACTGGAACCAACAAACTCTTAACCGAAGGGCTAGACCCGAGAGGCTAGAGGCACTTTATTGCACACACACAACTCGACCACCTGTCAGCGCATTAAAACAACCCCTTCAGTCAGACACGTTCCCTTGCAACATTTGAATGAACCTTTCCATCCGACGGATCCGAATGCCAGTAGTTGCTGCTTCGGTTGTGAGGTTATCGCGAAATCACAGTCTTCATCTTGCAAGCTCTGTAGGAAAGCCACCATCTGGTTAACCAGTGGTTCAGATCCTACGGTTCTTAGCTCCTGGACAAGATGTGTCCTGTCAATAACCCCGTTGTTCAATTCTCGCCACAGCTGCTGTAAAAACCCGCATTAAAATACCATGAACAGTACACATGAACAGTGAACAGACAAAAATACGGTAAAATTAAAACTTTCCATTTATAATATATTTCACGTGTCATGGTATTTAATAACATGTAGTTACGTATATATTATAAATGTGTTAAGTACACGACATATAAAAATCACGATAATTAAACATGAACGATCACGTAAATAATTGAACTTGGGAAAACTACGGGTTTCCCCGTGGGCTCCCTTTAGGCAGCGGCTAAACAAGAGGAAAAGGAAGGGATGGGCTTGGCCAATGACCCAATTAAAATGCATGTTAACCAAAAATCACAGGAAAACATAAAACATAAATTAGGTTATAGAAAAAGTTCTCCTCTTGCCTGATTTTTGCTCTTGCCGCCGGCCACCACAAACCACAAGGACAAACCGGACGAATTTTGGTCTTTGATTTTTTTGTGTAGGTGTTCGTGATCGTATACCTTTTCATTCTACGCTAACGGTATAATCAAATCCCCTTTTTCTTTTAATCCTTTTATTTAATTCATGTTATAATCATAAAACAAACAAGGAAATCATGTTAGATAATTAAAACCATGGATATAAGGGTGTTTTTTCGGTTTTTGGGTTTGCCGAGACACAACCGAGAGTCAAAGGACTCTCGGCTTGTTTGATTCGACACCACCGAGACCCATAAGGGGTGCTGTTTGGTTTGTTTGTTCAGACGCAGCACCAAGGGACCCTGAGCAAGGGTCAGGTTATGTTTAGGGTGGTTTTGGTTTTGGACCGAGTGCCAACCGAGACCAATAGGGTCTCGGTGGGGCTTTTGTGGCTAACAGTAGGAACCAAACAAAAGCAGGGGAACTGGTCACAACCGGTGTGAACCGGCTGTGAACCGGTGGGCACCGTGAGCTACAGTGGCAACCGGCTAGCCTGTCTAGCCACTGGTGGGGCTGTTATGTTTTGGCTTAGGTGTGAACCGAGCTTCGGGCTCACGTTAATTTTTAAAAACACGGGTTTGGTTTCGGGATAATATTTAAAAGCAGAAAATATGTTTAATAAAATTAATTACTAGACTTTTTAATTTAATTAAATTCATGACTTGGGTTAAATATTAAAATTAATATTTCGTGTATAACCTAAAGTATTTTACTTAGCTTAATTTAATTAAAACATGTATTTTTAATTAAATTCTTATAACATGTAGTTTAATTAAATTAACCAGTTATTTAATTAAAAAGATGTAACCATGACTTGTATTATGCTAATTAAACTTTAGTTATTATTAATTATCCATCTTATTTCTAATTATGGAAACTTACTATTTTTGGAAACTTTCTATTTTTGGAAACTTACTATTTATGGAAACCTGCTATTTTTAGAAAGTTACTTAGTATTACAATACAAGTATTATAATACACAAATACATGAAAAATACACAACATAACATCATAATAACTACAGTTAACACAGTAAAACACTAAAACATGGCGGAATAACTATAACAAGCTAATAATACACAGAACCAGTAAAACACATGTAGTTCAGACAACTCATACACGTTCCCATACTTATGTAGTATTATCCGTCAAGGCGGAGTAGTTTCTTCAGCGTTTTTGTTAGCTTCTACTGGACATAAGGTACGGATTTACCCTCCTTCAGTAAGGACAACCTCTTCCTTTATTAGGATTTCCCGTATGCAGCCAACTGTTTTCCCTAGTAGTTACAAATTAAATGCTTATGTTTTGTTAGTTACCTTAGCCATATACATGCATGACCAGTTTCACCTAGTTATGGAGGTACCATAACCATAACACTAGAGTCACTAGTGTTATGACTTCACCACGGCGTAGTGATAGCTCGTGACGTCCCTTTTAGTTATTTGGCTATTATTAGATTGTTATTATCATGTGGGGCGTATGGGTGCATCCTAGGTTCAGTTTCAGTCAGGATTTCATGGTGAATGTGGTGTGTGCCTTGCATCCTTCACAAGAAGCTGATCCCTCCTACCCATTACCAATTAACTAGAGGCATCCCCTCTAATTTGCATGACGATGTCACCCCTCCAAGTATTCATGCACGTTATGACCTATATTGGCTTTTGGTATATTAAACTAATACAGATTTTCATAAGTGACATAAGCTATGTTTTCAGAACTAAAATCAGTAAACATGACATACAACTAGGTTTTTCCCATGACTTATTCATTTCCGCTGCAATTCATGCTTTATATGCCTTATATGCTTTGTTTCCTTTATGTCTTTATGTTATGCTATATATCCGTGCACTGAGCATTATGCTCAGTCGTTTTTCATTTTAATGTCCCCAAACGGCAGGTACTCAAGGTCGCAAGTAGGAACTCCAGAGTATGTGCATTCGGATGGAAGCTATCCGGCCTCTTTTACCTTATGCATTTATTCCTACTTTTCATACTTTATTTCATTTGGACATGTTTAGTCCTTTCTTTTACAGTACTTATTATTGCTTGTGTGTGAGTTACTAGACTACCGATGTTTGATTCCCGTATTTCTATTTATGGTCATGAATATTTAGACATTTACCTAGCATGCTTTGATGACACGCCATAATTTACTGTAGCATTCCATCTTAACAAATGGGGTGTTACAATTATGGTATCAGAGCCCAAGGTTTCGACTTGTAGCTCTGTAAAACATGACCTGTGACTTATGGGTAGTCACCAGCGTCATCCTAAAACTAACAGTTGGTTTTCATGCATTCATGCATTTTCGTTTTATTTCATGCATTCATATCATTGTCGCAGGTTTATGACTAAGTAATGGTTGGTACAGGACTGGCGGCTAGTTAGTCGCATGTGCTTTTATCGAAACTTTTAACTTTGGGACCGACCCATGGGCGTCCCCTCGGTATCTCTTTTGTTTTGGGTGAACTGACCATATGCGTTTACCCTCGCGCATATAAAAGTTTTTATAAACTGCATCATGCATTTTAAACTATTTCATGCATTATAAACTGCTTCATTGATTTATACATTGTTCATGCATTTTTATGTCATCTCATTTCATATTTATGATTTATGTTGCGTTTTGTTTTAAACTGTCAGATGGTGAACACACGCAATGCTCAAGAGTTGCCTTCAGTTGTCAATGCAGCTTTGCAAGCCATACTTCCCCAACTTCGCAATGAAATCAGGGACGAAGTTCATGCTAAAATTCAAGCTCAGGGCGTTCAGTATGGCCCTCATCCTGAAAACTACTACAACAACCACAATCCTCCAACACCACCACCACTTGTTACTCTCATGACTTGGTTGGAGCGATTCAAAAAACAACGACCCCGTTCGTTCGAGCAGACTGAAAGCCCCAATAAGGCTGAGGCTTGGATTTCTCACATCGAGAAGATATTCGATGCGATGGATTGTGACGGCGTTTTCAAGGCAAGATTGGCTTGCTATAAGTTTGAAGGTGATGTGTTGTAGTGGTGGAAGTTTGTCAAGCAGACCAATGGTGGTGATAATTGGGTTGCACTGCTGACATGGGACCAGTTTAAGGAGCTCTTCGTTAACCAGTACTTTCCACATGCTGAACAGGAAAATCTTAAGAGGGATTATCATAATATCTGACAGGTTGCTGGGGAGAATAGCAACGAATTTATGTAGAGGTTTCTCCGTTTGGCTGGTTTCTTGGGAGCAGCAGCAGGTACTGCTGAGGAGAAAGCTGAGAAGTTTCGTTTGGCTCTTCGCACTTTGGTTTCCACCATCTTGGTTTGTGCTACGTTCACTACACTAGCATAGGTGGCCGATGCAGCCCGTAAGCTTGAGATGCTTCAGGAACGAGAGGAGTTTGGTGATGACAGAGCAGTGAAGAGGTATCTTCAATCACCAATTGTAAACTTTTCATTTCCATCAGTATTTTCATTTCCATATCATTCTCTGTTCAACTTTATATTCCAGGCAGAAGACTGACTACCGTAAGCATGCGGCCGCTCAGCAGCAAGCATCTAAACGGTCAGACCAACGACCGTTCTGGTTCTGAGGCGTGGGGGTAATGTTAATTACCGTAACAATGCGAATAACTCGGACAACAGTAGGTCCCTACATTAACCTTATTTCATGTTAACCTATCTTATTTTATGGTATTATGACACTCCAATGATTCTAATTCAGGAACAACAATGGTAACGACGGGGATCAGGACCGTAGAGGTTCACATCCTAACCGTTCTACCTCAGCTGGTAATTTTCAAACCTTCTATGTAATCATGTTTATGTTCTATGCTCATGTCTCATGCATGTAATCCTGAAACAGGTTCCCAGATAACTAGGACGCGTGATGGAGGATTCACGCATCCTATATGTCCTACTTGTTCGCGCAGACATTCTGGTATTTGTCGCCGAGGTACTAGTGGTTGCTTCAAGTGTGGCCAACAAGGCCATGAGCAGAAGGATTGTCGCCAGGGTGAGATAAAAGTCACCTCTGGACATGCCGACTCTAAGCCACCTCCTACTTTTGGACGTATGTTCACTACTACTAGAGACCAGGCGAACAAGACTTCACCTACCATCACCGGAAATCTCTTTATGAATGGTGTGGCAGCATGTGTTCTATTTGATACTGGAGCGACTCATTCAGTCATATCCACTACTTTTGTTGTACGTGTTAGGATTTTCCCTATGCCATTAGATAATGCCTTATGAATTTCCACGCCACTTAAGGACTCTATACGAATCACTCGGTGTACAGAGATCTTCCCTTAGAATTTGACGATAAGATCCGTGGAGTTGACGCACTTCCTTTGGACATGTGCGATTTTGACTTGATTTTGGGCATGGACTGGTTATCCAAACACCAGGCTACGATTGACTGCCACATTTATCGAGTTATCTTCGGTGATGTTAAATCTCCAGAGTACATACATCGTGGTTTTCTGCCAGGGAGGTCAGTACAAATTATTTCATCCATGGAGGCGCGTGCTTAATTATCACACGGCTGTCAGGGCTTCATAGCCAATATCTATGACATTAATGCCGAGTCTCCATCGATCCAAGATCAGCCTATTGTGTCAGAATTTCCTGACGTATTTCCAGATGAACTTCCGGGCATACCACCTGTTCGTGAAGTCGAGTTTGAAATTGAGCTCATTCCAGGTGTAGAGCTAATTTCCAAGGCTCCTTATCGCATGGCTCTTATAGAGCTTAAAGAACAAAAAGATCAGTTGCAGGAACTTCTGGAACGAGGTTTCATCCATCCCAGTGCATCGCCATGGGGTGCACCGGTACTGTTCGTGAAGAAGAAAGACGGCAGCATGCGTTTGTGTATAGACTATCGTGAGCTGAACAAGATTACGATCATGAATCGTTATCCTTTGCCGCAAATTGATGATCTTTTCGATCAACTTCAGGGCGCCAAGTATTTCTCCAAGATCGATCTGAGGTCCGGCTACCATCAGTTACGGGTTAAAGAGCAGGATATCTCTAAGACTGCTTTCTGTACATGTTATGGGCACTACTATAAAACCCCTGTTTTTACCTTTTGACTTTGTCCCATAGTGTGCACAATTTATTTAACTCAATGTAATCTCACTTCATTACTTTATGAAGCACCAGTCCTGTATCATATCACACGGTTCATTCCAGTGTATTATTATTAAATATATGAGACTGTTGACACATTTAAGATTTCTTGACCTTCTTGAAACTATACAGTGAACACCTAACTTTGATCGTATACTTTGGTTTAGAGAATCTAAGTTGTACATTATACCTTACACTAAATATCTAATCATGTTTTCATCTCGTACCTAAGTATGTGACAAAAGTGGACATATTTCATTTATGGAATCCCATATCACACGAAATGTCCATATATCTTAGTATACTTTGACAATGACTCACCTAAACACCTTAAACTACCTAAATACTTGGAGATATTTACATGGCAACTCTTTTCTTCCCACTTGTATGTATATATGCGGCTAGAGTATGGACACACCAACAAACCTCAAACATCCTCTTAATCAATCTTGGTACTAGGATCCTCTCATTAATAAGGGTACTTTTTGTCTCTCCTAAACCATCAACCAAGCCGTATACCACCTTTCTCACATTGTACAAACACACCCTCATTAATGCACCCAAGCTTATACATCACTTGCCCTTTTTCCCTTACTAGCCGACGGCTAGGAGCCCTCCCAAGGGCCAATGTACATCACCCTCCCATTAATGATTAGTACTAGGAAGATCAAAGGTAAGATTACCTTGTACTCAACCTAGGGAAACCCCCCTCCCTTGCTTCTCTCTTGACGTAGCAAGCCCCAAACCACACAAAGATCTCACCCAACTTGTGGTTAACCAACAAACACAAACCCCTATAACTTACTATATTTGGATGAACACACACACACACACATATCCTAAGCATTTACTTCTAATCATTCACACAAAGATCTCTCATGGCATTGAATGGAGTCAAGGTGCATTGAAGAAGATAGAGGGTCACGGGTTACTCAAGTCTTGACTAGGAAATCTTCCTAACCTAACTCTAGGTCACGGCTAAGCTACCAACCATATATAACTCTCGGTTACTACTTGATTTATCATCACCACCTTCATCTAAACAAGTAAGTAACCACCTCCTTTCCCTCATCGTTTATTGTACTTCGTATGCATGACATTCACGTAACTACTTATGCATGTACACGTAAAAATCATACTAAAATCCTCCTAGAAAACTCATGGTTTGAATATTTGGTCACAAGTAATACATGCTTATGGGTCGGATCTTATTCCCAAGGTGTGTAGCCAAGTAAATTGCTTAGGTTAACTTCCTAGAACCCTAGGAAGCTCGGCTAAATATTCTAGCCAAAGGTAAAACGCCTTGATTTAAGCATCTCGGATTAACCCCTACTAAAATGGATAGATGAATTGGTTATAATCACTAGAAAGGCTTGAGCTATAAGCTCCTAATATTCGGCTTATATTAAGAACCAAGTATGATTCACGGCTTATTAGATCTTGAGTTGATTTCAAGTATAATATATTGGAAACCCTCCTTGTGATAAGTAAAACCAAATGCTTAAGCTACACAAATAAGCCTTAGCCGAACCATGCTTGTAAAAATCAGATAAGCCATAAGCAATTGGGTCGAGACATATTAAGCCCCAAATTTGTGTGTATTGGTTATCCAGTTTAACTAGTGTATGGTAAATATATAGGCCCATTGATAAGCCCATGAACCCAAGTAAATATTTTGGCTAAGTAAATATTTGTAGTAAAGTTACTAAATATGATTAGCCCACTAGGAGCCCGTTTGGCCCAAGAAACCTAACCGGACCCTTAATGGGCCACACGAGCCCATTAACCACTATATATACATATTAGATACTTTTTGTGCCAATTATGCAATATGATGAAACTACTAGATTGGAAATATAAAGGTAAGAAAGGATGTAAACAAATTGCAAGCCCCAAAACCTTTTCGTGCCTTTTGAGGCCTTATCCGAAACTTAAGGGACTTAAAATGACATTATGGAAACTTATAATAAACTAGTTACTCTTTGGGCCCCCTTTGGTACTTAACCGAAACTATAGGGACCCCTTCTGCCAACTTAACAAACATGTATAAACCCTAGGGGGCTGTTTTGTAAATAGCCGAAACATGTATAAACCCTAGGGGCTGTTTTGTATTTAGCCGAAACTTATACAAGCCCTAGGGGGCTGTTTTCTAACTTGGGAATACTTATAAATACTTAATCGAAACTGCAAGGACTGGAAATGTCAAATTGTGAAACTTATGTAAGCCCTAGGGGCGTTTGTGTAAATACCGGGGGTATCCATTCCCTAAACTTAAATAAACTTTTATAAACCCTAATCATATATATATATATATATATATATATATATATATATATATATATATATATATATATATATATATATATATATATATATATATATATATATATATATATATATATAGAGAGAGAGAGAGAGAGAGAGAGAGAGAGAGAGAGAGTTGGGTTATTGTAGTGTAGTACCTTAAAGTTGTTAAAAAAAGTCATAATAACCATTGATTTTATCAATTAACATGTGATTTATTTAAGATTAGACACAAAATAATAAATATTATACATAAAAATTTGATATAAAACCACTAAAAATTTTATACGTTAAAATTTACAACTGATACATATGATACATAGTTTTGCTTCACAAAATATTATTAACATAAATAATCATTTTATTCGAAAATTAAGTGATACATTATCAAAAATTACATTAGAGTTGATAATAAATTGTTAAATTATGAGACACAACTGATACACGAGAAACTAGTAATATTAAAAATCATGAACCGACTACTCGTACACGAACTAAAAGTTCCAAGAATACTCGTACACGAACCAAGAACTCATAAACGAACCAAAACTAATCAATAATGTGACATTTAGCCATTTTTTATTGCTTTTTATTTTAATAACTTTAAGCACCTACACCATTTTATCTAAATTCTCTCTCTCTCTCTATCTATATATATATATATATATATATATATATATATATATATATATATATATATATATATATATATATATATATATATATATATATATATATATATATATATATATATATATATATATATATATATATATATATATATATATATATATATATATATATATATATATATATATATATAATGAATACTAAAAGGGGAAAAACAAGGTAAATATAAAGGTCCGATACTTGTATGTATTTTTCCAACCTATAATGTGATGACTATACAAATATCGGAAATGTTGAAACTAATTAAATTGTATACACATAATGAGGTATAAATTTAATATGATTGCTTACAAAAATAAATATACTAATTATATTTATTTTTCCTCACATTAAATATTTACAAAACCCTTTTATTAGATATTTAAATCACGTTATGGATAGTACAAGTTCAAGAATATTAATTAAACTGAATTGATTAAATTAAACTATAGTATTTATTTTATACCTAAAATAAATACGGCGATAACTTGTACAACCATAAACCAACTACAGACATCCTAATAAAATGCTTAAAAACCTGTAGAAGCATATATTGATGTTTCAGTAACCTTTGTACAACCTGTTATACTTTTTCTGAGACTGTATAATTATCTAGGTTGTTGACTGTGTGTTGAGCACTACTCCAGATTCTTGTGACTATCACCATACTGTTAAGGTGAGTTCATGGCCCCACTTCTCATATATTGACAAACTTTTAAATCCTTTTTGGGGGAGAAAACATGCAACTGATTTATAGATATAAACTGAACTGTATCAACTTTGATTATATGTGCCTATTGTAGAATTCCTCATGACCTGTGAACTAAAACTGTTAAAATCGTTGGATTACCTGAATGTTATAAATAGATCTATTTGGGATTGACCATCTCTACCTGGGTGAGTCATTCTCACTGTGCATTGGCCGGGACAACAGGTGTTTACCATGTTAGCACTTATTATTTATGGGTGCCTGTTTAGAAAGGGCGAAGCGCTCTCATTTGTTGAGGGCTCAACTATGTCAAGTGTCAGTTTCGGGCAATAGGCAGTATAATTACCTTTAAACAGTAATGATTTGTGCCTTACTGTTTCAGTGACTATTTATATCCAGACTATATAACTAAACCTATGAATTCACCAACATTTTGTTGACCCTCAAATGTATGTTTTTCTCAGGTGTTTGAAGCAGGTAGTTACTATATGCATGGGCTGTAGCCTTTGAGTAGACAGCATCTTAGCAAGCATCTAGGGATTTTCATATGGGAATCGTGAACAATCTTTAATTTATGTCAGAACTATTTTAAATAATGATTTGCACTCTTGGTCATGTAATAAATGTTTGATAATCTTTTATCAGATGCTCTATGTACTATTTGCTATTGATCCACCCACGTGACACCCAAATATTATATCCGCTACATTTTGACCAGGTGTCACAGAATGGTATCAAAGCAAAATTTATGGAGAACCAGACTCAGAAAAATTTATAAATATAAAAATAAAATTTTTATATAAATTGGACTATAACTACATTAAAAATCTTTGGGATTTTTCTTTTGGGACTAGAATAGTTAAGCATATAGGACGTAGAGCATACATTTCTTATGTGATCTATGTGTACATTGATTTTAACCTTGGTTAAATGATCTGATAAGTATTAAGAAAACCCTAACATGATATGTCAAGGGAATACTCACTACAACTATTATAATAATATTATTTTAAAACTTTTAGACATACACTTACGTCAGTTAAAAATGATGATTTTTCAGAGATACTATGACATCACTGACATCCGTATTACCAAGATGGCTGTCCGCCTCGAATTCTGAGGATAGTCAGCCTGTTGGAGTAGTCCCCACTATTTCTTCCCCGCCTACTACTTTGACCCCTCCTGCTGAGGAGGGGGACCCAGTGACCCACACCCTGCCGCCCTTACCACCCTCGTCATCACTCCAGGGTTATGCTCCTGGATCTCTACCCCCTCGTAAGAGGAGGTATGAGACGACCCCGGCCTCCATCTTTGAGGTCGGAGAGGGATCTGAGACTAGACAGGTGGATCCTGTCCAGGCTCAAATAGAGGCTTTGACAGCCCAGCATGCTCAGGATATGGCTGATGTTCACGGTCTACTAGCGGCTAGTCAGGCTGAGCGCTCGATCTTGAGAGAGCGTCTGGATTCCCTGACCTGGTGATAGGTGTGTAAACACCCATCCTTTCTAGCACTTAATTACAATAATAACCGGACCAAAACGTGTATTTTATGTCTTTTATGTCGGAATTATGCGTGGTTTGTGTTTTTGTTGTGATTTAGGACAAAAAGGTGAAAAGTGGAGAAAACACGGGAATTCACGGGCATTTACGGACTTTTATTGAAGAAAAAGATGAAAGACGAAGTCGAGAAGTCAAGAGTGCAAAAAGAACGGAAGTCCAAGATCAATTCTGAAAATCTATCGAAGAAAAAGTCAAAAGACGGAAGTTTATCAAAAGCCGAAGAACTCAAGTCTAATTTATTGAAGAATTTAAAGAGAGTCAAAGAAATCCCAAGCCAAAAGTCCTTTAAGTCCAAGTTTAAAGAAGATTAGAAGAAAAGGGCTAAGCATGCAATTAATGAAGATTAAAGAAGGAAGGACTTAAGCTTGTAATTAAGAGAAAAGGAAAGAGGGGAGGAAGCTTCCTAATCCTCCCCTATATATAGTTAGGACTAGATAATCATTTTTCTTGTTGGCTAACTTGACAAATTAGCTCTTCCACATTTATTTTCTTGCACATTTAAATACTTGTCAATTTAATTACCTTGTCTTGCACATTAAATTCCTTTAATTTCAAGTAAGTTTTCATTTAATTCTTGTCAATCTTTACTTTATATTGTTAATCTTTCATCTACCTTTCTTAATCTTTGATTTTTGTGTTTATGTTTATGTTTATGTTCATGTTCTTTATTTTGATCAAGTGGGTTTTTAATTATTGTGGTTAAATTTGTTTGTTTTGTTGATTTAAATTGTTTGTTTATGTTTAACTGTTGATTTGTTATTAGTTTAGCTTAATCGTTTGCTTGATTTTGGTTAAATCTGTGTTATATTCTTGTTTCTGTGATCCCTTGTTCTTCGGGGAAGTTTGTTGCTGTATCTGATCTTTCCAGGTGAAAGTTCCGAGCCAAGAGAAGAGAAGGCTTTCATTCGGAACTCAACAGTTCCGGATCAAGCATTGCTCATTCGGAAGTCTCAAACTTCCGGATCAAGGCAAAGTTCCGGGTCAGCATATTCATTCGGAACTTTAGAAGTTCCGAACGAAGTTCCGAACGAAAGTTCCGGACGAACTTCCGAACGAACTTCCGAACGAAACTTCCGAACGAAACTTCCGAACGAAGTTCCGGACGAAGGAAAAACTTCCGAATCAGTGAAAACTTCCGAACCAAAGTTCCGACTCAAGCTTATTCATCCGGAAGTCTTCCGAATGAAAGTTCCGGATCAAGACTTCCGTATCAAGGGGTTCCGACTCAAGAACTAGGTTCATTCGGAAGTTAAAAACTTCCGAATCAAGGATTTTTGTCAGGTTCTTCTTAGTGTTCCTTTTTAATTTTATGTCTTTCATTTTCAATCTTTATTTTTCCCGCCTTTTATTTAATTGCACTTTAAGTTTATTTTCCTTAGCTTTATTTTAGCCTTGCCTTAGTTTAAGTTTTAGTTGCGTTTTAAGATTGCCTTAGTTAGATTTAAATTTGCGTCATTTACTTTAGTGCCCTTTAATTTCAGTCACGTTTTTAAATACTTGCACTTTATTTTAAGTAGACTTAGATTTAAATTAACGCACTTTTACTTTTAAAGTTTCGCACTTTTAATTTTAAAAACTACAACGACACATTTTTGTTCCACCAAAATAAAACTGAGTCACACATTAAACACAAGTTTTTCAATTCGAAGAGATTGGTACAACGAATCTTTTTAACCTGAGTAAAATCGAGTTATCAAATGGCGCCGCTGCCGGCTCTTTTCGTAAAGATTAACGGTTTTCTGTGAGAGACGCGTTGCTTTTTGGGATCCGTTCACTTGTGAGCGTTATTTTTCTTGCCTTAAAAATTCAAAAAATCATAAAAATTAAAAATTGCTAAAAATCCATAAAAATTAAAAATTTCAAAAATCCAAAAAGATTTTATCTTTATTGTGTATATATATTGTCTTTGTGTTTGGTTTCTTTTTCTTTTGCATTTTCAGGTGTATGCGTACTAGATCTTCTAATTATCAAGAGCCCGAGCCTCAAGAAGATTTAGCTATGTCAGGTGTCAACAACAACATTCCACCGCACCTCAATAATAATAATAATAACAACAATGTTCTTCCACAGCCCGATCTTTGGACCATGGAGGATCTTTGTCAACCTACAATGTTTGGACGAGGAGGACCGATTGCGCTGATGCAAATCAACGCTCCTGAGTTTTCGTTGAAGCACCACATGATTCAGCAAGTACAAACAAACCCATTCCGTGGATTGCCTGATGATGATGCCAACAAACACCTCGACAAGTTCATTACAATCACTCAAAGCATGAAGTTGCCTGGGGCCACAATGGATGTTCTTCGCTTACAACTCTTCCCACATACTTTATCGCATCATGCCGAGAAATGGTTTGATCGTCTTCCAAAGAATTCAATTCACACTTGGGATGACATGACTCAACGCTTTTTGTCGCGCTACTTTCCATCATCCATGGTCACAAGCCTTCGCAATCAAATTAGCGGTTTCATGCAAGACCCTGATGAATCTCTTTTTGATGCTTGGGAGAGATATAATGTCTTGATCGATAGATGTCCAAACCACAACATGCTCCCTGTAACCTTAATCGATACTTTCTACAACGGTTTGACTTTTCGAGATCGTGATACGATTAATGCAGCCACCGGTGGCACATTCATGAAAAGGAGACCGGAGGAGTGTAGAGAGCTAATTGAGAACATGACTACTCACCACAAAAACTGGGATTTCTCTGCTTCTTCTAGGACCAACCCGAGAGTCAATGTTTCTTCCACCTCAGCAAACCCTGAGATGACCGAACTCACCCGCATGATGACCGAAATGAGCAAAAGTATCACGCTTCTCGCTTCAAACCAACAACAACAACAAGTTAAAGCGGTTGCTAATCCTTGTGAAACATGCGGCGGTCCTCACTCATACACCGATTGTCCTTCTACACAAGGAAATCCGGAAAATGTGTATGCAGTTTATGGTAATTATTCACCGGAAAATTACCAAGCTAGACAACAAGGGGATAGAAATCTGCTGAGCTACCGTTCCAACAACTACCTTTCACCCGGTTTTTCTCCTCAAAACCAAAACCCCGCCAACAACTACAATAGAAGCAACCAAATCCCACCAAGAGCTTCTAATCCTTATCACCCACCCGCTCAACAAACCCCACCCATAAACACCGATGTTGAAGCCACAATGAGAACCCAAGGTAAGCAAATCAAGAATCTGCAAAGCCAAATTATCAATCTTAGAGGAGATATCACGAAGCAAGGAAATGAGATCAGGTTCGAGGTTCGCGATAATATTCAATCCTCCTTCAGTACTCAAACGAATGATTTAAAGAATCTGTTGGCTAGTTTCTTGCCCGCCGCTCAACCTTCTACTTCAAGTTCTCTACCTTCAAACATCGTCACCAATCCGCGAGCCACTGTGAGTGCTATTACTACTCGTAGTGGAGTCACCATCGTAGGACCACCAATCCCACCCCCATCATCTACACCTCCTCCACCACCATGTGTCCCTACTCCTCCTACACCTAGTATTAGTGCACCATTACTGTCTCCGCCTCGTCATGACGATGTCTCTAGGAAGGACCCTTCAACATCTCAACCCTTACCGACTACACCTTCACCTTCCACCTATAAACCCAAAATCCCATACCCTTCTCGCTTAGGCAAGACCAACGAGCTAACAAAAGAGGACTCTCAAGTGACAAACTATATCAAGATGATTTCTCAAATGGGCTTCAGCATTAGTTTTCTTGAAGCACTTGTCCACATGCCCAAATTTGTTAAAGCATTTCAGGAATTGCTTAACAACAAGGAGAGCTTATTGAACTCGCCAACACACGCTTAAATGAAAACTGCTCTGCAGTTATTCTTAGAGAACTTCCGGAAAAGCTTGGAGATCCCGGTCGTTTTGTGTTGCCTTGCGTGTTCAACAAAACTGAAGAATTTACTGCCCTTGCTGATCTCGGGGCCAGTATTAATTTGATGCCACTGAGTGTTTGGAAAACACTCTCATTGCCCGACCTCACTCCCACAAAGATGACTCTCGAACTTGCAAATCGCACTCTCGCTTACCCTGTTGGTATAGACGAAGACGTGTTCATTAAAGTTGGCGCATTTACTTTCCCGGTCGATTTTGTCGTAGTTGATTATGAAATGGACCCTCGTATTCCTTTAATACTTGGTCGGCCATTCTTGAGAACCGGACGTACTTTAGTGGATGTTGCTGAAGGTGAGTTAATCTTAAGAGTCGGGAATGACTCACAAATTTTCAAAATGGGGAAGCTTACAGGCAAATATTATGGACGAGAATCAGTGAATATGATTAATGTGCTCGATGACTTTACCGTCTATGACAATCCTCTATTCGATTCTTCCATCGATAATCCACTCTTTGACGATGATGTGGATGATTCTCGGTCCACTTTGGAACCTTCTCCCATTTATGATTCTCCACCGGTCTTTGATGCTTATGATGATGCTTCTAGCTCAGACTCGGATGATTTTGATGATTGTACTTCTGAGTATCCCGAGATGCCCACTTTCGATGATTTTGATGAGGCTGATACTCTTTCGAGCGATTCTTCACATGATGAAGATCCTCCGCCATCACTCGATCCTACTTTGGACGATTACTCATTTGAGGAAGATTTCTCTGAATTTCTCAACACTTACTTCCCTCATGAGAGTGATGCTCCTCCTTATGACTTTGAAGATTATCGTCTTGATCCTACTTTGGATTTGAAGAACATTCTGTCAAAGGAGAAGAAACCGGTTGGCACCAATATCCGTTGCACCTACGATTTGACACCTCTTTGTCCCCCTTCTGAGGACGAGGTTGTGCTTCTTTGCGGATCTTCTTCACACTCTGCTGAGCCTGATTGCTATTTTCCCTTAAAGGAAAAGGTGTTCGACCCCGGTATTGAAGTCTTTAAGCCATCTCAGTATCCACCTGATGAAATAAAAGGAAAAATCTTTGGAAATTTTAAAGACATGCTTGCACCACTTCATCCTTGCTTCCACCGTACTCCATCACTGGTTAAGGGAACCCTGCCTACTCTTCTTTGGCTTGCCTTGTTCGCCTTAAGCCTCTGCTATTTGATGGACAAAAACTATGTCTTTGATCTTGGTGGATATGTTTCATGCTTCTTCCGTTGATAATCAAGGTCGAGTCAGGCTCACGACTCGGTTAACAAAAATCAAACGCTTCTTGGGAGGCAACCCATGCATCTATCTTTTCGCTTTCTTTATCATAAGTGTAGGGGAGACCCTTTGGTTTGTTATTCCCTCTCCTCACTTCTTATAATCAGGGATTCGAGCTTCAATGATCCACTCTTGATGATTCTTGACGACCCGTGATTCCGTGTTCCATTATCCCGGTTCTATCCTAAACTCTTTTCGATTCACTATTTTATATTTTCTCAATATTAAAATAGGAATCTCTTTAGTTGTCCTTTCCTTAGCAAGATTTAAACAACGTGCACAATGTCCTAAGTGTAGGGGAGTTTACTCCCACATGCTTAAACATTGAGGACAATGTTTATATTAAGTGTAGGGGGAATTCTATCGAAGTTAAGTGGTCTTTTCCTTGTATTTGTCCTCATTTTAACCGGAAAATCAATTTTTCGACATTTTTCAAAATTTTTGATCTATTTTGGCCTATTAGTTTTTCCCTTTGTATAGTTATTTTCTTTCTTTGCTAGAATAAATGTTTAATAAAATGGTTTTAATTTTTAAACGTTGTGAATCTTTTGACTCAACCCGAGTTTACTTATCTTAAGTTACTCTAGCTAGTATCCTTAACGTGTTTAAGTCAAGTTTTGCTAGGCTTTTATTTAGGGAGCTATAAAACGCGAAAGTCTTAACTCTCACGGGTTAAGAACAAGAACTTTTCGCAAGTTCCTATAATTGATCCTAGAGAGTCGTTTATCAAGGGAACTTTAAAATGCGATTTCTAAACTTGAAAAAGTCTAAGAATTTGCAAGATCCTATAGGCGACTCGAAAACCCAAAACTTTGATTTAATAGGCTAAGTATCCACGAGTCTCATTCCTTGAGATTTTAAACTGTGGAGAACGAGAGATGATAGAGCTAATTATAAGTTCGGTATTCTTTCGTGAATTTATGTGAGTTAATTATGAGCCTATTCTCCCATCGCTTGCTAATAATTTATCTGTTAATAAATAAGGTTGTACGATTTGAAAAGTTACTTAGCTTCTAGCCCAAGATCGTTTAAAAGTTGCTCGGTATGGATTAGAGTTCATAGCCAAGGCATAACTTATTGAAGCGGGATGCGAAGATTGGCGAGTCCAAAAAGGCCCTAACAAGGCATGAGGGCTATATTTTGTTGCTAAAGATCCAAAGTGATGTGAAGAATCATTTATCGAAAATCAATATGAAGGATCGAGACACAAGACGAAAAGCAAATACTCCCCAAAAGTCATGGAGAAGTGTATCCGAAAAGACCCTAACAAGGTATGAGGATAAATAGATCCAAGTCATAAAAGGAGGCAGATCGTTGTATATCAAAGTCCAAAATAAAGATTGGAGAAAAATGAAGAAGTCGTGGTCCAAGTATGAATCTCTCAAAACTTCAAGTGAAGAAATTCCATTATGAAGAGAAGACCATAATTTCATGAACGTCTCTCGAGGTTTGAAGTATGAAGTCGCTGCCAAATATCGGTCCGAGAAAGGTCTCAAATCGCGAAACGAGTTATGCCAAGATATGAACTTTATGAGGTCCCGAGAAGCAGTTTTAAAAGATTTTGTCCTTTAGCTAACTGTTGATTAAATCGTTCACTTTATTTTCAGACTTAATAACTATCGAAATAAGTCAACAATGTATCCTCGTGATCATTCAAGACAATAATAAAATATAAGAGATACACCTAGGAATAAGGGAGTCTAAGTAAGTAATTGGCCCACATGAGTTCGTGATAGTTTACTAACTTATAATAACAATGATCTCGTTTTTAAGCTTGGTTTGGAGAAAGTGAAAACTTGAGGATGATGGTTATTCATAACATTTCCAAAACCCAAGGTATGCTTTTGATTTCTTTATTTTGTATGTTTTTAATTTTCTATCTCTTTAATAAAGGCCATTAGGATTGATCATGATGAAAAATGTAAACGTGCTTTGTAACTAATGCATTGCATGAGGACATTGCAATGGTCAAGTGTAGGGTATTTGATAGGTGTGTAAACACCCATCCTTTCTACCACTTAATTATAATAATAACCGGACCAAAACGTGTATTTTATGTCTTTTATGTCGGAATTATGCGTGGTTTGTGTTTTTGTTGTGATTTAGGACAAAAAGGTGAAAAGTGGAGAAAACACGGGAATTCACGGGCATTTACGGACTTTTATTGAAGAAAAAGATCAAAGACGAAGTCGAGAAGTCAAGAGTGCAAAAAGAACGGAAGTCCAAGACCAATTCTGAAAATCTATCGAAGAAAAAGTCAAAAGACGGAAGTTTATCAAAAGCCGAAGAACTCAAGTCTAATTTATTGAAGAATTTAAAGACGAGTCAAAGAAATCCCAAGCCAAAAGTCCTTTAAGTCCAAGTTTAAAGAAGATTAGAAGAAAAGGGCTAAGCATGCAATTAATAAAGATTAAAGAAGGAAGGACTTAAGCTTGTAATTAAGAGAAAAGGAAAGAGGGGAGGAAGCTTCCTAATCCTCCCCTATATATAGTTAGGACTAGATAATCATTTTTCTTGTTGGCTAACTTGACAAATTAGCTCTTCCACATTTATTTTCTTGCACATTTAAATACTTGTCAATTTAATTACCTTGTCTTGCACATTAAATTCCTTTAATTTCAAGTAAGTTTTCATTTAATTCTTGTCAATCTTTACTTTATCTTGTTAATCTTTCATCTACCTTTCTTAATCTTTGATTTTTGTGTTTATGTTTATGTTTATGTTCATGTTCTTTATTTTGATCAAGTGGGTTTTTAATTATTGTGGTTAAATTTGTTTGTTTTGTTGATTTAAATTGTTTGTTTATGTTTAACTGTTGATTTGTTATTAGTTTAGCTTAATCGTTTGCTTGATTTTGGTTAAATCTGTGTTATATTCTTGTTTCTGTGATCCCTTGTTCTTCGGGGAAGTTTGTTGCTGTATCTGATCTTTCCAGATGAAAGTTCCGAGCCAAGAGAAGAGAAGGCTTTCATACGGAACTCAACAGTTCCGGATCAAGCATTGCTTATTCGGAAGTCTCAAACTTCCGGATCAAGGCAAAGTTCCGGGTCAGCATATTCATTCGGAACTTTAGAAGTTCCGAACGAAGTTCCGAACGAAAGTTCCGGACGAACTTCCGAACGAAGTTCTGAACGAAACTTCCGAACGAAACTTCTGAACGAAGTTTCGGACGAAGGACAAACTTCCGAATCAGTGAAAACTTCCGAACCAAAGTTCCGACTCAAGCTTATTCATCCGGAAGTCTTCCGAACGAAAGTTCCGGATCAAGACTTCCGTATCAAGGGGTTCCGACTCAAGAACTAGGTTCATTCGGAAGTTAAAAACTTCCGAATCAAGGATTTTTGTCAGGTTCTTCTTAGTGTTCCTTTTTAATTTTTTGTCTTTCATTTTCAATCTTTATTTTTCCCGCCTTTTATTTAATTGCACTTTAAGTTTATTTTCCTTAGCTTTATTTTAGCCTTGCCTTAGTTTAAGTTTTAGTTGCGTTTTAAGATTGCCTTAGTTAGATTTAAATTTGCGTCATTTACTTTAGTGCCCTTTAATTTCAGTCACGTTTTTAAATACTTGCACTTTATTTTAAGTAGACTTAGATTTAAATTATCGCACTTTTACTTTTAAAGTTTCGCACTTTTAATTTTAAAAACTACAACGACACATTTTTGTTCCACCAAAATAAAACTGAGTCACACATTAAACACAAGTTTTTCAATTCGAAGAGATTGGTACAACGAATCTTTTTAACCTGAGTAAAATCGAGTTATCAAATGGCGCCGCTGCCGGCTCTTTTCGTAAAGATTAACGGTTTTATGTGAGAGACGCGTTGCTTTTTGGGATCCGTTCACTTGTGAGCGTTATTTTTCTTGCCTTAACGGTTTTAAAATGACATTATGGAAACTTATAATAAACTAGTTACTCTTTGGGCCCCTTTGGTACTTAACCGAAACCATAGGGACCCCTTCTGCCAACTTAACAAACATGTATAAACCCTAGGGGCTGTTTTGTAAATAGTCGAAACATGTATAAACCCTAGGGGCTGTTTTGTATTTAGCCGAAACTTATACAAGCCCTAGGGGGCTGTTTTGTAACTTGGGAATACTTATAAAAACTTAACCGAAACTACAAGGACTGGAAATGTCAAATTGTGAAACTTATGTAAGCCCTAGGGGCGTTTGTGTAAATACCGGGGGTATTTATACTAAATTGGGGGACTAGTTTTGCCATTCCCTAAACTTAAATAAACTTTTATAAACCCTAATCATATATATATATATATATATATATATATATATATATATATATATATATATATATATATATATATATATATATATATATATATATATATATATATATATATATATATATATATATATATATATATATATATATATATATATATATATATATATATATATATATATATATATATATATATATATATATATATATATATATATATATATAATGAATACAAAAAGGGGAAAAACAAGGTAAATATAAAGGTCCGATACTTGTATGTATTTTTCCAACCTATAATGTGATGATTATACAAATATCAGAAACGTTGAAATTAATTAATAGTATAAACATAATGAGGTATAAATTTAATATGACTGCTTACAAAAATAAATATACTAATTATATTTATTTTTCATCACATTAAATATTTACAAAACCCTTTTATTAGATATTTAAATCACGTTATGAATAGTACAAGTTCAAGAATATTAATTAAACTGGATTGATTAAATTAAACTATAGTATTTATTTTATACCTAAAATAAATACGGCGATAACTTGTACAACCATAAACCAACTACAGACATCCTAATAAAATGCTTAAAAACCTGTAGAAGCATATATTGATGTTTCAGTAACCTTTGTACAACCTGTTATACTTTTTCTGAGACTGTATAATTATCTAGGTTGTTGACTGTGTATTGAGCACTACTCCAGATTCTTGTGACTATCACCATATTGTTAAGGTGAGTTCATGGCCCCACTTCTCATATATTGACAAACTTTTAAATCCTTTTTTGGGGAGAAAACATGCAACTGATTTATGGATATAAACTGAACTGTATCAACTTTGATTATATGTGCCTATTGTAGAATTCCTCATGACCCGTGAACTGAAACTGTTAAAATCGTTGGATTACCTTAATGTTATAAATAGATCTATTTGGGATTGACCATCCCCACCTGGGTTAGTCATGCTCACTGTGCCTTGGCCGGGACAACAGGTGTTTACCATGTCAGCACTTATTATTGATGGGTGCCTTTTTAGAAAGGGCGAAGCGCTCTCATTTGTTGAGGGCTCAACTATGTCAAGTGTCAGTTTCGGGCAATAGGCAGTATAATTACCTTTAAACAGTAATGTTTTGTGTCTTACTGTTTCAGTGACTATTTATATCCAGACTATATAACTAAACCTATGAATTCACCAACATTTTGTTGACCCTCAAATGCATGTTTTTCTCAGGTGTTTGAAGCAGGTAGTTACTATATGTATGGGTTGTAGCCTTTGAGTAGACAACATCTTAGCAAGCATCTGGGGATTTTCATATGGGAATCGTGAACAAATCTTTAATTTATGTCAGAACTATTTTAAATAATGATTTGCACTCTTGGTCATGTAATAAATGTTTGATAATCTTTTATCTGATGCTCTATGTACTATTTTCTATTGATCCACCCACGTGACACCCAAATATAATATCCGCTGCATTTTGACCAATTTGGGGGTGTCACAACTACGAGTTCGTAGTCATGCCATTCGAACTCACTAATGCTCCAGTTGTCTTCATGGATTTGATGAACCATGTCTTTCATGAGTTTCTGGACAAGTTCGTTATCGTGTTCATTGATGATATCCTGGTTTTCTCCAAATCCAAGGAGGAACATGAGGAACACCTTCCTACAGTCTTGCAGATTCTTCGTCAAAAGTTGTTGTATGCCAAGTTCTGAAAGTGTGAGTTCTGGTTAAGCAAGGTGGCATTTCTGGACCATATTGTGTCTGCAGAGGGGATCACCATGGATCGTGCAAAGGTTGAATCTATCACCAAATGGCCGAGACCTACATCTAAAACTGAATTTAGAAGTTTTCTGGGTTTTGCTGGCTACTACCGCAGGTTTGTGAACTCATTTACCAGATTCATCAAATTTGATATATACACATTTATCAGCTTGGTTAAGTGAATTATCATTATACAAAACCACTTCATCAAATTTATAATGTCGTTGCTTAGGTGCCTGCTTCAGTCCATATAAGGATTTAATCAGTTTACACACCTTGTGCTCATTACCAGGCATGATGAAGCCCCGTGGTTTGTTCATATAAACCTCCACATCCAAGTCACCATTCAAGAACGTTGTTTTTACATCCATAATGATGAATAATCAGATTGTGATTTAATGTCAATGCAATCAACATTCTTATGGTACTGATACGTGCTACTAGAGCATAAGTATCAAAGTATCCTTGACTTTTGTTTAAAGCCCTGAATGACTAACCTTGCCTTGAACTTTTCAACAGTTCCATCTACCTTCATTTTCCTTTTAAAAATCCATTTGTTACCAAGTGGATTTCAACCTGTAGGTAGATCAACCAACAACCAAGTGTTGTTGCACATGATGGAATCCATCTCATCATTTATTGCTTCTTTTCAGAAAGCAACATCTTGGGACTTCATTGCTTCATCAAATGTTTTAGGATCATCCTCAACATTAAAGCAATAGGAGTATTGGTCTGAGACTTCATCCCTTGTACCTTCAATTAAGTATAATTGAAACTCAGGTCCAAAGTTCTTTTGAGTCCTATGCTTCGTGCTTCTTCTATGCTCAGACTCAGGTTGCTGAACCAAAACCTCCTTAGTGATCCTTTCTGATTACACTGAAGCACCAATGTCCTCAGCTCTAGTAGGAGTCCTGAGGCTTGGTCAAGGGACTGATGAGAACCTAGTGTTGGGAATTATTTATTAAGTGTCAAGTACCTTTAGTGTATTCCAAGTATTGTTAGTGTTATGTAAGTACCGTTAGTATTAACGCGATACATAGTAAGTACTGCTACTTATAAAGTAAGTACTGCTATGATGATTAGGATGAATATATCTTTGTATAGGATATGTCATAGTTATAGCTATAGTATATCTTATGTGATATACCTAAATAGTTAGAATATTGATAATATATCGTCTGTGATATAGTTATCTTTATATAATATTCTAAGGTTTCTAGGGTTCCTTACTCTATAAAAGGAACATAGGTACAATGTCTTTCATGTACCTCATTCAAGTCGATTAATAAGAGAATCGAATAGTTAAAAGTAATTATGTTCTTCTGTGCTTTATAAGTTAGATTCTGCATAACTTATTTAGTGTTAGTAAGAGTGCTCAAAGTGTTTTAGTTTGATTACAAACTACTATACTAATTCTTAACAGAATATAGATCCAACCAAAGGGATTAACAAGTGGTATCAGAGCTTGTTGAGAAACTTTGAAAAAGAGGAACACAACCCCAAACACTTCACACATACCAAATCTCAATGTCTCAACCAGATGGTGATAATGCTCACCTGGATGATGTTTAGAACCCTGATCCTGTTCTGCCACAGGGACAACCACAAGTTGTGCATCCTGCACCAGCACAAGGTGCTCAAGTCGTGAATGTTGTAGCTACCTCTACACCAACACCTTCTCATACTCTGTCTGCTGTTAAACTCCCAGTTCTCAAAGGTGACAATTATGAGACATGGGCTATGAAGATGGAACATTACTTGAATCATACAGATCACATTGTGTGGCAAGTTATCAAGAATGGGAATACACCAAAGAAGCTACACTGGTTGCCAGACAATACATGATATGTTCTACCTGATGTGACTGCTGAGGAGGTACAAGCAGAGATCAGAGAAAGAAAAGCCAGAACTGCTTTGGCTATGGCTCTTTCTAAAGACATTCTACCAAGCTTTCATCATTATAAGGATGCTAAAGCTATGTGGGATGCTATAAAACTTAGATTTGGGGGCAATGACAAATCTAAGAAGATTAATAAGATTGTTCTTAAGCAAGAATTTGATAACTTCTCAATTACCAGTATAGAGGGGATACATGGTGGATATGGAAGGTTCAGCAAGTTGCTTATTCAGTTAGCAGTTTATGGACAAGTGATTCCTAATGAAGAAGCTAATCTAAAATTCTTAAGAAGTGTTCCACCAGAGTGGAAAGCAATGGCTATGCACTTCATCACAAGAGATGATTTGGAAACAATTCCTTTTGATCATCTCTACAACAATCTTAGAGCATATGAGATGGATGTGAAAGGCACTGAAGTAAAGACATCAACTACTTCAAAGTCTAACTTGGCTTTTGTGTCAGATGGGAACAGTGGTACTTACTTTTAAAATACCGCTAGTGGATCTAGCAGCGGTACATACTTCACAAATACCCTTGGAGGACTTACAAGCAGTACTTACCCACAAAGTATTGAAAGCAGTCCAAAAGTCTCTCAAAATCCACATGGAAGGTCTTCACCATTGTTTAGTGACAATGATGCCTTCTCATTCTTTGTTGGACAAGACAATAGGCCAAGATTAACACTCAATGACTTGTTCTAAATGGATGATGCTGATGCTGAAGAGATGGATATTAAATGGCAAGTTGCTATGGTGTCAGTAAGATCTAATAGGTTATTCAAGAAGACTGGAAGAAAAATGACTGTTGATCCTAATGAGCTATTAGGATATGACAAGTCCAAAGTTGAATGCTATAACTATGGAAGGAATGGACACTTTGCAAGAAAATGCTCTATATATAAAGCTGAGACTAGCAATCATAAGTCCAAGAACAGCTATAGAACCAGTCCAAGAATAATTGAAAGCTTTCCAAAAGGAAACAACAGGAGTCCTAAAGGAACCAAAGCATTGGTTACTGTAGATGGAGTGGTGAATTGGGCAGAAGAAGAAGAGCTTGGTTTAATGGCTCTCTCACATGAAGATACTGAGGTACATCCTTGTTCTAAAGACTTTGTTTTTAAATTTAATAGCCTAAAAGTAGAACTAGAGGAATAGTATCAAAAGGTTAACACATGCACTATAGAAGTAAAAGCTTTTAAACAGGGTGTTGTTAAATTAGAAGAAAGTATAGTTTTGTACAAAAAGGCTCAACAAAACTATGAAAAGAAAATAAGGATTTTGACTCTTCAAATGAGGGAAAAAGATATGGAAATAAAAGCTTTTGAAAGACAACTGTTAAAAATATCAACAGAAAATGAAGCTTTAAAAACCAGTCTTTGTAATGAAAGGGGAGTGATTAGTCATTGGCAACAATCCTCTAAAGGATTGGGAAAATTGATTAATTCACAAATAGGATATTATGATAAAACAAGCCTAGGATATATTGAGGACCAACCAGGGATAACCTTAACTAACAAGGACTTATCAAAAGGGAATTTTTGATAGTTCTAGTAAGGTAGATGATACACCTGAAAATGATAGATTTTGTGAAGGAATGAAGGCAGTTCCTCCACCACTATTAGGAATTTTCATGCCCCCTTGTAATGATACTAGTATATAGTTAGAAGAACCTAATATTAAGCTCTAGTACTTTGTCCCAAGAAAAGTCTGTTGTGACCAAGAATATTGTTTATCCACCTTTAATGAACAACTTTGTTTCTGAGGAATCTAAGACTAGTTCTGCTCCCAAGCAGGTAAACACTCCTAGCAAGATATTGGAAAACAATATAAAACATAATAAAGTCAAAAGGGGTGGGCTAGGTTTTGAAAAAGTAAAGTCAAAACAACCTTTTGGGTCATCTTTAAGAAGAAAAGGATGTTATGTTTGTGGTAGTCTAAATCATTTTATCAAAGATTGTACATTACATGAAGATAAAATTGTGAAACAAAAGGCTACACAAAGGGTCATGAAAAACAGTAATAGGAAAAATGCACAGGTTTATAGGAATCAGAACCTTAAAGATGAAAAACCTAAGTTTGATCACACAAGGGTAGTTAAACATGTTAAAAATAACCCTACCAAAAGTTTTGTTCCTAGGGCAGTACTTATGAAACAAGGTCTAGTACCTTTAAAGTCTGGTAAACCAAGTACCTGCAAGTACTGCTAGACCAAACTCAAGTACTGATGGTTTAAAGTCTGTAAAACCAATGTTCTCCAAGACTTCTAAGAAAGTTTTTGAAAAAGTTAAAACACCTAGAAGCAAGGACAAGAACAAACCAGTGCAAATGTGGGTTCCTAAAAGAGATAAATCATGTGTTAAAGCAAGTACCGCTAAAGCAGTACTTAAGTCAAAGAAGTCAGAGCACATAGAGTCACCCTATGACTTTGACTACATAAACGAAACCATGAAGTATAAGAGTAAAAGTAGCATTACTGGGAATGCTTCAGTACAAACTCTTAAATGTGTAGGTCCCACAAGATCCGAGCCAAATGTGGCTTGGGTCCCTGTTAAAAACTAATGAGTTTTATTTGTGTGCAGGGGCATCTCATTGATGAATTAAAAGATAAAGGAATAGTAGATAGTGGATGCTCAAGACACATGACAGGAAACAAAGATTTTCTTGCTGAATTTGAAGAATTCAGAGGAGGTCCAGTAGCCTTTGGGGGTAGCAAAGGTAGAATCACTGGCAAAGGGAAAATCAACACAGGAAAGTTGGAATTTGAAGATGTGTTCTTTGTAAAAGAATTGAATGAGTTCAATCTCTTTTTTGTATCACAAATGTGTGATAAGAAGAACAAGGTGCTATTCACAGACAAAGACTGCTTGGTGTTGTCTAAAGACTTTAAGATGCCTAAGGAATCTCAAATACTGCTTAAAGTACCCAGGCAAGAAAATATGTACACCTTTAATCTTCATAATATTACTCCAACAGGTGGTATTACATGTTTGCTAGCTAAGGCTTCTTTAGATGAGTCAAATTTGTGGCATAGAAGGTTAGGTCATGTGAATTTCAAGAATCTTAATAGATTGGTGAAAAGGAATTTGGTTAGAGGTCTACCTAACAAATCTTTTCAAAATGATTTCACATGTGCTACTTGTCAAAAAGGTAAACAACATAGAGCCTCTTGTAAGACCAAGATTGTTAACACTGTGACAAAACCTTTGCAACTTTTGCATATGGATTTGTTTGGTCCAGTTTTTATCAGAAGCATTAGTCATAAGACCTTTTGTCTAGTCATAACTGATGATTATAGTAGATTCAGTTGGGTTTTCTTTTTAGCTCTTAAAAGTGAAACAAGTGAATTACTAAAGGATTTTATCATTTTAGTTGAAAAGCAGTTCACTAAACAGGTATTAATCATTAGGACTGATAATGGGACAGAATTTAAGAATGCTGAATTTGATGAATTCTGTAGGTCTAAAGGAATTAAGAGACAATTTAGTAATCTTAGAACTCCATAACAAAATGGAGTAGCTGAAAGGAAGAATATGACATTGATTGAGGCTGCTAGAACTATGTTAGCTTATTCACTTTTGCCAAATACCTTTTGGGCAGAAGCAATCAATACTGCATGTTATGTGTTAAATAGAGTCCTAGTAACCAAGCCTCAAAACAAAACACCTTATGAACTCTTGACTGATGTAAAGCCTAACATAAGTCATTTAAGACCTTTTGGGTGTCATGTGTCTATACTAAATACTCTTGATTATTTGGGAAAGTTTGATGGAAATTCTGATTCAGGATATCTTGTAGGATATTCATTGCAAAGTAAAGCATATAGGATTTACAATTTGGCAACTAAGAAAGTTGAAGAAAATGCTCATGTCAATTTCTTTGAAAATAAACCCAATGTTCCAGGAATAGGTTATGCTTGGATGTTTGATTTAGATTATCTAACTAACTCCATGGATTACTATTCTTTGCAAAAGGATTGTCAAACTAACAATGCAGGTAAGGAGTCAAGTGCAACTAATGCAGGTACTCAAGAAGATGTTTCTTCATCAGATGATGATATTCATGTCTATGTGCCCAACATGCCTACTGTTACTCACATGACTGCAACTCCCAAGAAGCAAACCATGCCATCAAGTGATGATCAAGCCTCCCAGGAGCTTCAGAGGCTTCAAGATCAAGAAAAGAACGCTAAATCTGCTAATAAGCATTCAGGAGAAGAGTCTTTTGAGTCACAACACTCAGCAGTACATACTACACCTAGCGGTACTTCATCTGCAAGTACTGCTAAGTCAAAATCTACCAAATTTGTTGACTCACTAGAAGAGATTTTACAAGCCTTGGACGATGAAGACTTATATGCTAGTCTAGCTGAAGGAATCTTTTCTAAAGCTTCCTATGATGAGCAGGGTGCAGTAACTGATTTCAACAATTTAGAAACAGAAATTCCAGTCAGTTCTATTCCCACTCATAAAGTTAACAACAACCATCCTACTACACAGATTATTGGTGATCCCAAATCTGCTGTTCAAACCAGAAGACAACTGCAAACCAATATTGAAACTCATGCACTAGTGAGTTATGTCAAACAACAGCAGAGAACAAATCATAAAGATACTCAACATTGTTTGTTTGCCTGTTTCTTATCTCAAGTAGAGCCCAAAAACATCTCTCAGGCTCTTGAGATGAAGAAAGTTGGGTAGATCCCATGCAAGAAGAATTAACACAATTTGAGCTATAAAAGGTTTGGATTCTTGTGGATCTTTGATAAGTGTGAAAACACTCATCAATAATGATCCAAAAACTACTCAAAACACAGTCAAATACATAATATTTAACTTTAAAATATCATAATTACGCGTGTATTTGCGTTTCATGTGTTTTCAGGTAAAAAGATGCATTTTGGAGCAAAGACGCGTTTTTCAAGGATTTATTTGAAGGAAAAGACGAAGAAAAAGACGAAAGAGCTTTCAAGGACCTTACTTGTCAATATTTCAAAGATCAAGGGCTGAACTTGAAACTTTTACAAGATGAAGGATGGAATGAAATTGGCTTAAAAGCTTATAACCTTTATTGAAAAGAAATGAAAAAAAAGGACCAAAAGGAAAATATGAAAAGAAAGTTAATTAACTTTCATAAAATCTCGGTCAAAGACATCAAAGCAAGTCAAAATTCATTTATACATTACACGCTTCTTCTCCAAACGAAGAGAGAGAGAGAAACAAGCGTTCATATCTCTTTTTCTCCTTAAACCTGCAAGATTAAATCAAGAACGATGAAGGAAGAATCAAGTCAAGATCAAAACTACAAAAATTCTCATCTCCATCTCCTCTACAAGAGGGTATAAGTTAATTGGATCAAGAATGGAAGACGAAGAAATCCCCAAATCCCTGAAGAACCCTAATCATCAAGAACCTCGTATTTTACACGTGGCATCTCCTGATTGGAAGAAACACGTCACTTCTTCTCCCTCGATGGCTATAAATAGAAGACGAAGACCTCACTTCAATCGGTTAGCATAGGTGTAGTTTTACACATAGTAGTTAGGATTAGTTAGATAGTTAAGTTTTCTTTCACTTTTCTTATTAAAATCTGTAACTGATTCAGTTTTTAGTTTGTAACCGAATACTTTTTCTCCATTAATGAAATAATTCGAGCTTTCTCATTCTTCCCTTCTCATTAGTTTGAAAGTCAGTTAAATCTTGTTGAACTTGTTATAGTTTCTGAAATTAGTTGTAACCGAATGATTTTATCCTCCATTAATGGAGATTACAGTTTTATAAACTTGTCTCTTACTGTTAGAAGCTCGGCACTTTAGCTTTAGTTTGAGGATCAAGTTATTGTTAGTTTGAGTGTGGTTTACAATTTGAGTTTATCGGATTGATTCTCTGTTAAGAGAAAGTTCCACTCGTTACTGTTCATCATTTTGTGAAGTTTGTGAATATTGATCTTTTTAGCCTTAGTAGTAAAATTTAGAGTGTTTTACAATTTACTCACGGTTTAATCAGCTTTTCAGGTTTAGGAGTTTTTCAATGTCGAATCAGTTTTAGCGTTTGTCGTTAGTTTTTGAGTTTGGACTGAATTTAGATTTAAATACATTTCTGTAAAGATTTTAGGACTGTGAATATTTTGAGTAGCTGATTGGTTATAAGCTTGTCTCACATTCGTCGAAACTGATATACGGTTTGATAAGCTCAAATGAGCTTATGAGAGGATTTTGATTAGAGATATTCAAGAATCAATCATGTTAGTTACTGTCGATGTGATAGCATTTTAGAGGGATTTAACAAAGATTGTAGTTTAGTAGTTTAGAATATTGGTCTTCTTTTCGTGTCATTTGTGCAGGGTAATATCGATAATCAGTTCAGCGAGCTTAGCGATTCGTCATCATCGCTCGATATAGATCAGTTCACGTATTCTGATTTGCAGGTACTGATGAGTTGAGTAGATCAGTTGGTAAATCGATGGTGATTTCAGTTCGATAGTCAGAAGCAGATAGCTAAGCCGGCTCAGCGCCGTGCTTCGACATCAAAGGACTGGCCTCGGAAGGTAGGTTGTCTCGACTTACTGTTTATGTGATTCTTAGTTTAGCAGCTATTAAAATGGTAGTATAAACTTTTACTTGCAATTTGTCATATCTGTTACACGTTACTTTTTCTGTGATTCTTAGTTTAATATCAGTAATAGTTACAAAGTTTAGAATTGTTTTTTATCTCATATAGTTTAGCTAAATAACCAGTTCATAGATATTAAAAGTTGAATCAGTAGATGTGTATACTGTCTAAAATCAATTTGTACAAGTTACTAAAATGTACAGCTTTAACCCTTCATTTTGTATCTTCTCATTACGGTCACAGTCCAATCTCGTTAGTTATTTACGTTATTAGTCAATTTAGTTAAATCTAGTTTGCGTTATTAGTCCATTTAGTTATACTGTTAATGTAGTTGGGCTAGATAAACTTTGGGCCAGTTCTTTTAAAAATCAGTCAGTTCTTTTAAAAATCAGTTTTAGGTTGGTGGGCTTATATTTCATTTGGGCCAAATAGACTTATAGCAGATTTATTTTTTATTTCATAGAATTTCATTATAGGAATAGAAATTGTATTTTTACTTTTATAGATTTAGTTTTATATTTTGTATTTGCAATTTAAATTTGTAGTGTAAATTTGTATTTTACTTCTTTAAATTTTGTGCATTTAATTGACATAGTTGCAATGTGTTTTTAGATAGTACGTATAAGCGTAATATAGATATTTTACATTTTTTAATTGCTTTGTGCTAATTAGACATAAATACCAATCAAGTCTTTTTAACCAAAAACAATCAAGTCGAGCTTAAAATTGTTATATCAATTCGTTAAGATACCGAGAAAAACGAACTAAAAAAACAATTATTAAATGGCGCCGCTGCCGGTTCTTTTCGTGAAGATTAATGGTTTCGAGTAAGACGATTGGATTTTGGGATCCGTTCACTTTGTGAACGTTATTTTTACGTATTATAATCAAAAACATAAAAAAAATCAAAAAGATATAGATAGAATTGTATTTTGTTCATTGCATTGTTAAAAATCAAAATCATGCATCATGTAGTTTAGAGTAGTGTAGATGCATTCCATATGGCCAAGGTGGATTAATTATGAGGAGAATGTAAATTTGTGCTTTAAAATATATAGTATTGCATGAGGACATGAAAATGTTCAAGTGTAGGGGATTTGATATGAGCAAAAACTAATATCAATTTATCAACAAATCACCCTAAAACACAAGCAAAATACCAATTTATCTTGTCAAAACAGTATTATGTGGTATGTTTGTGTTTGTGTACACTTGTGTAGGTAAAAGGATGCATTTTCAAGCAAACAAGGAATAATCAAGCTTAATTTGATGAAAAATACAAAGAAGGATCAAAAGTGACAAGACTTTAAAGACAAAGGACCTATCTTGACAATCTGCCAAAGATGAAGGGCCAAAGTGTAATTTTGTAAAAGTCAAGATCAAAGTCAAATTTGGTCAACTCTCAAGTCAACTCAGTCAAAGGATCAAAGTATTCAAGAATGCAAGTGGAAGGACCAAAAATGCCATTAAAATGAAGTTACTAGCTAAAGAATACAATCTGCCAAAGTTGAGGGGTTCATTCTGCCTATTTTGGAAAGTTAAACAAGTTCAATCCGTGTGTTAATCCAATAGCCAATGAGAAGCCAAGAAAAGAAGACCATGGATTTCCAACTCATGGCATTAATTACATAGCAGCCGCCACTCATTTATAGGTTACAAATCCTAACAGTAAACACACTATCTAATTTTCCACCAATCAGTGAATGCCATGCAATAATCCTTTATCCAAAAATGGATAGTGATCCGTGGCTATTGCTGTGAGCCAATAACATCTTACCACGTGTCATCTTCAACAAAACACATTGCCAGGATCGATTTCAAGCTAGAATGGATTTCAAGAAAAGTTATAAACATCAAACCTGCTTATTTTTGAAGGACGAATCCATTGGTCATAACCAATTAAGATGAATCAACTCAAGTGAAAAACCCCAATTCAGTTCTTCATCAACAAAAATCAGTTAAGCTCAATTGGACACGTGGAAGCCTGGGATTGGTTCCAACACGTTACCAACCCCAACTGCTTTACTTCTCAAGTCTATAAATACCCTAGATAGTCCTCATTTTTAGTTGTTGTAGAAAAGTGTGAAAACACACACACTTATATTTTCTTTCACCATTTTCTAGTACTTAGCTGAACAACTCAAGAGTCTGACACACTCTTGAGTTTGTTAGTTAGTTTGTAACCACTTAACAGCTTTGTAACAACTTTTACTCAAATAAAATTCAAATTTCATTTTCCCGCTAATTATCTTTACCTTATATACTGCTCATGAAGCATTGCTCATTCATGCTTCATTGATCCTGCTTGTTGCTGTTTTAGTTTGTTGTGATCATACCTTGATCATAATAAGCTAATTGTTTGAAGATTGTAGCTGTTTGTTGAATCCAGTCCAAGTTTTAGCAGATTTGATGATTTCAAGCCATTTTAGCCATGTTGATGATTTGTAGCTGTTTGTTGATTGTTGATTAGTGTTTGTCTAGTGCTAAGGTGGTGGTTAGCACTAGAATAGAGAGCCCAGCTCTCCTCTACTCCCCAAAGGAGGCCTTTGCATAAGGTTTTGATGTTCTTGATTTTAGTTCCTCTCAATTGTCAAATGCCTGCTCAATTCTAGTTAATCTTGATTGTGATTGCATGATAAAACGTGTTTTAGCTGATATTGATTTGATTTCATTGAGTGTGTAGCTTAAGTGTAGCTTTAATCTGCTTAGTAGCTTTGTACTAAACGTGTTTTCACCTTATCTCAGTAATTTTAGCTTGGTTCATCATTTTAAGTTCTTGTTGTGATCATAGCTTATAACTAGTTCTTACATGCTTCCTTTTGGTTACTGGATTTAGGTGCTTAAGCTTTTCACTCAGTTTTAACTGTTGCCTAAAAAGTCTTCACAAATTTCCAAAAGTTCAGTAAAAGGAGTGTTTGGCATTAGCTGATACTTGACAATCTAGTGTTACAAATTTGATCATTTTGTTTCCTTTTCATTTACAAAGTCATAACAAGTAGTTTTAAACCATTTTGCAGTCAATTGTTAAGTCAAAGAGGCAAATGGCAGTTTAATGGTGTGGGTCATTTTTAGTTAAATTTAGTTCAGAAAAGTTACCAAATTGATTTGCTCACCATTCATTTGTTTCTTGATGAAATTTCATCAAACCAGTTCTTAATTCTAGGTTATAATATGAAGTTTTAGAATCTAAAAGGATTTTGTACAGTATTCAGTTTTCAGCAAGATATAAGCAAAAATCTAAACCTATAAGCAAATGCATGTTTCTGTAAATGGAATTCTGATTTTTCATATCTCACAATCTTATTCATAAACTAGTTCATTTTCTTTTACAAATTCACTTGGTAAGTGCTCATGGTTGATTTTTGAGAATTTGAGCTTATTGAAAAAAGCTTGGTCAACGCTGGTCAACATAAGCTACTTTTAGCTTATTTCAAATTCTGGGCTTATTACTGGATGATTTTGAACAAGACTTGATTTCCCATTCATATTTTGAGCTTATTAATCAGTTTCGTTACAAAAATTCAGTTGTGCAAGTCTAGATTCCTTTATAGCTTATTTTGTGCTTATTGGAAAGTGCTTATCAGAGTATTAGCCATTGTTAGCTTATTTCCTTTTACAGGTCTAGCTTATTTTAGATTTTAAGCATTTTGCAAGTGGTTTGAACAATTTTGGTTGAGAAATAAGCTAAAACGAGCTTATTTGTGTGCTAAGCCCGTTTTTAGTTAAAACTTTTCAAAAATTGCTTTTAGGTCCTTAATGTTTTAAACTGTTTGTAAAGATGGCTAATCTTGCATCTTTTTAGGGTTTGCTTGAATCAGGTCCCTTAACTTTTAGAGTTTGTTAAAATTCAGTTAGTTAGTTTTGAATTTGTTAAGAATTGGTTAATTGTTTGCATAGTTTTCATTTTTAATCCTCATAGTCAACTGTTTTTACACTTTCAGTCCTTGTACTTGTTAGCTTTGCATTTTGAGCATTTACTTTTCATAGAATTTACATTTGCAGTCCTTTTAGTTTCAAAAATTTACATTTTGAATTTTAATTGAATAAATTCTTGGTATTTGTACTGTGTTTTACATATAAGTAGACAATATTTTTCAGTTTTGCAAGGCATTGTTTGAATTAGCAAATAGAATATCCAAAAAATATTATACAACCAAAAACAGTTAAAAACCCGATATTGTTAGGACTTTCAATTTGACAAGAACTGAGAAAAACGAACTTTATTAAAAACGAATCATCAAATGGCGCCGCTGCCAGGGATAAAAATACAAAAAAATAAACAATCACAAAAATCAATTCTTTTCCTAAAGAATTGAACCAAAAAAATAAAAAATCCAAAAAGTAATCTTTTTTCCTAAAAGATTACACCCAAAAATATATATTATATCGGTTTTCATCGTTTTTACGTACATATAGTATTTTTCTTAAAAAAATCAAATAAATACAAAAATATTTTCTCTATATTATTATATGTAAATACGTATACATATACGAACAACCAACATACATATTCTCCATAAGTATTGCCGAGGCAATACACCGTGTTGAGGGGCGTTCCGGTCCTTGACACGCATATCGATCAAACAAAATAAAGCAAGAATAGATAAATACTTCCAATAGGCAATAATTCGAAGAATACAAACTACAAAGTGAATAGAAAGGCGATGTGCTATAAAATTCCATCTAAGGGTCAATAGGTACTTAAGTGCTTCGCGCCACCTAACCCCCCGTTCACTAGTGCGTATTCTAAGAAGGAAGGCTTTATTGGGGGTCTTGCACTCAAGTAGTAATTATATATATTATACTTTCTTGTGGATATTTCATATCGAACCTCGAGGGAGATAATCTCTTCTCTCTCAAAAGTCGACCGAGGGCTACTCCCTCATTCCTCGTGTTTACTTACACGTGTACTCGCACACGTGTAAACATACCACCTTTGGTGTATTACTTCCTTCCCCGAGGAAGCTTTTAAACGTCATTATACTTGTATATACATTCGGCCACCTTGTTAAACATGGATACTCGTTCCATGTTGGAGATTTTGCAACAACGATCCGCCAACGCTAATTATTCGCCTTGTTCGACTTGTGGTGGTCCACACGATACTTATTTATGTGATCAAAATAATAGTTATTATAGGGAGGGATATGCTTATAATGGAATCGAGAACCCTAATTTTCGACCTAACATTCAAATGGACTATACTTGTAATGACTATATGGGATATTCCGGTTTTTCATCACAAAATCCACCATCATTTCATGATCAACCCTTTGATGCGCCTTACCAAAACTAAGGATTTTCAAACAATGGAGGTTTTCAAAATAATGATAATTTTCAAGGCTATAATCAAGAAACCTTTCAAAACCAAGGATTTTCCAATTATGGAGGTTTTCAAAATGATGATAATTTTGAAGGCTATAATCAAGAAACCTTTCATAATCAAGGATTTTCAAACAATGAAGGCTTTCAAAATGATGAAAATTTTCCATGCCATAATCAAGATACTTTTCAAAATCAAGGATTTTCACCTTATGAGGGTTTTCAAAATGAAGGAAATTTTCAAGGTTACAATCATGAGAACTTTCATAATCAAGACTCTTTTCAAACCTATAATTCACCTAATTATGGAAATCCACCTCCACCATGTTCTTCGACTTTTTCATGTGAGTTTTGTGGAAACGCTCCCCATTATGGTTATGATTGTAGACCGAAGGATCCGCCATCCTATGTCCTTAATAATGTCAAGAAGTTTTATTCTTCACTTGAGATAATAAACAAGTCGAACGATGACGTTTATAAGATGCTTGATAGTATGAAAGACATGAGCCCCTGAGGAAATGAAAAACGCATGCCCGTTGTTAGAGGAACAAATTAAGTTTTTTGAGGAAGTGGAAATTATGACTTGGCAAATTTATGACAAGGAGATCGGTGCAATGTGTCGTGAATCGTTGAAAAAAGGTTCTTGTCGCCTCAAGGAAAATTTAGATAATTTCCTCTTTAAGATTGCTACAAAGGAAGAAGAAGAACATTTTTTTGCTAATCGTGCTCGTTTGCTTAAACAATGCTTATATGACGATGATGACGAACCTTCGATTTGTATGACACTTAATGATGACACACCTTCATCACCTTTACCTCACGTGGAACCCACCGAATCTTTAACCATGGGGGACGAGCCTCTTAGTACTAATACAAACACCGATTTGGAAGAATTAATCGTTTCTAGTGTTGAGAACCTTATCCCAATCCAAAGAGAGCTTGAGGGTGTTTCTAATAAACCATGTGACGAGCTTTGTATTGATACCTCTTCTCCTCATGATCACATTGAGATTTCATCACACGTTGACCTTTATGCTACTACTAGTGATTTTGGTGATTTTGGTGATTTTGATCTTGATGAATTGTTCAAAGAAAGGGATAATGAGATTGAGGAAGAGTTTATGCAAGATTTGCCACGAATAGAGGATGATGATTGTGATTCTAGTGAGGCATCTTATGATATATTATCCGAGGACTTT
Source organism: Glebionis coronaria (assembly GCA_025667525.1). Classification (NCBI taxonomy): domain Eukaryota; kingdom Viridiplantae; phylum Streptophyta; class Magnoliopsida; order Asterales; family Asteraceae; genus Glebionis; species Glebionis coronaria. Next base: position 312,472,282 of record CM046880.1, on the reverse strand, counting down.
TCATGTCAAGATGACCTTCCTAATTTGGATGAAGATGTTGCTCTTATAGAAGAAGTGGAAGATGTTCTTATTCGTGAGGTTTTATCAAACGTTTATCATCTTATCTCCTCGATTGAAGCTTTGAATGAAAACCATAATGATGAGTCCATAGAAGAAGAACCTTTCATTGACATTTCTTCACCGGTTTTTGAGGTTGCACCTATTGATTTTTATGATGATATCATCCCTTTGAGTGATTCTCTCAATACACCTTCTTTTGAGCCTTCTATTCCCACCCTTTCACCCTTGAAGTTGGTTATTGATGAAGATCCTATACTCTTAGAGATTGATACATTTTCACCTGAGGCACCTTTAGAACTCAAAACCTTTGATATGGATTCTCATATAGATATTGATGCCGCCATAGAGGCTTATCTTGCTAAAATTGATATTGAGGTTGATGATAGTGATTCTAATTGGGAAGAGGAGATTCTTCTTAGTGAGAACTTGCTTTTTGGGACCATAGAACCTACACCTCCTTCACAAGACACTATTAATCTTGATCCTCATATTTCTATGCCTTCTATGGAAGATTATCCACCTTTTGATGATGATGAGGAGCCTAATATGGATATAATTGTTATGAATGTTTTGATACCTACACCTTCATTGTCTCATGATGCTTTGATATCTAAGGGGGAATCTTATATGATTGATACGAGTTCATCTTCTTATTTTCCCATGAAGGGAAAGGTTTTTGATCCTGGGATACGTATGTTTGGGAAAAATTGGTTTTCATCTACTCCACTTAAGAGTGTGATTTCTATTGAGATGGAATTCTCGTATGAGCTTACTTTGTTGATGCTACCTATTTTGGAGTTGTTCGAGTGTCGAGATGAAAACTATGTATTTGATCCTGGTGTGCTTCCTATTTGAGAGGTTTCGTATGTTGGACAAACTTGAGACACGTTGGACCGTTCCATTTATCGGGGCGGATTTTGTAAATCTTATAGTAAATGGCAACGTGCTAAGTTTGAGTGTATCATGTGAGATGTGCTTCAAAGTGGATATTCTTTAGTCTCCATGATGGTTTCCCCAAGGACAACTTAATTCGGGGCCGAGTCGAGCTAGCGACTTAGGGTTAAAAAAACTCAAGCAATGAATAACTAGGTTAGAAAACGTAGAGTAGATCTAAATAGGTTAGGTTTAATTAAAAGGATGCTATAGTAGAGTTGAAGTGGAGGGGTGGCTTTTCTTCGTTTTTTTTGGTGTTTGTTTCAAGGGTTTCTCTCTCACATTTCATGCTTGGAGCTTATAGAGGAGGCCCGTGTATCTGGTTCACTTTGATAAGTTTTTGCTATTGTGATATTCAACATTTGTGCTTAAAATGAATACCCTTTAGTTGTCTCTTCCTTAACTTGGGTTAAGCAAAGTAATCAATGTCATAAGTGTAGGGGAGTTCACTCCCATGCTCTTAAACATTGAGGATAATGTTTATCTTAAGTGTAGGGGAGACTTCTATCGAAGTGACCTTACCTAGACCATTGCCTTAACTTCATGATAACATGGAAAATTAATTTTTCAAACATTTTTCAAATTTTTGATCTACTTTGGCCACCAAAAATATGCATTCACAATTTTTGCATCAATCATTTTTCGTTTGCATATCACATTTGCATTGTACATATTTCTTCTTTATTTTTCATCAAAAATATATAAAAAGAAAAAATATAATAAAAACATGGTTTAACAAATTTAGACTTCTTTGACATATTAGGCCCACCATGGATATTTTGACTCAACCCGAGTTTGCTTATCTTAGCACTCTCTAGCTAGTATCCTTAACCATGTAGTCCTTCATTGGTCTATTAGGCTAAGCATCCACCACTCTCATTATTTGAGATTTTAAATTTGTGGAGAATGGGAAATGATAGAGTTGAAGCAAGTATAAAAGGGCTAGATAAACTTCATGATGATTACTTGTGGCTAAACTCTTCTCTTCTTTATCTCTATTTTCTTCGCATGTATATATGTTAATAAATAATCAAGAACGGTTTTAATCGGTTTGTAATCTCTTATGCATTTTTGTCTAATCATTCATGGTTGATATAAGTACGTCTTAAGATTCTAATTTAGAACGTTTTATGTGTACTAGACTTATGTCATGCTCAATATTTAGCGGGTGTTTTTCCTTTTATTCTTTTAAACTTTCTTTGTGAGGAATAAAGAATAATAAGAGCGGCTTACAAAAAAAATGAGTGGCTAGAAAAAAAAAGAGAAAAAGAAAAAAAAAATAATTATACAAGACTCCCAAGAGGGGCAGTGTGGTGTTAATTATAGTGACTATTGAGTTCCAATATTACCTTGACGGGTTGCGGGGATTCAATAGATTGCTCCAATCCAATATTACCTTGACGGGTTGCGGGGTTGAAGATCGAAAGTCTCAAAAAGATGGCGGATGTAAATTATTGCGTGAGTTTTATTTTTCTTTCCTTAGCGAGTGTGTAGCTACTTATGAAAGCATGACATGAGGATTTTACACATAAGGCGAATGACTTATTATTCTTGAAACGGACTTATATTAATTGTGAGCGGTTTTTCAAGTAATGGATGAGAGGATTACTGAGGATTAAAACCGTGCTTCCTTATTTTTGGATTTTGCATTTCTTATACTTCACACTTGAAATAAATGACAAATTTGCCCACAAGCAATTTGCTCAAATAATAACCAGTTCCACATTTAATTGTCATGAATAAGTTGATGCACTTTTTACTTGTGAATACAATGATCCCATTTTTAAGCTTGGTATGGGGAAAGTGAAACTTGAGGGTGATAAGTGTCCATGGTACCAAAGCCCTAATCTAAGTCATTGATTTCTTTATGAGTTATTTCCATCAAACCATTTCATGAAAAATATAAAAAATATATAAATAAGTTTGCTTTCTTTGCATTGCATTGTAAATATTCAAAATCATTCATCATGTAGTATAGTTTAGTTTATTAAATCATAAAATGGCCAAGGTTGGTTAATTATGAGAAAAGTGCACTTTAGAGCTTTAAAATGCTGCATTGCATGAGGTCATGGCATTTAACTTTAAAGTATCAGAATTACGCGTGTATTTGCGTTTCATGTGTTTTCAGGTAAAAAGATGCATTTTGGAGCAAAGACGCGTTTTTCAAGGATTTATTTGAAGGAAAAGACGAAGAAAAAGAAGAAAGAGCTTTCAAGGACCTTACTTGTCAATATTTCAAAGATCAAGGGCTGAACTTGCAACTTTTACAAGATGAAGGATGAAATGAAATTGGCTTAAAAGCTTATAACCTTTATTGAAAAGAAATGAAAAAAAGGGACCAAAAGGAAAATATGAAAAGAAAGTTAATTAACTTTCATAAAATCTTAGTCAAAGACATCAAAGCAAGTCAAAATTCATTTATACATTACACGCTTCTTCTCAAAACGAAGAGAGAGAGAGAGAAACAAGCGTTCATATCTCCTTTTCTCCTTAAACCTGCAAGATTAAATCAAGAACGATGAAGGAAGAATCAAGTCAAGATCAAAACTACAAAAATTCTCATCTCCATCTCCTCTACAAGAGGGTATAAGTTAATTGGATCAAGAATGGAAGACGAAGAAATCCCCAAATCCCTGAAGAATCCTAATTATCAAGAACCTCGTATTTTACACGTGGCATCTCCTGATTGGAAGAAACACGTCACTTCTTCTCCCTCGATGGCTATAAATAGAAGACGAAGACCTCACTTCAATCGGTTAGCATAGGTGTAGTTTTACACATAGTAGTTAGGATTAGTTAGATAGTTAAGTTTTCTTTCACTTTTCTTATTAAAATCTGTAACTGATTCAGTTTTTAGTTTGTAACCGAATACTTTTTCTCCATTAATGAAATAATTCGAGCTTTCTCATTCTTCCCTTCTCATTCATCTTGTTGAACTTGTTATAGTTTCTGAAATTAGTTGTAACCGAATGATTTTATCCTCCATTAATGGAGATTACAGTTTTATAAACTTGTCTCTTACTGTTAGAAGCTCGGCACTTTATCTTTAGTTTGAGGATCAAGTTACTGTTAGTTTGAGTGTGGTTTACAATTTGAGTTTATCGGAGTGATTCTCTGTTAAGAGAAAGTTCCACTCGTTACTGTTCATCATTTTGTGAAGTTTGTGAATATTGATATTTTTAGCCTTAGTAGTAACATTTAGAGTGTTTTACAATTTATTCACGGTTTAATCAGCTTTTCAGTTTTAAGAGTTTTTCAATGTCGAATCAGTTTTAGCGTTTATCGTTAGTTTTTGAGTTTGGACTGAATTTAGATTTAAATACATTTCTGTAAAGATTTTAGGACTGTGAATATTTTGAGTAGCTGATTGGTTATAAGCTTGTCTCACATTCGTCGAAACTGATATACGGTTTGATAAGCTCAAATGAGCTTATGAGAGGATTTTGATTAGAGATATTCAAGAATCAATCATGTTAGTTATTGTCGATGTGATAGCATTTTAGAGGGATTTAACAAAGATTGTAGTTTAGTAGTTTAGAATATTGGTCTTCTTTTCGTGTCATTTGTGCAGGGTAATATCGATAATCAGTTCAGCGAGCTTAGCGATTCGTCATCATCGCTCGATATAGATCAGTTCACGTATTCTGATTTGCAGGTACTGATGAGTTGAGTAGATCAGTTGGTAAATCGATGGTGATTTCAGTTCGATAGTCAGAAGCAGATAGCTAAGCCGGCTCAGCGCCGTGCTTCGACATCAAAGGACTGGCCTTGGAAGGCAGGTTGTCTCGGCTTACTTTTTCTGTGATTCTTAGTTTAGCAGCTATTAAAATGGTAGTATAAACTTTTACTTGCAATTTGTCATATCTGTTACACGTTACTTTTTCTGTGATTCTTAGTTTAATATCAGTAATAGTTACAAAGTTTAGAATTGTTTTTTATCTCATATAGTTTAGCTAAATAACCAGTTCATAGATATTAAAAGTTGAATCAATAGATGTGTATACTGTCTAAAATCAATTTGTACAAGTTACATTAATGTACAGCTTTAACCCTTCGTTTTGTATCTTCTCATTACGGTCACAGTCCAATCTCGTTAGTTATTTACGTTATTAGTCAATTTAGTTAAATCTGGTTTGCGTTATTAGTCCATTTAGTTATACTGTTAATGTAGTTGGGCTAGATAAACTTTGGGCCAGTTCTTTTAAAAATCAGTCAGTTCTTTTAAAAATCAGTTTTAGGTTGGTGGGCTTATATTTCATTTGGGCCAAATAGACTTATAGCAGATTTATTTTTTATTTCATAGAATTTCATTATAGGAATAGAAATTGTATTTTTACTTTTATAGATTTAGTTTTATATTTTGTATTTGCAATTTAAATTTGTAGTGTAAATTTGTATTTTACTTCTTTAAATTTTGTGCATTTAATTGACATAGTTGCAATGTGTTTTTAGATAGTACGTATACGTAGCGTAATATAGATATTTTTACATTTTTTAATTGCTTTGTGCTAATTAGACATAAATACCAATCAAGTCTTTTTAACCAAAAACAATCAAGTCGAGCTTAAAATTGTTATATCAATTCGTTAAGATACCGAGAAAAACGAACTAAAAAAACAATTATTAATCTTCCCTCAGGTAAAAGAGTAATTGGTACTAGATGGGTCTTCAGGAACAAGAAGGATGAAAGAGGGTTTGTTGTGAGGAACAAGGCAAGACTTGTTGCTCAAGGCTATAGACAGGAAGAAGGGATAGACTATAATGAGGTTTTTGCACCAGTGGCAAGGATAGAATCCATTAGGTTATTTTTGGCCTTTGCATCATATATGGGATTTATAGTCTATCAAATGGATGTGAAAAGTGCCTTTCTATATGGTACTATTTCAGAGGAGGTATAAGTCTCACAACCTCCAGGTTTTGTAGATCCTAAATTCCCCAATAGATTCTACAAGGTTATCAAATCACTTTATGGTCTGCATCAAGCTCCAAGAGCCTGGTATGCAACCTTATCCAACTTTCTGCTAGAACATGGATATAGGAGAGGAACCATTGACAAAACTCTGTTCATCAAGAAGAATGCTAAGGACATCATTCTAGTTCAAATTTATGTTGATGACATCATTTTTGGTTCTACCAAGAAGACATGGTGTGAAGAGTTTGAAGCTTTGATGAAATGAAGATTTCAAATGAGTTCTATGGGAGAACTAACTTTCTTTTTGGGACTGCAAGTCAAACAAAGGAAAGATGGAATATTTATCAGCCAAGATAAATATGTTGCTAAAATCTTGAAGAAATTTTCATGTATGGATACAAGGAGTACAAGCACACCTTTTGAAGCCAAGAAATCTTTATCAAAAGATGAACATGGAGAAGATGTTGACATTCATCTATACAGGTCAATGATTGGTTCATTGATGTATCTTACTGCTACAAGACCAGATATAATGTTTGTTGTGTGTGCCTGTTCAAGGTTCCAAGTTCATCCAAAGGTGTCACATCTACATGTTGTGAAGAAGATTTTTAAATATCTTAAAAGTCAACCCAATTTAGGATTATGGTATCCTAGAGATTCCACCTTTGAATTGGAAGCTTACTCAGATAGTGATTATGCTGGAGCAAATCATGATAGGAAATCCACAACAGGAGGTTGTCAATTCCTAGGCAGAAGACTCATATCATGGCAGTGTAAGAAGCAAACCATTGTTGCTACTTCTACAACTGAAGTTGAATATGTAGCTGCTGCTCATTGCTGTGGACAAGTACTTGGGATTCAAAATCAGTTGTTGGACTATGGGTTTAACTTCATGAACACCAAGATTTACATTGATAATGAAAGTACTATATGCATTGTCAAGAATCCAGTATTTCACTCCAAGACCAAGCATACTTAAATAAGACATCACTTTATAAGATATGATTATGACAAAAAGCTTATTCAAGTCTTGAAGATTCATACAGACAAAAATGTAGCTGATTTGTTGACCACGACATTTGATGCAAAGAGATTCGAATTCTTGATGACACACATTGGTATGCTCAACCAATAACATGTTGCATATGTTGAGGGGAGGTAATAGCTGTACAAATTTTTATAATTTTTATTCTATAGTCTATGTTTTGTGTTTTTGATGTTATTGCAGGTTCATAGAAAAAGATAAAAGAGGTTACATTGTTAGTGGAAAGCATGAACTGGTTAATATTGTGAGGTACCGTTGTCACTCCAAGTACCGCTAGCACAAATCCAAGTACCGCTTATGTTCCATGTACCGCTACATGTCCGTTGTACCGTTAAGGGTCTCTTTTGTAAATTTGGCGGTTTCTTTGCGCTTGGGTTTGTTATTTACTTAAATACTTACTCCAATTACACAATTGATTTACCTAATCTTTTATTTTTATCTCTTGATTCTATAACCTTCTCTCTAATCTTTCGATCATCAAAAATACTAATGGTTGCTTTACAAGTAATCTCTAAGCATAATTTGGTTGCGAATCTTGCTACGAATGATGACTCTCTTGGTTTCCATGAGATGCTTGGTTTCCTATCTCAAAGTCATGTTCGCTTTGCACTCACTGTAAGTCTAGTTGTCTCTATACCCATTGTTGAACAATTTTGGGATACTTCTGTACTAGGTACTTGGTTTGGTCAACCTTGCATTAAGGCTAGGGTGAATCATAGAAATATATATGTAACTGAGGTACTGCTACGAGCAAGTTTGAGATTAACTGATGAAAATGACTTAGTATGCTTAACAATACAGAGATTCATGATGGCCTTGCAGCCATGGGCTATGGAGGTGGTAGGGAAAGTCTTACTTTCTTTAAAGCTTTATTTTCACCATAATGGAAATTGCTTTTTCATGCTATTATTCACTGTTTAAGTTCTAAAAGTACATCTTTTGATTAAATACCTGTTGCATTGGCATCAGCTAGTGTTTGTCTAGAAAATAACAGGGTTTTTAATTTTTCAAATTAATTTTTGAAGGCATGACTAGGAATTTGGAAGGGACTAAGAAGTTTTTAATGTATCCTAGATTCATTCAGACTTTAGTTAGTGATCAAATACCTAACCTACCAGAGTTAACTGATACATGGGATGTTCCTTCATTCACAAAGAGAACTTTCTCTTTCTTGACCAAACAAGGCAATGCCTTTACAGGAACAGTAACACCATTGTTTGTTCATATGTTAGCCAACCTGCCAATCAAGAAGGTGAGGAACCTAGCAATGCTAGTGCTTCTCAGCAAACTCCTTCTCACCAGAGCTCCCATTTCCTAGAAGATTCACAATCTTCTTCTCACAATGTTGGTGTTCCACCAAACACTGATGAGATGATCCACACACTTGCTGCTTCTATTGCTGCTAGTGGTTCACCACAAGCACAAGCACCAGAGATGGTGGATGTTGCAAATTTAACTGCTTTGTGTACAAGTTTGTCCCAACAGGTACAGGTATTGCAGAAAGAAAAGCTTGTTTAAGACAAGAGAATTGCTGAATTGGAAGCTAGCCTATTCAAGTTAAGGAACAAATTGTCACCTTGGATGAGGCAATATAGATCTATTCAGAAGTCTGCATTCAAGAAGCAAAGATTCAGGAACCACAAGAAAAGGCAACTGAATGCAACCAAACAGGGGAGGAATTATGAAGGACAACCACCTTCTTCTGATAATCAGACAAGGATCTTTGGAAATGACATCAATTTTGAATTTGATGAAGATGTCATGGGGACTTATAAAGATGGAGATGGTTTAGAGACTAGTGTGGATGGACCTTCAAACATGGAGATTCAGCATGAAGAACCACAACCTACTCATGAGGAGCCACAAGTTGAAGAAAATTTGGTAACTCAGCCAGCACCACCACCTCAATCACCACTTCAAAAAAATTAGAGTGCTTTCTATGAGAAGTTGGAGGAAATTACTACTTAGTTTCCTGTATATTCAACTCCATCACCACAAAGACAAGTATGGTTTCAAAGGAAACAGACTTTGCAAGTATTGTCTAGATCAAGAATGAGCAATGAATCAGACAAGACTGAAGAGGTGCAAGTTGATATGATGGCTTCTATGGAAGAAAGAGTATATGGGGATACACAAGTGATTGAAGAAACAAGTGTGTCTAATACTGGTGAAATCAACCTTGTTGAAGATCCAAGTACTGCTAAGCCAACTAAGCCGACTGTAAGTACTGCTGACATTGTTGAAGACCCAAGTACTGCTAAGCCAACTAAGCCGATTGCAAGTACCGCTGGTGATCATCCTTCACTAGAAAGTCAAACTCCTTTTAGAGAAGATGAGACTTTAGCCCAATTGCTGCTTGACTTAAGAAAGAAGAATTTAGTTGAGAAGACTAAACAAGCAAAGGTAGAGAAAAAGACACAACAAGAAGTTCTTGCCAAAAAGAATCAAATTCAAGGTAAGAAAGTTCAAGCTTCTCACCCTACTAAAGGTATAGTTATTCAACAGCAAGCTAATGAAGAAAGAGCTATCAAGTTGAAGAAGAAGCTACCTAAGATTGATCCAAGGATAAGGGGAAGAAGCAAGTATTATCAGAATCTGAAAATGAAAGTGATTCAGATGATGATATAAACAAAGTCATGTACATATTTAATCAAATAGACCATGATGAGTAATTTGCTTATAGAATGCAAGCATAAATTCTTGAAAATGAATTGCAGGAAGAACTTGCAGCAAAGCAGGATTTGCTAAAATCTAAAAGAATACAGCAAGAATGGAACATACAAGAGTATGACAGGATTCAAGCTGAAATACATGCAAGTGAGCTTCTTGTAGACTCCTTGATAGCTGAAGAGAGAGATGCATATGATGAAGAAGAGAAATCAAAATTGATTGATGATCTGGTAAGGGAGCAACAAAGATTCTTTGCTGAAAAGAGAAGGAAAGAAAAGATTAAGCCTCCAACTACTATGCAGATTAGAAATCAGATGATGAACTTTCTTAAGAAAGTTAACGGATTTACTCATATTCAGCTGGTCAAGAAGAATTTTGAAGAAATCAAGACTTTTTATGAGCAAAATAAGAGGACTGAATTGAATTTTGTTGAGATTGGATTTGAAGCAGATAGAAAAGCTGTTGAAGAGTTTAAGAGACATCTGCAACAACAAAGGCAATTTGGTAGTACTCCTAGAATTGAGCCAAGTACTGCTGAACCTACAAACATATCTCCACCTATTAAGACCACTTATGTGAGGAAGAATAGAAAGGAGAAGGTAAGTTAAAGGGAGGAAGAGACTGCTCAAAGAATGAATACAGGAGTTGAAACTCAAGATATTGCTCAGACTGAAAATGTACAAGCAATACATACACAGTCAACGGTACATACAACAATACATACTGAGGAGACGGTACATACAAACTTGGAAGAGGGTTCAACAGAACTTGAGGGAATTTCCAAGGGTGTTAAAAGGAAAAGGTCAACAAAGACAAAGAAGAAATGTAAGAGAGCTAAATCAACAGCAGAGGATAGTGATGATGATGAGAGCTTAAAGAAGTACTTGAAGATTGTGAAATTTGAAGATCAATGTATTGATACAGAGATTTTTGGAAAGAGAGCATCCATTGCTAAATGGATTTACTCTTCAAGGACTTGAAGCTCATGGAATTCAGAGAACTGATGGCACAACAAGAGTATTCAGACTTTTGGAGGATATTCTTCATATTCTTGACAGACAAGATATTCAAGATCTTTCGAGGTTAGTTCAAGAAGGTAGTGCAGGTAAAACTGAAGTATAACTATTATACTGGGAATTTCTCTTTATGTATGAGCCACACAATTATGATCAAGAAATGTTGAAGGAATTAGAGAATCAGGTTCCTAGTTACTGGAGATATTACAGGTCATGTGGATTGCATATTTTAGATGTAGATGATGTTACATACTATATGCTGCAAGAGAAAACTTACCCTTTCAAAAGAAAATTGTTGGAAAGGATGTTAGAACAACAATTAGAAGTTACAGAAGAATTTGCTGGTGCTTTGGAGTTGATCAGAATGGTTAAACAACAAATCAAGGATTTGAAAGATGAGGAAGAAGCTGAGAAAGAGCCTTAAGTGTTTGACTTTTAGTCACACTTCACAAATGGTTCTCAGTTCACCATGTCTAACACACATAAGAACTGGCTAGTCCATAAGCAAACGGTTTGTGGTAAAGACTTATCAAATCCGTTGAAAGCTGATAGTTTGATAAAAACTATATGGTTCTAACTCACCTTGTTTCGAGACAAAGAGTTGGCTAGTCCTAGACAAACGGTACTAGGTAAAGACTTCATCAAATCCGTTGATGGATGACAATTTACCAAAAAATGTAAGGTTTTCATTACACCTTATTCTTTGTAAATAAAGTATTGGCTATTTCAAAGTGTACGGCTAACTGGTAAAGAATTTATCAAATCCGTTGATAGCTGGTGATTAATCATGAAGCCAATACAGATTGGTGTTTGTTGTTAACTGTTTTATTTCAGGTATGAAGATTGCAGGCAAAGAAGTATTTAAAGAAAAATAATTAGAAGGTTTTGTTATCGTCAAATCAAGACAAAGGTTCGTGATTAAGAGTTCAAAGACTAAACTCAAGAAGACAATAACTGATGCCGCAAAGATAAGTGAATGTTTAGAAGACACAAGAAGATCATAGTTTGAAGACAAAGATGATATTCATGATGTTTGAAGATTATCTTATCAGAAGAAGATCTACATTTGAAGTGTTTGGCTACATTCAGTTGGATACAAATACAAATTACCAAGTTCAATCCAAGGATGAAGGAAAGACTGAAGACATGTATTTTTAATACATCCAGCACAAGAGAAACAAGAAGACAACAAGTTTTCATTTCTTGTTTAGGGGAGGATTGTTGGGAATTATTTGTTAAGTGTCAAGTACCGTTAGTGTATTCCAAGTACTGTTAGTGTTATGTAAGTACCGTTAGTATTAACGCGGTACATAGTAAGTACTGCTATGATGATTAGGACGAATATATCTTTGTATAGGATATGTCATAGTTATAGTTAGAGTATATCTTATGTGATATACCTAAATAGTTAGAATATTGATAATATATCGTATGTGATACAGTTATCTTTATAGAATATTCTAAGGTTTCTAGGGTTCCTTACTCTATAAAAGGAACATAGGTACAATGTCTTTAATGTACCTCATTCAAGTCGATTAATAAGAGAATCGAATAGTTAAAAGTAATTCTGTTCTTCTATGCTTTATAAGTTAGATTCCGTATAACTTATTTAGTGTTAGTAAGAGTGCTCAAAGTGTTTTAGTTTGATTACAAACTACTATACTAATTCTTAACAGAATATAGATCCAACCAAAGGGATGAACACCTAGTCTCATCAAATTTAGCATCCCTTGATTCAATGATTGTGTTTATTGAAACTGAATCATTAGGTTCAATAACATAGAACCTATAAGCCTTGGAATGCTCAGCATATCTAATAACCGTTTTTTAGTATAATTGTTTTCCTCGACTCGACTCGAATTGATTTTCAACTTAACACAAGAGTTATTTGTTGTTGGTTAATAATACTAGCTTGGTATCTATTGTCTAATTAAACTCAAAATGGGGAAAAATATGTAGGCTAAGGAATATATAAAAATAAAAGCGCAAATAGTTCACACAAAATTATTCTAAAATGCAATATAAAATTAAACTACAAATATAGATCTAGATGCAACTAAAATAAACTATAATTAAAAATAATAATAAATCTAAATGTAAAATTAATCTAAATGTAAGCACGTAATAGCAAATAAAAGTGACAAAAAATGAAATCACAAAGATAAACTTAAAAATAAAGCGTAAAGCTTCAACCTTTTAAGCTTATTAATCTTTTTAGATGATAAAGCTACAAGCTTTATACACTAACAAGCTTAATAATCACAAAAATGTGTAAATTTTTTACTAATAATAAGCTTATCTAAATGAAATCTAATTTTTAAACTTTTGAATCTATATTTTAAAACAATAATAATAAATAAAACTAATTAAACCGGTTTTTATGAAAATTATATTTTATGAAGACAATTTAAACTAAATAATCTAATTGTTAAAGCTAAAATGATTAAGCTAGAAAATTAAAATAAAAGAACTAGTACCCATAGTCCGAAGATAAACGCTCTAAACAAACAACCATCAACATAATCAACTCAATATGGCCCATAAAGTACACGGCCTCCCAATACCAAGCGTAATCAAAAGCATAAGCCGAATTTGGCCCGTAAAGTACATGACCTCTTAAATTACTCAAAACTACACAACTTTCGCCAACCAAACGCTCTAACTAAATGAACTAATCAACCAAAACTATTCAACCCATAAGCTTTTCTTCAAAAATGATAGATCGATACACCGAGATCAAAGAAAACATAAAAGGTTAGGATAATAAGCAATAATTATTATATGATAAAGAGATTTAATTAAGACTAATAGATCTAGAATATTTTTATATTTTATAAAAGTATTTTAAATTTTAAAGCTAAAAATTATAAATCTGCTTAATCTATTTAAAAAACCTAATATATCTAAACTATTTATTTAAGGATTTATAAAAATACATTACTTTTTAAACTAAAAACTTATAGATCTAAACTAATCAATATCAAAAACTAATAGATCTAACTATTTTTTGGTTTTATGAAAATATTTTTATAATTTTTTAAAACTTAAAACTAATAGATCTAAAAAAACTAATAGATATAAACTAAAAGTACTTAAGTAAAAGCTAACTTATAAATAAGTTGTAAGCCTTAGCTTATAACTTATGAGATTTAAAAAGCTAACAAGCTAATTAAATAATTACTCCAACAGTAAGCTAGATCTAGGAAAACAAGTCAACAATAAGCTTGAAATAAGCTTATATATAAATCTAACTTATAAGGAAAAAGTTATAAAAACTTATCCCAAATAATAAGCTAGATTATTAAAAAAATAAAAAGAAAGGAACAATGAGAATAAGCTAAGAATAAGCTAAAATTTTAATTTTATTAATATGAAAAAGCTTAATAAATAAGCTTGGTACAAGATTTGAAAGAAAATACAAAACAATGAAAATTAAACTACTATGTGAAAAACTATAAAGAAAAACTTGTGAAAACTAAAGGGAGTGGGAGCTTTATATAGGCAGCCAACATCAGGGGTAATTTAGTCATTTCCTATCTTTTTCTTAGCTTGAAAGCTAAGCACATTAAGGACAGCTAGCTCTTTTTATGTGTGTGAATTCTTGTTTGCATCGCCTCTTCTAGAAACTATGGATCACACGCCCATCATGGGCTGACACAGCTCTGCCACACGCTAGACTTCTTCTTGTTTTCATCGCCATGCCACGTGGCGGGTTGTGATTGACCAGTCGCTACTGAAACCTGGTACACCTGCCACCTTGTACGTGTCACCTTCTGAGTGGCCAGCCGCCACTAACACCTGCCACATCTGACATTCTGACGTGTCAGACTGACACCTCGTACTGACACTGTTCATGCCACGTGTCCATCCTTCATTGGCCAGCCGTCGCCGCCTTTCTAAACCTCGTACGTGCCACCTGCGCAATAATTAATATATATCAGTGACACGTGGCGTGCTGGCATTGGCCAGCCGCCGCCACGTGTTGCTGACGTTAGTCGGTCTGGACCGGGTTGAACCAGGCCTGGTTCGGGTCTGGACTGGCTCGGGTCGGGTCAGGGTCTGGTTCGGGTCAGGTCGGGTCTGCCACGTGGACCACTAAGAGGGAGCCACATGGCATTGAGTATAAATACCCAGCTTTTGCACTTTGCCAGGGTCGAACCCCAGCCTTGTGGCTCGAGACTTAAGGGACAAAGGGTGTTGGAAACTCACTTTATGTGACGACATTTAAGAATTCTCATTAGTTATCATAGTCACACACATTTAGACTAGACTAGGTTCGTTGTATAGTTTATGTTGTGTGTGTGGCTATATATACCCCTCCTTAGCTTCCAAGGAGGGGTGTTGCTTGTGATTTTTCATTCCTAATACATTTTCATTTCTCACATTCAACCTCTCTTCTCTCTCTCTAAACCAACAATGGCTTCCACCACCATATTCCACCATGTTAGACCACCGGATCCTAATTAGCAAATCTACATTTGGTATCAGAGCCTTGGTTCATTCCTTGGATCATGGTTTTTGTTTCGATTTGGTGGTCTAAACATTTTTTTTTGTCTTGATTTATTGATTTTTTTGTCACAATGGTCAAATTCTGTCTAAAATTTGTCTGTTTCTTTTTGTCACGGCAGTTTATTATTCTTGTCTCAAATCAGTTTTCATTGTAACTTGGTCCCAAAACAGTTGGTTTCACACAGTCCAGTATGGTTATCATCATTCTCATATCCGAATTTATCATTTTATCTCTGGTTTCATTTTTTCATATCTGATATTATACTTATATCTGATATTATCAAATGTAATATTTGATATCTGGTTTTAACAGTTTTTATGGGGTTCTTTATTTTCCTGTTGTTGAAGATCTTGCCCCAGAAACCCAGATTTGCCAGAAAAATCATACCCAGAAACAAGATCCTAGAAAAACGGAAGTGTACAACTTAAGGATAAGGTTTTCAGATTTTCATATCGGAATATTGCGATCGCAAAAACCTATGGTTTCTACATTGCGATCGAATATTCCGATGGAACACTTTCGGTGCATTCCGATGGAACGCATTCCTATGGAACGCATTCCGATGGAACGCATTCCGATGGAACGCATTCCGATGGAAATATTGAGATGGAAAAACAGATGAATACATTACGATGGAAAATAAATAGAAAACATTGCGATGAAAACTGTTAACTTTGCGATGGGTTTTATAAAATATTCCGATGGGGCCTCTTTTAGACATTACGATGGACTATTATTTTTTTTAAAACCAGTGAACCAAAACTGTGACGTAAACCAAAATCAACACAACCGAGTCAACTCGGTAATTACCGAGTTGACTCAGTTAACTCACTGAGTCACCCAACATCCAACCTTATTTCACCACAACACCATATCTAATCCTAATGCCCATCGTCACTTAACACCATCTAGACTCGAAAACCAATTAACAAAAACATTATTAATCATCTCAGACTCGTTCAACACATTTTTAGATCTTTTGATCTTAAAGTGTCTGAACATAAATCATCATAGATTTGTGTTTAGCTTTAAACCATTTCTTAATATTCGAATGAAAAGAAGATCTATAACAAATCAGTTATGATCTTTCTTTGTTTCGACTGAGTCTCAAAACGAAAGAAAACTAACATGCAGTCAGTTATTACCTACCTGAGACCTTGTATTACAAGACCTTGTGGCTGCAAACATCTTGGATATCAGCAATGACTGATCAAAGTTGCGTGATTGGTTTGATTTGAATATTAGCAATGATTCAGTAATGATTCATCCGGAAGGGGCATGTGGTTTGGTTGAATCATGGGTTATGATTTAAGTTATGTATTGGTTGTAATGATTATTTATGATAATCAAAAGAGAAGATGTCGATTGTGTGAAGATAAGAAAAAGATTAGGAGCAGATTTCTGTTGGCGATATATTTGGTGAGGGGCGATGTTAACAAGGTTGAGAGAGTATTTGGGGGCGGATTTCACTATGTGGGGGAGTTAGGTGAAGAGTTATGCCCTAATGTTTAGCTATCCCTAATTTTTATCCCATATATGTTTTAGCCCGGGTTGGGTATTGGGTCAAGTGACATGACGGGCTGGACAAGAGATAATGGACCGTGTAAATTGAGCTGTGTGCAATACCATGGGCCAATTGTTGTAAATCTATCCGAATTTTTTTTTTCAAAATTCAATATTTTGGATAATTTTTGGAAATTGTTGCATTGTTGGTTATAACCGGGGTTTTGACGAGACAACAAAAGACGAGACAAAGTGACGCGACAAATGTGACGAGAATTTATTTGAGACGTGACCAAGAAAAAAAAAAGAAAAAAAATTGGGCGATTTTTTAGTGGCTACAGATTTTGTTTGATCGGGTATTAATTACGTGACGTTGATGACGAATTTTTTTGAAGGCGTGTACTTATTTTATCTTTCATAGATAACTTGCTCGTGCTTCTTATTAGAATGAAGACTTGTTTATCTGGTTTCCGGGTTCGGGGTGGATGGTTGATGACTCGGATAACTATCACTTAAAGGGGTTACATTGTTGTACTCAGTGTCACGCGCTTAGTCGACGTGGATAATTTCAAGAGGTGTTGTGCTTATAGACTTCTTCAGTGATGCATTGAGTACTTAGAGATTTCTCCACCGTTCTTCATTCAACAATAGTGCAAGCTTAAGTCACAAGATCGAAGGATTTTTATTCAGCTTCATGTTTGATGTATCTGGTTCATTCAATCAGTGGTCACTTCAAATTGCTTTCAAGTGGGTTGGTAAAGGTGGCCATGGAGAGTTTATGAGAAGATATTTTCGATCAACAGCTGATTCTCACAAAATATATAATTCAGCTTATTTATTATTCTCACGAGATTTCAGGTACATGTGCGTACGATTTATTGATGGTTCCGAGTTTCGAAACCATCAAGGGGGAAGAAGAAGAAACATTAAACGCACAACGAGTACACGTGATGAACTTCATACCTTCTTTTGATTTGAAGACATTCCGGGATGACATTTGTCATAGCCGTAGAGAAAATCAGTGTTTTAACTCGTGGCGTTATCAATCTCCAAACGGTACACTACTGATTCGAGGTTTAGTTGTTTGATTGTTGCAATTATTCATCATCATTATCCTATATGCATTCCCGGGACTTAATTGACTCTGGTGCATCTCCGGAAGAAGATATGTGCATTTCCGGGACTTAATTGACTCTGGTGTTACGATGTCAACTTCATGAATGGGATAAAGTGTCCACTTCAGTATTTGAGCTTCATAATTGGGATTGATTTACTTTCTTCAACTATGTAGGGGAAGAAATGTCTTGATTCTTTCTGGTATGCATAACTTGAACTCTCAGGGGGAAGAAAAATTCTGAAGAATTATTCAAGCGTGAGAAGAAAAGTTGGTGATCTACTTGGTGTACCCCTTACTTTCAAATCCTC
Organism: Glebionis coronaria; assembly: GCA_025667525.1. Taxonomy (NCBI): domain Eukaryota; kingdom Viridiplantae; phylum Streptophyta; class Magnoliopsida; order Asterales; family Asteraceae; genus Glebionis; species Glebionis coronaria. Next base: position 312,454,208 of record CM046880.1, on the reverse strand, counting down.
TTAGCAACGTTATCATGTTATATGATGGGGTTTGCTTGTTAGATTTCGCTGTGCGCTTAATCATTCTAAGCTTTATTGAAAGCTTTGAAGTTGCTTACGAGGATTGTCGATTTAGGGGGAAGCTATTTAAAAGCTTCTACATCAAGTTTATGTGGCATGAATTAGGGGGAAGATAATTCAGAAGCTTCTCCTTAACCAGAAGTGTATGGGTTACTTAGCTCGTTCCGTTACAGTATTTCTTCTACAAGTTAACTTAAAGATGAGTCGTTTTGAAGACGAAGGCCTCAGAAGACTTCATCAGCATTGGACGCTTCATGAAAGCTCTTGTTCTTAATCATTTTGTACTTGTTAGGAGGAATATTGTAAGGAATTCTACACGTCGTCCCATGGGGGGAGATTGTTGGAAACTCACTTTATGTGACGACATTTAAGAATTCCCATTAGTTATCATAGTCACACACATTTAGACTAGACTAGGTTCGTTGTATAGTTTATGTTGTGTGTGTGGCTATATATACCCCTCCTTAGCTTCCAAGGAGGGGTGTTGCTTGTGATTTTTCATTCCTAATACATTTTCATTTCTCACATTCAACCTCTCTTCTCTCTCTCTAAACCAACAATGGCTTCCACCACCATATTCCACTATGTTAGACCACCGGATCCTAATTAGCAAATCTACAAAGGACTCCCAGCTGAGCTGGGCAGCCTTTAGTTTTACTAGTGGACAATCTTGTATATAACCCTTATTTGTTTATTGACCAGCCAACTTTGACCCCCCTTTGACCAGCTTTTATTAATAAATAATAATAATAATAATATTGTTGGGAATCTAAACTTGTTAGATTCCCTGTTCATTGATTTAAACATAATTAGGCTGATAGATAGTCCCTTGCCTGTGCCTAGGAGGCAGGCAAGTTTCACAAGACTCACAGAGATCCGAATCTCTGTGAGCAACCTCAGAGGAGTCCATGTCAGAGACATTGTCAGGGAAGTCGAAGATTACCTGAAGACATACTCCTTGGCTGTGATGGATAACAGCCAAGATGTATTAGGGACTCTGAGGGGTTGAGAGTTAACAGGGGTGGCAATACCCTGATAACTCTCAGCACACTTTGGACATGCCATTTGTGTGTTCGAGAATATGAAGAATAAGGAAACTGTTTTGGACAACTGTTCCTTAAAGCATAATGGAAGACTACCAAGAATAGAAGGACATCATGTGACTGATGTGGGAACTTGTAAAAGTTGTGTAGTCGACATCAAGTACTGTTCAAGTCAAACTCGTAACACTATAAATAGGATGTGTATCCTTGCATTAAGATTTAACACTTTGAGATATTAAGAACATTAGTGCGTGTAACTTAGTGAATCAAACAGCTACGACTGTATTCATAAGTTAAGGTTTATTGTTGTTCAAAGTGTGCACAACACATTGTCATCAAACGGTGTTATCCATAACACTTGTAATTCTTTATTATACAATAATAAGATTACGTTTGAAAAGTAATACCGTGTGTTGATTAAGTTAAGATTAGGGTTTCTCGCATTGATTAGGGACTTTCAATTGGTATCAGAGCGGTGTTTGATATTAAAACCTTCAAGAAACATCGTTCTCCGTTTTATAATCAAGATCCACCATGCCGGAAACCTCTAGCCCACACTCACCTTCCAGAAACCCATCTTCACCAAGACTTACACCCCCTCCAAATGATGATGATCTACCCCAACTTCTTGACTCAAGAGGTGGATCACACGTAACCAGTGTACCAGTCTTTGATGAAGAAGACTTTGCCAGTTGGAAGAGTCAATTTCTTGTATACCTTGATGGACTTGAACCTTTTCTCTTAGAAATTTTAGAAAATGGTCCATATATTCCCATGGCACTTACTTCTACTGAAGAAAACCCTCTTCCCAAGCCTGTCAAACAATGGACAGCAGCTGATAGGAAATTAGCAAACCAAGATAAACGTCTCAAAAGCATCATAATTTCCTGTCTTCCAAAGCATATCATGAAGTCTGTCATTCAGTGTCCCACAGCTAAACAAATGTGGACAGACCTCATTCTTGGCCATGAAGGACCCTCTGAAACTAGAGAGACAAAAATTCAGGCACTCAGACTTCAGTTTAATGCCTTTAAGTCTCTTGAAGGTGAAAAAGTTCAGCAAACCTATACTAGGCTGAAGATTCTTCTAAATGACCTCGCTATGAATGATGTTACTATTGGTCAAGCTGAGATCAATGCCACTTTTGTCAACAGCCTTCCAAGAAAGTGGCTGAGCATGAATCAGACTCAGAGAGCTAACAACTCAATCAAAAATGATACTCTTGCTCAGCTCTATGGAAAGTACAATTATGAAGAAGGGCTGATCGATACTATCTACAAATCAGAGACTGAAAGATTTGTAGTCCAAGGAGCATCTTCCAAAGCTTTGATCTCTGCAACACATCCTCTTGACAGCGATTCTGATATTGAAGAAGATACCCGTAGCAGCCAAGAGTTCTTGTCAGACCTCAATGCAGAATTTCATGAAAGAGCACTGCTAGCCAACCAAAGAAGATACTACAAAAGATCTGGAAGAGTAGGATCAGCTAGCAAACCAACTGACAGGTCAAAAGAAACATGTTTTGCCTGTGGAAAGCTTGGACATTTTCAAAAATAATGTCCTTCCACCAAAACATCCTCACCCTCTTATCCTTCATCTTCATCCAAACCATACAAGTTCAAACAACATAACAACTCATCTCAATCCAATTCTTCAGACACTGAGAAGAAAGATTACAAAAATAAGTACAAGGCACTTAAAGCTGAGTTAGAACAGATGAACTTGAAGATTGAAGCTATGTCCAAAAAGAAAGGTGGTGAGAAAAAGGCTGAGAAAGGGTTGGTTGCTGAAACCTATGATTGGAATGATGAACCATTGACTTCAGATGAAGAAGACACCACAAGAGTCAGGGCGTTTATGGCAATAGCTGAGGATGAACCAGCTGTTGGAAAAGGTGATGCAAGATCAGGACAATGGGTCGACATGACAATGAAAAAGGTACACAGGCTTCTATCTATGACTGATTGTGATGAACGTAAGCATGTTCTTGATTACACCATTGTTGACTTGCACTTTGTTGAGGAACAAAGGAAGAACCTACTTGACAAGTTTCACTCTGTTAAAACTGAAATGATTAATGCTAAGGCTGAATGTGAAACTCTCAGGCGGGTTAACTTAGAAAAAATATCCCTGCAAAATGAAGTAGCTAGATTAACCTTGAAAAACTTAGCTTTAAATGATCAAGTCACTGAATTAAACAAAGTTATTGAAAAATGGCTGTGTGCTAGGTTTACTATTGATGAATTGCTTAGGGATGAAGTGCCTGCTGACTTAAACAGGGATATAACTGCTAAGCATAAAAAGCTGAGGATTATCACCAAACCCAAAGACATTGTCTTTAAATCTACAGAGACTATTCATATGTCAAATCCCTCTTTGACTAATGACCCTGTCTCTGAAGATGTGGCTGAGCTTCCACCCCTGCCCAAACTCTCTGGAGTTGAACCTAGCAGTTCTTCTAGATCTGCTAAGGATGAACTTAAGATAGATATTGAGAATCCTCCAGCCAAAGTCTTTCGTGTGCCTGCTAAACCAACTGGTAAACAAGTAGCTTTTAAGCCTGTTTCTACTAAAGCTGTGAATAAGGTTGACCCCACCACTGAAGATCGCCTGTTGTCTCTTATGAAAGAAGTAGAACTCTTGAAACAACACATTAAGCCTTCCGCTGAATGCTCTACTTCTCATGAACCTAAGTCAGTCCTAGGTGAACCCAAAGGGGAAAGGTTAATCAAACCTTATTGCAATGTTTGTAAGAATACTCACCACTCGACCTTAGATCATGACAGACACATGGCAGCTAAAAGAGCTCAGACACCCTCTAGGGACAGACCACAGAGTTCCAAAAGACAACAGGGAAATTACAATTCTTATCCTCCCTGTAAATTCTGTGGGTTCACAGACCATCACTCAGACGAGTGTGGTGACTTCCCTGGGTGTGATATCTGTGGGAGTTATAACCATGAAACTATGAACTGTCCATCCCAACGCCAAAAGTTTTTCAGGAACACAAGAGTTGCTAACAAGCAATTCAGGGAACCCACTGGAAAGTGGGTTCACCATAGGAACTAATTTGTTTCTATGTATCTGTGCAGAAATATCTCAAGGAATCGGTATGGTATCTAGATAGTGGCTGTTCTAGACACATGACAGGGATTCAACAATACCTGCATAGATACTCAAAGGAGCCAGGTCCCAAAGTGGTGTTTGGAGATAACTCTTCAGGTGACACAGAAGGATATGGCTCAGTGAATTGCAATGGGATCACTTTTACCAGGGTTGCATATGTGAATGGTCTTAAGCACAATCTTATTAGCATCAGCCAGTTATGTGATGCTGATTATAAGGTTTTGTTTACTAAGACTCAGGGAACCATATTCAACAAAAATAATGATGTTGTGCTGGTTGCACCTAGAAGGAGAGATGTGTATGTCATCAACATGGCTGTGTGCTCTGAAGACAGCTCAAATTGTTTTCTTGCCAAAGCCTCTGAAAGTGTCAACTGGCTGTGGCACAAGAGACTGTCTCATCTCAACTTCAAGAACATCAATAAGATAGCCACTCAAAACTTGGTTGCTGGTCTACCTTCAGTGATGTTTTCCAAAGACAAAACTTGTTCTGCCTGTGTCAAAGGAAAACATCACAGGTCTTCATTCAAGACCAGGCAATCATTCTCTATTGACAAGTGCTTACATCTCCTTCACATGGACTTGTTTGGGCCTGTCAAACCTCAAACCATTAATCACAACAAATACACCTTGGTCATAGTTGATGAATTTTCAAGATATACATGGGTGTTCTTCCTCAGAAGGAAAAGTGATGCAGCCGATGCCATCATATCCTTCATCAGACAGGTTGAAAATATGAATGATGTTAGAGTCAAAGCTCTAAGAAGTGATAATGGTACATAATTCAAGAATCATCAACTTGAATCATTTTGTGATGAAAAAGGGATTTCACAAAACTTCTCTTCAGCTGGCACTCCTGAACAAAATGGTGTGGCTGAAAGAAGAAACAGGACTCTGATTGAAGCAGCAAGAACTATGTTAAATGGTGCAGCCTTACCAAAGCAATTTTGGGGAGAAGCTGTACACACTGCCTGCTATACTCAAAACAGATCAATCATTGTCAAAAGACATGGCAAAACCTCCTATGAAGTTTTCAGAAAAAGATCTCCAGACGTCAGCTATTTTCATGTGTTTGGATGCCCTGTGTTTATTTATAACTACAGGGATAAACTTGGAAAGTTTGATGAAAAAGCTGATGATGGATTCTTTTTGGGATACTCTCCAACAGCCAAAGCCTTCAGAGTATTCAACATCAGGAGACAAGAAGTAGAAGAAACTTTCCATGTCAGATTTAATGAAGATGATGAAGTCATACAGAGAACAGGAACAGAGGGGGATGAAGTAGATTTTAATGAAAATATTTCTTTCCCAAGTGATGTGTTCACAGAACCCAGACCTACCAGTCATCACCACTCCAACACTCTCACTCCCTATGTTCCTGCTTTTGATCCTCTGTCTACTCACAACATAGAAGTCCCTACCTCTCAGGGACTTGATGAAGAAGAATCTCAAATCTCTGATGGTCCTTCTCATGATATTAATGACTCACCAATTCTTCAAACCTCTGAAGTTGCTCCTGCTGATAATGAAATTGCTTCCCTTGATGTGGCTGAAGAAGACTCAGATACTGAAGTAGTTTTTGAAGAAAGCCCTCCTAGTCAGCAGGATGAGACTCAAATTGTTCCAGCTGTGCCCTCAAGTACCCCTGTTCTTGAAACTCCAGCTCCTCAAAATAAGTGGTCAAGAGATCAACACATTCTTCTTGTCAACATCATTGGGGAACCAAATGCAGGGGTCATAACCAGACAGCGAATCCAAGACTCTGAGTCAGCCTCAGCCAATGAATGTCTATTTGCTGAATTTCTTTCTCAAATTGAACCTAAAAGAGTTACTGAGGCGCTGGTAGAAGATGGATGGGTAGCTGCTATGCAAGAAGAAATCAATCAGTTCAAAAGGAACAAAGTATGGACACTAGTGCCAGCTCCACCTGGAAAGAATATCACAGGCACTAGATGGATCTATAGAAACAAGATGGATGAAATTGGGAACATCATCAGGAACAAGGCAAGATTGGTAGCACAGGGATATTCCCAAACTGAAGGAATTGATTATGATGAAACTTTTGCACCTGTTGCTAGACTTGAAGCCATCAGAATCTTTCTTGCTTATGCTGCCTACATGAACATCACTGTCTATCAGATGGATGTAAAGAGTGCCTTCCTCAATGGTGATTTGGTTGAGGAAGTCTATGTTGCTCAACCTGAAGGATTTGAAAACAGCCAGTTTCCCAACCATGTATACAGACTTCACAAGGCAATGTATGGTCTGAAACAAGCTCCAAGAGCATGGTATGAAACTCTTTCAAATTTCTTATCTGAAAACAAATTTATCAGGGGTTCTATTGATAAAACACTCTTTACCTTCAAGGACAAGAGTGATTTCATCATTGTGCAGATTTATGTGGATGATATCATCTTTGGGTCAACAAATGTCAATCTTAGTAAACGTTTTGCTAAATTAATGACCAAGAAATATGAGATGAGTATGATGGGTGAATTAACTTACTTTTTGGGTTTTCAAATTAAACAATGTCCTAAGGGAATTTCTATTTGTCAAGAAAAGTATGTTAAGGATTTACTTAAAAAATATGACTTGGCTGATTGTGCTTCAGTAAAATGCCCCATGCTTCCACCCAACAACTTGGGCCCTGATGAGTCAGGGGTCTCTGTCAATGAGACTTTATATAGAGGCATGATTGGGTCGCTGATGTATCTAACAGCCAGTCGTCCAGATATCCAATTCTCCACATGTCTCTGTGCAAGGTACCAAGCTAACCCAAAAGAATCCCATCTAGTGGCTGTTAAGAGAATTTTCAGGTATCTCAAAGGAACACCATCCCTAGGACTATGGTATCCAAAGGAATCAGGCTTTGACCTCAAGGCCTATTCAGATTCAGATTATGCTGGATGCTGTATTGACAGGAAAAGTACTTCAGGCAGCTGTCAAATCCTAGGAGGAAAATTGGTTGGATGGAGTGCTAAGAAGCAAAACTCTGTGGCTATGTCTTCAGCTGAAGCTGAATATGTCGCTGCAGCCAGCTGTTGTGCTCAGGTGCTCTGGATGAAAAGTCAATTGGCTGACTATGAAATCTTGTATGACAAAGTGCCAATCTTTTGTGACAACACCAGCGCCATTGCCATATCCAACAACCCTGTTCTTCACTCTCGTACCAAACACATTGATATCAGGTATCATTTTATCAGGGATCATATTATGAAGGGAGATATTGAGCTGCATTTTGTTCCTACAGAGCTGCAACTAGCTGATATCTTTACAAAGCCTTTGGCTGAACCTACGTTCAACAGGCTAGTTGCTGAGCTAGGGATGCTCAATATCTCAAAGCCTGTGGCTTGATATTAAATGTGTTCATTAAATGATTGATTCTATATTAAATGTTTTATTAAATGTTTTTCACATGTAACTAGGTAGTTGCGTTCCAAGTAAATGCGAAAAACATTCTCACATTTTTTTTAATCATTTAAGTTTCGGATAACGAGGAGACAAACGTTTTGAAAGGTCAAGGGGACCCACTTGAGCAGTCATTTTCGCTTTTGCATTTAATGCGGTTGAATAACTGTTCACTCTAAGTTTGAATATATATATTGTCTTCTTTCTCTTCTCACCCACCACCATTCTCAAAATTATCTTCTCTCTCTAAAACTCTTATCTCTCTCAACCATCCGCCATTTTCATTCTCCTTCAACCTTCAAACAATGGTGTTTCCCGTACCAAAAGCCTCCAATGTGAACTTCGAGATCAACGAGAGCATCATCGCCTCAAATAACGCTATTGGATGGATCAAGGCACCCAACAACACCTACTTGGATCTGGTAAATTTCATGCAAAATTGTGACCTAAACGAAGCCTTCACCAAATCTCCTTCCACCTTTTACCAAGAATACCTTAGGGAATTCTGGTATTCTGCTGAAGTTGAAGAAGACACCATTACCTTTAGCCTTTCTTGCAATGAACATCCTTTTGCCTTTTCCCTTGCTGATTTTGCCAGTGTGGCCGGACTTAAACATGGAGATGAATGCCTGAAGACAGTTGACAAAAAGGCTGTCAAGGAAGAATTGGCCACACTCAACCCTTGTCATGACATTAACCCTGCCCTCACACCAGCTGAAATCCTTGCTAAAGCCCCTCTGAAGATTAAGTATTTTTCTCCTATGTGGCGTGTCCTCTTCACCCACATTGTGAAGTCCCTAGGAGGCATGCAGGGATCACAAGATCAAATGTCGTTCAAACATCAGACTATTGCGTATGGATTAATATGGGGAGCTGATGTTGACGTTGGAAGCCTTCTTTTCTCTAACCTGGTAGAACAACTAAAGGGAAGGAATCAGGTCAGGGAAAAGAACATCTGTTACGTGCGTTATTTGTCCCTTATCTTTGAGAGTTTGCTGGGAGAGAACTACCATAACAAGGCCTTGACAACCCTGAAGCCCTATCGCATCACAGGCGCCATTTACAAGGAGATAGGAGCTGAGGATTTCCCTGTGACCGCTCACATGCTGAACGTTGCAAACCAGGTACCCATCGCTGAGAGGTCCTTGATCCCTTCCTCTGAGAAGGTGAATACTTCTAGTGTCGCTGGCAAGTCTACGTCTTTGACCTCTGGGCAGCACACTACTAAGTCCAAGGCTTCTTCTGGCCAACAGCTAAAGAAGAAGAAAATCCCCTCTTCTTCCCAACCTAAAGCTGTTAGCAAGGTCAAGGAAAAGAAGATTGACACCGCCTCTGGTCCAGATACTCTTGTGGATACAGAATCTTTGGCTGACAAACAACAGGCGTCTAGTGTCTCTAGGTCAGCAGAGACTACAGGAAACCAGCCAAACCAAGCTGATATCTCACAGGTAATCAGTGTACATTTTTAGAGGTTCACAATCAACCACTCTCATTTGTCTGTAGGAGAGAGTGGTGAAGTTAGGGTAATCCTCGACCCATAGAAGTCTGTCATTTCACTTAGAATTCTTTAAGACTTCTGTACACTCTGTCTTTGCACCAGGGAGTGATTCATTTGTGTTTATAAAGCACCCCGATGACCCTGAACCCTCTAGACAGTATTCAGGCTAACAACAACCTGAATACATTAATGTCTCAACCTTGATGGCTGTACTTCACACAGCCTCTTGGTTCCCTCATTAAAAGAGTCCCAAAGGATTTATCCTTTCAGGGGGAGCTGAATCATCACCCTCAGCTTTCCTAGGGGCAGCGTAACAGGCGACCTACAACAACATATGTTTCACTCTTAAAAGAGTCCCAAAGGTTTTAACCTTTTGGGGGGGCTGAATAATCACACTCAGCTTTCCTAGGGGCAGCGAATGGCGACCATTAACCACACTTCATTCACACTTAAAAGAATCCCAAGGATTTATCCTTTGGAGTGGCTGAGTAATCACCTCAGCCTCTCTGGGACAGCGAAATGGCGACCATTCACTTTATATTTTCCCTGTTACTAATTTCAACAAACTTGCAGGCTGAAATTGTACAGCCAGTCAAAGAACCTCAGGTACATGAAAAGGAGGCTGAAACAATAACTCAGGACATTCCACATGAAGAAGAACTTGAGCTCAATATTGATGAAGAAATGCTTTCTGTAGAAGATTATGTCGCTGAGTTTGAACCCATGCCTGAGGATGAATTCCCTGAGGGAATGTTTGATGAAGAAGAGGAAGAAGATGAGGATGACCAGCTGTCAGCCTCTCCTCCTAAAGAAGATGACAAGACTTCTCCTCTTAAGGAAGCTGTTGACACACAAAACTCTGCTACATCTGCAACAACAGTCTTCCAAAGACCCATTTATGATCCAACAGCTGAATTCCTTTTGTTTGATCATCCTACCCAGACTAACTTCGACTTGATTCCAAGGGAGGATGATTTTGCTCAACAAAGCCTTAATATCAAGAATCTTCAGCCTGTACACCATCAGTCTGATATTGAGCGCTTGTCAAGAAAGCTGGACGTGATCAAGTCAGAGATGCACAATTTTACTGTCACCTTTCCAGGTATTATAAAGAAGGCTGTGACTGAGGCTGTCACTGAGCCTATTCAGGAGGGTACAAGAAAAGGTGTGGCTCAAGGACTAAGTCATCTCTCGACAAGAATCAAGAATGCCATTGACTCAGTTGTCCCTGCATTGTTCCAAGAACAAGAAACCAACATGAACAGACACTTCAATGCAGTGCGCAACAGGCAATACAACCATGCTGGTTTTATTGTCAGGCGAGTTCAGGCAAATACCAATGCCAATGCCAACTTATTGCTGAAGATTGCCAGGGCATCAAGAAAAAGACAGCGTGCCATGGCTGCCTCTGTGGAGCAGATTGCAAGAAGATTTCAGGCACGTTCATCCAAGCATAAGCGAAGTAAGGATGAACGTGAGGGGGAGAAGACTACTAAACTCAGCCTTGCATCTGCTGAACAAGGCTCATCTTCAGCCAATCCTTCAACCACACCTGTTCCTCTTCAAGTCATCAAACCAGTTATAATACCTGATGATGAGGATCAGACTCAGGGGGAGCAACAATCACAAGATGGAGCTGACTCATCTAAATCCATGATCCTAGTTAACATCAGCAAGCCTGAGGATGATGATGAACCAGCAGCCAAGAAACTTAAATTCACTGTGAGCTCCCTACCAAAATCCATTCAAAATCAGGCTCAGACAGCGTTCCTCAAAAGAGCTGATGATTTTAAAAACATAAGTGTGGAGTCCTCCGTCTCAAAGAAAGGTAAAGAGATAGTTTTAGTTGATACTGACACTAAACTTAAGAAGATAGCTGCGATGCTAGAGACAGGAGGATCCACAACAGACCTTTCCCAATTTTCAACCTTTACACCTTCTGATGAGAGACCTCTAACGCCTGAAGAAATAGAGCAACAGGCTGAAGAATTCAAAAGACTGAGTGAGCTCAAGGCAGCCAAAGAATTAAATGAAGCCACTCTGAGGAAGATGTCACCACCTGAAAAAGAAAAACAAAAACAAAGGTTGAGGGAAATGGAACTTAAACGCGCTGAGGCCTTAAAGAAAGTCAAAGCTGATTATGATGCCTGCGTGAACAACAGGTATGCTGCTGGCAAGATAACCAAGTTTAGATACACCATTCACAAGTCAACAAACACCCCACAGATGATCTTATGGAGGGATAATCAAACCGGGAATATGGATGTGTTTGACAACTTCAGGTTAAAAACACTTGGGTTATCATAATGGTTTGAACTCGAAGCCTTAGCTGCCAAAAAGTCTGGACAGGCAAATTTCCTTCTGCTCAAAACTCTTAAGGCTAAGTTTAACTGGATCAAGGAAACAGCTGCCAAACTCAAGATTGATCCTCCACCACAGCTTTTCGAACAAGGACCCCCAAAGACAGGCAACAAAAGAAGAAGAATTTCCCAAATCATTGATGAAACTTTTGTTACTGAAGATGTTCGTGTGGATGGCATGCACAGGGATCTGATCCTTCCTAATGGTATAGTTGGCCCTGTTGATGGTCAGACTTACTCAGTGCCTGAAAGAGGAATGGCGTTTATGAACAAAGCCTGCCAATATGCTTTTCAGAGGGAAGATGAGCTTTGCCTGGCGTCAACTATTCAGCTACTCTGTCACAAGAAGTGTCTCAAGATCAACTCTGAGTATTCCAAGAAGTTTGCAAAGACTTTGCAGGATGAAATTGATAACAGATTAGATGTGGCCGAAGCTGAAGAAAGAATCAAAAATGATGACTATTGAAGATAGTATCAGCCCCTTTTTACCTTCATCTTTTATTTAACTTATGTATTGAACTTGTAATTTTTCTTAAGTCTTAATAAAATCATGAGGTATGTTTGTTTAGATCTGTTATGTGTAAGAAGAAGCTGTTAAACTCACTTACCTTAACTTAGTTAGATCTAGCACTATTTATGTTTAAATAGGGGGAGATTGTTGGGAATCTAAACCTGTTAGATTCCCTGTTCATTGATTTAAACATAATTAGGCTGATAGATAGTCCCTTGCCTGTGCCTAGGAGGCAGGCAAGTTTCACAAGACTCACAGAGATCCGAATCTCTGTGAGCAACCTCAGAGGAGTCCATGTCAGAGACATTGTCAGGGAAGTCGAAGATTACCTGAAGACATACTCCTTGGCTGTGATGGATAACAGCCAAGATGTATTAGGGACTCTGAGGGGTTGAGAGTTAACAGGGGTGGCAATACCCTGATAACTCTCAGCACACTTTGGACATGCCATTTGTGTGTTCGAGAATATGAAGAATAAGGAAACTGTTTTGGACAATTGTTCCTTAAAGCATAATGGAAGACTACCAAGAATAGAAGGACATCATGTGACTGATGTGGGAACTTGTAAAAGTTGTGTAGTCGACATCAAGTACTGTTCAAGTCAAACTCGTAACACTATAAATAGGATGTGTATCCTTGCATTAAGATTTAACACTTTGAGATATTAAGAACATTAGTGCGTGTAACTTAGTGAATCAAACAGCTACGACTGTATTCATAAGTTAAGGTTTATTGTTGTTCAAAGTGTGCACAACACATTGTCATCAAACGGTGTTATCCATAACACTTGTAATTCTTTATTATACAATAATAAGATTACGTTTGAAAAGTAATACCGTGTGTTGATTAAGTTAAGATTAGGGTTTCTCGCATTGATTAGGGACTTTCAAATATTAATAATAATTATTATTATATATTACGAAAATTAATTAATATTTTTTAAAATAAAAACTTTATTTTATTATTTATTAATAATAATATTCGAAAATATATTTTTATTTATATTATTTATTTTATTTAATTATTAAAAACTATTTAATTAATTTAAAAACTTAATAAACTTTAAAAAATTCATAGAAAATACCGTGAGGAGTTATGACGCGAGGTCGGGACCGTTGGCTTCGTAATTTTTTCCTCTTCCATGTGGTTTATTAGTGGATGACTTTGGAGAATGGCAAAAATGGTCCTTGTTGTTAAATCTTCATCAAATCTTCATCTTTAGTCCTCCAAACTTCATTCTTTTGGCACTTTTTGGTCCTTTGACTTTATCTTTGACTTTTTCTTCGATAAATGACCGTGAAATCTAGTGTTTTCTTTCCTTTTGATCTTTTGTACCTATTTCGCAACTAAAACACAAACCACGCATAATTCTGACATTTACGATATTAATTACACGTTTTGGTCTCGTTTTTCATTGTTTTAAGTGGTAAAAGGATAAGTGTTTACACACTTATTAAATCCCCTACATTTGACCATTGCAATATCCCCATGCAATGCACAATTTTAAAGCACAAATTTACATTTTTCATCATAATTAACCCATCTCGGCCTTTATTACGATATACTACTACTACTACAATAAAAAGAAACTTAAAACGATGAAAAGATAAAAGATATAACAATTTCATTCAATTTATTAACGTTGAAATTGTTTCATTGAAGAAACTTGTAAAGAAATCTAAGACTTAAATTAGGGCTTTTGGTGTCATGAATATTTATCACCCTCAAGTTTCACGTTCCCCATACTAAGCGTAAAAGCGAGATCATTGTTTACGATAAGTTCTCATGTTAAAACCACTTATATAAGACAATTGTGTAAAACTCCTTCTCCATTATTCCTAAGTTGTATCTAGATTTTAAAGTTTGTCATTCACCCGTAGGCTCATTTGACTTATTAAATAATTATTAGTCTAAAAATGAAGACAAAACGGTGTAAACCCGACACTTAGAACCTAACCTCGTCCTCAAAAACGTTGTCACTAAAGTAAGCCCACATCAAGGATAATTTAACACCATTTAGGGAATAAATTCCCGGATCCAAAATTTGGCCAATTGTACTACTTATTATTATTTACTCCAAAGTCATGTTGACTTTATAGTGGAGTTTAGCAAATTCACATCATATATCCTTAGGCTCTTTAAGATGTAAAAGTGCTCCTTATCTATGATCCACACCCTAAGGCTCTTTGAACCACAAATAAGGGAATTGATTATTTATCAATTTTATTAAATACTTACCATGCATACACCCTAAGGCTCTAATGACAAGGTTTGTGCTACATGTCCCACACCCTAAGGCTCCTTGAGATCATGTTTTAATCTTATTCTTCTTTGTTTATGATATATAAAGTAGGCCAAATTCCGCGGTCCCATGGTCTGAATACCTCCTACTTAGTGGTTATGAGCCACCTTAGTCGGAAGTTCAAAACGCTGGCATCCTCAATGTGTTCATGCTTTAATTACAAGGTGATAAAAGAGTTGGTTAAGAGCTAAAATATTGAATCTAAACCGTAAAAATCCTCATTTATTAAGCAATTAAATATTCAAGCGTGAAGAAAGAGCCACAAAAACCCATATAAGGAATAATTAACTTTTAAACTTATTATCAACTCTATCATCTCTCGTTCTCCACAATTTAAAATCTCAAGTAATGAGACTCGTGTCGTGGATGATTATCCTAATAAACCAATTAAGGTTCATATGGTTAAGGATACTAGCTAGAGTAAACTCAAATAAGTAAACTCGGGTTGAGTCAAAATATTCACGACGGGCCTAATATATCAAACACGTCTAAACTTGTTAAAACCATTTTATTTATTCATCATTTTTTTAACTTTATTTTTAACTTTATTATGGAATATATACATAGGAAAGTAAATAAATGAAAAAAAATACTACTAGGGCAAAATAGATCAAAAAATTTGAAGAACGTCGAAAAATATTAATTTACCGGTTTAAATGAGGACAAATTCATAGAAAAACCCACTTAACTTCGATAGAAATCTCCCCTACACTTATATAAACATTGTCCTAAATGTTTAAGCATGTGGAAGTAAACTCCCGTACACTTAGGACATTGTGCACGTTGTTTAAATCGATCTAAGGAAGAGACAACTAAAGTTATTACATTTTACAACTTTATTGATATAAAAAATTGAATCACAATAGCAAAAACAAATCGAAGGAAACCGGGTACAAGGCTACACGGGATCACGGGTCGCGTCAAAAGCATCAAAAGTGGATCATTAAAGCACATACCCCTGCACAACATCACAAAACACAACCTACTTGGCTCCTCCCTACACTTATTGGTGGAAAGGGTAAAAAGCTATCCTAGTTAAACAATGCTTGATTTTTTCTCAAGAGTCTCTAGCTCGACTCTATTTCCCGAATATCATCGTGAAAAGCTCATAATGAACCTTGAAGAAAATCCGCCGGGGTCAAATACATGGTTCGCATCCAACAAGTAGTATAACCCTAAGGTGAAAAGAACAAGCCAAAGTAGAGTAGGTGAGGTTCCCTTAAACAAATGGTGAGCACGGTGACAGTAGAAGGTGTGGTTAGGTGAAGGCGTAGCTCCGAATATTCCAAAAATCTTTCCTTTTATTTCATCAGATGGATACTGAGATGGCTCAAAAACTTTGATAGCAGGATCGAACACCTTTTCCTTTAGGGGAAAATAATAAAGACACTCGGTGGAACTTGTAGAAGATCCGCTCATATACCTCACAATCTCATCCGAAGAAGGTGGAAAGAGAGGTGTCAAAACATAAGTACTCCGAATGTTGGTGTCGTCCGGTTTCTTTTCCTTTGAAACGGGTTTCTTAAAGTCCGAAGGAGGGTAAAGGCCATAATCGAAATCCAAAGTAGGAGAATCATGCTCATTAGGAAAGTAAGTATTGAGAAACGTGTCAAAATCTTCCTCAAAAGAGTAATCCTCTAAATTAGTATCAAACATTGGTGGTGGAGGAAAATGAGCACTTAAAAAGTGTCATCACTATCGGTATCTAAATGTGATTATCTAAAAATGGAGGCTCAAAAGGTGTTTCCTCTAAATCCGAAGTGGAATGATCACTTAAAGAAGAGACATCACTAAAATCATCATTAGCTCCCTTATTTTCTTCAAAAAGTGATTATCATTTGTAGTTTCAAAAAGTGGATTGAATGTACCACAAACTCATCAAGGTTAAACTTTTTAGTTTCAAAAGGATTGATAAAACTTTCTTCATTATCAAAATTAAGAACATCAATCATATTGACCGATTCTTTTCCATTCGATTTATTTGTGATCTTTCCCATTTTAAACACTTGTTGATCATCCCCTACCCTAAGAATTAATTCCCCTTCGGCTACGTCAACTAATGCTTTTCTGATTCTTAAGAATGGTCTACCAAGTATTAACGGAATACGAAGATCCATCTCATAGTAGACTATGACAAAGTCCGCAGGAAAAGTGAAGGTACCAACTCGAAAAAAACGTCTTCGGCAATACCAACGGGGTATGTGAGAGTTCTATTAGCTAACTAGAGAGTCATGCGAGTTGGTACAAGGTCGGGTAATGATAATTGTTTCCATACCGAGAGTGGCATAAGATTGATGCTAGCACCGAGATCCGCTAAAGCCATACAATCATTAATTTGAGGAAACGAGCAAGGTAACATGAATCGTCCGGAATCTCCTAGCTTTTCGGGAAGCTCTTTGAGAAGAATCGCGGAACAATTCTCATTTAAACGGGTGTTAACAAGCTCTACCATTTTTCCTTCTTATTGAGCAAATCTTTGAACATTTTCACAAATTTAGGCATTTGGGCAAGTGCTTCAATAAGGCTAATGTTAACATTCACTTGGGAAATCATTTTCAAAAAGTTGGAAACGTGAACGTCATCTTTGGTGAGCAACTTAGCCTTGTCCAACCTAGAGGGATAAGGTATATTGGGCTTAGAAGTTGAAGGTTGAGAAGGAGAAGGACTCGCTTCTTGAACAACCTTAGGGTTAGGCTCTTTAGGCAATGGAGAACTAGTACTAGGAGTGGTAGTGGGAGGAATCACCGAAGGGGGAGTAGGATTACACATAATAAAAATCAAGTATTTATCTATGTCGTATTTATCTATTTTTGCCTTTATTTTTGTTTGATATACACGTATAAGGAACCGGAACGCCTCCAAATACGGGGTATTGCAAGCAATACTTATGGAAATATTGTATATTGGGGTTCTTATATGTAATATTCTAAAAAATCTTTTTGTATTTTTTATTTAAAATATATTCACAATAAAAAATCAAGATAAATCGAAATAAGAAAAATAATAATACGTAATATATTTTTGGTGTAATACCTTAGGAAAATTATTACTTTTTGGATTTTTTTTTAATTTTTTGGTGAAAATCTTAGGAAAGAATTCGCTTTTGTGATTTTTTAATTTTTTTTGTATTTTTATCTTTTTTATTTTAGTATGTTTTTTATTTTTTTAACAAGAAAAATAACGTTAAAAATGAACGGATCCCAAAATCCAAAGCGTCTCACGAAAAATCGTCAATCGTAACGAGATCGATGCGGCAGCGGCGCCATTTTAATAACTGTTTTTTAGTATAATCATTTTCCTCGACTCGACTCGAATTGATTTTCAACTTAACACAAGAGTTATTTGTTTTTGGTTAATAATAATATTTTGGTATCTATTGTCTAATTAAACTCAAAATGGGGGAAAATATGTAGGCTAAGGAATATATAAAAATAAAAGCGCAAATAGTTAACACAAAATTATTCTAAAATGAAATATAAAATTAAACTACAAATGTAGATCTAGATGCAACTAAAATAAACTATAATTAAAAATAATAATAAATCTAAATGTAAAATTAATCTAAATACAAGCACATAATAGCAAATAAAAGTGATAAAAATAAAATCACAAAGATAAACTTAAAAATAAAGCGTAAATCTTCAACCTTTTAAGCTTATTAATCGTTTTAGATGATAAAGCTACAAGCTTTATATACTAATAAGCTTAATAATCACAAAAAGGTGTAAACTTTTTACTAATAATAAGCTTATCTAAATGAAATCTAATTTTTAAACTTTGAAATCTATATATTAAAACAAAAATAATAACTAGAACTAATTAAATCGGTTTTTATAAAAAATATATTTTATGAAAACAATTAAAACTAAATAATCTAATTATTAAAGCTAAAATGATTAAGCTAGAAAATTAAAAGAAAAGAACTAGTACCCATAGTCCGAAGATAAACACTCTAAACAAACAACCATCAACATAATCAACTCAATATGGCCTGTAAAGTACACGGCCTCCCAATATCAAGCGTAATCAAAAGCAAAACCCGAATATGACCTGTAAAGTACACGGCCTCTCAAATTACTCAAAACTACACAACTTTCGCCAACCAAACGCTCTAACTAATTGAACTAATCAACCAAAACTATTCAACCCATAAGCTTTTCTTCAAAAATGATAGATCGATACGCCGAGATCAAATAAAACATAAAAGGCTAGGATAATAAGCAATAATTATTATATAATAAAGAGATTTAATTAAAACAAATAGATCTAGATTATTTTTTATATTTTATAAAAGTATTTTAAATTTTAAAGCTAAAAATTATAGATCTACTTAATCTATTTAAAAAACCTAATATATCTAAACTATTTTTTAAGGATTTATAAAAATACTTTACTTTTTAAACTAAAAACTTTTAGATCTAAACTAATCAATATCAAAAACTAATAGATCTAACTATTTTTTGGTTTTATAAAAATGTTTTTAATTTTTTAAAACTTAAAACTAATAGATCTAAAAAAACTAATAGATATAAACTAAAAGTACTTAAATAAAAAGCTAGCTTATAAATAAGTTTTAAGCCTAAGCTTAGAACTTATGAGATTTAAAAAGCTAAAAGCTAATTAAATAATTACTCCAACAATAAGCTAGACCTAGGAAAATAAGGCAACAATAAGCTTGAAATAAGCTTATATATAAATCTAACTTATAAGGAAAAAGTTATAAAAACTTATCCTAAATAATAAGCTAGATTATTAAGAAAATATAAAGAAAGGCAGAATGAGAATAAGCTAAGAAAATAAGCTAAATATTTAATTTTATTAATATGAAAAAGCTTAATAAATAAGCTTGGTACAAGATTTGAAAGAAAATACAAAACTATGAAAATTAAACTACTATGTGAAAAACTATAAAGATAAACTTGTGAAAAATAAAGGGAGTGGGGACTTTATATAGGCAGCCAATATCAGGGGTAATTTAGTCATTTCCTATCTTTTTCTTAGCTTGAAAGTTAAGCACATTAAGGACAGCTGGCTCTTTTTATGCGTGTGAATTCTTGTTTGCATCGCCTCTTCTCGAAACTTTGGATCACACGCCCATCATGGGCTGACACAGCTCTGCCACACGCCAGACTTCTTCTTGTTTTCATCGTCATGCCACGTGGCGGGTTGTGATTGGCCAGCCACCACTAAAACCTCGTACACCTGCCACCTTGTATTGACGTGGCGGCGCCGCCGCCACGTGTCACCTTCTTAGTGGCCAACCGCTACTGCACACCTGCCACGTCTGACATTCTGACGTGTCAGACTGACACGTTAGACTGACACCTCATACTGACACTGTTCATGCCACGTGTCCATCCCTCATTGGCCAGCCGTCGTCGCCTTTCTGAACCTCGTACCTACCACCTACGCAATAATTAATATATATCAGTGACACGTGGCGTGCTGGCATTGGCCAGCCGCCGCCACGTGTTGTTGACGTCATTGCTGACGTCAGCCGGTCTGGACCGGGTCTCAACCGGGTCTGGTTCGGGTCGGGTCAGGGTCTGGTTCGAGTCGGGTTAGGGTTTGGTTCGGGTCGGGTCGCGTCTGCCACGTGGACTATTAAGAGGGTGTCACGTGGCACTGAGTATAAATACCCAGCTTTTGCACTTCACTAGGGTCGAACCCCAGCCTTGTGGCTCGCGACTTAAGGGACAAAGGGCTCCCAGCTGCGCCAGGCATCCCTTTAGTTTTACTAATGCACAACCTTGTATATAACCCCTATTTTTTTATTGACCAGCCAACTTTGAGTCCCCTTTGACCAGCTTTTATTAATAATAAATAATAATAGTTAATAATAATAAAAAATTTAAAAATAATTTAAAATAATAAAAATAATAATAATAATAATATATTACGAAAAATTAATTAATATTTTTTAAAATAAAAACTTTATTTTAATATTTATTAATAATAATATTCGAAAATATATTTTTATTTATATTATTTATTTTATTTAATTATTAAAAACTATTTAATTAATTTAAAAACTTAATAAACTTAAAAAAAATTCATAGAAAATAAACCGTGGGGAGTTACGACGCGAGGTCGGGACCTTTGGCTTCGTAATTTTGTGCTCTTTCCAACATATGTGGTTTATTAGTGGATGACTTTGGAGAATGGAAAAAATGGTCCTTATTGTAAAATAATCATCAAATCTTCATCTTTATTCCTCCAAACTTCATTCTTTTGGCACTTTTTGGTCCTTTGACTTTATCTTTGACTTTTTCTTCGATAAATGACCGTGAAATCCCGTGTTTTCTTTTCTTTTGATCTTTTGTACCTATTTCACAACAAAAACACAAACCACGCATAATTCCGACATTTACGATATTAATTACACGTTTTGGTCTCGTTTTCATTGTTTTAAGTGGTAAAAGGATAAGTGTTTACACACTTATTAATATCCAACAAAGATGCATTCAATGCGTCGTTCACCCAAGGTTTTCACATTTGGATCAGGGAGTCTTTCAACTTCCCTACAACCCTAAACCTTGAGGTAGTTCAAGTTTGATTTCCTTTTAGTCTAGAGTTCATAAGGGGTAATATTGTTCCTTTTATTAGGAATCCTATTTAATAAGTAGCAAGCTGTTAACATAGCTTCACCTCAAAACCCTTGACTCAGTCCTGAGTAGGACAACATGGAATTGACTATCTCTTTTAGTACTTTATTTTTTCTTTCAGATATACCATTTTGTTATTGGTATAGGGGGCAGTCGTTTCATGGATTATTCCAACAGACTGAAAGTACAAAGTATCCATGTGCTCACCTCCCCTATCAATCGTAAGTATTTTAATTTGGACTCCTTGTTGTAATTCAACTTCAGTCTTAAATACTTTAAGTTTATATAATGTTTCATCCTTAGTATGTAACAAATAAACATAACAGTACCTTGAAACATCATCAATAAATGTTACCAATTATTTCTTATGTCCCATTGAGGGAGTAGCATGCAAATCACATAGATCACTACGGATTAGCTCCAAGACTTTAGTTTCACGTTTTACATCTTGAAATGGTTTCTTAGTTTTTTTGTTCAGCATGCAAGTCGGACACTTTTTAGTATCCATGTCAAATCCTGAAATTAACCTATCTTTATACATATCTTGTATCCTTTTATAGTGGACATGGCCAAGCCTAGCATGCCATAGTGAAGAATCCTTCAGTTTACTGGTGAACACAAACGCTGAACAAATATTTGCACTACCAGCACTAACTGAGTTAATACTCGTGGTTGTTTCATAAACAATATTAAGCTTGAACATTTGATTGATCAAATAACTAAAACCAATAAACATACCATGTTTAGATAAAACAATTTTTTTAGATTCAATCACTTGTTTATAACCACAATTATTCAAAACACTACTAGAAACCAAATTCTTCCTAATATTAGGAACATGCAAACATTAAACAAGGAAACAATCTTTCTAGAACTAAATCTAAGATCTACACAACCACGTCTATGCACTAGGGTTGTTGACTCATTTCTCATGTGAAGAATAGATCCATCATTCAGTGACTCATAAGTCTTGAACTAGCATATATCTTTGCACACATGAACAATAGCTCCAGAGTCAACCCACCATGCCACATCATCATCCTATACAAAATAAGCTTCAGATACATATGTAACATAATAAATCTGAAGAGATTCATTAAACATATTCTGACCTTTCAGTGTGTTGTTTGAACCAATCACTGAATCATTTGTGTTATCCCATATATTATGATGATATAACACGAATTAAAGAAGAAAGAATAAGAAAAGAGATGAAGTTTTAGAGAGAGAAAGTAGAGAGAGAAAGTAGAGAGAGAAAACAGAGAGAATGGTAAAACTTAGAGAGGATTAGATTTAGAATAATGAACAACCAACCTCTCCTAACATGCTAGGAGAGGTATTTATAGCCTTGCCTACATGTGGCATAATGGGATATATGTTTGATTGGGTCAGGCTTGAATAAATGCTTAGTACCTTGAAAGAGGCCTTTTAAGCTATCCATCAAGCCCGTATTGTCACGACTATTACACTACCTATTACAATATTCTAATAAACGATACATAATAAACCTATGACTGGTCATTCTTGTTTGACTCAATATTTTGAGGCTAACAATCTCCCCAATTGAGAGGTCATTCCTCTTTGTCATTTGAAGTATTGTAGAGATTACTAATCTCGCCATAACTGAATCTTAAACGCGTAATAGTAGTCTTGTTCCTTCATGATGTGATCTTTGAGCCTTTGTAATTGTCTTTCGACTTTGTCTTTTAATCTTGATATCTTCAAATCATCCTTGGCTTGTCTTTGCCATCTTGCGATCTTGTGTCTACATCCACATGCTCACACTATTCATTATCTTGAAAGCTTGCTTTGATCATCAGAGTTACGGAAGTCATTAGCTTTCTTGATTTTTGAATATGTCTTTGGGCATGAGTATGTGGTTTTGAATCTTTGACTTTGCTGAGTACACCGTAACGCCACCTTCTTGAGAAAAAACATAGACACGGACTGAAGAGCTTTGACATTCGTCCTAAATCGGTAGCGTTTTACCTCCGGTCGGTGAAGACCGTTAGACGATATTAAATATCATACCTGTGATTAGGTAGATTCAATTAAGAACCTCCTTGACAGGGTTTCGCGGTTGTACTAGCCGTTCTCTTTACTCGACCGTCTCAAAGCAATACTGCGAACATAAAGAGTGAATCAATTGGATAAATATCCGCTTGATTAAATTCGTCAATTCAAATTCGTGGAACAAGTTTGATTCTTATAGAATCTTACCATTGTTGCTTTGCAGTTGACACAAGCTTGATTCATAAAGAATCTCGCAAGTTACCTACCGTAGCGCTGTTTGATGTTGACGCTGGAAGGATTTCCATTCGTCACTGTGAATATTACTGAATATCACTCTGAATGTTCTTGCAAGACCATAAAGATATTGCGTAGAAACCTGAAATGAATTTGAATCAATTCAGAACCAAACCATTGTTGCTTTTCAGTTTACACATGTTCAATTCTAAAAGAATCTTACACATGACCTACCGCAGTGCTGTTAGATGTTAACACTAGAAAGATTTCCACTCATCATTGTGAATACTAAGTAGTATCACTCTGAGTTTTCTAGCAATATCGCAAGGATATAGCGTAGGACTCTCTTTATCGTCATTCCATGTGTCCTCGCGAGATTTGATTGATCTCTTGGTTCTAGACTCGATTTGTACACTTTTAGTGGTTGGAGGCTGGAGCAGATGCTACCTATTCAATATCAACTATCTCGGAGTGAGAAAGTCAATAGAAGTCGTGTTTATCTCCGTGACAATAAAACAAACTTCTTTTTAGAGAAGCCTGAGTCAGCTGGGGAGGGGTTGTGCATTACATCACTGGGTCCATGATGCGTTGTCTTCATGATGAGTTGACCCGGTTTCTGCCTAATTTGTATGGAGGGCTATTTTCTTTTCACCCTTTATCCTTACATTTCTTTTTCATTCTTCAACCCCTTCAATGTTTACCAAGACATCATTACTAGGACCATGTTGTGATTGTTCCAGTGCTAGCATTAGTACTTAGTCGGCATTCAGCTACATTCACATTCTACTCCATCTTTTCTAATGACTTCTAATAATCTATTGAATTGTCCCTGGGAAGATCCCTCCGGTTCTGGTTGGATCTTAGGACTTATACCTAACCACCCATTTGACACCAATAACATTGTGAATTTAAGATGTTGTAGGTAATTGATCGTAATCATAAACCACTTTAAATTCTAACAAAGTGTTTGAAAAACATTTAACACCTTGCTAGTTTTGACGTTTCAGAAATGCCCCCTTCACATGTGCATCGATAAACAAAAGTGTTTTGCACATGTGGGTAAGAGTTAAAGTGCTTGAGTCTTGCAAAATATATCACATTTTAATCATATTTTCTCCCTCTATCTCTAATATATAAATCTTTTGATATTAGAATACCAAATTTGATTAAAATATATCGCGAAAAATAGCCTTGAAAATCTTCGGGAGAAAAATGTGTCTTACTAGCATGAATTATTTGGAACGCTCCCCCTCAAAATATGATCCAATTGAATTGTCATTGTGAGGATGTGATCCACATTTCGCTTTTTGAGGATGGGAGTTGTTGAACACACAGTTTTTGAAAGATTTTGAATAATCATTAAAAAACTTTTGAAAAAACTGTGTTCAACGCTTTTCGAAAACCATTTCTTTTTGGCGACATGGTATTTCTAAAGCATAAACTTGAGTTCATAGACGTTGAATGTCTTGATGAATCCACTCAAGTGTAAGAAGATTTATCTTCTTTTGCTGCGGGTAAGCGCATGAAATCGTACACTCCCCCGTGAATATCAATCCGGGTTGCAATCTGAAAGTGATTACAACCATTGTGTTGAGCTCCCGTTGAGTATTTTGTGACAAGCTCAACCCTAGATAGAATGCTCTACCCGTTGTTGGAAAAATTATCCAAAATAGACATTTTCCTTTATTAAAAATAGAAATGACATGTTTTGAAAAATATTTACAACTTTCATTCGAGCTTTATGTACACACCCGTGTCGTTATTAAGCGATATTTCTATGCACGTCCATATTATCGACACTGAAAGACATGTCGAGAAGGATATTTTTGGATTATCAAAGATTTTTAATTTTGTGTTTTGCTTTTATATGTTTTATATTTTTGTATTTTTCTTTTTCAATGATATTTACAAGTAGATGTTTGATAGGTGAATCAAGCAGACTTCTTTGCCAGAATCTCTAGTTCTGTTGGAGTCAAACATCTCATACCAATTTGCCTTACTAGATACGCAAACCTCTCTTTCGAAAGAGCTTTTGTAAACAAGTCAGCTAATTGGTAATCAGTTCCAACAAAGTATAATTCAACGATACCCCTTTCAACTTGTTCTTTAATGAAGTGATATCTGACATCAATGTGCTTCGTGCGGGAATGATGTACCGGATTGCAAGAGATGGCTATGGCGGACTTTGAGTCACAGTACATAGGTACTTTATCAAAGTGGAAGCCATGATCCGTGATTTGGGTTCTCATCCAAAGAACTTGAGCACAACACGCAGATTGAGACACATACTCCGCTTCGGCTAATGACAGTGACGTGCAAACCTGCTTCTTGGAAGACCATCCCATGATCTTATCTTGACCTAGAAATTGTGAACCACCAGAAGTACTTTTTCGTGTATCAAGACACCCTGCATGACCAGAATCTGAATAGGCCGTTAGAAAGAAACCGGTTTCCCTTGGATACCAGAGTCCCAAATGAATGGTATTCTTGAGGTACCGAAAGATCCGTTTAACCTCTTTGAGGTGCTTTTCAGTGGGTCGTGCTTGATATCGTGCATAATAACACGTAGCATGTGATATATCTGGTCGGCTTGCTGTTAAGTACATGAGGGAGCCGATCATGGAACGATATTTCGTTTGATCTACGACATCTCCCTCCAAATCAGCATCTAGGGATGTGGTTGATAATGGTGTCCCAACGGGGTCACATGAGGTCATACCATGCTTTTTGATTATCTCTTGACAATACTTAGCTTTGTTAATAAAGATACCACTTGGGAATTGGTGAACTTGAATTCCTAGAAAGAATTTTAGTTCGCCCATCATAGACATTTCAAATTTGTTGTGAATTAGTTTTTCAAACCATTTTGAAAGTTTTGGGTTTGTAGACCCGAAAATTATGTCGTCAACATAAATTTTCACGAGCAAAATGTCATCCCCATATTTGTATATGAACAAGGTTAGATCAATGGAACATTTTGAGAAACCTTTGGATACCATATATTTCGAGAGCTCATCGTACCACGCCCTTGGAGCTTGCTTGAGTCCATAAAGTGCTTTGTGGAGACGATACACCTTGTCAGGATAATGTGGATTAACGAATCCTTCCGATTGCATAACATAGACTTATTCCTTCAAAGGACAGTTAAGAAATGTCGTCTTCACGTCCATTTGATAAACGATGAATCCCTTATGTGCAACATAAGCAAGGAAAATCCTGACCGCTTCCATACGAGCTACTGGTGCAAATGATTCTTCAAAAACAATACCCTCTCTCTAGCCATACCCCTTAGCCACTAGCCTAGATTTGTTCTTGATGATCGTGTTTTCTTCATCCATCTTGTTTTTCCAGATCCACCGAAGATTTAATGGTGTTACATCGTATGGTCTGTCAACAAGTTCCCAGACTTTAAGTCTTTCAAATTGTTGAATTTCATCCGTCATCGATTCAACCCAAGCATGATCAGCCTTAGCTTCTTTGATGTTTATCGGTTCAGCTGTACTCACGGCGAGTGCGAACATACAAACATCGCCATCGATTTTAAGTTGTCGTCTTGTACGAACGGGTTGTGAAGGGTTTCCAATTACTTGAACCACATGATGATCTCGGTTCCAATGATGTGTTGAAGGATGTCGTTGGTAAAATGTATGCATATTTGACGGATCAACATGGCGAGTAGAGGACTCTCTAGTTTCGTGTACCGGTGTACCGAATGGGTTGATAAAGTCGTCTTCGTCATTTAATGCATGGTCTGCTTGATTTGTGTTCTCTGGAGCAATGATAGTAGTTGGGGATGTTGTAGGAGCGGCTGTTCATGTAATATTCTGAGGAGTTAAATCTGCAGCAACCCGTGTTGAAGTAGATGAAGTTGTATCTGTTTGTTGATGATGATCGGTATCGTCATTCTTATCATGAGTGACAGCGGAAGACTTCGATACAACTTGTTTCTCCCCCATTAAATATTCATCAAACATTGGTCCATATAACATTTCCAACTCTTCAATTGTCGTGTCGACTGTCATATCTGCTCTTGGAACATTTCCTTGAACCAGCTTTGAACTTGACGGTTCATTGTTGTGGTCTTGAGTTCCGAGTTCTGTGCGGTTGTGCACAGAAGTCTTTTGTCATTGTGGATCATGACTTCAACTGTTTTGTTCAGGTGCCAGTTCTTGTAATTCATAAAATCTGATATGAATAGTCTCGACTATCAATTTTGTTCTCTTGTTGTACACTCTATATCCCTTAGACTGAGTTGCGTATCCCACTAGAATGCATGCATCACCTTTCTCTTTCATCTTGTCCAGATTTTCACCATCTCGAATTATGTAACACGTACATCCAAAAACATGAAGGTGTTTGAGTGAAGGTTTTCGATCATGAATTATATGATATGGTGTCTTTTCGTGTCTTGGAAAAATTAAGGATCGGTTTTGTGTGTATCATGCAGTTGACACGGCTTCGGCCCAAAAGAATAGTGGTAATTTTGAAGCGGATAATAATGTTCGAGCAGCCTCAACTAAAGTACGGTTTCATCTTTCAACAACGTCGTTTTGTTCGGGTGTTCGAGCAATAGATGTTTCATGTTCAATCCCTTCGGCTTCAAAATAATTCTTTAGAGTTGAATTCAAGAGTTTTGTTCCTCTATCAGTACGTACCACTTTTACTTGAACTTGAAGACCACATTGTATCTGCTTAAGGAAGTTGATGAGAACTTCGGGTGTTTCATCCTTGGACCTCAAGAAGTGAGTCCATGTGTACCTTGAGTAGTCATTGACAATTACTAGAATGTATTTCTTCCCATTGATACTTTGAACACACATGGGACCACACAAATCCATATGAAGAAGATCTAACTGTCCTTAAGAGCTTGGTGTAGTCTTTGTCTTGAACTACTTCGTTTAGCTTTACAAAGCTCACAAGAAGAACAAAGATGATATTTGATGAATTTCAAGCTTGGAAGGCCTATCACAATATCTTTCTTGGAAAGCAAGTTGATGGTATCAAAATTGAGATGAGATAGACGTTGATGCCATAACCATGCCTGAGTTGTTGAAGCTTTAGCCATGAAGCAAATTGGAGTTGTAGAAGTTGTGTCTTGAAGTGAAATAGTGTAGAGATCAGTACCCCGTGAACCGGTAAGTAAGTCATTCCCATCGTAATCACGAACAAAACATGTCTTCTTTCTGAAAGCAACCTCCAAATTTGCAACACATAATTGACCAACCGAGAAAAGATAGTGATTGAGTCCTTCGATGTAGTATACCCCTTTGATCGTTATATTCCCCTGAACCAAATCTCCATATCCTAGGATCGGTGAAAATTGATCATTTCCGAATCGGACCGTACCCAAGAACTTCTCCACAAAGTTAATTAGAAGCTTGAGATTCCCCGTCATGTGCTTCGTACATCCGGATTCCAGTATGAAGAGAATTATTTCGATCACCTGCAGAAGAATTAGAACACGATGGAGCATTTACTAAATTGGATTCCATGTTAGTTGTGATTTCTGATTCATTAGTTTCTCTAGTTTCAGCACTGAAAGGCACACTAACGCTCTGTGTCACGTTTTCTTTCCTAACCTTAGGCATCCATTTATATACTGGAGGTCATTGATTAGAAAACCACCATTTCTAAGACTTGCTAGCAGACTTATATAATTCCCTAATTCTGCTTCTAGGGTTCTTAGTGGTGGAGTCTGATGCAATACTTTTCTTAGGGGGGGTACACCAGAATGGTTCACTTTGCGTTTGGGTTTACTAGCACTAAAAGGCATCGCAACTTGATTCTTAGTTCTAGTATCTACGCCTTTGACATTATTCATAGCACACATAGAATGATCATCATTAGCACATTTTCCACATTTCACACAAACAAACTTAACATTTAGAGCATTCAAAGCAGTCGGATCATTCAAATCGTCATTACATGCGATTGCAAACGTTTTGTTCTTAGAAACATTCAAATTCCTAGGGTGGTCTTCTACTTTCTTCATCTTTCCTTGACTTTTCTTTTACCAAACCTTTTCATTCATTTGATTGCTCTTAATCTGAGGCCGGCTAACACTAGCAGTGGGGACTACTCTTGTAGTAAAAGACACACGTCTATTAGTGTTTCTAGAAGTCTGAGGCGAGTGACTATCTTTGTTTTGTGTGGGTTTAATAGCTAATCGATACATCCCTGGTTTGAGCACATTTGTGCTTTGTGCTTGAATAACCATTTTGGGACGAGTCTATGGTAACCTATGCTTCCCATCCGTCTTGGGGGCAAACCCAGATGTTGCAAATGAAGAATTTGAAAAAACATATAGTTTTCCCAAGACAGAGGATTTATTCACTTTATACGCATTGGGTTGTCTCACAACAGGTTTCTTAATTCTAGGTTACATAAATTTCCCGCCCGTTTTAGCTACGAGTTTCTTCAACTCTTCTATTGCTATGTATTTTTCTTGTAACTGAGCTTTCAAATCCGCAATATCAAGACTTATTTCGTTTAATAATCGATATGACTCAGATAATTTTACTTCCAAATGTGTATCATTTGAAAGACTGCCAACTTTGTTTTGCAAAGCAAGTTCAAGTGAATGACAATGTTTTTGAAGATAATCATATCTATGTTGAATTAACGAAAACTCTTTTTGGTCAACTTTATTCGAAAGCTCAGTTTCAAGACGTTCACACTCTTTGACCCCTTGATCAAGATATTTGCATGCAACATCAGAATATTCATCAATATTAGCACAAGATGTAACATAAACACACATAATATCTTTTGAGATGCATTCTTGCAAGAGTAGATCATATGCTATAGAAAAATCGCCTCTTTCAGGTTGATGGTCGTCAATTTCTTTTTCAAGAGATTCCACATATTTCAAATCGTCAAACATTTCTTGCTCTATTAACGTTTCAAATTCCAAAGCATGTTTCTTTGTTCTTTCCGCAAGCGGAATCAAAATAGTTTTCACAAGAACAGTTATATCATGAGGAATTTCTTTATCGCCTTTCAAAAGTTCAAGTTTTTTCCAGTCATAATCAACAACCTTTTTGAAATTTTCAGTGTTACTCTTAAGAATGCTAAGTGCTTGCTTACTCTTGCTTATAGAAGCTTGATGCGGAAAGTACCCGATATATTTTGAAACATTAGTTTTCTTAGTGGCAAAAACTTGTCTCCATTTAATTCTTATTTGTGCACATTCGAAAAATATTTGCTCACGAGACTTCTGTTTTTGTGGTTTGAAAAATAAAGACTATTTTCATAAGCATAATTATATGGTTTCACAAAGTCTTTATTCACTAGTGATCTACTCTCCTCTTCAAAACTTAGTGACTCATCACTATCGGGCCTAACAAGAAGACAATCAAGTTCGGTCCATTGGGACTCCTCAAGATATAGGCGCGGGTTCTAAAATTGAGCTTGCTCGAGGTACTTAGGACTAGAAAAACTAGATTTACCCTTGAAAAACGAACGAGGTGCCAACATTCTCATGGTTTGAATGGATTGATTTGTTTTATAAACAATTTTCTTAAAAAATCAATTTGAACTTCAAGTTCCATGACTTTGTCAATGTCTTTAGCTTGTTTAATTTTGAAATCTTTTTGCAAGTTTGCAACCTCTTCCGTTTTCGCAGTGACTAGTTTAGGTTTATCTCCTTGAAGAAAACCAATCTTTTGAGTTAACTCATTCACTTTGGTGGTAGCAAGATACG
Organism: Glebionis coronaria; assembly: GCA_025667525.1. Lineage (NCBI taxonomy): Eukaryota > Viridiplantae > Streptophyta > Magnoliopsida > Asterales > Asteraceae > Glebionis > Glebionis coronaria. The sequence goes on along the minus strand of CM046880.1, from coordinate 312,423,347 downwards.
TTTTGTGTCGTTCCGTACTTAAAGAAGTGTTATAATTACGTTTCTCTTGTTCTAAAAGCTTAAGAGTTTCGTTGTATTTAGTTTTAAAAACATCCTTTACAGTAGTAATGACACCCGCGTTGTACTTGCATGCTCTTTGTCTTTTTGAATAAGCTCAGCTCTACAGCTTGCAAGAAGCTCACTATATTTATAACTACAGCTTTGCTTTCTTCAAAATTTTGAGTGAGCGTAGCGTTTGCCTTATTTAATTGCTTTTGACTCTTTTTAGTTTCTTTGACATCTTTTTGTAAAGAAGCAATTAAGTTAGCAAGCGCAATACGCTCCTCATCATCAATATACTCGTTTGCATGTTGATCATCCTCAGACTCATTATAGCACATGTTTGATGAATCGGGTATGGTATTGCTATCAACCATTTCCATCATACATGTGTCAGTAATGGTTGTAGGTAGCTCACAATGCTCATGAGTATCACCAAACACATTATATTCGTCGTCAGTTTGTACCTTATCGATTGGCTCATTATCAAAGATAGGACCATTGGCATCTTCAGTGACATTGAGAACTTCTTCAACCTTTGCCATGTACGAGTAATGTGCTTCAAGTTCTTGGTCGGAGGCTTCATCATTAGTGTCATCAAGCATTGCTCCTTCCTCTACCGATAATTTGACCCCTGCATCCATTTTCTTGCATAGCAGCATTTTATCCTTATGATATGCATAATCCTTAACCCGTTTCGGCTTTTAGCATTCCTTTGCCATATGCCCAAATCGTTGCAATTATATCACTGAATCCCACTTTGCTGAACCACTTGAGTACCAACTGTTTCCCTATTCCCAGTAACAGTAACAGCGCTCTAGTTATCATATGTAGCAGGTTTTCGATCATAACGTGTAGAACCCTCAACATGCGTTGGATTACGTCGATCATACCTTGAAGGACTCTCCCTATGCCTACGTGTATCTTACCTTGGAGGGCTCTCAACATATCGGTTGCGCGTGTTAGATGAAGTTCGGAGGTTGTTGTTGGTGGGTTTCTAAATCTTCTTGTAAAACTTCATGATGAAAGCAATTTGTTGTTCCATTTCCCTATCCTTCTGAGCTTGTTCTTCGTCACTATCTTCTTCGGATGAGTGCTCAGATTGTGGTGATGGTGCTCTAGGATCTTTACCTCTTGATCTTGTGGGAGCAGATGTCTTGGATGCAGTGGGGTATCTTGGTGATGATGACTGAGTAGAGTATGACTTTGAATCACGAGAGCGATGATTTGGATAATGTTGAGTGGTAGACACCAAAGCAAGTGGATTAGCATTCATTGCTACCCTTTTAGCTCGAAGTTCATTTGCCTCATTCTAAAATTGTTTCAAAATTTCAAAGAGCGTGTGATAGTTGACCTCGTCTAACATATTTTGTTGTTTCACCAACGTTACAAATTGTGTCCACTCTGGTTGAAGTTGTTGTAGAAATTGCACATTGACTTGCATGGTGGAGACTTCCAAGTTGTTTCGTGTCATGTCATTCATCATCTTGTTGAATCTGGAGTAATATGAATCAATTGATTCTCTATCCAATGAAGTAAACTTTCCAAAGTTCCAGAACAAGTTTGTTTTGACATCTTGCTTGTTAAGTGATTCTTCTTGTTGCAAGCGTTCAATGGCAAACCATATTTCTTTTACAGTAGAGCAGGCATCAACCGTTGAGTAAATATCATCCCCAATCCCACTTAGAATCAATTAGATTGCTTCCTTCTCTACATCAATCCAAGCACGTTTCTTTTTTGTAGTGTTATCATATGTTTCCTCAATTGTCTGCTCATCAGCACTGGGCGTCGAGTTGGTTGCTGGAGTTGCAGGAATGGTTATTGTAGTGAGAGTATAGGTTCCTTCTTTGATGCAACGGCGTAAAACATCACCATTTGGTTTAGTATCAAGATATCGAATAAAACGTGATTGCCATTGTGCATATCGACCAGACACAAGCATAGGTGGTCTCTCTTTGTTACCCGTCACCATGATGTTGTTGTTCGTCACACGATACTCTGTAGTAGAATCCATCTTGATAATCTCTGAATGTTGAAATGAATATGGATCTTAAGTAGATGTGGTTGTGATTGTTGTTGTAGAGAAAAGTAGTTGAAATCCCTTAATAATGTATGCTTAGGAAACCAAAAATTCCAAGACCAAAAAACTCACGATAAAAATTTTCAAATTCACGTTTTTAGAAAATCTCGGAAAAGATTTCGCAATATAAAAGTCCAAATTTCGCAATATCACAAATTTAGATCTTCGCAATATTGGCAAATTCAAACTTCGCAATGTCAATCTTCGCAATGCTCAAAATATTCAATCTTCGTAATATCACACGAAATGTCCAATCTTCGCAATACTCAAATATATCCAATCTTCGCAATATTCAAATCAGCAATCATCGCAATATCACAATAAATGTACACTTCACAACATTCTAAAAAACAAACTCTTCGTAATATCTGAAAAATCTATTCTTCGCAATATGCCAAAGCAAACTTCGTAATACTCGAAAAACAAACTCTTCACAATAATTAAAAGTGAAGTCTTCGCAATATAAAAACCCTTATGTATTGCGAAATACGTGATTTCGCAATAATAAAACCCTAATGTATTGCGATGGAATTTTAAGCACAAATTTCGCAATAACGACACTGTTTTGAAATTATGAAGAAAGATTGCTTAGAAATACGTGATTTTAACCAATCCAAAGCACCCAAATCCCTACCACAAATATGTAGGAGATTTATATGTAGATTTAGAGCCCAAAAACACTAAAACAATCCAATTCGAGATGATTGATGGATTAAATCATTCGAATCAATTACAATAACAACAACCAATCACTAATCTACCCCGTGGCGATTGATACAAAATGTTATTCCATATTTTATGATGATATAACACGAATTAAAGAAGACAGAATAAGAAAATAGATGAAGCTTTAGAGAGAGAAAGTAGAGAGAGAAAAGAGAGAGAATGGTGAAACTTAGGGAGGATTAGATTTAGAATAATGAACAACCAACCTCTCCTAACATGCTAGGAGAGGTATTTATAGCCTTGCCTACATGTGGCATAATAGGCTCTATGTTTGATTGGGTCGGGCTTGAATAAATGCTTAGTACCTTGAAAGAGGCCTTTTAAGCTTGCCATCATGCCCGTATTGTCACGACTATTAAACTACCTATTACAACATTCTAATAAACGATACATAATAAACCTATGACCGATCATTCTTGTTTGACTCAATATTTTGAGGCTAACAATTTGTGCCTGATCTACTAGCTTTGCTGCCAGTACCAACACCCTTGCAATCTCTTTTCAAGTGTCCAGGTTTCTCACACTTCCAACATGTCACTAATGATGACTTCTTGTTAAGATTAGTTTTGGTGTTATCCTGGTGCTTACGTTTTCCCTTGTTGCCATTGTACCTGGAGGAGTTGTTATGCTCTACCATACTGAAAATTGATGAACCAACAACAGGGTTGCTCTTTGGCTTGTCACCATCATGCACCCTGAGAGATTCCTTAATGCGTGAATGACTGACCAACTCAACAAGAGTTAACTCCTCCTTTTTATGTTTCAAGGTGTGCTTGAAATATTTCCAAGAAAGAGGTAGTTTGTCAATGACACAAGAGACCTGAATGGTCTCATCCATGTTCATTTTATGTTGTGTAAATCTACCAAGTATTTCAAGAAGTTCATTGTATTGTTCCATGGCTGGTCTTGAATCAGTCATTTTGTAATTGGTGAAATCACTTACAAGGAACTTCTTACTTAATGCATCCTCAGCCATATATTTGGCTTTCAAGGAATCCCATAGTTATTTACCAGATTTAAAATGTTGGTAAATATCAAATAATGAATCAGACATACCATTTAGAATAATACCACGACACACATAGTCATCATTCTACCATTTGTTCCTTTTCCTCATTTCCTCCAAAGTAGCACCATCACCACCATCAGGAATGGGAGTAGTCATAACATTCACCACTCACATGGTAGAAAGAAGAAAGTGCGTCTTCTTTTGTCATCTCCTGAAATCAACCCCTTCAAACTTGTCCCGTTTGGAGAAGTTAGCCACCATATGCTTCATTGCAGCCGCCATTGATTATCACAAAATAGTTTACTTTTATTGTTGGGGTTTACTTCGTTCCAACGGGGTAAATATAATCAATGCAAGCTACGTACCAAACAATGGTTACCGGATATCACTTGGAATCGTGTGATCACTTTCCAAAGTAAACTATTCGACCCTAATGTCTGGGTATCACGAATACCTACTTGGGATAAGACTAAATGCTTGTTAGGGATTTAGGCACAAATCTCTAACCCTTTTGTTGTTATGTATTTTTTGTTTTCTGTGTACATTCATGCAATGTTATGATCACCTATTTATAGATGGAGTACTCAACATTTGGTCAATGGTATTAAAAGGATTTAACGGCCCATTAACTCCTCTTAATATGGTCTATAATACCAGGAGTAGTGGTTACATGATCAATTAAACGTGGTCATTAATTCCACTTGAATAGGTCAAACATCGTTACAAGTTTACATATTCTCCAGTCCCACTGAAGCATCAGCCATCCTGGGGATGTTCTCGCTGAAGCCTTCAGTACTGAAGAAAACTTACTGATGAGTAAATACTAAAGACAAGTCTTCAGTGAAATTACTCCTTGATGAATACCTTCAGCCTAAAGTTAAACTCCCTGAAGAGTTACTCACTAAAGATCATCAGCAATGTTGAACAACCTATCAGCCACTATAAGAGACAAGGTGTTCAAAGACTTATGGATGTACACTCCGTACCTCCTTACTCATTCATCAGTATGAACTGAACCTACAATTAAACTATATTTCCAACAAGGAGGTCACATTATTAAACTAGTAATCACCTAAAACAAACTTTGAACAATACTTTATCATCTTGGTTATAGTTTAAACCGTCACCAAACCACAGCCATATTTAACAAACAATCAGCCATAGTTTTCACACTAGCTTTGTTTTCATTGACATTATAAGTTTGCACTTTTTCTTCAACAAAGAATGTGTGCTAGTTAGATAATATTTGTGCTTTTTTACAAAGTTAGTTACGGAGCAAGTTATTGTACTCATTTGGTAACAACCCATATGACCCATTTGACAACTAGAGAATTATAGAGCCGAGATCATGGTTACAGAGCTGAGAATTATAGAGCTGAGATCATGGCTAAGATTAATCAAACGCTTTTGCAAAAATGCTACGCTCATTCGAGATGTTCGTAGAAAGGCTGAAGCTAAAGGCGTTGTGGAAAACTTTGTTGGGGTTTACTTCGTTCCAACAGGGTGAAGATAATCAATAGCCTAACTACGTACCAATGAATGGTTATCGGATATCTCTTAAAGTCGTGTAATCACTTTCCAAAGAAGATTATTCGACCCTATGCCTGGGTTAACACGAATACCTCCTTGGGATAAAACCAAGAGTTAGTTCTTGTTTTAGGCACAAATCAAGAACTCTGTACGTGTAAGTGTTTCTTGTTTCTGTATATTTCATCATGCAAATATGATCACTATTTATAGTGATCCTAGTCCTAGAAGGATGTAACTCATAGTCAATGGTAATTAAGAGCATTAATCGGCCAATTAAGCTCATAATTACCTACATGAAACTATAGTGGTTACATGACCATAAACCGGGTCATCAAGTCAATATTCAACCCTCATTGATTAGTCAAAGAGGTTACAAAGACTTTGTGCATCACCAGGAGCAGCGTCCTAACCAGGAGCAACTTCCTGACCAGGAGCAACTTTCTCACTAGGAGCACCTTCCTGACCAGGAGCAACTTCTTAACCAGGAGCAGCATCCTACTGATAAACTTTCAACCACTATATTGAGTCCAGGGATGTCAGGGACTTAATGGGTGTACACTTCGTACCTCCAAACCCATTTATAAGTATGACTCGATCCCACAATTGCACTAAATTTCCAACAATCCTCCCCAATTTAGTACAATTCCTTTTGCATGAAAATCAACTTTAACGAAACCAGTGCATAAATGAAAATGTCCTGAGGATTGAATTTCCATATTAGTACATCACTTCAAATATTCGAGAATCAGGGTGTTCTAAGAATTGAACCCTTCAACTACTTTGAATACCTGAAGATAAAATACACACAAGTTTCAAACACTTAAAACGCTCCTGACACCATACAAGCCATGTGTCCATATCCAATTCATAAATGTTGTTAGAGCCAAAGTCCATGCTCCTTGAGGCGGCGAAACCTCAACATTTACATAGGTGGTTCCTCTTTAGTTCATGCTCCTGCTTAAGCACTTTTTCAAAGAAATTAACCATTAAGAAGTTTATAACTTCATCCTCCTTTCAGCAGGTACAAGCACATCCTTGGGATGATATACATGTGCTTCAGTCCTCTGAATGTTCAGCTTTCCACATTGAACTCAGCTCCCAAGTTTCCTTAGGAGGGAGTTGGGTGTCCTAGCATTCAGTGACTAGTTTGGACTTTAAACCCATCCCTTTAGCAGACTTTATAACCAAGTCTCTAGCCAATCCCTTCGTCAAGTGATCAGCTAAGTTTTGTTGAGACCTCACAAACTCTATTGATATCACCCCATTCATGATTAGCTCACGAATCATGCTATGTCTAACACCTAAGTGTCTAGACTTACCATTGTACATTTGGCTATAAGCCTTAGCCAATGTAGCTGCACTATCACAAAGGATAGATATGGGTGTCATAGGTTTGACCCACAATGGAATCTCAAGAAGCAAGTTTCTCAACCATTCAGCCTCTTTACCAGCAACTGCTAGAGCCACAAATTCAGATTCCATTATTGAACCAGTAATGCAAGTTTTCTTCTTGGATGCCCAAGAAATTGCACCACCACCAAGAAGGAATACCCAGCCACTTGTGGATGAATTATCCTCAGTATTATTGATCCAACTTGCATCAGTGTAACCTTCCAACACTGAAGGATATCCAGTATATGACAAACAATAATCCATTGTTCCTTTCAAATACTTTAGTACCCTCTGAATTGCTTGCCAATGCTGAGTACTAGGATTACTAGTGTACCTACTCAGTTTACCTACTGCAAAAGCAATATCAGGCCTAGTACTAGTCATGGCATACATCAAGCAACCAATCACCCTAGAATACTCAAGCTGGGAGACAGCCTGACCATTGTTAGGCATTAGTTTCTCACTTGTATCCATAGGTGTACTCACTAGAGTACAATAGTGATTGAATTTCTTCAGGACCTTCTCAATATAATGAGACTGAGAAATTACAATACCATCACTTTCATGTTTAATCCTTATGCCAAGGATAACATCAGCCTTCCCCATGTCTTTCATAGAGAACCTTGATGACAAAAACTCTTTGGTTAAATCAACCTGAACTTGGTCAGTACCAAAGATTAACATGTCATCAACATATAGGCAGATGATGACTCCTTTACCAGATTCATCAAATTTGCTATATACACATTTGTCAGCTTGGTTAAGTAAATAACCATTAGACAAAACCACTTCATCAAACTTTTGATGTCATTGCTTAGGTGCTTGTTTGAGTCCATATAAGGACTTAATCAGTTTACACACCTTACCTTCATGATCAGGCATGATGAAACTTTGAGGTTGGTTCATATAAACCTCCTCATCTAAATCACCATTCAAGAATGTTGTCTTCACATCCATCTGATGAATAATCAGATTGTGAATGCTTGCCAAGGAAATCAACATTCTTATGGTACTTATGCGTGCTACAGGAGCATAAGTATCAAAGTAGTCTATCCCTGACTTTTGTCTAAAGCCTTGAATGACTAACCTTGCCTTGAACTTTTCAATAGTTCCATCTACCTTCATCTTTCTTTTGAAGATCCATTTGCATCCAAGTGGATTGCAACCTGGAGGTAGATCAACCAACACCCAAGTGTTGTTTCCCATGATGGAATCCATCTCATCATTGATTGCTTCTTTCCAGAAAGCAACATCCTGGGACTTCATTGCTTCATCAAATGTTTTGGGATCATCCTCAACATTAAAGCAATAGTAGTATTGGTCAGAGACCTCATCCCTTGTTCCTTCAACCAAGTATAGTTGAAACTCAGGCCCAAAATTCCTTGGAGTCCTATGCCTTGTGCTGCTTCTAAGCTTAGGCTCAGGTTGCTGAACAACAACCTCATCAGTGACCCTTTCAGGTTTTACTGAAACACCAATGTCCTCAGCTCTAGTAGGAGTCCTAAGGCTTGGTCTAGGGACTGATGAGAACCTAGTCTCATCAAAGTTAGCATCCCTTGATTCAATGATTGAGTTTATTGAAACTGAATCATTAGGTTCAATAACAAGAACCTATAAGCCTTGGAATGCTCAGCCTATCCAACAAAGATGCATTCAATGCCTCTTTCACCCAAGGTTTTCACCTTTGGATCAGGGAGTCTTACAACAGCCCTACAACCCCAAACTTTGAGGTAGTTCAAGTTTGGTTTCCTATTAGTCCAGAGTTCATAAGGGGCAATCATGTTCCTTTTATTAGGAACCCTATTTAATAAATAGCAAGTTGTTAACATAGCTTCTCCCCAAAACCCTTGAATCAGTCCTGAGTAGGACAACATGGAGTTAACCATCTCTTTTAGTACTCTATTTTTTTTTCAGATATACCATTTTGTTGTGGAGTATAGGGAGCAGTTGTCTCATGGATGATTCCAACAGACTCAAAGTACAAAGTATCCATGTACTCACCTCCCCTATCAGTCCTAAATCTTTTGATTTGGACTCCTTGTTGTAATTCAACTTCAGTTTTAAATACTTTAAATTTATCTAATGCTTCATCCTTAGTATGTAACAAATAAACATAGCAAAACCTAGAAGCATCAGCAATAAATGTTACCAAGTATTTCTTATTCCCTAATGAGGGAGTAGCATGCAAATCACATAGGTCACTATGGATTAGCTTCAAAACTGTAGTTTCAAGTTTTACATCCTGAAATGGTTTCTTAGTAATTTTGTTCAGCATACAAGTCTGACACTTATTAGTGTCCATGTCAAAAGCTGGAATTAACCCATCCTTAGACATATATTGCATCCTCTTATAATGGACATGGCCTAGTCTAGCATGCCATAGTGATGAATCATTCAGTTTAGTGGTAGTCATCAGGATAGAATCAACATTTATACTAGAATCAATATTAAGCCTGAACATTTGATTACTCAAATAGCCAAAACCAATAAACACACCATGTTTAGATAAAACAAATTTATTAGATCCAATCACTTATTTATAACCACAATTATTCAAAACACTACTAGAAACCAAGTTCTTCCTAATATTAGGAACATGCAAAACATTAAACAAAGAAACAATCTTTCCAGAACTAACTTTAAGATCTACACAACCACGTCCATGCACTAGGGCTGTTGACTCATTTCCCATGTGAAGAATAGATCCATCATTCATTGACTCATAAGTCTTGAACCAGCATCTATCTTTACACACATGTACTGTTGCTCCAGAGTGAACCCACCACGCAACATCATCATCCTGCACAAAGCAAGCTTCAGATACATATGTAACATAATAAATCTGGAGAGATTCATTAAACATATTCTGACCTTTTGTGCCTGATCCATTAGCTTGGTTGCCAATGCTAACACCTTTGCAATCCCTTTTGAAGTGTCCAGGTTTCCCACACTTCCAACAAGCCACTGATGACTTCTTGTTAGGATTAGCTTTGGTGTTATCCTGATGCTTACGTTTTCCCTTGTTGTCATTGTACCTGATGGAGTTGTTATGCTCCACCATATTGACAACAGATGAACCAGAAACATTGTTGCTCTTTGGCTTATCACTTTCATGCACCCTGAGGGATTCCTCAATGCGCAAATGACTGCCCAACTCAACAAGAGTTAATTCCTCCTTCTTATGTTTCAAGTTGTGCTTGAAATCTTTCCAAGAAGGAGGTAGTTTGTCAATGACACACGAGACCTGAATGGTCTCATCCATGTTCATTTTATGTTGTGTAAATCTGCCAAGTATTCCAAGAAGTTCATTGTATTGTTCCATGACTGGTCTTGAATCAGTCACTTTGTAATTTGTGAAATCACTCACAAGGAACTTCTTACTTGATGCATCCTCAGCCATATATTTGGCTTCCAAGGAATCCCATAGTTCTTTAGCAGATTCAACATTTTGGTAAATATCAAATAAAGAATCAGACATACCATTGAGAATTATGCCGCGACACACATAATCATCATTCTCCCATTTGCTCCTTTTCCTCAGTTCCTCCAAAGTAGCATCATCACCACCATCAGGAATGGGAGTGGTCAGCACGTACACCACGTTCATGGTAGAAAAAAGAAAGTGCATCTTCTTCTGCCATCTCCTAAAATCAACCCCTTCAAACTTGTCCAGTTTGGAGAAGTTAGCCACCATATGCTTCATTGCAGCCGCCATTGATTATCACAAAATAATCTTCTTTGATTGTTGGGGTTTACTTCGTTCCAACAGGGTGAAGATAATCAATAGCCTAACTACGTACCAATGAATGGTTACTGGATATCTCTTGAAGTCGTGTAATCACTTTCCAAATAAGATTATTCGACCCTATGCCTAGGTTAACACGAATACCTCCTTGGGATAAAACCAAGAGTTAGTTCTTGTTTTAGGCACAAATCAAGAACTCTGTGCGTGTAAGTGTTTCTTGTTTCTGTATATTTCATCATGCAAATATGATCACTATTTATAGTGATCCTAGTCCTAGAAGGATGTAACTCATAGTCAATGGTAATTAAGAGCATTAATCGGCCAATTAAGCTCATAATTACCTACATGAACCCATAGTGGTTACATGACCATAAACCTGGTCATCAAGTCAATATTCAACCCTCATTGATTAGTCAAAGAGGTTACAAAGACTTTGTGCATCACCAGGAGCAGCGTCCTAACCAGGAGCAACTTCCTGACCAGGAGCAACTTTCTCACCAGGAGCAACTTCCTGACCAGGAGCAACTTCTTAACCAGGAGCAGCATCCTACTGATGAACTTTCAACCACTACATTGAGTCCAGGGAGGTCAGGGACTTAATGGGTGTACACTCCGTACCTCCAAACCCATTTACAAGTATAACTCGATCCCACAATTTCTCTAAATTTCCAACAAACTTTTCATATTTTTTTTCTAATTTTCTAGAAAAGGAAAGAATTTTCTTTTCTAGAGAAGAGTTGAAAATTTTGAAAATTTGTTTAGATAAATTGTAATTTTCATTTTCCAAATTTCATTTCATTTCTAGATAAGCGAATAGATGACGAAAACTTAAAAAGCTGAGGAAAACGTAAAAAAACTGACGAAGACGTAAATAACTAAGGAAACTTAAATTTATGTTTTTGTCAGAAATTTTACGTTTTCGTCATTATTTTAACGTTTTCGTCAATAATCTTACGTTTCGTCAGTAATTGTACGTTTTCGTCAGTACTTTTAGGTTTTCGTTAGTAATTTACGTTTTCGTAAGTAATACTACGTTTTCGTCAGTAATACTACGTTTTCGTCAGTAAATTTACGTTTATGTTGGTAGATTTACGTTTTACCTCAGTATTTTTACGTTTTTGTCAGCAAAGTTACGTTTTTGTCAGTAATTTTACGTTTTCGTCATTATTTTTACGTTTTTGTCAGTATTTTACGTTTTCGTCAGTAATTTTACGTTTTCGTCAGTAATTTTACATTTTCCGTCAGTAAATTTACGTTTTCGTCAATATTTTTACGTTATTGTCAGTATCTTTACGTTTTCCTCAGTAATTTTATGTTATCATCAGTATTTTTACATTTTCATCAATATTTTTACGTTTTCGTCTGAATTTTTATGTTTTTGTCAGTAAATTTACGTTTTCCTCAGTAAACTTACGTTTTCATTAGTAAACTTACGTTTTCATCAGTAATTTTACGTTTTACTCAGTATTTTTACGTTTTCCTCGGTAAACTTACGTTTTTGTCAGTAATTTTACGTTTTCGTAATTATTTTTACGTTTTCGTCAGTATGTTTACGTTTTCATCAAAAAATTTATGTTTTCGTCACTAATTTTACGTTTTCCTCAGTACTTTTACGTTTTCGTCAGTAAATTTACGTTTTTGTCAGTATTTTTACATTTTTGTCAGTATATTTACGGTTTTGTTAGTATTTTTACGTTTTCATCGGTATTTTTACGTTTTCATCAGAATTTTTACGTTTTTGTAAGTAATTTTACGTTTTCCACAGTAAATTTACGTTTTCGTCAATAAACGTGCGTATTCATCAGTAAACTTACGTTTTCATCAGTAAACTTAGGTTTTACTCAGTATTTACGTTTCATCGGTAAACTTACGTTTTTGTCAGTAATTTTACGTTTTCGTCAGTAATTTTACATTCTCGTCGGTATATTTACGGTTTCGACGGTATTTTTACGTTTCTGTCAGTATATTTACGGTTTCGTCAGTATTTTTACATTTTCGTCATAGTTTTGGACGTTCTATCAGTAGTTTTCCTCAGTAAATTTACGTTTTCTTCAGTAAACTTATGTTTTTGCCGGTAAACTTATGTTTTCATTAGTAATTTTACGTTTTCGCCATTAACGTTTTCGTCAGTAATTCTAAATTTTTGCCAGTAAAATTCCTGACGAAAATGTAAAATTCCTGATCAAAACTTAAAATTACTGACAAAACCGTAAATATACTGTCAAAAACGTAAGTTTACTGACGACAACGTAAGTTAACTGACGAAAACGTAAAAATAATGACAAAAACGTAAATTTACTGACGAAAACGTAAGTTTACTGACGAAAACGTAAGTTTACTGACGAAAACGTAAGTTTACTGACGAAAACGTAAGTTTACTTACGAAAACGTAAAATTTCTGACGAAACGTAAAATTACTAAAGAAAACTTAAAATTATTGACAAAAATTTAAAATTACTGACGAAAACGTAAGTTTACTGTCAGAAACATATGTTACTGACGATAATGTAAGTTTACTGAAGAAAACGTAAAAATAATGACAAAAACGTAAATTTACTGACAAAAGCACAAAATTACCGACGAAAACGTAAGTTTACTGACGAAAACGTAAGTTTATTGACGAAAACGTAAAATTACTGACGAAAATGTAAGTTTACTGGCGAAAACGTAAGTTTACTGACGAAACGTAAACTTTATTTGCGAAAATGTAAGTTTACTGACGAAAATGTAAAATTACTGACGAAAATTAAAATTACTAACGAAAACTTAAAATTACTGACGAAAACGTAAGTTTACTTTAAAAAAACGTAAGTTACTGACGACAACGTATGTGTACTGACGAAAACGTAAAACTAATGACAAAAACGTAAATTTACTGACAAAAACGTAAAATTACTGACGAAAAAGTAAGTTTACTAGCGAAAACGTAAGTTTGCTAGCGAAAACGTAAATTTACTAACGAAAACGTAATTTTACTGACGAAAACGTAAAATTACTAACGAAAACGTATGTTTACTGGCGAAAACGTAAGTTTACTGACGAAAACGTAAAATTACTGACGAAAACGTAAGTATTGACAAAAACGTAAATTACTGGCAAAAGCGTAAGTTTACTGACGAGAACGTAGGTTTACTGAAGAAAACGTAAGTTTACTGACGAAAACGTAAATTTAGTAACGAAAACGTAAAATTACTGACGAAAACGTAAGTTTACAGACGAAAACGTTAAGTTACTGACAAAAACGTAAAATTACTGACAAAAACTAAGTTTACTGGCGAAAACGTAAAAATACTGACGAAAATGTAAATTTATTGAAAAAAACGTAAAAATAGGGATTAAAACGTAAAAAAAGTTACGGAAACATAAAAAAGGGTTGGAAAAAGATATGGGAATATGTTTTATTATTATTTGGGAAAAGAAATAGAAAAGTGTAATATGAAGTTTTCTAGTTTTCTATATAAAATTAGAAAATGAAAATTTCTTGTTTTTTGAAAAATATGGAAAAAAATGGAACTAAACAAGTTTTCTATTTTTCTATTTTTAAATGAAAATTTTTCTAGAAAAGTGGGGGATTTTGCACTTTTCTATTTTTTCCCCTTTCACCTAAACATTTTTCCACTTTTTTAAAAAAACATCTAAACAAGTTTTCGAAATTTAACTTTTTTTAAAAAGGAAAACTATTTCCTTCTCTAAAAAATTAGAAACAAAAAATTATGAAAACTTTTTCTACAACTAAACATGCCCTAAAGCTTTTAAAAACATGCTCAAAGTAATGTTTTTGAGTCAGGTTCATTTCTACAACAATCCATAATCTAGGTGCGCAACTTTAGATTCATTTCTAGAACGATCTAATTGGAATTTACATAACATATAAAAAAACAGACTTTAGCTCCCTGTATCACACACAAAATGAGGGATTTTTGGTTTGGGTAAAAGTTATAAAATACCATCTTACTTATTGATTTGTACCGACTTTAAACACTTACTATTTTATCTCATGACTTTACCATTGTACTTGTTTATTTTGTAACAATATTACCGTTATAACCTTTTACATTTACACGTCATTAAATTAATTATTTTAAAAATTAAAAATTATATAATATATCCTATGTGGAGGTAAGAGTTTGCATTTTATCCATCCATTTGAAAATTAGGAGTTATCTTTCTCATTTATCTCGATAGGTTTTATACAATAGAGTTTAACAAATATGTCGTAACTTACGTTAGAGATTAGCACCAAAGATGATAAACTGATAAGACTTATTGACCAAGAAAGAAGGAAAGTTTGTTGTTTCCTTCACTCCCCCTCAAGATGGAGCGTGTAGATCACGAACAGCCATCTTGCCCAAGAGATAGCGGACGCGGTCTGTCCCGAGAGATTTAGTGAATATACCAGCCACTTGGTTCTTTGTGTCAATGCACAGTGGCTTGATCTCGTGAGATTGAACTCGTTCTCGAACAAAATAACAATCCATCTCTACATGTTTTGTTCTTTCATGGAAAACCGGGTTATTCGCAATATGCCGAGCAGCTTGATTATCGCAGTAAAGTGGAGTAGCTTCAGCTTGAGGTGCTACAAGATCACGTAACAACCATCGTAACCATAAGACTTCACTAACACTAGTTGCCATGGCCCGATACTCGGCCTCGGCTGAAGAACGCGACACAAGTGATTGTTTCTTAGTGCGCCAAGAAATAGGTGCACCCCCCAACTTGATGAAGTACCCTGTTCACGAGCGACGTGTAAGTGCACATCCTCCCCAGTCAGCATCGCAAAAGGCCGTTAACTTTAAATCACCAGCTGATGATAAATATATTCCTTGCCCAGGTGTTGATTTTAAGTATCTTAACACTTTAATAGCAGCTTCCATGTGACATTGGCGAGGATCAGAAATGAATTGGCTAAGGAAGTTCACGGAATAGGCAATGTCAGGTCGAGTGACTTGTAGGTACAACAATTGTCCAATCAATCGCCTGTATTGTGCAACATCAACCGGTGGAGCATCATTTACTTTATCCAAGTGACTGTTTTGTTCCATGGGGACGAGACTAGGGCGACAACCTTGAAGACCACTTTCCTTTAAGATGTCCAACGTGTATTTTCGTTGACTGAGCACTAGTCCATCTCGAGTATGAGCGACTTCAATGCCAAGAAAATACTTCAGGGGCCCCAAATCTTTTATGCTAAAACGCTCATTAAGATACCTTTTTACCCCATTAATCTTTAAGTCACGATTTCCCATGACAATGACATCATCAACGTAAATGAGAACAGCAATGTAAGTACTACTTTGTTTATATATAAAGAGAGAATGGTCTGCATGAGATTGGCGACCAAGGCCCCTGTAAACTTGTGATACCAGTGTCGTGAGGCTTGACGTAGGCCGTACAATGATTTTCGCAAACGACAGACCCTTGATTCCCCTTTTTTTGCAAAACCTTGCGGAATTTTCATATATACCTCTTCAGCAAGATCTCCATGCAAAAAGGCGTTATTCACATCCAATTGGTGAATTGCCCATCTTTTCTTTGCTGCAATAGCAAATAAACTTCGTACCGTGACTAGTTTCCCTACAGGGGCAAAAGTCTCATGAAAATCGATTCCTTCTACTTGTGTGCATCCTTTTGCGACCAATCGTGCTTTATAACGTTCGACTTCTCCTGTGGGTTTGTATTTAATTTTGTATACCCATTTCGAGTCGACAACACGTTTACCTGGTGGGAGTTGTTCAAGAGTCCATGTCCCATTTTGTTCAAGTGCTTCAACTTCCTTTTGCATGGCTTCTCTCCACTTTGGATCTTTGACTGCATGACTAAAATATTTAGGCTCATCAAGTGAACTGATGGCCGATAGGTAAGCTTTATGTGGAGTAGAAAAATTGTTATAAGAAACAAAATGGGCTAAGGGATGTACCGTCGAGGAACCTTTAGTGGAGGTGGGTCACGAATGGTCTATGGAAGGTGGCAAGTGAATCACATAATCATCAAACCTTTTTGGTTGAGACTTGACTCGCTCAGTTCGAGTTCCACTAATATGGTGTTCCAAGTTACAAGTACCCATTTCTGACTCATGAATCATCACTTGGTCAATTTCATTAGGACACAAATCATTGTGACTCTCATCACCTTCTTCATTTTCTGTTTGTTGATGATGATCACCTATGTCCTCAACAGGAACCGATTCATCATGCTCTTTATCATCAACTTCTGACCTTATGTTATCATTTTGTTCTTCGTGGTGATATTTTCCCATTACATTGTCATTCTGATCTTGTACTCTAAGTCCCGCCAAAATGTCATCAGGCTATTTTTCGACCAAGTGTACTTTTTTGAAAGGAAAGTTTTCCTCAAAAAACTTCACATCCCTAGTTGTCACAATTTCTTTTCAAGTAAATCATATACACGATAACCCTTTTGACCATATGGATACCCAACAAATATACAAGGCCTCTGTAACACCAGAGAATTTTCCTTACTAGAAATAATAATAAATTATATTAATTATTATTCGAAATAAATTTTCAGCGCTAATAAACTTATTGGATTTGAAAACGAGACATACTTTGACAAAATCTGGCAACCGCACATTCTGTGTACCGACACATTTAATATTAAGTTTTCATATTTGATTGTCCTAAGATTTGTAATAAAATGATTTATTAAATTATTTAATATTTTTATTTCAATAACAACTGTTAAAAACGCGAATAAATCGAGTTGAAGTCTATTTTTCCTTAAAACGAACCTTGTATGAGAACCCGATAGATAATTAACATTAAATAGATTTATAAACGATTTACGATATACTTGTGATATAAACTATCTATTTTCATGGAAAAAGTATTTTAAAAACAATGGTAAAAACTTTAGATCGTAAATCTAATCTTATCAAACCCGATCGAGTCCCGAGCCACGTTTAAACAAAGATAAAAGAAAAGTTTATTAACTATTTACATTATCAACCCTCAATTACATACCACTTTCCATTAAATTTTAATAACTTTTATTTTAATTATATAAATATTAAACTAACACATTTTTTATTCATCTTCATCTTTACAAAAAAACACACACACTCAACCCTAATTTATAAACTCTCTCTCCCTCTCTTCATTAAATCCGGCCAGCCACCATAGCCGCCGCCGGAAAATCTTTCCGGTCAACTTTTCCAGCCAAGACTTAAAACACATATAATCACCCGATCTATTCAATCCACCACTCGATCTATAATACCCACGTTTTCTGGCAAACCACCAACTTTTTCGGCCTGTGTTCTTCGCCAGCCGCTGCCACCACGTCACTTAACATCACCTTCATCATATCAACCGCCTACACCACCACCCTCACCGCCGTTTGACCACACACAACCGTCGTGGTCTCGCACCGGGTCAGCCGCCACCATCAAAGAATAGATCTAAAAGATCTACAGTCACAACCACTCTGAACCACCATGTTACCATCACCACCACCTCGTTTGTAACCAGATCCACCACAATCGTGGTGTTATACCATCGGTGCTGTGGCCGCTGCCATTCGCCGCTCATTTTTATGGGTGTTTGTTTTGGCAGCCACCCACGGGGGCATTTGTTGTTTGTTTATTTATCACCAAAAACCACCACACGCGGTGTTTGCGTGCTATCGTTACCGCCATAGCCGCACCCAAAAGGTATCGGGCTCGTGGTATTGTTGTTGTCATTTTTATGTTTCATTTGACCTTGATGTATAGATCCGAAAAGATGATTATATTATGTTGGTTTTATGATTTAACGACCGTTAAGTGTCGTCGGTTATGTTTAACAGTCGTAAAGGGGTTTTGATGTGGTTGAAATCAGTTTATGGGGGCGTTTAGCAACGTGTTTAACATCCCAAAAGGAGGGCGTTTGGATGAGGGTTTTGTGACAGTTTTAGGGTTGTTTGGGTATTGCTTTAAGACGGTTTTGAAAGTGTTTGGTTGAAAGTGTTGGTTTATTTTCGACTTGATTATAAGTAATTCATTTTACTTATTGTGTATGATTCGACAATGATAAATTTGCTACAATAGAAATATGTGGACGATTGAAACGCGGAATTGATTGTGAAAGTGAAAATATCATGTTTTGTGATTATGGGAAACGTTGTATAAACGAATAGGTCATGTCGAAAATTTTATAAATTTAATATTTATTAGTTTTATAAATGTTATTTAGAAACTAAGACGTTTTTAGAATTATTAAATAAAGAAACAACGATTTATAAAATATTATTTCATAAAATCATAATTACTGTATATATTATTGAGACTTCATTTGAAACCTTAAAACATGTGTTCCTTTTTATAAAACGATCTTTATTTAATTAATGGGTGATTTTGAAAATGTGTCGAATCATTTAGGTTTTATTTATTTATTTATGTTTATATAATAGTTGCAAGGTGTTGTATACTTGGACTATTTTATTCTTTTGTTGTCATCTTTCTTGAGTTTTGTACATGTCGTGTGTCATGTACATTCCGAGTTATTCGTGCGTTGTTTGTCCTTGTTATACAATTCAACCTATGAATTATATACACATGTTCCGTTCTTTTGTGTGTAACATATACTAGGTGTATATATTACATACATGGTGGTATCCTCCGCTTCATCTTACCGAACCGATTACCAAACCATTTACTGAACCGGTTACCGAACGAGTTCGACATGGGATTTAAGCGGTTTACGAACCGATGGTATTGATGAAACTTTTCATCGGGAAAGTTTGGATGCATCGATTTGGGATGCTGGGAGATGATCGATAAGATAAACTGTGACTTCCGGTATCGAGCAGTTCCGGCCTATGCTACACTACTCTTGTATTCACGTCTCTACAAATTGTTCTGCAACAGCGATGTGAGTTCACACCCCCTCTTTCTCTTTTCAAATTGCTTTATAAATGTTTTGAATCTTTTTGGGGGAGATACATGCTTGTCGATGTCAAATACGTGTTCGTGCATTTCAATGATTGTTTGCGATTTACATGACTATACTTTTCAAGTATTATTGTGATACCTATGCGTTGATATCTTTTTAAAGATTGTTTATATTGTGTACGTGCTCGTACTTTTGATGATTGTTTACCTGAGATATGAGTTTACACTTCAGATTGTTGATGATTTACACTTGTGAATATCTGAGCTATCTCATAGCTCCTTTTAAACTGCTTTGTATGTTTAACACTATGAAGTGAAATGATTGCTTGTACTTGCTTGTGGACGCAAAAACCGATTTCTATGAACGCTCAGTGAACTTCGTTTATGATTAGCCTAAGTAGTGTTAGAATAGTCCCCACCATCATGAATCGTTAATTACTCTGTTGGAGTAAGCTCTTATGTTATGGATAGATCTATTGAGGCTTGACAACCTCCACTCGGGCATTCTGACGCTGGACGGGTGTATATCATTTGTGTGAACTTGGGTAGTCTTGGCTAGACTCCCACTTGGGGCAACTTATATGTACATTGTAGTGTACATACTGGATCATTAGCTTCGATATCATGAGCTTAGCGCTATCATAAACATTGAAACACCCGATTTATCCTACACTTGGAACTATATCTCCTATAGTTTCCTTGGGTACTTGAACTGAACTTTTGCGGTCCATCTTGCTATGAATCTTGAATATGATCTCTTGCTATGAATCTTAACTATGGTATCGATATGAATCTTGACTGTGATCATGTATTAATCTGATATGGATTAACTGTGATATCAATATGAATCATGATTGTAGTAATGTAAGGCTCTTGACATGAATTTAATATGTGTTTTTGACATGATTCTTGCATGAGATATGATATGATTATTGTACGTGGATTGATATAATCCTTATGTGTGGTACTGACATGATTCATGCATGTGGGCTTGATATGATGCTTATATGATGGTTTGATGCGATGCTTATATAGTAGGTTGATATGATGCTTGTATGCTAGTTTGATATGATGCTTGTATGCTTGTTTGATACGATTCTTATATGTCGGTTGACCTGATTTGTATGTGCGGTGTTGGTATGATTGTGACATTAACATGACCCTAGAACATGATACTATTATGTATGTTACCGTGACTATTGAATTTAACTTGGATATGAAATTAATGATGAACTTAAGATTGAACTGAAATGAATTGTGAGCGTGAACTACAACTCGTCTTCTACGAACTGATGTATTTGTGGTAGCTGTAATGCTTTTGCTAAACGTTGATTTATGACCAAATTTTGTGGCAATGATTCTTTTATTACAAAACTCTGGATTTCTAAATGTTTTTTTTAATGCTACTCTTGGTAGTGGTCCTTATAAACTTTTAAAGTGTCATAAACATTTTAATAAAACTTATGAACTCACCAACCATTGTGTTGACACTTTTAAGCATGTATTCTCATGTACTTGATTGTATGATTATTTGAAGTCTGCGTTGTGATGTTTGGCATAAAGGTCGTTGTCTCGGATCAAGACTCGGATAATCATGATGTAACAGGCCCCAATACTCATGGGCTTCCGCTGGGCCAATTTGGGGGTGTTACAGATTGGTGTCAGAGCCTTGGTTATAGAGAACTAGGTGTTATTGTATAGGCCTAGACTATAACCGATGCTCTCTCGTGTTTTAGCATGTCATTATGCTTATTCTTCTTATATATGAATACGTGCTTAACATAATACGATTGCTTATACGCTGTTATATGAATACTTGCCATGCATGTTTGCGATCTCTCGTTCCGATATTCTATGAATGTTTACTTTACATGTTGTGATTGCTTCATGCGCTGTTTTATGGGTATTTGACCTACATGTTTGTTATTACCTTATGTGTTGCTGATAAAGTAATATATCATATATTTCATTAATTTTATTCTTGCATTGTTTAGATTTATACATGCATGTCGCTTATCATGTGTTTTCTTATAAATGAAGTAAAGTTCTTTTCTACGTGATATCTTTTAAATCTATATGTTTTTTATGACAGATCAACTAAATCTATATATTTTTTAAAACAAAAATATAGTTTTATAAAAAAATGTAAGTTGTATTTATAGAATCTATGGATGAATATATGTTTTTGGTAAATCATTGGTGTTTATGAGTGTTGGGTACAAACGAGTCGTGTTGTTATAGGTGTGTTTAGAAGTGGTCAAAAATGTCTTTTACAAAAGGTATGCATTCTGTCTGACTTTTATATTGAGCTTAAAAGCTATAAAAATTGTTTCGACACTAGATTAGTACAAGCTAATGAAAATACAAGTTACTACCTTCGTTTCGTTATAGTATAAGCTAAAACGGAGTCGAAATGAGCAAGATATGTGTCTGAAAATTTAATTTTTGCGGAAACACTAAAAATAGTTACTATCTATAATTTAAAAATAACCGAAATGACGTTTTTTAATTAAACCGAGCTATTTTGTGTGCCGAAATGGGTATAAAATGTTGTATATGATTGTTGGAAATGTTTTGAAAAAGGTAAAAGCGTGTATTGGACTTAATTGGCGATTAATACTACTTGAACGTCGTAAGTGAGTATTTTGCGGAAAGATGAACTATGAGTTGATTATGATTTGAGAAAGTGCTGAAAATATGGGAATTTAGATCGAGATTTGAGTACTTACTAAAAATGAGAAATTTTGAAATGACGCCGAAAGGCTGTCGGATTTTCTGTATAAACGTGTTGAGAAATTTATTAAGCTAAATTTGGGTAAATTAAATTTTACGAAGAAAGGCTGTCGAAATTCCGTCGAGTCAAAAATAAGTATTTTTGCTTAAGTATAAGATACTAATGTTAACTGTGTGATTTTGATAAGGCATATTTTATCAATGCAATTAAGTTCATAATTGGCAAGTGACATACGTGATAGACTTATGTGATTTATTTGTTCGCGTCTGAACTATGGTATTATGTTTAGGTTGTTCGCTAATACTTGATCTCTATACTTATGTTGATTGATTCCTTGCGATGAGGCTATGGTTCCTATTAAACTGGTTCATATGTTTAATGTTTTGGGATGCGATTAATTCTTGATTTGCGTGGTTGCTATTATCTTATATAATGCTACATGACTCTTGATTGCGATTGCTTTATGCACCATAGAAATTATTGCCTTATCTGCTTATGATTGCTTTACACACTGCTACCTGCTTTACGTAGTTAAGATTGTTCTATAGATATTCACACTTATTTATGAGTCTTCCCCGGTGATGAGTGAGACTCATGTGGTCGACTAGATCCTTTATTTATTTATTTGATAACCATTATAATATATCATTATATTATATACGGGTTCTTTGTTTGGTACGTGTTATCACACACGTTATTTTGTGATTGCGATTTATTTTCTTTCGCTTATGAATTTGAACGTCTATTTATGGAAAGCAACTCACTGACGACTCCTGCGCTTGCTTTTGACAATTTCCTCTAATAACGTTTTAGAGATTATAACTATTTTCAGTGAGATTTTTCCGCTGATAATTATTATGATATATTATCCTCTTGATTACGATTTATGACCTTACACTCCATACACGTCTACACTCATGTTATCGCAAACGCCTATTATTAGAGTGTAACTGGTCGACGTCTCGTTTTGATTATCTGATGTAATTTCATGTTATATCATTTGGATAGTTTGCCTGTCTAAATGCTGCGGTGTGACTCCAATCAGGGTACTTATGATTTCATATTTAAATGGAATGGGACGTTTAAATATGGAACATGAGTCTCCTGACGACAAGTTAATTATGATTTTGTATTTAGATGGTATGAGACGTCCAAATGTGAAATCATAAGCCACCAGACCTGAAGCTTATTTATGGTTCCGTATTGAGATGGTATGGGACGTTTGAATACGGAAGGTGTAAATAAACTGGTTGTAAACTCTTTTAGTAACATCTATCTTCTTAGATACGTTATTTATTTTAATGGTAAGTCTTGTCAAGAATAATTGAGTAAGATGAGTAATGAGGTCTTTATTGAAATGGAATGGGACGCCTTTACATTTGAATAAAGAAGTTATAAATCGCTTAACCAAAGATTTATTGTTTATATTTACATAGATTGGGACGCTTCTATATGTAAATGTAAATTATAAACAAGTGGCCTTAAGCACATTTGACATCATTTCATATTTACGTTATCATTCTATGATTCCAATTATGGAATGTGTTTGTTTTGACTCATGATTCGTCCGTATAATTTTAATCATTGCTCTCTTCTTATCATTATCATTATTACGTTTTGGCGAAAGATTTCATAAACTTCACTTGACTCATGAATTGTTGCACAGATATTCCGAATGAACACCGATCGACGTGAGCGTAACAAGCTGACTGATGTGAACCTCATTTCAACTTTTCTGAGTCGACGACTTGCTAAAGTTCTTCACTTCTAATTGTCCTTTGTTTATTCTATGAACCCTTACCAATATTTAAGATGTTGGCGACTTGTATAACTCTTTGCTTCTAACCATCTTTACTGTTCTATGAACTGTTACTGCTTTGTCAAACTGACCTATTGAACCCTTCAAATATAATCCAGTTTTACCCATTGCTTTCCGACACAACCTTCTGTGAACAACACTAACTAAAATACGAGGAGAATTAAAAATGACCGGTTTAAGTATATTTGACTTAGCTTTGTATCACAACATCGTATTTTCCTTTACTTGACACTTCTTAACTAGGTAACAACAAACGAGTTTTGAGGACAAAACTCAAAATACCACATGGATGATGTAACACCAGAGAATTTTCCTTACTATAAATAATAATAAATTATATTAATTATTATTCGAAATAAATTTTCAGCGCTAATAAACTTATTGGATTTGAAAACGAGACATACTTTGACAAAATCTGACAACCGCGCATTCTGCGTACCAACACATTTAATATTAAGTTTTCATATTTGATTTGTCCTGAGATTTGTAATAAAATGATTTATTAAATTATTTAATATTTTTATTTCAATAACAACTGTTAAAAACGCGAATAAATCGAGTTGAAGTCTATTTTTCCTTAAAACGAACCTTGTATGAGAACCCGATAGATAATTAACATTAAATAGATTTATAAACGATTTACGATATACTTGTCATATAAACTATCTATTTTCATGGAAAAAGTATTTTAAAAACAATGGTAAAAACTTCAGATCGTAAATCTAATCTTATCAAACCCGATCGAGTCCCGAGCCACGTTTAAACAAAGATAAAAGAAAAGTTTATTAACTATTTACATTATCAACCCTCAATTACATACCACTTTCCATTAAATTTTAATAACTTTTATTTTAATTATATAAATATTAAACTAACACATTTTTTATTCATCTTCATCTTTACAAAAAACACACACACTCAACCCTAATTTATAAACTCTCTCTCCCTCTCTTCATTAAATCCGGCCAACCACCATAGCCGCCGCCGGAAAATCTTTTCGGTCAACTTTTCCAGCCAAGACTTAAAACACATATAATCACCCGATCTATTCAATCCACCACTCGATCTATAATACCCACGTTTTCCGGCAAACCACCAACTTTTTCGGCCTGTGTTCTTCGCCAGCCGCTGCCACCACGTCAATTAACATCACCTTCATCATATCAACCGCCTACACCACCAAATCTGTCGTGATCCACCTCACCGCCAACCGACGTCTTTTAAACCACCACCACCTGATAAATCATCGCTTTCCATGACCAGCCGCCACCCAACACCACCCTCACTGCCGTTTGACCACACACAGCCGTCGTGGTCTCGCACCAGGTCAGCCGCCACCATCAAAGAATAGATCTAAAAGATCTACAGTCACAACCACTCTGAACCACCATGTTACTGAAAGTCCCTAATCAATGCAAGAAACCCTAATATTAACTTAATCAAAACAAGGTATTACTTTTCAAACGTAATCTTATTATTGTATAATAAAGAATTACAAGTGTTATGGATAACACAGTTTGATGACAATGTGTTGTGCACACTTTGAACAACTATAAACCCTAACTTATGAATACAATCGTAGCTGTTTGATTCACTAAGTTATATGCAATAATGTTATGAATATCTCAAAGTGTTAAACATTAATGCATGGATACACATCCTATTTATAGTGTTACGAGATTGACCTAAATAGTACTTGATGGTGACTACACAAGCTTTTACAAGTTCCCACATCAGTCACATGATGTCCTTCTATTCTTGGTAGTCTTCCATTATGCTTTAAGGAAACAGTTGTCAAAAATAGTTTCCTTTTTCTTCATAGTCTCGAACACACAAATGGCATGTCCAAAGTATGCTGAGAGTTATCAGGGTATTGCCACCCCTGTTAACTCTCAACCCCTCAGAGTCCCTGATACATCTTGGCTGTTATCCATCACAGCCAATGAGTATGTCTTCAGGTAATCTTTGACTTCCCTGACAATGTCTCTGACATGGACTCCTCTGAGGTTGCTCATAGAGACTCGGATCTCTGTGAGTCTTACAAAACTTGCCTGCCTCCTAGGCACAGGCAAGGGACTATCTAACAGCCTAATTATGTTTAAATCAATGATCAGGGAATCTAACAAGTTTAGATTCCCAACAATCTCCCCCTATTTAAACATAAATCATGCTAGATCTAACTAAGTTAAGGTAAGTGAGTTAACAGCTTCTTCTTACACATAACAGATCTAAACAAACATACCTCATGATTTTATTAAAACTTAAAGAAAATTACAAGTGCATTACATAAGCAAAATAAAAGATGAAGGTAAAAGGGCTGTGAACAACTTCAATAGTCATCATTTTTAATTCTTTCTTCAGCTTCAGACAAGTCCAATCTGTTATCAATTTCATCCTGCAAAGTCTTTGCAAACCTTTTAGAATACTTTGAGTTGATCTTGAGTGACTTCTTATGACAGAGCAGCTGAATTGTTGATGCTAAGCATAGCTCATCTTCCCTTTGAAAAGCATACTGGCAAGCCCTGTTCATGAATGTCATTCCTCTTTCAGGCTCTGTGTATGTCTGACCATTAACAGGGCCAACAATACCATTAGGGAGGGTCAAATCCCTGTGCATGCCATCCACTTGAACATCTTCAGTAACAAAAGTTTCATTAATAATTTGTTAAATCCTTCTCCTTTTGTTGCCTGTCTTTGGGGGTTCTTGTTCAAAAAGCTGTGGTGGGGGATCAACCTTAAGTTTGGCAGCTGTTTCCTTGATCCATGTAAACTTGGCCTTAAGAGTCTTAAGCAGAAGAAAATTAGCCTGTCCAGTCTTTTTGGAAGCTAAGGTTTCAAGTTCGAACCATTCTGATAACCCAAGTGTCTTTAGCCTGAAGTTGTCAAACACATCCATATTTCCCTGTTGGTTTACCTCCATAAGATCATCTGTGGGGAGTTTGTGGATGTATGAATGGTGTATTTGAACTTGGTTATCTTGCCATGGGCATATCTGTTGATCACGCAGGCATCATAGTCAGCTTTGACTTTCCTTAATGCCTCAGCGTGTTTTGCTTCCATTTCCGTCAACCTTTGTTTTTGTTTTTCTCTTTCAGGTGGTGTCATCTTCCTCAGAGTAACTTCATTCAATTCTTTGGTTGTCTTGAGTTCATTTAATCTTTTGAATTCTTCAGCATGTTTCTCTATTTCTTTAGAAGTTAAAGGAATCTCATCAGAAGGTGTAAAGGTTGAGAATTGGGAAAGGTCTGTTGTGGATCCTCCTGTCTCTAGCATCGCAGCTATTTTCTTGAGTTTGGTGTCAGTGTCAACCAACACTATCTCCTTTCCTTTCTTCGAGACAGAGGACTCCACACTTATGTTTTTCAAAACATCAGCTCTTTTGATAAATGCTGTCTGAGCCTGAGTTTGAATTGCTTTGGGGAGGGAGCTGACAGTGAACTTTAACTTCTTGGCAACTGGTTCATCATCATCCCCAGGCTTGCTGGTGTTAACCAAAACCAGACTTTGATGAGTCAGCTCCATCTTGAGTGTGTTGCTCCCCCTGAGTATTATCCTCATCATCAGATATTGTGATAGGTGTGATGACTTGGAGAGGAACAGGTGTAATGGTGGGGTTAGCTGATGATGAGCCTTGTTTAGCAGATTCAAGGCTGAGTGATGTATCTTTCTCCCCCTCACGTTCATCCTGGCTTCGAAGACGTTTGGATGAACGTGCTTGAAAATGCCTTGCAATCTGCTCGAGAGAGGCAGCCATAGAACGTTGTCTTTTCCTTGAAGCCCTGGCAATCTTCAGCAGGAGGTTGCCATTTGCATTTGTATTGGCCTGAACACGCCTGACAATAAAGTTAGCATGGCGGTATTGCCTGTTGCGAACAGCATCAAACTGCCTGTGCATGGTGAGCTCATGTTCATGTAACATGGCAGGGACTGCTGAGTCAATGGCATCTTTTATCCTTGTGGAAATGTGACTTAGTCCTTGGGCTACACCTCTTCTTGCACCATCCTGAATGGGCTCAGTAACCGCCTCAGTCACAGCCTTTTTGATGATGCCAGGAAATGTCACAGTGAAGTTGTGCATTTCAGACTTGATCACATCCAGCTTTCTTGATAAACGCTCAATATATGATTGATGATGGACAGGCTGAAGATTCTTGATATTGAGGCTTTGCTGAGCATAGTCATCCCCCCTTGGTAAGAGATCGAAGTTGGTCTGGGCAGGATGATCAAACAAGAGAAATTCTGCTGTTGGATCATAAGTTGGTCTTTGGAATAATGTTGTTGTTGATGTAGCAGAGTTTGGAGTATCAACAGCATCCTTGGGAGGAGAAGTCTTATTTTCAGCTGGTGTGGACACAGCTATTTCTTTGGGAGGAGAGACAGACAGCTGGTCTTCCTCATCTTCTTCATCCTCTTCATCGAACATCCCTTCAAGGAATTCATCGTCAGGCATGGACTCAATATCAGATACATAATCTTCCAATGATAGCATTTCCTCATCAGCATTTATCAGAGGCTCTTCATCAGTAGGTTTGTCTTGAGTCATTGTATCAGCCTCCTTGTCTTGTTGTACCTGAGATTCGATGACTGGCTGTACAATTTCAGCCTGCAAATTGTTTCAATTAGTAACAGGGAAAAAGATAAGGGGAATGGTCGCCATTTCGCTGTCCCAGAGAGGCTGAGGGTGATTACTCAGCCACTCCAAAGGATAAATCCTTGGGATTCTTTTAAGTGTGAATAAAATTTGGTTAATGATCGCCATTCGCTGCCCCTAGGAAAGCTGAGTGTGATTATTCAGCCCCCCAAAAGGTTAAAACCTTTGGGACTCTTTTGATTGTGAGACATATGTTGTTTATGGATCGCCATTCGCTGCCCCTAGGAAAGTTGAGTGTGATTATTCAGCCCCCCCAAAAGGTTAAAAAACCTTTGGGACTCTTTTAAGAGTGAAAACATATGTGGTGAAAGGTCGCCTGTTACGCTGCCCCTAGGAAAGCTGAGGGTGATGATTCAGCTCCCCCTGAAAGGATAAATCCTTTGGGACTCTTTTAAGGAGGGAACCAAGAGGCTGTGTGAAGTACAGCTGATCAAGGTTGAGACATTAGTGTATTCAGGTTGTTGTTAGCCTAAATAATGTCTAGAGGGTGCAGGGTCATCGGGGTGCTTTATAAACACAAATGAATCATTCTCTGGTGCAAAGACAGGGTGTACAGAAGTCTTAAAGGATTCTAAGTGCATTGACAGACTTCTATGGGTCGAGGATTACCCTAACTTCACCACTCTCTCCTACAGACAAATGAGAGTGGCTGCTTGTAAACCTCTAAAAATGTACACTGATTACCTGTGAGATATCAGCTGGATCAGGCTGGTTTCCTGTCGTCTCAGCTGACTTTGAGACACTAGACTCCTGTTGTTTGTCAGCAGATAAATCTGAATCCACATGAGCATCTGGACCAGAGGAGGTGTCAGTCTTCTTTCCCTTTGCCTTAGAAACAGCTTTGGAGTGGGAAGAAGAGGGGATTTGGTAAAGGCTTCACTTAGGTCACAGTTCTGCATGAAACTGACCAGATCTGAATAGGTGCTATTTGGGGCCTTAATCCATCCAATGGCGTTGTTGGAGGCGAGGATGCTCTCGTTGATCTCGAAGTTAACATTTGCTGCTTTGGGAACTGAAAACGCCATGGATTCGAGGTTGAAGGTGAAAGAAAATGGTGGATAGGTTAAGAGAGATAAGAACTTAGAGAGAGAAGTAGATTTGTGAAATGAGAGTGGTGGTGGGTGAGAAGATAAAAGAGACAATATATATTCAAACTAAGTGAACAGTTATTCAACCGTATTAAATGCAAGGAGCAAAAATAACTGTTCAAGTGGGTCCCCTTGACCTTTCAAAATAGTTTGTCTCCTCGTTATCCGAAAAGTAAATGATTAAATATTTGAGAATGTTTTTTGCATTTACTTGGAAAGTAACTACCTAGTTTCATGTGAAAAACATTTAATATAGAATCAATCATTTAATGAACACATTTAATATCAAGCCACAGGCTTTGAGATATTGAGCATCCCTAGCTCAGCAACTAGCCTGTTGAACGAAGGTTCAGCCAAAGGCTTTGTAAAGATATCAGCTAGTTGCAGCTTTGTGGGAACAAAATGCAGCTCAATATCTCCCTTCATTATATGATCCCTGATAAAATGATACCTGATATCAATGTGTTTGGTACGAGAGTGAAGAACAGGGTTGTTGGATATGGCAATGGCGCTGGTGTTGTCACAAAAGATTGGCACTTTGTCGTACAATATTTCATAGTCAGCCAATTGACTTTTCATCCAGAGCACCTGAGCACAACAGCTGGCTGCAGCGACATATTCTGCTTCAGCTGAAGACATGGCCACAGAGTTTTGCTTCTTAGCACTCCATCCAACCAATTTTCCTCCTAGGATTTGACAGCTGTCTGAAGTGCTTTTCCTGTCAATACAGCATCCAGCATAGTCTGAATCTGAATAGGCCTTGAGATCAAAGCCTGATTCCTTTGGATACCATAGGCCTAGGGATGGTGTTCCTTTGAGATACCTGAAAATTCTCTTAACAACCACTAGATGGGATTCCTTTGGGTTAGCTTGGTACCTTGCACAGAGACATGTGGAGAATTGGATATCTGGACGACTAGCTGTTAGCCCAATCATGCCTCTATATAAAGTCTCATTGACAGAGACCCTTGACTCATCAGGGCCCAAGTTGTTGGGTGGAAGCATGGGGCATTTCACTGATGCACAATCAGCTAAGTCATATTTTTTAAGTAAATCCTTAACATACTTTTCTTAACAAATTGAAATTCCCTTAGGACATTGTTTAATTTGAAAGCCCAAAAAGTAAGTTAATTCACCCATCATACTCATCTCATATTTCTTGGTCATTAATTTAGCAAAACGTTTACTAAGGTTGACATTTGTTGACCCAAAGATGATATCATCCACATAAATCTGTACAATGATAAAATCACTCTTATCCTTGAAGGTAAAGAGTGTTTTATCAATAGAACCCCTGACAAATTTATTTTCAGTTAAGAAATTTGAAAGAGTTTCATACCATGCTCTGGGAGCTTGTTTCAGCCCATACATTGCCTTGTGAAGTCTGTACACATGGTTGGGAAACTCGCTGTTCTCAAATCCTTCAGGTTGTGCAACATACACTTCCTCAGCCAAATCACCATTGAGGAATGCACTCTTTACATCCATCTGATACACAGTGATGTTCATATAGGCAGCATAAGCAAGGAAGATTCTGATGGCTTCAAGTCTAGCAACTGGAGCAAACGTTTCATCATAATCAATTCCTTCAGTCTGAGAGAACCCCTGTGCTACCAGTCTGGCCTTGTTCCTGATGATGTTCCCAATTTCATCCATCTTATTTCTATAGATCCATCTAGTGCCTGTGATATTCTTTCCAGGTGGAGCTGGCACTAGTGTCCATACTTTGTTCCTTTTGAACTGATTGATTTCTTCTTGCATAGCAGCTACCCATCCTTCTTCTACCAGAGCCTCAGCTACTCTTTTAGGTTCAATTTGTGAAAGAAATTCAGCAAAGAGACATTCATTGGTTGAGGTTGACTCTGAGTCTTAGATTCGCTGTCTAGTTGTGACCCCAGCATTTGGTTCCCTAATAATGTTGACAAGAAGAATGTGTTGATCTCTTGACCACTTATTTTGAGGAGCTGGGGACTCAGGGACAGGAACACTTGTGGGCACAGCTGGTACAATTTGAGTTTCATCCTGCTGATTAGGAGGGCTTTCTTCAAAGACTACTTCAGTGTCAGAGTCTTCTTCAGCCATATCAAGAGGTGCTATTTCATTATCAGCAGGAGAGTCTTCAGGGATTTGAAGAATTGGTGAGTCATCAATAGCATGAGAAGGATCATCAGAGATTTGAGGCTCTTCTTCATCAAGTTCCTGAGAGGTAGTAACTTCTATGTTGTGAGTAGACAGAGGGTCAAAGGCAGGGACATAAGGGGTGAGAATGTTGGAGTGATGATGACTGGTAGGTCTGGGTTCTGTGAACTCATCACTTGGGAAAGATATATTTTCATTAAAATCAATTTCATCACCCTCTGTTCCCGTTCTCTGTATGACTTCATCATCTTCATTGAATCTAACATGGAATGTTTCTTCAACTTCTTGTCTTCTGATGTTGAATACTCTGAAGGCTTTGGCTGTTGGAGAGTATCCCAAGAAGAAACCATCATCAGCTTTTTCATCAAACTTCCCAAGTTTATCCCTGTAGTTATAAATAAACACAGGGCATCCAAACACATGAAAATAGCTGACATCTGGAGATCTTTTTCTGAAAACTTCATAGGAAGTTTTACCATGTCTTTTGACAATGATTGATCTGTTTTGTGTGTAGCAGGCAGTGTGAACAGCTTCTCCCCAGAATTGCTTTGGTAAAGCTGCACCATTTAACATAGTTCTTGCTGCTTCAATCAAAATCCTGTTTCTTCTTTCAGCCACACCATTTTGTTCAGGGGTGCCAGCTGAAGAGAAGTTCTGTGAAATCCCTTTTTCATCACAAAAAGATTCAAGTTGATGATTCTTGAATTCAGTACCATTATCACTTCTTAGAGCTTTGACTCTAACATCATTCATATTTTCCACCTGTCTGATGAAGGACATGATGGTTTCAGCTGCATCACTTTTCCTTCTAAGGAAGAACACCCATGTGTATCTTGAAAATTCATCAACTATGACCAAGGTGTATTTGTTGTGATTAATGGTCTGAGGTTTGACAGGTCCAAACAAATCCATGTGAAGGAGATGTAAGCACTTGTCAATAGAGAATGATTGCCTAGTCTTGAATGAAGACCTGTGATGTTTTCCTTTGACACAGGCAGAACAAGTCTTGTCTTTGGAAAACATTACTGAAGGTAGACCAGCAACCAAGTTTTGAGTGGCTATCTTGTTGATGTTCTTGAAGTTGAGATGAGACAGTCTTTTGTGCCACAGCCAATTGACACTTTCAGAGGCTTTAGCAAGAAAACAATTTGAACTGTCTTCAGAGCACACAGCCATGTTGATGACATAAACATCTCTCCTTCTAGGTGTAATCAGCACAACATCATTGTTTTTGTTGAATATGGTTCCCTGGGTCTTAGTAAACAAAACCTTATAGTCAGCATCACACAATTGGCTGATGCTAATAAGATTGTGTTTAAGACCATTCACATATGCAACCCTGGTAAATGTAATCCCATTGCAGTTCACTGAGCCATATCCTTCTGTGTCACCTGAAGAGTTATCTCTAAACACCACTTTAGGACCTGGCTCCTTTGAGTATCTGTGCAGGTATTGTTGAATCCCTGTCATGTGTCTAGAACAGCCACTATCTAGATACCATACCGATTCCTTGAGATATTTCTACACAGATACATAGAAACAAATTAGTTCCTATGGTGAACCCACTTTCCAGTGGGTTCCCTGAATTGCTTATTAGCAATTCTTGTGTTCCTAAAAAACTTTTGGCGTTGGGAAGGACAGTTCATTGTTTCATGGTTATAACTTCCACAGATATCACACCCAGGGAAGTCACCACACTCGTCTGAGTGATGGTCTGTGAACCCACATAATTTACAGGGAGGAAAAGGTTTGTAATTTCCCTGTTGTCTTTTGGAACTCTGTGGTCTATCTCTAGAGGGTGTCTGAGCTCTTTTAGCTGCCATGTGTCTGTCATGATCTAAAGTCATATGGTGAGAGTTTTTACAAACATTTCAATAAGGTTTAATTAACCTTTCCCCTTTGGGTTCACCTAGGACTGACTTAGGTTCATGTGAAGTAGAGCGTTCAGCGGAAGGCTTTATGTGTTGTTTCAAGAGTTCTACTTCTTTCATGAGAGACAACAGGCGATCTTCAGTGGTTGGTTCAACCTTGTTCACAGCTTTAGTAACAACAGGCTTAAAAGCTACTTGTTTACCAGTTTGTTTAGCAGGCACATGAAAAACTTTAGCTGGAGGTTTCTCAATATCTGTCCTAAGTTCATCCTTAGCAGATCTAGAAGAACTGTTGGGTTCAACTCCAGAGAGTTTGGGCAAGGGTGGTAGCTCAGCCACATCTTCAGAGACAGGGTCATTAGTCAAAGTGGTATCTGACATATGAATGGTCTCTGTAGATTTAAAGACAATGTCTTTAGGTTTGGTGAGAATTCTCAGCTTATTTTTCTTAGCAGATATGTCCCTTTTTAAGTCAGCAGGCACTTCATCCCTAAGCAATTGATCAATAGTAAACCTAACACACAGCCATTTTTCAATAACTTTGTTTAATTCAGAGACTTGATCATTTAAAGCAATGTTTTTCAAGGTTAATCTAGCTACTTCATTTTGCAGGGATATTTTCTCTAAATTAACCCGCCTGAGAGTATCACATTCAGCTTTAGCATTTAGCATATCAGTTTTAACAGAGTGAAACTTATCAAGTAGGTTCTTTCTTTGTTCCTCAACAAAGTGTAAATCAACAATGGTGTAATCAAGGACATGCTTACGTTCATCAATATCAGACATAGATAAGAGCCTGTGTACCTTTTTCATTGTGATGTCAACCCATTGTCCTGATCTTGCATCACCTTTTCCAACAGCTGGTTCATCCTCAGCTATTGCCATGAAAGCCCTGACTCTGGTGGTGTCTTCTTCATCTGAAGTCAGTGGCTCATCATTCCAATCATAAGTTTCAGCAACCAACCCTTTTTCTGTCTTTTTCTCACCACCCTTCTTTTTGGACAGAGCTTCAATCTTCAAGTTCATTTGTTCTAACTCAGCCTTAAGTGCCTTGTACTTATTTTTGTAATCTTTCTTCTCAGTGTCTGAAGAATTGGATTGAGATGAGTTGTTATGTTGTTTGAACTTGTAGGATTTGGATGAAGATGATGATGGATAAGAGGGTGAGGATGTCTTGGTGGAAGGACAGTCTTTTTGAAAATGTCCAAGCTTTACACAGGCAAAGCAAGTTTCTTTTGACCTGACAGCTGGTTTACTAGCTGATCCGACTCTTCCTGATCTTTTGAAGTATCTTCTTTGGTTGGCTAGCAAGGCTCTTTCATGGAACTTTGCATTAAGGTCTGTCAAAAACTCTTGGCTGATACGGGTATCTTCTTCAACATCGGAATCGCTGTCATGGGGATGTGTTGCAGAGATTAAAGCTTTGGAAGATGCTCCTTGGACTACAAATCTTTCAGTCTCTGACTTGTAAATAGTATCAATCAGCCCTTCTTCATAACTGTACTTTCCATAAAGCTGAGCAAGGGTATCATTTTTGATAGAGTTGTTAGCTCTCTGAGTCTGGTACATGCTCAGCCACTTTCTTGGAAGGCTGTTGACAAAAGTAGCATTGATCTCAGCTTAACCAATAGTAACATCATTCATTGCTAGGTCATTGAGAAGAATCTTCAGCCTAGTATAGGTTTGCTGAACCTTTTCACCTTCAAGTGACTTGAAGGCATTAAACTGAAGTCTGAGTGCCTGAATCTTTGTCTCTCTTGTTTCAGAGGGTCCTTCATGGCCAAGAATGAGGTCTGTCCACATTTGTTTAGTTGTGGGACACTGAATGACAGACTTCATGATATGCTTGGGAAGGCAGGATATTATGATGCTTTTGAGACGTTTGTCTTGGTTTGCCAATTTCCTATCAGTTGGAGTCCATTGTTTGAGAGGTTTGGAAAGAGGGTTTTCTTCAGTGGATGTAAGCGCCATGGGAATATAAGGACCATTTTCTAAAATTTCTAGAAGAGAAGGTTCAAGCCCATCGAGATATACAAGAAATTGACTCTTCCAACTGGCAAAATCTTCTTCATCAAAGACTGGTACACTTGTGACGTGTGATCCACCTCTTGAGTCAAGAAGTTGGGGTAGATCATCGTCATTGGCAGGAGGGTTGAGTCTTGGTGAAGATGGGTTTGTGGAAGGTGATTGTGGTGGGTTAGAAGTTTCTGGCATGGTGGATCTTGATTATAAAACTGAGAACGATGTTTCTTGAAGGTTTTAATATCAAACACCGCTCTGATACCAATTGAAAGTCCTTAATCAATGCAAGAAACCCTAATCTTAACTTAATCAACACAAGGTATTACTTTTCAAACGTAATCTTATTATTGTATAATAAAGAATTACAAGTGTTATGGATAACACCGTTTGATGACAATGTGTTGTGCATACTTTGAACAACTATAAACCCTAACTTATGAATACAGTCGTAGCTGTTTGATTCACTAAGTTATATGCAATAATGTTATGAATATCTCAAAGTGTTAAACATTAATGCATGGATACACATCCTATTTATAGTGTTACGAGATTGACCTAAATAGTACTTGATGGTGACTACACAAGCTTTTACAAGTTCCCACATCAGTCACATGATGTCCTTCTATTCTTGGTAGTCTTCCATTAAGCTTTAAGGAAACAGTTGTCAAAAACAGTTTCTTTTTTCTTCATAGTCTCGAACACACAAATGGCATGTCCAAAGTGCGCTGAGAGTTATCAGGGTATTGCCACCCCTGTTAACTCTCAACCCCTCAGAGTCCCTGATACATCTTGGCTGTTATCCATCACAGCCAATGAGTATGTCTTCAGGTAATCTTCGACTTCCCTGACAATGTCTCTGACATGGACTCCTCTGAGGTTGCTCACAGAGACTCGGATCTCTGTGAGTCTTGCAAAACTTGCCTGCCTCCTAGGCACAGGCAAGGGACTATCTAACAGCCTAATTATGTTTAAATCAATGATCAGGGAATCTAACAAGTTTAGATTCCCAACAGTTACCATCACCACCACCTCGTTTGTAACCAGATCCACCACAACCGTGGTGTTAAGCCATCGGTGTTGTGGTCGCTGCCATTCGCCGCTCATTTTTATGGGTGTTTGTTTTGGCAGCCACTCACGGGGGCGTTTGTTGTTTGTTTATTTATCACCAAAAACCACCAAACGCGGTGTTTGCGTGCTATCGTTACCGCCACAGCCGCACCCAAAAGGTATCGGGCTCGTGGTATTGTTGTTGTCATTTTTATGTTTCATTTGACCTTGATATATAGATCCAAAAAGATGATTATATTATGTTGGTTTTATGATTTAACGACCGTTAAGTGTCGTCGGTTATGTTTAACAGTCGTAAAGGGGTTTTGATGTGGTTGAAATCAGTTTATGGGGGTGTTTAGCAACGTGTTTAACATCCCAACAGGAGGGCGTTTGGATGAGGGTTTTGTGACAGTTTTAGGGTTGTTTGGGTATTGGTTTAAGACGGTTTTGAAAGTGTTTGGTTGAAAGTGTTGGTTTATTTTCGACTTGATTATCGGTAATTCATTTTACTTATTGTGTATGATTCGACAATGATAAATTTGCTACAATAGAAATATGTGGACAATTGAAACGCGGAATTGATTGTGAAAGTGAAAATATCATGTTTTATGATTATGGGAAACGTTGTATAAACAAATAGGTCATGTCGAAAATTTTATAAATTTAATATTTATTAGTTTTATAAATGTTATTTAGAAACTAAGACGCTTTTAGAATTATTAAATAAAGAAACAACGATTTATAAAATATTATTTCATAAAATCATAATTACTGTATATATTATTGAGACTTCATTTGAAACCTTAAAACATGTGTTCCCTTTTATAAAACGATCTTTATTTAATTAATGGGTGATTTTGAAAATGTGTCGAATCATTTAGGTTTTATTTATTTATTTTTGTTTATATAATAGTTGCAAGGTATTGTATGCTTGGACTATTTTATTCTTTTGTTGTCATCTTTCTTGAGTTTTGTACATGTCGCGTGTCATGTACATTCCGAGTTATTCGTGCGTTGTTTATCCTTGTTATACAATTCAACCTATGAATTATATACACATATTCCGTTCTTTTGTGTGTAACATATACTAGGTGTATATATTACATACATGGTGGTATCCTCCGCTTCATCTTACCGAACCGATTACCAAACCATTTACTGAACCGGTTACCGAACGATTTCGACATGGGATTTAAGCGGTTTACGAATCGATGGTATTGATGAAACTTTTCATCGGGAAAGTTTGGATGCATCGATTTGGGATGCTGGGAGATGATCGATAAGATAAACTGTGACTTCCGGTATCGAGCAGTTCCGGTCTATGCTACACTGCTCTTGTATTCACGTCTCTACAAATTGTTCTGCAACATCGATGTGAGTTCACACCCCCTTTTTCTCTTTTCAAATTGCTTTATAAATGTTTTGAATCTTTTTGGGGGAGATACATGCTTGTCGATGTCAAATACGTGTTCGTGCATTTCAATGATTGTTTGCGATTTACATGACTATACTTTTCAAGTATTATTGTGATACCTATGCGTTGATATCTTTTTGAAGATTGTTTATATTGTGTACGTGCTCGTACTTTTGATGATTGTTTACCTGAGATATGAGTTTACACTTCGGATTGTTGATGATTTACACTTGTGAATATCTGAGCTATCTCATAGCTCCTTTTAAACTACTTTGTATGTTTAACACTATGAAGTGAAATGATTGCTTGTACTTGCTTGTGGACGTAAAAACTGATTTCTATGAACGCTCAGTGAACTTCGTTTATGATTAGCCTAAGTAGTGTTAGCCATAGTCCCCACCATCATGAATCGTTAATTACTCTGTTAGAGTAAGCTCTTATGTTATGGATAGATCTATTGAGGCTTGACAACCTCCACTCGGGCATTCTGACGTTGGACGGGTGTATATCATTTGTGTGAACTTGGGTAGTCTTGGCTAGACTCCCACTTGGGGCAACTTATATGTACATTGTAGTGTACATACTGGATCATTAGCTTCGATATCATGAGCTTAGCGCTATCATAAATATTGAAACACCCGATTTATCCTACACTTGGAACTATATCTCCTATAGTTGCCTTGGGTACTTGAACTGAACTTTTACGGTCCATCTTGCTATGAATCTTGAATATGATCTCTTTGTAAAACCCCAAATTTTGGGCTTTTAACACGTCACTGGATTTACTTTATTACTACTCATCCTATAATATTTTTATCAACGACTTTTACAAACGAGAACATAATATAGTAAATATTATTTATTTACTTATATTACTTAAAAATTGATATTTTAACCATAGTGCTATTTATTTTTAGACAAATTTTATGTACTCATATAATTATTAACTATATTATAATTAATGACGATCCAAAATATTACGCATTAAAACTATATATAAATTTTTAAACACAAAATATTTGTACCAATTTACCAATACTTATCTTATACCAACCAAAAATCACAAATGATTATTCATTCGACACCTTAATCTACCTTATAACACACTAGGCGAATACCTAGTTTATAAACACACGAATCAAATTTATTATTTAGTGTATATATATAAACAAAACTAGGCCTAAGCATGAACAAAGCTACCAAAACTACTCTCCTTGATGCTCCTCATTCTACACGTTGCATATACAAAACAAATCAAAAGCAAATCAAAACAAATCCATTTCTAATCTTTTTATGTACTTGGGGATTTAATCCTAGTAGTACTCCCCTCCATCATAAATGGAACACATCACCATTCTAGGGACCAAATGAAAATGTGTGGTTTTTATTAGCCTTAAGGAACCAGACATTGTGGCATCCCCTACACCATATCTCCCACCAAACCGACCCTTGGGTTCTCCATATATACAATGCTTAAAAATCCCATTCACCTATCTATCTCACTCTCGGCCACACCAAACCTCAAACCTAAAATGATCTATTTATGTTGAGGTTCCTACACAAACGGACACAAACACTATCTTTTCTTCTTGTTGTTCGACGAACACCACAAGGAATCACCACAACTTCTTCCTTTTCTTCATAGCTTTACCACAACAGCCATGAAACGTTTATAGCTCCTCAAGCAAGAAAAACCCTTAATTAACTTATACACTCTCTGTTTCATTTCAACTCGAATTCAAGACAAGGAAAGACACAACCCTTCGTTGCTCTTCCGTTGTGCGTATGCGTCCTTCCTGTTCAGCAAGTCCAAGTAGCCGACAACTATTCGTTGTCCTTCTCCTCGTGAGTGAAGGGGGTGTACACGATGCAGCCGCTTCTTATTGGTCACGAGTGTGGGCTGCAAGGCTTGTGGCAAGCTAGACCTCATTGAAGTATGCAGAACCTTGCATACGCAAGTGCCCGTCTTAAGCCACTGTGAGTTCGCGACCTTTTACATCTCTTTCCTTTCTTAGTCTATGAAACGCATGCATTTTAAGTTCTCCCATATGTATGTGCTTGAAACTTGTTATAAACATAGATCTTGTGAGCTTTTCGTGCCTTCTGAAACAATTCATAAACCATGCGAGAAACCCTACTGTATCAATTTGAATTGTTAAAACAGAAAGTAAAACTAACAGTGAACTTTAAAATATATATTTTCAGCCTAAACACTAACCTTTAGACCCCATAACGAACCACCTAGAAATGAGTGCCCACGAGTTTTATGGGGGCGAATGGTAGACAAGCTAGCTAAGATTCCATAGTAACTCGAATCACCTAAAATGGTTAAGAAACGCACTAGATATTAATCGGCGAAAATACCGAATGAGACTTGGTGTAATCGAAAATATAACTCGTATTGGTATTCAAAAACGCGACCTTTTACGACCTACTTTTAACCCTTTAAACGACCTTGCCCCGAGTCGAGTATAGAATGAAAGTTGTAGACGGCCATGTCGTCTACACGAACCTACTTTTCGTTTAACCCAAAAGTCTTTATCGAAAACCATAGACTCGATCGAAAGTGACTCGATAAACACTTGTCTTTTAAAATAGTTATCGACACCAATTTCGAACATGATTTTACCCTATTAAACGATCTTGATTTATAAAACTAAGCATACGGGCCTCTAGACGACCCGACCAGCTTTCTAACGATGCTTTTAGTTTGTATCAAAATGCACTTATGAACTCGCTATTCACTTTCGAAAACAACGCACCTTGTAAACTTTGCCACCGTTAGTTTAGGTCTTGCCACCGCTTTCTTATAGTAGCCCCTGTTGGAAAATTGTAAAAGAAATGAAGTACGTAGCATGAAATCTTCCTTTTCTATAAAATGTCTCTTGTTCCCCAACATTAAACATTCTTGTCTCATGTTTCCCAAACAACAACATGTCTTGTTTCTTTAAATGAGACATGTTGTACTTTTAAAAACACTTTTATAATAAATATTTAATTTAATTAAATAATTATTTTTATAATAAAAATATAATATATTTAGGATATTTGACCCGTTAAATGACCCGAACAAATAAACTGGCCCGACAACAAAATATTTAATATTTCTAAATATATCCCGATTGAACGACTACACTTTTACTAAAATGCTAAACATTCGCTATTGTAAAAAATAATCTATTTATTTAAACTCAAGCACATACTAGGGGATTATATGCATTGTATATTATTATTACGATAACGGAAACTTGAAAGACTTTTTATAAAACATTATTTTTATAAGTCTTAATTAAATAAAAATCATTTTATTTAATTCATTTAAACTATTACCATTCAACCAATGTACATACACTTTATTAAATTAAAGGTGTACATGTTACGATAACTTACTATAAGTTTAACACTTAAAACGATAACAACTTATTAAATCTGTGATCATGCATTTTCATCAACTACATTCACATGTGCATTTTATTTATGCATTTACTGAGACCCACTTAATTACTTAGGTAATTCTACTGCTTCGTGATCACACTGTGCCAGTACATTCAGTGACATCATCACTACATCATTACTACTGAGGTGAGTTCATGGCCCCATCTTTACTGTTTTATAACTGGGGGAGAAAACATACAAACGTTTATTTTTATGCAAGCATGCACAGACAACAACAATTTATTGTCTACTGTTGCCCCATTCCCGTGGACTGTAATAGTTAATAGTGTAGCGCGAAATGTATGGATAGATCTATTCGGGTATTGACAACACCCGGCCTGTCGTGATCAGCTGTCACGTGATGCTTAGGCCAAGCAGCAGGTTTATGTCATTGTCGGATTAAGGGAAACAAACTTCAGGATAGACCCAATGGGCGTACTGACAATCATGTCTAGCTTCTATTACAGGGCAGTAGGAACTACTGTAGTATTGGGCTGTGATGTCCTGCTACCTTCGTGATGCTTTGCATATTAATACTTTATTTAATTAAACCTGTGAATTCACCAACCTCGTGTTGACCCCCACATTTTACTCTATATGTTTTCTCAGGAAAATAAGCAGGTTCATGTGCATTGGATTCCAGCATCATAAGAAGCATCATATTTACCATCGGGCTGGGATATTTCTACAAATAACAATAAATGTTGATTTCAAGACAGTTTCTTTTAAATTGTAAAGTTAAATTCATGTAATATGTTTTAAATGATACTTTATGATCATGCTCTGTATACTATTTGCTATCGATCCACCCAAAGTAACACCCCAGTTACTATTCCGCTGCATTTGACCAACTTGGGGGTGTTACACTCTTGCTATGAATCTTGAATATGATCTCTTGCTATGAATCTTGAATATGATGTTTTGCTATGAATCTTGAATATGAATCTTGATTATGATCTTGCTATGATCTTGAATGTGAATCTTGACTATGATCTTGCTATGCTCTTGAACGTGAATAATGAACGTGATATTGGTATGAATATCAACTTTGATCATGTATATATGTGATATGAATCTTAACTATGGTATCGATATGAATCTTGATTGTGATCATGTATTAATCTGATATGGATTAACTGTGATATCAATATGAATCGTGATTGTAGTAATGTAAGGCTCTTGACATGAATTTAATATGTGTTTCTGACATGATTCTTGCATGAGATATGATATGATTATTGTACGTGGATTGATATAATCCTTATGTGTGGTACCGACATGATTCATGCATGTGGGATTGATATGATGCTTATATGATGGTTTGATGTGATGCTTATATAGTAGGTTGATATGATGCTTGTATGCTAGTTTGATATGATGCTTGTATGCTTGTTTGATACGATTCTTATATGTCGGTTGACCTGATTTTATGTGCGGTGTTGGTATGATTGTGACATTAACATGACCCTAGAACATGATACTATTATGTATGTTACCGTGACTATTGAATTTAACTTGGATATGAAATTAATGATGAACTTAAGATTGAACTGAAATGAATTGTGAGCGTGAACTACAACTCGTCTTCTACGAACTAATGTATTTTTGGTAGCTGTAATGCTTTTGCTAAACGTTGATTTATGACCAAATTTTGTGGCAATGATTCTTTTATTACGAAACTCTGGATTTCTAAATGTTTTTTTTAATGCTACTCTTGGTAGTGGTCCTTATAAACTTTTAAAGTGTCATAAACATTTTAATAAAACTTATGAACTCACCAACCATTGTGTTGACACTTTTAAGCATGTATTCTCAGGTACTTGATTGTATGATTATTTGAAGTCTGCGTTGTGATGTTTGGCATAAAGGTCGTTCTCTCGGATCAAGACTCGGATAATCATGACGTAACAGACCCCAATACTCATGGGCTTCCGCTGGGCCAATTTGGGGGTGTTATAGCCTCCCTCTTGCTTTAAATTTATCTCCGACAGTCCTGTTATCACGTGCATAAACTAGACAACCAAAAACACGCATGTGCTTATATGTAGGTATTCTTTTAAACAAGACTTCATAAGGTGTCTTGTTGCCAATAACCTTTGAAGGAAGTCTGTTTATTATATAAGTTGCTGTTAAAATACACTCGCCCCAAAAACCGACGGGCAAATTTTCTTGGAACCTCAATGCTCTAGCCACCTCAAGAATGTACCTATGTTTTCGTTTG
Organism: Glebionis coronaria; assembly: GCA_025667525.1. Taxonomy (NCBI): domain Eukaryota; kingdom Viridiplantae; phylum Streptophyta; class Magnoliopsida; order Asterales; family Asteraceae; genus Glebionis; species Glebionis coronaria. The sequence goes on along the minus strand of CM046880.1, from coordinate 312,379,495 downwards.
ACGACGCCGTTTTGTTGAGGGGTATAAGGGCATGAGGTCTCCAAAATGATTCTCTGTTCCTCATAAAACTTCATCATATTATTCGAGGTAAACTCACCCCCATTATCGCTCCTTATTTTTTTAATACTTTTACCAAATTGGGTATTGACCATGTTACAGAAGGCCACAAGACAATCACTTGCATCTGATATATATTTAATTAAGTAAACCCAAACACTTCGACTAAAATCATCAACAACTGAAAGAAAATAGCGAGCTCCAGTAATTGAGGAAACACGACAACCACCCCATATGTCACAATGTATCAAATCAAAACACGCAACTTATTCAATTGAACTATCAGGAAATGGTAACCGAGTTTGTTTAGCCCGAATGCAAGAATCACAAGTTTTATTACTAGAATTATTAACGGAATTACTAAGAAAATCAATCTCACGGAGTTTGTGATCTGAAGCATGTCCCAACCTTCTGTGCCAATTTTTTGTATCAACCGAAACCTTCATAACAGCACTTCCTTTTGTCGGCTCCATGTAGTACAGACCATTAACGCATCTAACCACTCCAATTAGGGTCCTCTAGCGTAAGTCCTGCATTATGCAAAAATCCGGGAAAATGTCATTGCACATTTTAATTTGTGCGTTAGCCTGCTCACCGATAATAAATTACATTTAAAATCTGGAATATGAAGGACATTATCGATTTCTAGACTATTTGGTAAAATGGATTTGCCAATCCCTTTCACAGGAACGGCATTTCCATTTGGAATAGTCACAGGCATTTGATCGTTACACCTGAGTTCATTGTGCAAAACAGATTTATCAAAAGTAGTATGTTCCGTGGCTCCGGAATCAATTATCCAAAGTCCTTCTATATTTGTCTTACCAGCCATGTTTACGGATGGATTACTTGTGTCCGGAATCGATTCATGAGTTCCAGAATAGTGTCTTATCAATGTTGCGTATTGATCAGCTGATAACCCCGGGATGGGACTTGAATCGACGCTAACTTGTGTTGCTTTGGGGTTTCTTCTAATTTCAGTAGTTCGGTCTCTTGCTTTGTTCCCATCACGTTTCGTTGGCCACCAATCTGGATACCCAATAATTTCGAAGCAACCATCACGTACGTGACCTGTTTAGCCACACTTTGTACACTCCATCTTCTTCATGCCTTCACGTCTTACATCCTTATTGGAAGTCTGGTTTCTTTGATTCCTCAAGAATGGCATAAGTTCTTCTTTTGTGTTTTGACCTTGAGAATAGACTTGAAACGCAGCAGCTTCAGATGTAACTCTTCTTTCGGCCGATATCACTTTCTGTTGCTCGTCTTCCGAAACCATGTGATATGTTGATCCCAAGGTGGGTGTCGGGTTCATGGTTAGAATTTATGTTTTGATGGTTCCAAAACTATCATCTAGCCCCATCAAGAATTCATACAATTGTTCCTTTTCCCTAGCCTTGTTTAATTTCTTTCCAACTCCACAAGTACACTCCCCACAAGTGCATTTTGGTGTGGGCGAAACAACGTGAATTTCATCCCATAAACCTCGTAGTTTTGTGTAATAGGCTGAAACAGAGATTTTCTCTTGTCGTGTCAAAGTAATTGCACGTTTTAGCTCATACATGCGTGGAGCACTTTCTTTGCCAAGCCGTTCTTTAAGGTCACTCCATATTTCCTCGGCAGTGTTTGCATACTTCACACTATTCCTGATCTCCATGTCTCCATTGTTGTAGTGAGCCATCCTTTTATCATGGCATCACATCGTTTCCAAAGCATTAAGTTTGGTGAATTATCTTCTGGCATCTTGATGGTTCCGTCGATAAAACCGACTTTGTTTTTCGCAAAGAGAAAGTTCATCACCTCTTGCGACCAGTCGACGTAATTGTTGTCATTTAAAGTGTCATTCACATGCATTTGTCGGGGATACTCTGATGCATGAATGTAATAGGGTGAGTTTGTGTCAATTGACATTGCGGTTGAAGTTTCTGGTGGATCTTCTATAGCTTTTGTCATGTTTGCTTTATGGTTTAGGGTTAGGTGTTTTGAGGATCGTTGACATGCTCTGATACCATGAAAATTGGGAGAGTTATCTTTCTCATTTATCTCGATAGGTTTTATACAATGAAGTTTAACAAATATGTCGTAACTTACGTTAGAGATTAGCACCAAAGATGATAAACTGATAAGACTTATTGACCAAGAATAAAGGAAAGTTTGTTGTTTCCTTCACCATTTGTTCTTACCCTATCCATAAACCAATCCTAACATACATTATCCTACACTTAAATACCCCATCCCTGCAAATAAAGGCCTGCCACTCCTGCAAATAACCTAAGTTCCCATGGAGCTGGAAACTAGCTTTGCAATATCTATCTCCATTTCCTCCAAAACTCAGCATCTCATCTGCATTTACCGACACCAAAACTGTTTTTGGTCCAGTGCCGACCCTATCTGCGTGAATCTGCAACAAATGTCCAAGAAAGCCAAACAGCTTCTGCTAGGTAACCATCACTGACAACACATAAGCTAACCCACCAAATGCTATGAGAAAAATTGTTGCAAAGAGAAGTGCAAGAAACTTTGCATATGGATAAATAGAAATCCACACATCCACCGAAGAAGAACTATTTGAATCCTCATGTTATCCAATGACGTAACATATCGAACCATCACAACAGTATTTGAACGATCCAGTAACATTAAAAACATACACTTGCCACATCAATCAATAATAAAGAGGTAAACTAATCAATTTGAGACCTTTACAGCATTCCGTCTAGTGATGTAGTTATGAGATTCCAACAACGCATTTTACTCCGTGAAAAACTATGGCAACATGACTAATTAAATGATATGTGTGTGTTTATAGCTTTTTAGTCTGGATCTATTTTATAAAAATCAACTATCCATATTAATGTTTACATAGTGGAAATCATATGTGGATATATTTAAAAAAATAAAAAATACGTGGATATTGTTGTGCCAACATGTAGGTAACAAGTTACCATATTGGTAATTTCGAAACGAATTTAAAAGTAAAATGATAAAGTTACGAGATAAAATAGTAAGTGTTTAAAATCAGCACAAATCAATAAGTAAGATGGTATTTTATAGCTTTTACCCTTTTGGTTTCTAAACGTCATTTTAAGGATTTTTTTTCTACTCAGTCTTGTACAGATAGTCGCCACACTTCAAAGGAATTTAAACTACCATGTATAATTTGTTAGGTAATTTAAAAATTCTCAGAAGAATAATATATACAAACTATAATATTTGGAACAAGAAATGCGACGCAAAGTTTATGTTACGGTGGCAAAACAGACAGGCATGGGCACCGGGCAAAACAAGCAACGAGCTAAACAGGCCGTGTACGCATGCTAAACGGGCGGGCTAAATGAATTGGCTCAACAGACACAAGTTAGAACGGGAAAAAAAATATACAAACGTAAAATATAAATAATACTAATTTGAAAGCCAGAAATAAAAAATTAATTATAAATATCTACCAAATAACCTAATTAGTATTTTACATGTACGCCTATTAAACCCATTTTATGTCTTACATATACGCCCATTTAGCTCATCAATAACAATGAATGAGAAAAAATAACCCTCCTTTTTTTTGAAAAGTGCTAAAAAGTGCCCATAATTTTCAAAATGGCCGGAGATTTACCACCTCTACTCCCAGGTGAATGACATGACAAAATCTACCTCTCGATACTAGAACTAAATAAGAGATCCATAAGCGGCTTCATGACCGTAAAATAAGCATCCAAATATTGGGTAGAGTAAATCAGCTAGAGATATAGACAAAACTTTACCAGCACAGAAGAATGCGAGACAAACACCACAAGAAATTTGATCCAAAAGAAGAAATCAATGTACAGAAAGGAATGGATACGTTCCTAAGCTATCCAAATCTATGATAATATACATACTCCCACGCCTTCGGATAAAAACCCAAAGAGGGCACTCCCTTTGCAACCCATCCGACCAACAATCTCCAAAAGGGAGAAGGGTTACCAAGTTAGAAAAAGAAGAGAACTAAAATCAATGCAATTTGACTATTTTAGGGGTAAAGTTTAAAAATATGGGTGTGCATGGGTCCAACCTACATCCTGCATCAAGGCTTCTTTCTTCATATACTTGATACTTCACTGTCTTTCTTCTTCTACCAGCTGTACATGTTAGCTTGTGCGACTGTATAGCGTATTTACTACTATAACCTCTGCCTACTTCTCGTACTAATAGTCCCTCTCCTGCCATCATTTGCTGTACGGGTCCCGCTTCCCCAATTCTCATCATCGTCATCGTCATCGTCGTCTCCATTATTTCCACCATTAACACGAATTGGCACTGCCTTGGTACTTCTCCTTCCAGGAGGGCGTTTCCTTTTAATACTTGCAGTATAAACCGAGTAGTCAACTGTGTCTTCCTTCAAGGAGTTCTTGAATTCCTAGAGTGTGGTGAGAGTTGTTGCAAAATCAGAAAATAATAAACCGGAAATATGAAGATATACATGGAATAAGTGATACATAAGTGTAAGTGCTACACGTAACAAATAACAGATAGAAGCTAGAGGTAGCAAAAGGGGCAGGTTGGATGACAGGCCAAAATTAGAAGATATCAGTGTGGGTCAGTCCGGGTCGTCCCGAAGCGGTTTTTGACCATATCTTAATAAAAGGATCGCGATTGAATCGATACATTGACAAACTTATTTTAGTAAAAAACTTCTGAACTAAATACTTTAAGAGATTTAACTAGTTAAATATAAAAACAATTCGGGCGGCTTTTCAGGTTTTATGCCAAATGACATTTATCACTTTTTTATATTATTTGTCTGATCTTCTAGAGATAACACAAAACCCAGATCGACCCGCTGATAATTAAACGAACAACATTGTCATCTATGTTTGAAACTGTTCCCAAGTAAATCTAAATTGACTTACCTGGTATCTTTGTAAAATGTCATCATAGGTGGTCGGTTGAGTAGTATCGGTCTCACCAACAATGAATGGAATATTCTGCCGTGAAAGGAACTCCCCTGGTTTGGCGGGATCAGTTGGAGAAAAAGCCTGCAAAATCAGGGTGCTAATATAGATGAATATGGTTATGTGAACAACTGCACAGAGACGTAATATTACCGGGTAGTATGCTACTCACTCCTTCCAAAAGTAGTACTCCTTTTAATACAAAATCCGAATGTCATATTAATAATAAAAAGGACGTCATGAACGTTGCAATATGGTTTTCATACTGTAATAGCCATCTTTTGTTCCATACAACGTGGAGTTAAAAGGTAAATCACTTGATACTTAAAAGACATGTGTGATTTTTTAACAGGATGGTGCAAGTGTCATTAGTAAATGAACAAATACCTGGCATCGGGCATCATCTAAACCATATATTATTTTCAAGTGCCTTTTGAGCTTCAAAAGCAGTTGCAGTGCACAAGCCGAGAGGCAGTAACCCTGTAATACACCAAAGTGTTGAGCATGCGAATTTTTACGAAACACATGCAATAAAGTAAAAGATGCCATGCTGATCTGAATGCATGCAGGATAGTCAAAACAATCAAACTGATACTCAACCTACAAAAGGCCCCAAACAAAATCTAAAAGTGGCTTAATAAGGCAAGTCGGCTGCATGTACGTAACGAGTCAAATCATGAAAGTTTTCCCTCGAAACAGGTTGGGTTGCCCTGAAACTCTAGTTGCCTACCTATTCTAATAAATTATTGCAAAAACATAACTCCAATGCGTAATCAATATTTGTTTTTTTAAATTATTTACCCATTTGACCCTCTAAAGATTATTAACATAACAAAAATCAACGCAGACATGAGTAGATGAATCAGAACCATAAGCAAACAATAATTTGAAATGCAGCTCTACCTGAATTATCGGCAGATCATCTTGAGAGATGACTACACAAGGATTGACGGAGTTCATACATTGCTGATCAAGGTCGACAGGTACAACACAAGTAGAAGAATTATCACTGGGAAACTCTTGTTGTTCAACAGGCAAATTATTATCTACAAATGTGTTCTCGTTGGAAACAGGCTGACCAGATTCCTCATGTTGGATTACCCCATTTGTAGGTTCTTTTCGATACTCCGCTTGATACTTCTGTAAGAATGCTTTCATATTAGACTCCATTGCCCCAGCTCTAACTTGTATAACTCGATTTATGGCATAAATCAGATACAAGGGCTCCTCCGGTAATGCAAAAGGGAGTAAAGAAAGTATCTCTGTGCAGTATCTGAAATAAAAAAATGTTTAGTTTTAAGTCGGATTGCAATACTATAGCCACCGAAAAAGCTCAAAACAAAAAAATGACGAGAGCCTACATCAGAAAAGAGACCACTGAGTTATGCCATCCTGGCGTATCAAATTTGCGAACAATGGAGGACATAAACTTATTTCTTGACACACGATTCCCACGAATAACCTTGTAAATTCGAGAAACACCCAGTCGTGCATAAGAGAAGGAGCTACCATCTGGTTTTGCCTTTGCAGTGTTTGGTGACTTGGTTTGGATTTTTGGGTTCGAATTTTCTGATAAACTTTGACTCATGGATTGCATGAAGATAAACGACATCTGCAGTCCATCCCCGAGACGACTTTCAAAAAAAGCAGGATACCTGAAAACATGCTTAAATATTAGGTACTAGAACTACTTAGTCCGATAACTTTTGTCAATGTAATCGATTTTGTATGTTTCAAACTGCTATCAACCTGCAGGAAACCTGTGTAGATAAAATCCGGTGGGGCAGGAGGATCAGGTCATGGGTTTAAACATGCAACTTTTTTTAACTAGTTAAGCAGGTGGGGCCAAACCACAAACACCTTTTCTCTTTTCTATATTTAAGTTCATCTTACAAGTAATGTTTAAGGTATGTGTAAAACCATATCGTTACAATGACAATCTAATCTTAGAAATAAAAAGAAAGTTTTATGCATCTTAAATAATACATTTTGGATGAGTTTTGACACGTTTGAACCACTCAACTTGGTTACATTTTCACGAACATTCTGAACTTCATGACTTGATTTGTTATAGATACACTATAATCCAGATCAACATGCCTACCCCCAATAATAGATAGAAATGACCACCTCTACACATTCTTGATGAATAGTTCTTGATGCAACAAATTGCATATCTAAGAAGTAAACCAGGAGTAAAGGAGTAGATATTTAAAAAAAAAGAAGAAAAAGAAGTACTTTTCATTCATATTCATTAGCAAATGATGGGCTAGCTTCGAGTTCGCCTCCTGTGGATCTGTTTCAAGTGCTATAAGATACGGTACACACGTTATGGGGTGAACTAGACCTTGACGAAGCACGATCTCCACGATCTGTATCATAGAAGCAGTAAATAAGATTAATGGTTACAAAATGGGGTTAGAACCAGATAATAGGTCTGCAGTAGATTTAGCAGGTGAGACGCCAAAATTCATCCACTTTCCCATAACATATGCAAGGGCAGAAAAAAACAACGAACACAAACAGAGAATGTATTCCGGGCATACTAAAGATCTTAGATACATACATTGATCAGATTGACTTTTTTAGGCGAAGAAAATGATCTAAAGAGTAGTCACAATAAATATTGAAATATACCAGATAAAAACTTGAAAACAAAATGTGAGAGCACTGAATAATAAACATGTTAACATACAAAATTACACAAAACATGAAAAGTTCTCACCTTGAGAGCAGACTGGCGTACGTCCTCGTCCGCATCCAAACATCTCCCTAAAATGCTATTCCAATATAACTGAACGATTCCACCGCAGATGTTAGTATCACCTGCACCTGCAGCAACCGGCACACTGCCTGCGTCTGTATTATGAACGGCTGTATCATTGTCAGGTTTATCATTTTCCATCTGGTGTTCCGCATCTTGAAGGTACTCATACATGTTCTGTAGTGACTGCATCTGATGACAAAAAAGAAAGAATTATAGGTGCTGCAAGCACAGAACAATCTAAATAGAGAACACGTGACAACTTGCTACAAGATAAAGGCATGAACTTGCATGACGTTTTTACCTTCAGGTGAACATCACTGCTAGAAGAAAGTGTTTCCTCTAAGATGTTTTCAATGTCCTTCTCCAACATAAATTGTGGCCGAGCAATTAAAACATAACCTAGTGCCTACAGACATGATAGTCAGCTTCAGAAAAATACAAGGAAAAAAATGCCAGGAGAACAAAAGCAAGAATAATCTCACCTGCAATGATCTGACTTTTAAAGCAAAATCCTCTGCATAGAAGAACTTTTTAAATAAGCTGAGGCACCCAGTAACAGCCAGGTTCTGTTTGCTGGACACTGACATGCCTAGCAAAGAGCTCCCATAGCGAATAAGCAATCCTAGACAGAAAAGATACCGGTCCACTTGCTGAAAATAAGCATGAAAAATTCTGTTTTAGTTTTTCTTTTTTTATGGAAAATCATGGACTAGTTTTAGGCTAATAAAAAAGCACAAGAATAAGTAGTTTAAACGAGGGGTGGATTCATATATCGAAAGACCAATCTTGTTCAATAAGTCATATAATACATAAAGTGATAGAAGAATGTCACTTAAAACGAAAAGACTGTGGCACTAAATGATAAGACATAATGATGTTTTACTTGGTCACCAACCTGCGTATTCTCAAAACCTAAGGACCCCAAGCGTTCAAAGAACACTTGAATAAGATATCCAACAACCGGTGCACCCTTTCCAGCAACTTTGCTCATGGAGCAAAGACACCTGTAGGAAAATAAAATATTGACATTAATTCGGATAAGAAAAGCTAGATGAGTCTTGTTAAAGGGACACATAAACATAGCTCGAAGTTTTAGCAACACAAAGAATTATAAAGATTGGTGAACCCTGACTTGACAAGTTAGAAATTTAAAATTTTACATTACAACATATTAGATCGAGCCTGTTGATGGGTTTCCAAAAGAACAGAGCCAAGAGTACAAGAGAATATTTTTTGTGATTCATGGAGCAAGCTATGAAACTACACAATAAGAGCCCAGAAGACCTATCCTTTCAATTAAAATAAATCCACTATGCACACTGTAACACACTAAACTACACAATAAGCGCAATTTATATCTGCATGCTGAGTCACAGGAATTTTACACGTAGCAAAGAATCATTTGAGAAGTCATGTAGAGATATCATGATACATCCTTACCACTGGTTAGAATCTGTTCGACGCATAATGAATGACATAAACCAGCAAAACTATGAACTTAAATTAATCCAACCACGTGATTGCAGCAGATATGAAATACTTTATACAGCTGCAAGCTAAAAAGTAATAGAAAAAGTTGGTGAAGAATGGACTGTACTTGATGCAAGCGTGCACGACTGTCAAAAAAGAATGGCGGACAATCATCTGCTTTAAATCTTGTTCAAGATCTTCAATTACACTTGGGGGGAGCTTCCGTAGCAAGGGAAGAACCGAGTCAATTACAAACACAATACTTTCCACTAGCTGAGCAACTGCTCGATTGTTGGCCTGAAACAAACAGACCAAGCTAAATTGCATTGCCAAAACTGACAATGACATGCATATATAATCTTTCTTCAAAGATAATACTGGATCAACATTTTATTGCCATGTTACAATACCAAACTTCATACTTCCAGTTAAGAATGTTTATAGTCAATAACCACATAGAATGTGGCTAATTATAATATTTTCCCATTCCCTTCACTATGATCTGCTATCCAGACCCCTCAGGCTTTGCACTGTGAATGCATGAGCTCCTCGTCGCATGTGAAAACCACCACACATATATGAGAACTTTCTATACGTCCAAATATATGGTTAGAATAATATTATGATCCGAACCAGCTCTGATATTGAAACATAAATGAACAATACATTCATCAACTTTCCACAGCTTGACGTCTCTACCAATGAAATCAAATCATCAATTCATATTCAACCTAACATGCATAACCATCTATATATAATATAATTTATCCTAAAATAACTATGATTCCTAATTACCTATTAAATATAATATCATCAAAATTATTTAGTAATAAAATACAATTATACTAATTAAACAATATTGATTGTTTATCTTTTGGCGAGTGTGGCTTGAGTCTTGACACAAGACATAGTGAAGACCAACAAAAATCTTAGTTAGTTGAACGAAAAACCCCATTCACCAGAATGTATAAAATGATTTGAGTTTCGCAAAACGTTCAATAAAACTTGGGTCTATGTGGCAATGCTCACTGTGTAGTAGAACAAGATGAGGTGATAGAAGTCAAATGCATTGTGGCCCTCCCACTAAGATCTTAGTGGAACGAGTCGCGCCTAGTTCAATCTTAAGAAAATCTGAGCTCGGTTCGTTTAGCATTATGGAAACTTGAGCTCGTGCTCGGCGCATTCTGAGCCTTATATATAAAGCTCCGCTGGTGAATTATACGTAAGGCTCGAGCCCGTCTTGGGCTCGACTCATTCAAAAAAGTTGATATTATTAATTTTTAGAAATCAAAATAGTAAAAATGTTTAAAATGAAAAGTTAAATGATGTATCCTACATAGAATGAAATGCTTTGGCCTTCATACATATAAGAGATACTCGTTTGATGATGTATCGAAATTGACCTATTATTGTTTGATAAAGTGGCTTATTTGTGTCAATAAATAAAGTTGTTCGATACTACAATTAGTGCTGAATTTAGGAAAGTCCATAGAGTTCTCTAATGCTATAAGCAATTTACTGCTTACCTGTTTCTTTAAATAGGGTTGCAAAGTGATAACAAACTGAGAAGGATTAGAGGCAGGTGCACAAAGGGCAGGATCCACTAGACAGAAAGTATGCAGAAGCAGCACATAATGGAGTGCACCCTCATCTGGTTCATTAGTGTTCATCTCTTCTACCTACAGTTCACAGTTTAAAAGTTACATAAGACATAAATTTTGACCAGACACATCAAGAAATGTGAATTAAAGCAAGACACAAGTATACCCGTAGTATCTTCTCCAACAAGCACTTGCACATAAGCTCGCAACGCTTGCGTACAGATGCAAGCATCACAGGACTGATTCCAACAGCCTTAGCTGACTGTGGCAAAAAATCAAGTGCTAAATTTCGCTTAATAACGGTAACAAGCAATTGATGACTAGGCATCTTCCGTAGCATTTCAACCATTTGATCGGTCTTCTTTGCTATTTCCACTGTCACAGAACTACCTTCCGCAAAAATTTGGTTCTGTGAACCTGAAGGTTCTTCAAACCAGAACTCATGAAATGTCTTGCACACGAGGTCCTGTAAGTAAGAAAATATATTGTCAAATATATTGTTAAAACGATTAACTAATGATTCTTACACTAAAAGAAACATAGAGCCGGATACAAAAGAATTACAAAGTCAAAAAGGTGAATAGGAAAAACTGATGATCAATGTCAAGGAAGCAACACAAATCCTTTTGTGCCTATTCTACCTGAATGCCGGATTCTTCATCGCTAATACGAGAAATAATTTCAATGCAAGCGCTGTTGAACTCTAGGAAATTAGCATTAGAGGTGCACATATCTCTAATGATCTTAATGGCTCGTTTCCGAACACTCACTCCAGTATCTTTTACTCTCTCAGCAACCTTCCCATAGTACTGATAAGAAAATATGTAAATAAAAAGAAATAAAAAGATGACAACTGTATACAATACAATAATATCAGACAAATTGTTCGAGAGATTTATAATGGTTATTACCCTCAGAGCAACATTAGGATGTGATGCAATATACCGACCAACTAGTTCCAATGCTGCTTCTCGTACAGATATAGCAGAGTCGCAAAACCTTCCCTCAACAGCTGTCTGAACATATTTATCACCCAGCACCTCTGGGTCAGCCTCGACAATAATACTAACCTGCTCTCAGCACAACGATGAGCAGGGAAACAGTGAGGAAAGTAAGCAGAACAAATAGAGGAACATTCTTCTCTTAAAAAATGAACACAGAATTTATGATGGAACTTCACTTACAGCACGCAATGCTTTAGCACGAATTACAGGAGAACCTTCTCTTAAGCTTGCCTGAAATCGATAAAGTCAATAATAAAGAAGCATAAATAATTATACACAAACCAATAGAAGAAAGCTTTCAGACCAGAAGCAAGTGAAGAATTTTGTCAAATCCTCTTGAGAAAGATCTATGCTGTCCCAGTGCCAACGTTATCTTCTTGATAGAATTCCTTGTCAATGATGACGAAACCATTCCAGAACCACGCACAATTGCTCTGGCTTTAAGCCTGGCAAGGTGATAGAGAAACTTCTCTTGACTACCGGGATCATCTTTGTACCAGAGACATATATAGAACCTGCAAAAATCATTGTCATAATCAGTGGAAACTCATGCGTGAGACCAAGGAGTTTTTAGATGGTTGATAAATAACAAAAATGGTGAAAGAGCTACAGACCATCTAGTGAATATATGCACATCCTCAGCAGACCCGGAATCCTGGAGGTAATTCAATAACATCTGTTGAACAATCTCCATTTTTGTAATATCAACAGCATCAGAAGATTTTGACTTCTTACGGGTGTGATTACCTTCACCGACACCCTGGGCCTTGCAGTAAGACTGTAAAAACAGAAGTTGTTTTCTGCAGAGGCAGAGCGGACATAACCAGTTGCTACCAGAAACTTCATTGTCTCTTATTCCCAAACAGTCTACATGAGATAATCTCTGACAACCTTCACACAAGACCAACGGCTTTTCGACCTTTGAATCCAAGCAAACAGAACATGCATCATCAGGAGGGCTGTTATTTATATCATCCTCATTTAGTAACTCCTGTACAATCCAAAACTTTTCCTTCTTACAGAGAACAGCATCACGTTTTAACCTTGCAGCAACTGTACCTAGAACATCAATGGCAATGGACCGCGCCGTAACATCTTTCGATTTTAGCCCAGCATTTTGCAGTAGTAGTACACAAAGAACCTGCAAGCAATTTCTTTATCAGACAGAACACACACATAAGAGCCTGAGAATTGCCAAACTATATCGAGTATAGATAATACCTCCAGAATATGAGCTGAAGCAGGATATTCAGGTAAATTCAATGTTGCAAGTAAATCTATAACAAGATTTTCCAGCATAATCTTGAACTCAGATGCATCCTGATTTTGATTCTTTGAATTTGCAAATCGTTGCAGCACGCGGCTCCAGAACAGACAGCATGCCTCAGTCACTGCCTCTTGGGACTTAAGAGGATAACTAGAATCAATTCCAATATTAAATAAAGGATTGTTGTCAGGTGCTTCCCTCAGAGAACTAGGAAGGTTCCCACTACAATGAACCAACTGAATCAATAAAGCAGTTATCATTTGAATCTGCCTTTGTTCTTCATCAGCAAGGTGATATGTTCTCGGAATTCGCTTTGAAAATGGCAACTTCATAAGCAGATGTAGCAACTCATCCATCACATAAACCCGATGCTGAGTATACGAATAAAATATCTGTCCAATGATAGCATTAGGATCATCAATCAACCTCAAGCCAGTATTAAAGTTAAAAGAGGTAAGAGTTTATTACCCCGCCTATTAGACTGATAGCCTTCAATTGTAAAAGTTGAATGTTATCCACCAGTAAAGTTGAAAAACATGTCTTCACTAGCTGCAAAATGCAACTATCTGACAGGCGCTCTATCAACAGCAAATCCTTCAGAAAACCAATGATAGTGCACAGTTTCTGAAGTATATTATGTGCCGCAGCACTAGCCCTGACAAAAAAACCCATAATTATAAACATTTAGCTCATTCTATTTTTCAACTGCTATGTTAATGACTTATCTATACGTACTTGTTGGTTTTTTTCACTTTAACACTCCTACGTCTTCTCTTGCTAGCACTTCCGAATTCCTCGTCATAATCATCATCATCTTCAGAGTCTGCAAAAAGCAACATGAAACATAGATGGGATAAAACTGTTTTAAATATAGACAAATAAATAGCCCCCACAGCAGATAGCCAAGAAGTTGTTCTAGTAGTAAACAGCTCAGACACCAATATACATGGAATCAACATTTGAGGTGGCAATTCCTAACCATTTACTTATAAAAGGGTCTGTCTGGATTATGCTTAGTCTCTACCGGGTCAAACAAAACTACAAAAGTATACTTTAAAGGGATCAGATCATCAAACCGGCCAAACTAATCTGATGTGTCCCAACATGTAATACAAATGCAAATAGCCTCCAGAATCATTTTTGTTCATAAATTTACATTATGGTATCAACACGACATATTTTCCGTAATAGAATACCTCACACACTTGACTATTTGATATAAAAATTTAAAGCTCCAAACAGAAAGTGTTGTGTAACATAGATGCAAATAGCAAATCATTTTTGTTTATAAATTTACATATTACTATCAACATAATATACTTTTCCTAATAGTATACCTCATTCACAAAAAGTATCGACGCCACTGACCTAGTGACCTTTTCACGTATAATGTCATATTTTATACCGTTGTTAATTGTGGCGAGAAACGTACTGTTGGTCAGTGGACTTATACACACTTAACTATTGACATAAAAATTTAAAGCGCTGAACTAAAGTATTTCCTCTTAAGCAGACCGATTTCAATTGTTTCGACCTAATATCCAACAAGCCCAACCTAACCATTTACCCACCTAAATTAAACAGATCTAGCGAGTCTTTTGCAGAAATGAACAACTACCTTGCAATCTGCCATTGCCAGTCGGTTGGGTGGTTGGACAAGACGTCGGATCACAAGCTGACATGACGTCCGCTATTTGTCGCCTAGAGAAATCCACTATTCTTTCAATGATCTAACATGAAATCACAAACAATAAAATAATTATGAGCAACCGCAACCATTAAAAGCAAAAGGCTGACAAACCCCAGATGGGAGAACTTGTGTTTGATAAGATAATATATTATAGCTTGAGAAAGGGGACATACCTCTTCCTTGTAGATCTGCTTTGGCATGCCATTATACGCCATAATCCCAATAGCTGCATGAATGGACTCAAGTGCCACCGTGATTCCAGATAGTACTTCCGAACTAGACTGTAGATAGAAATTCACCAGAACAGAAGTTACAACAGATTACCAGAAACTAAAAAAGTTAAAGTCGCAGGCGAACAAATCTATCATGCATAGCACATAACTTCAAGTGTATTGGACTAGTAAAGCAGCTGAACATTTGCACCTACAACTACATTACTAGATTGACATAAAAACTAAACAGATAACCAAGATACTACAAATGTACCTTATATTTACAAGAAATCAGAATTAGTTGCTTGCCAGGGCATGAAACAGGACAGACGTATATTTGACACTATCAGACAACATAAACAAGATTGAATATTTACATAGATAAAATTAAGAAAAACACAAAGAGCTGAATAAGTATAAAAAGATGGCAGACAAAAAGGTCAAATCATATGAAGCAAGTGATAGATTATGAGATATGCGTCCAGATGGGTGTATTTCATAAAAATCTATCAACTAAAAAACAGCTATAGAGGCAACTTTAACAATTTGAATAAAAATTGTAGCGAACCGGTCCAATGTAAAAAACATTAATGTTGGGCAGTCAGAACTTACATGCGAGTTCTGCTTAAATAAACTGGTTATGTTGGGGCAAATTATGATGCTTCTTTCAACTAAATTTCACTTTTATTGGGTTAGTTAGACTATTTGTCTATTTTACTTCATTCAACTCTCTTGTCGATATTCATTAAACAACATATCATGTTTTCTTATTAAAAAGGTAACCTAACATCATAATCAATGAAAAGTCTCAATAACAAAGAATCTTCTTATGAGAATATGCATATCAGAAAAGCATCCAACACCATAACTCATAAGTACAATTAAGATTTAACCACATTACCTCCAGCTCCACATATGAAATGACAATCACAATATGCATTTACTGGTCTGTGTAAGCATCATCCGCACATGAACATAAGGTTGTATTCAAAACTAACTTTAAAGCATGCAAAGTTTAAGAAAAATAGAAGCACGTGCCCTCATATGAGCATATGAAGCTTACTGATATGAACCAAACTGATAACACTTTATTGATAACAAGGAGCAACCGTAGTCGGATGCTTAAAGACAAATTGATAAAGAAAATAAACTAACAGACAATGATAAAAGTAAAATACGATTTTCCTCCCCTAAACCCTGTGGTGATCCCCTCCTAATATAGGAGCAGATTACTTATTCCTCAAAACAATACCAAAAATAAACCAAAATAACATAATAACCATTAACTAATAGTTAATGGCAATTAGACCCCTCAACTCTTGCTGTAGACTTCCCAACGATTCATATCATTACCCCCGCCCTGAAAAACCACCTTGTCCTCAAGGTGGAGCTTGTTCCTCGTCACCCCACCTTCTTTCTCATTCTCCTCATCATCATCCACGAGAAGAACCTGAAGTGTTTTCTCCGGGCACCGATGTCCTGGGAAGTACTTCTCATCACAACGATAGCAAAGTCCTTTAGCTCTCTTATCCGCGAACTCCGAGTCGGTCATACGTTTAAACGGGGCCTCCCCCGTACCTACCCCTGCAGTCACAGCTAGAGGCCGAGAGTTATCACCAATGGTTCGGTTTGCAGGTTTGGGGGTTATCTCCTTACCCGTTTCATCAATGATTAAGGTTAAATCCATGGCTTGGCTCAAACCCGTGGGTTTCTGAGTTCTCACTGCCGTACGTAGCTCGTGTTTTAACCCCTTCATGAAGACCCCCTCAAGTACCTCCTCTGGTAACCTTGGTAATTGTGCAGCCATCTTCTCAAACATAGTTATATAGTCCCGACCGGTCCCGCTCTGGCTAATGGCAAAAAACTGTTCGTATAAGCTACCCCCTTGTGAGGATTGAAAACGAACTAGCATCCGTTGCTTCAACTCTTCCCAGCTCCGGAATGGTTCCCTGTCGTCACTCCATCGAAACCAAGACAGGGCTGGACCCTCTAGACATATCATGGCAGCCTTGAGTCGCTCTCCTGACGTCACGAGCCCTTGGATGTCAAAAAATCTCTCAGCCTGGTAAACCCATTCATATACATCATCCCCGTTAAAAAGAGGCATCTTAAGTTTTCGCAATCGATAATCAGCACCCGGCACCCACCCCCGTTCGTTCCCGTGAACCGGTGGCGGTGGTATTGTTCGGTTTGGCCCCGGAAAAAACCCACCAGTGTTTCCCAATGAAGCATCTGTGAAACTTTGGAACATCCCTTCGGTATTCACCGGTAGCCTGTGGTTATGGCTACTACGCTGCCCTGTCTGAAACGACCCAATAAGATCACCATTCGACCCATAGGGAATCGGAACTCCCTGCGGGTCAAAGGGAAGGCCAGAAAAACTTGTATACGCGGCTGAAAACGGTAGAGTTGGATGTTGTTGTTGTGCGAACAACGGCTGGGTGAAGGCAAAGGCTGGCTGTGTGGATGTAGTGGTGGTGTGAGGGTGTTGCAGCGACATACTGTGGTAGGGCTGCAGCGGTTGGGTGTGGATGGGCGGCGTTGTGGTGGACGGCAGTGTGGTGGTCGGCGGTGTGGTGGTCGCCGACTGTAGAGTTTTCAGCACCCGCATGATCTCCGCGAATTGTTGATCAGATTCAACCTTATTTTTGTCCATCTTTTCTTGTAACAGAATCCTGTGCTCCATGGCGTCTGCTTGAATCGTTGCCTGTTCCGTTTTGTATTGTTCGAAACTGGCTTCCAAATCGGTAATTTTTGTCATCGTGGATCAGAAATTCCCACAGGTAGCAGAATGAGAGTCTCTGATACCAATTTGATATGAACCAAACTGATAACACTTTATTGATAACAAGGAGCAACCGTAGTCGGATGCTTAAAGACAAATTGATAAAGAAAATAAACTAACAGACAATGATAAAAGTAAAATACGATTTTCCTCCCCTAAACCCTGTGGTGATCCCCTCCTAATATAGGAGCAGATTACTTATTCCTCAAAACAATACCAAAAATAAACCAAAATAACATAATAACCATTAACTAATAGTTAATGGCAATTAGACCCCTCAACTCTTGCTGTAGACTTCCCAACGATTCATATCACTTACCTATATAGAGTAAATCATTTGATACTGAAATTTAAAAGACATGCTTTTAACACAAAAAATCTCCTCCAAGTAAACTCTGACGAGTAAATTGGTAATTTGAATGCAAGGTATACGAATATAACTCCAATAAAATACACATAACATGCATTCTGTAAGCATGATCTTTTGATAGGACATGTTAAGGGAAGCAAATGTATTAAATGTCATTCAAGCATCACCAATATGAACAAGCAGGATTACTGATGAGTCATATGGTCGCAAGAAAAGCTTGAGATAGGTCTTAGAAGTTTTCAAATACACTAGGCAGTCTTTTAATTAGTATATTATCTATATTCTAGTTAGTTTTATTATAGCATAGTACATTACTTTGATATTCAAATTGTCCTCATTAGATTTGTTACCATTTACCAACGGAAGTACTTACTAAGGTAATATTAGAATAATCTAATTGGTATCTTAGTGATATAATAATCATATCATTATTTTGTCTACCAAGTATAAATAAGGCTCATTCATTTAGGTTTCATTATGTTACAATTGATTAACTGAACTTGCAAAAATAGTTTAGGACTTTAGGTTTCATTAACATTTGACAGAGTAGTTCTTGGAAATGTCTGACAATATGCTAATTATCTGGATCTATAGCATCTAGCACTAAACCAGCAAACTTACATATTCAGATTGATTAATGGATAGGCCTTCCGCGCTATGTATCTGATGATCTAAAACTTTTAGCGTTCTCTCTAGAAGAACAACAGGAACCAAATGTAGAACTTTGTTTGCTCGGATCGACATAACTTCTTTCACAAGAGTCTTAATTTTGCCAACAGGCACATGCAACCATTCTGCTTCACCTTCTTCTCGATCATCCACTGAAATTTCTGCACTTTTACACAAATCCTCGAGTACTTCACAAAATTCTTCCACAGCAGCATCTGAAACAAGAGGCATAAATCTTAGACGTATAGTAAAAAAACAGCAACACGGTTATAGAAAAACTGAAAAAACAAAATGGGGAACCTTGGCGTTCGGTGTCTTCTGGTTCAGCAGGTAAAAATGTAGCATCACTTGCTTTCTTCTTGACTTTAGGTTTTCTAGATGCAGATGTAACAACATCCTGCAAATTCATCTTCATAATTAGGAT
Source organism: Glebionis coronaria (assembly GCA_025667525.1). Classification (NCBI taxonomy): domain Eukaryota; kingdom Viridiplantae; phylum Streptophyta; class Magnoliopsida; order Asterales; family Asteraceae; genus Glebionis; species Glebionis coronaria. The sequence continues at coordinate 312,360,248 of CM046880.1, read as the reverse complement.
TCTAAAATTAGAAATAGATTCTTTGATAATTTAGCAAATGTGTAAGTGCGAACCACTGGCTCATGCTGATGCTGACTTTCTCCTTTGTCCTTCAAGGCTTCATGGTTGGTGGAAAGATTTTGCACAAACGACTTCCTTTCAGGTACCTTGTTATTAGGTACCACATTGTGATATGATTGATCGTGAGCAGGACCTGAGAAACTTAAATTTAATAATGACAAAGTAAAATAAAGACAAAAGAATAATTGATAGCCACACTGTAAGATTAATAATAATGTTTCAAACCATATACAGATAATCTTCCAGCAAGAGAACTAGAAACATATGTGCATGTTTTCTACAGCCAACATACCCCCCAACAAATATTAAAGCAACAGTGAATATCATGAGGAGGTCAAGTCGTCAAGCAAAAGTATAATATAGACTCCGTTTTAAATGCTTTGTATATTATTACTTCTCCAACATTTAAGCACCAAATACACTGCTTTAGGGTAGAATTGGTAAACAACCGAGCTTGGAAAAGCCAAGCAATAAAGGAAATATGAACTTCTAAAAGTAATAAGTCCAAGAAATAGTTATGCTGGTCAACAACTTTCTCAAGAAATCCAAAAGTTCAAGTGTCGTCCAAATCCAGGACATAACCTTAGGTACATGTTGATAACATAAATGTAAGATAACAGGCGTTATAACATTAAGGTATCACAGAACGCCCTTTCTTTCTCCATAAAACCCTAAAGTTTCCTTTAGTGCAAATACAAAATCAAGCAAGACCATTGCGAGCCTCCAATTATATTGTGGGATTTCAAAGCTAATTAGTTTAATCTCTATAATTGAATAGTGTATGGATCATGAAGTTAAAGAGCTTACAAGGCCCAGAAACAAGGTTAAAAAAAGAGTATGACCTAAATCATTTAACATCAGGATCCCGCCAGTAGGTATGGTGGTGTTGCCATCATCGGTCATTAATCCCTATGCAGGTTTCATTAACAACGACCTATCAATGTCTTAAGGAAGATTTCATAGGTTCCAGATTTAGTGACGATGTTTTACTTTTGAGGTCAAAGAATCATATTCAGCTAACAATGAAGTTGAAGACATGCAGCGGACTCTCCCAACGGTGAAATTCTTTGGAAGAAATGCCATATATCAAAGGATTGTCAATCTTTGTTTAGAAATCAAGTAGATATAGAAATCATGGTCGGATCAAGAAAAAACATAATTATAAGAAGGAAAAACTTCCATAGCATAAAACATCGGTTGAATGTAGTCACATTTTCAAAGACTGAACCCAAGACCTTTTGGTCTAGTGGTATGTGAGTTGCCCATCAACCTAGAGGTTGTGGGTTCAAGTCTCGTTGAAGACACTTGTGAGATAAATAAGGTGATATAGGGTGTGAAAAGTTGCCATTCTAACAAAGATTTGCAGGACTACGGAATACGGATAAAGAAAAGAGAGCTTCTACAATGGAAGGTCATTAATAACAATCACCATAGAAGTGAATGATTTGCACAGCCTCTTTTCCATTCATTTGAATTTAGTTAACATACTGTATCTTAAGCTTCATGTTAATAAACATTTAAATCTTGAAATGCATACGATAATTTGCCAAAAAAAAAAAAGATTACAAAAATTGTGTTACACGTTAACAAGCTTTGTTTACCTGGAGCAATGTGATCAAATGCTTCAGAATTGCATCTAAGAACCGCATTGTAAAGTTCAAGATGTTCTTCATGACCATAAGGTGATCCTGTCACCTCTGTTTTAAGATTCCTGCAGACAGAGCTGGTTATTAGACGAAAAACATGACTTGAAGTGATAATAGGTTCATATTTGGAAGAAGAATATGTAAAGATAATGTGAAACATGGGACCTGCGTGTTATATTTATAAATCTTTCTCAAACTGCCACTGGGATGTTAGAGAAAACATTTTCAGTTATACATACTAAGTATATAATGAAAAGATTTTATATAGAGATCTAACATGTTCCGTTATAGCGGCCAAACAAATTTCTATACAAGTCAGATTTATAATCTTTCAGATATTTTGTTGCGATTCTAGTAATTTTATACCATCACCATAGAAATAATCATGTGGCAGCCAACAGTAATGATGACAGCTAACACCTTCACATATCATCTCTTACAGCTTACATTTAATAATCAAAACACTGTCAAATAGTCACATGCTAACTCCGAAATATCAGATTAACAAAGCCATGCAACTTCCGTGAATGCCACAATAATTCCGCAATATTTCGTTCATTATTTTACCTAAACATGCAACTCTGACCTCCGAAAAAAAACTCTCAACCTGGCACTAACTGAACCCAAACAGCTAGAATACACCATTTTGTAAAACTCGGACCTCCCCAAACAAAATTCCATACAAGTCAGATTAAAAATCTTCCAAATATTTTGTCGCGATTCTAGAAATTTTATATCATCACCGTACAAACAATCGTGCGGCAGCCAACACAGAAATGATGACAGCTAAGACACTCACATATCATCTCTTACTACTTGCATCGAATGATCAAAACACTGTCAAACAATCACATGCTTACTCCGAAATATAAGATTCACATAAAATACAAAGCCATGCAAACTTCCGTGAATGCCAGTATAATTCCGCAAGTGTTTATAAATTTTTCCTAAACATGCAACTCGGACTTCCGCAAAAAAAATTCTCTTAGATTGGCATTAACTTGACTCAAATAGCAAGAATATTTAAGAACACCATTTTATTGAACTGTTATGAAGGTGCAAACACACTTCTAGACAGTTACTTATTATCTGTTGCATCGTCATACAAATATTACTATTATCAAGCCAACGACTTACACTGAATCCTATATTTTCCGCTACACCTGTATAATATACGATCATGTTTATTAATGCAACTAATCACCTCTAGTTCACTCTTAAGTATATTCTAAGGCCCAAAATCAATCCTTAAACCTACTTCTAATTTCCTTTCCAACCAAACACACTACTCGCTAGTCTAGTCTCAATTCCTCATTCAAAAACTAGAATCTTCTACAGAATCCTAATTTTAAATGCCTCAACCATTCAAACCTTTACATTTAAATCCTAACTGCATTTGTTTCAAATCAGAAACACGCATACAAGCTACTCTAAACTTGAGTCCTCATTCAAACAAAAGAATCTTCTACTTGGTTTAAACCTAGCAGCATTTCTTCAAATCAACACCTTAATACATATTCTAGACTCGACTCCTCACTCAAATACTAAAATATTCTAATAATTCATACTTTCAAAAACCGAAAGTTCCGAACATTTTCGCTTAAAACCTAACAGCATTTGTTCAAATCAACACACATATACACGCTAGTCTAAACTAGATTTCTCAACCAAAAACTAGAATCTCCTATCAATTCCTAACTTCAAACATTCCCCGGATACAGAATTACAGATATCATGATTTATACGCACTATTGTTCTCAAGCAACATTTCAGCACCGACAACTAACAAACACAAAGAGTTCCGTTAAACTGAACATTTTCGTTCAGAACCTAACAGCATTCCTCCAACTCAAAACACAAAATCACTATCACTAACTGCACACTATCTTTAGTTTCTACCTAACAAACATTATTCTACAAAAATAAGCATCATTTCAACACTAAAATACAAAATTCAACGTGTTCCATTAAACTTACAAAGACGACACTAATTTTGAACATTCACGTTCATAACCTAACAGCATTTCCTCCAACTTAAAACACAAAATCGATATCACTAACTTCACTTTCTACCTAACAAACACTATAATTCCACAAAATAAGCATCATTTCAACAAGTTCCGAAAAAACGTTAAAAATACAAAACTAAATTCGAACATTCTCATTCATAACCTAACAGCATTTCTCCAGCTTAAAACACAAAATCAATAACAGTAACCGCACACTAACTTTACTTTCTACCAAACAAACAGAACTCAACAAGTTCCGCTAAACTTACTAATACACCAGTAGTTTGAAAAGCCGCACCGTTTCGAAAATTCTCGTTCATAACCTAACAGCATTCCTCGAACTCAAAACACATAATCAACATCACTAACTTCACTTCCTACCTAACAAACACTACTATTCCACATCATTTCTCAAAATCGCAAACAATTTCACTCACAACTCAACAGCATTCCTCTCGAAAAGCCGAAAACAAGCACGAATTCTCAAAAACTTACAAATACGAAACATCGGTCTCCTGCAACAGCTTAGCTATCTTATCCGCCTGATCAGCAACAACAACATGACTCCTACCACTAGACTCATCGATCAGCCTCAAATCGTGATCAACCGCACCACCAAATACCGGTAACGACGGTAACGGCAAACACGGAGCTACTTCAGAATGAACTGTGTTCACTAAACTGATACCTTTAGGTATCTTTGATCTCTTGTTAACTGAATTCGACATGATTAGTTAGTTTAATTGGATCATTTAGGGTTTTAATTGTGATGGATTAGTTGAATTTAAGGAGTTAGGGTTTGTTTTTTTTTTTTTTTTGAATTTTGGGGGATTTGGGTTTGGGGGTGAATGGACGAGTGGAGAGAGGTGTGTTTGTTTGTTACAAGTGGGGAGGAGTTACGGTTATTAGTGAAAATGTGAAATGATATGATTCTTTTATACTCGTACGACTTGAGTCTCTCACACGATTCGTGTGTGTGTTTTTGTTGAAATGAGTCTTCTGAATAAAATCTATGATGATTAGAGAAAGGTAAAAGAATATACCAACATATTTTTCATTTTGTGTTACGAACTATTTTACTCAATTATTTTAACAACAAATTTATTTATTTTGTAATCATGTTACCAATATGATTAATTATAACGAGGCAAGTAGACACGCGGGATGCACGCGGGATAAGATCATGGTTGACGCTTGATGGTTCCTCGATCGAGTTTTTGTAAGTTTGTTCACAATGGCTCGTAGTTTAGATGTTGATTGCGTGTTAAGGAAACGGATGCAATGACATCTATTATAATTTAACATTTGTGTATCATTTTGAGTAATTGTTTACAATGTATTTAATCCGAGCTGAATTATACATCAACTTAACATATTTAAATAGATAACAGTCTGCCCGGTTCAATTTTATTGTTACTTCGCTGAAAATTATATTTTGTTAATCTCAATAAGCTGTCTTAGCACTCAATCCTTATGGGCCCATTTTTTTTTTAAACAGTATTTGTTTTTTATAAACCTGAGGCCAAGTAACAAACTAAAACACTTTTACTAACCCTAAAACAATGTAACGCCTCCTCTTCACAAAAAAATGCCTGCTCCCTTCATCTCATTCACATTCATACATACATCACCTAATCAATTCAATCATATTATATCATTTGATCTGAAACACCATCAACATCAAATCATGATCATTTTTCTTGCTTCCTTCTTATACCCTAAAAAAATAAACCACAAACACATCATTATATCAGTTAAATCACACAAACACGATTAGAAATATCGTCACCTTCATAGTCGTTGGCTTCAAGATCTTGTTTTATGAGGTCTTGGGTAGGTTGTAATTATCTTTTTGTTATACGATTCAAGATCGATGGTGTTAATAAAGTTGAGATCTTGTTGTAAAGATTGAAGAATTCTGAGATCTTCATTGATTTTCTTTTAGTAATTGTTTTGCTTCTAATCTGTTGGCTCATATGAGTTTGAGATTGTGTTGGTGAAAAAGAAGTTCGTCTTCTTATACATCTATGAAGAAGTTTTTTTATACTGATAAGCTCTTTAAATCTCGGGTAGGTGTTCTATTGTTGTGTTTGTCTCGTGTGTATTCTTGAACGAATCAAAAAAGAACAAAACAATCTTGTTTATGTTCTCATCTTTGAGATTCGAATATTAAAGAAGATTTAATTCACACATATCGATGATGAAGTTCTTTCGTGTTTTTGGATTTGTTAAGATTCATATCATTCTAAGAAAACACGAAATAAACCGAGGTCTTACAGTTTTGCTTTTATTTCGAGTCTTGTGAATGGATGGAGATGGGATAATTTAGTTTCTTGTTGCTTGTATGTTGATTTGTGTTGTCAAGCTCCTTTTGATTGTGATTGAAGCCATCAAAACAACAATGAAACCACCCAAGCTCGAAACACCACCTCTTAAGATTCAGTGGTGTCAGCGGCGGAAAGAGTTGATGTTGGCAGCAATTCTGGTAGTTGTGGTGGTGGATTTTTTTTTTTTGACTCGGCTGAGAAATTACCGGCTTATTTATAAGGTTCCTAACATGTAACCTTAGTCTTTTGATTTTCTTATTAATGGTGGAGTGCTAAACTTGTAACATTAATCTTTTGGTTTTCTTTATTAATAATGTATGCAAACCGCAAGATCTTTGGAATTCTCACTACTACTACTACTATGAAGTAATCTTTCAACATGTATTTGTGCATTCTCAAGTAGTACCATAGGTTAAAACCATTGTACTGGCATTAAATGTACTCCTGCATTTCAAAGATAAGGACCTAAAATTTAGATATAATAGATTTTTCTATCATTTTTTTAAAGGGGAATTACATATATATCCCTCCAAAGCTTTAAAATTGCATATATATTCAAGCCAAAATCATAATTACATATATATCCTTTTTAAGCTCTAAAGTTGACATATATATCCAAATTAATAAAATTTATTACCCCTTTACTTCATTTAGGGGAATGAAAAATAAGGGTATAAAATACTATATTTTTGTTGTGAGGAGATATAATAAGAAAGCAATATCATCCGTTCATTTTTATGTGTCTCTTATCCCAGTCATTGTTTCTGCTTGCCTTCCATTGTTATGGTGTATCTCACCAGTATATGATCCAGCCACCTTATATCTCATCCATACATTTTTTTTTACTCATCTCATCCACCATCCATCACTTTTCTTTCTCTCCCACCGTGGATTCATACAACCCTGATCTTCACCGTTGCTTCATTGGAAATCCCATTATTTTAATACCCACATACACACTCTCTCTCTCTCAAATAGCTAGATAGTTCTCCCTCTCTCTCTCAAATAATGCATATCTAATTTTGATCGGTACATATGACTCTCTCTCTCTCTTTCAAATAATGCAGATGTACTTTTGATCGGATCGATCTACCATACACTTTTGATCGGTGTACTGATTTTTAAATATGGATCGATCTACCACATACCAGAACATCTTTTGTTGCCCCGATCTCTTCATTGCCGTCGTTTGGTAGGTGGTGTTGTTGATCAGTTGGTGATGATGGGTGGAGTTTTCTTCATTTGATGGGGAAGAAGTTTAATTTCTTTATTAGATGCGAAATCAAATCCCAGTGTTATACGTTATGGGTTTTTCATATGGTGTTTAAAATTCAACATTCTTGCAATGGTAGGTTTTTCTTTATAGATTTATTTTCATTATATTAATAGTAGGTTAAGATTACGAGGAATATACTATTAGTATTATAAAAGGTTTGATATTGTACCAAAGAGTTTGTAGCTCCTAAACATATTTTACAGTATGGATTAAAACAAAGTAAAAAATTGGCTTTTTTAATTTGTTGTATGAAGTGAATATTTGTGAGGATTATATTGTGTTTTGTTTGTTATTAATTATGGTCTGTCTTTTTTTCAGTAGCAGTAATATCTAGAGGAGCCTAGAGCGTTGCAAGAATCGTTCAGTCAACACAAAGTTATGCAGGTCTTGGTGAGTGTTTTTTGTGTTTCCAAATCTTCTTTATGCTTTTTGATAATTTAATTTGTTCTTTATATATGTTTCAAATATTGTGAGGTGTCTGTTTAAGCTTATGTATGGGCCTTATCGGCTTATTTAATTTCCGCTTATTTCTAGACTTCTAGGTTTACATAAGTTTGTAGGGGTATTTGTTTCCCTCTATATAGAGGGCTGGTGGCTTATTTTGGTTTCGGATTTTGGCTCATAAGCTCTATTTTTGTGCCTCATTTTTGAAAATTTTCGTCTTACATAAGTTTATTATGTCATAATAAGGTTACATAAGCTGAAAAGGTTTAAAAAAATGCTACACAATGAATCATAAGTTTAACCAAATAAGCCATAAGCCGGCTATATAAGCTGAAATACAAATCTGCCATATATTATAATACGCTTATGTAAGCCTAGACGAAACCAAGTAAGCTTACCTATAATCTTAGACAAACAACCTTAACAAAAAAAAGAGCCCAATCAAGTGTTTGATATTATTTTTATACAGTTGATATTTTACTAACTTTTAATTTACTGTGTGCATGCTCTTCTATGCGTAAAGGATGGTCTGCGCAGCAGGGAAGGCATAAGTGTGTGACAGATGCTACAAGGAAACTAAATGGAGAAAGTTCGTCGATATTGCAGATTCATGTGAATATACGAGGTAGATTTGCAACACCCTTCGCATGAAATGCAATTTCTTTTTTTGCTTACATAATTCACACGATATCATTTGCAGGTTTCCAACCTTGGGAACGCGGGGAAGGGGAGGGACAAAAATTGGGGGGGGGGGGTGATGGGACGGGAATTCGTAGTTTTGAGCTAAACCTGAACAAGAAATGGAACTGGAACATGAGGCGGAAGTTGTGGAGGAGAAAATGAAGAAGAACAAAAGTTACAGACGTTGGAAACCTGCACAAAAACTTGAATGAAGCTGAAATAAATCCGGAAAGGGAGGAGGCTAAAAAGAAAAAGGTTGATCGAGAACACGATCTGCAAACAATCATTTCACCAATGGTATGATCTATGTTTCTGAAATTATAGCTTCAAATTCTGTACACTTGACATGCCAACGATGTATCACGCTATAGATGCAAATACTAATATGAATAAAATTATGAAATATATATTTAGTTGTTATATGTAATTACCAAAAGGTTTGCTATGCTTCATGTGGAAAATGGCTGATCAATTAATATATTCAAACTTCAATTCTAGCTTTCTTACAATTAAACTTAAATCATGACACATTAGCATATCATATCTGCCTATGGTATTAGCATGTACTATTGTAAATCAAGTGACCATTGTCAATATCTTTTCCCTAAACAACGTTAGTTTTGTGACAAATTAGCATAATATATATCCTTAAATACGGTCCATTTCAAGGTATACTCAGTAAGAATCAAAATGGATTGCGTTCTCAGAAAAAATATACAACTTAGGCAAGATATAAGAATACTATAAACCAAATGCATCAGCAGACAGTGAAAATGTAGGACTAGGTCTGTTTATAGTTGTTAAGAACTTATTGATCTTTCTGTCCAAGCCTATAGTGTTTTTTTAAGTGGTAAACAATCCATATATGATATTCTTTGTTCGTCTAATGGTGAACCAAGAATGTCTGCTACACGAGCAGCATTCAGTCAGTCAGTCAACCGATAGCATTCAGTCAGTCAGTCAGTCGAACAACATTCAGTCAGTCACTCAGTTAGTCAGTCATTGAGTAGCCGTCATTCTTGGTTCACCATTAAAAAAATACTACTTTAAAAATAGTCATTGAAGGCGGATTGCATTCAGTCTGTCAACTGACAGCGCGTGGAAACACAAACGACTATTGTTGCTGCCAATGCAAATGTGATGAGAAGGATTTTCAATAGTGAACCAAGAATGTCTGCTACATGAACAGCAACCGATTCCCATAATGGAAATAATGATATACCATAATCAAGCTCCAAACAAAGTGAAGCTAACCATCTTTCTTCTTCATATACACACATATATAGCTCTTAAAGGACTGCATATTTTCCAAAATGTCCTTCCACCTTTTCCGACATGTGTGTCATCTTCACGCAGCGTATCATTTGTCGTAGGAAAAGTATCAAGTTCCCGTAATGTCAATGCGAATGTCAGGCGGTAGGTTTTAAATAGTCAACCAGGTACATAGGCCGTGCAAACACACGCGCGTTCTGAAGCTGTAGATACTAATGCACCCGAATCAAGCTCCACACCAGCTTGAGGTATCCATCTTTCTTTATATACCAATTTTTTAAAGCAGCGTACATTTGCCTGACTGTCCATCATCCTTTTGTGACAGGGCCGCCTACTGGCATCTGTAAATGAACAACCAGCTCAACAATATTAGGCTTGCCCAAACAATATGGATGCACTATGAACAATAAGTTTGTAAGAGTTGATATTTTAAACTATGTAATGTGGCAAAGTGTTTACCGTTATTTTTTGTCTTCATGTGTACCAGGCTGCACGTTGCAGGCATACATCAATATATGCGTTAATATTTGAAAATAGGACGTCAATGTACGAACAATCGTGATGGCAATGCAGCATACAACTCAAAGTTAGTTAAAATCTTTACATACGTTTTCCTTCTACTATACATTTTACTCATAATATTTTTAACTTTCTTTTATTTTTTCTGGACGGACAGCTTTCTGAGTGTTGTAAGAGACCAAAATACGCAAGGACACCCTACTTGAAACCACATATACAATGCATAAATACGAGGTACTCTTTTTTGTTCAGCTATTCAAAGTGTCGATGTAAAAAAAATTGGCATGATATTGTAGACAATTTTGTACATGAGCTTTCATATCAATTATTCATTTGCCTAAGGGGGTGTTTGGGTAAAGCTTATATGAAGCAACTTATAGTGTTTTAGATGAACTTTCTTGCTTTTTGAATAACCTAGACCAACCTAAAAGAAGAACGAAAAGAGAATTGTGTGTAGATGAATAGAGTAAGGAATCCATCCTTATTTTGGTAAACTTTATATGAGTCTGACTTTTCGATGCTCGATGCTGTGATAGAATCAAGTTATCTGTCGTAAAGGAAGTAGCTTGACATGTTTAACCATTTTGGTTGCATGGATTTGTTGGCATTAGATCTATATAGAGTCATGAAACTGAATTTGTTTGTTTCTCCTCGACGTTGTAAGAATCTAACATTGAGAAGTTGCAATTAGTGTAAGAGCCTGTTTTCCTTAAGGAAACATTTTCCGCCATTGGTGAGGTCATTCAGGGTTAAGAGTAACTTCTACACAGTTTTCATTGAGCGACTTATTTGTAACACGGTTTTTTGTCATACCACATAACATTAGGTTACTTAGGAATTCAATTAGCCAATATTGGTTTATAGTCGTCTTTGTACATATAAGTTAAATAGGAATTCAGCAAGCTAAGTTCGTAGGGGTGTTTGTACATATGATTTTAGAAACCCGATTGCCATTCAATGAGTGGTAAGACTTTTAAGTATCAGTTGTTTTGCGATTACATTTCTTAGATAACCTGTTCTATCTAAATACTAATTTAGATACAACTTATATTCAAACTTTAAAATAACTTTATTATGTTATAATGAAGACGCATAAGCCTTGCTATTTTCTGTAAAAAGAAGGGGTTTCAAGGCCTGATATTGATGTCATAAACTTTGTTTCGCGAATGATAACGGCTGTAGAGAGTGTGGGACGAGAGTAACTGAACGGCCAATAACCCGAGCTTTTGGCAAATGTTGCTCTTACCAGAAATGCATTGTTTGCAAGGTTTTTACTCATCTTTATTACAATAGTATTAACGTTTTTGTTATTCTGTTAGTCTTTTTCTAATGCAAGTTCATTAAGTTTGTAGTTGTAGTAGAGCCGCGAATTTTGAGGAATCGAGCAATAAAGTTGCAGCAAAAGCTAGACCACAAGAGCTGAGAGTGCCAGAAAGTCGAGCAATAAAGTTGCAGCAAAATTTGGACCACAAAGTAAGCACATGATGTGCTTCATTCAAGACCTTAAGAACTCTAATTCTGATTCATACTGCTACTTCATTCAAGAATCTTGGTCATTTGTTTTCTCTTAGTTAATATCCATAATGTATATCTTTCTTTCTATTATTTATGCAGTTGTCAAATATTTAAAATAGAGCAATACTACTTTCTGGTATAATCTAAATGACCTTTTAGACTTAACATGTATAATAAAAGCCCCTCTATACAAAACACACTGTAAACACTTGATCGCATGTCTAAAACAACACATAATTCACACTTACTGCATATTAGCTGCTGCCACACAACTCCCTACTACCTCCTACCCAATGTGTCTATAAACATCGCCGCAAATGCTCCGCTGCGGAGCGCGGGCATTAATCCTCGTATAATTAAATTAGAAGAACTACTTCATTAAAGTAAATTGGCAAATTTACCCTTACTTTCTTCTCTACTCAAACAAACAGAACCTACAAACACAATTACAATTATCATGGAATACGTTTATGCTTCTTTGACTATGATCTACCTTGTCACTAATTTTATCTTGAACGAATTAGGCAATCAATGGTATCTTCATTATTTTTTTCTTAAAACTTGTCCACTTCTCGCAAGATACTACAAAAAACTCACAAGTTCAATTAATTTCTAATGTCCTACCAATAAGATCTGCTCAATCCCAGTTGAATAAACTAAGACTTTTTAAATATAGTTGATGGGGTTTTGTATAAGGTGTATATATGTGGGTTTAATAAACATTTAAAGTTAGATTGTGCACACCAATTCAACTACAAATGATATTTGTCATATTCTGTGACGTAGATATTTGTTTCGTAGTTATATTAGCAGCCAAGGCAAGAAGATGAAGATTAAAAGAAGATAAGGGTATAATGGTTTATGTCTTTTTAATAATGTAATATCTAATTTAGTATATATAAATTGTATTAATTTGGATATATATGATAATTTTAGAGCTTAAGAAGGATATACATGTAATTATAATTTTAACTTAGATATATATGTGCAATTTTAAGGCTTTGGAAGGATATATATATATATGTAATTCCCCTTTTTTTAATCACGTAAATAATAAATTCTATCATGGATCATTTATTTACCCAAACTTTGTTATTGGCCCAGTAATACTTACACCCATTGACCATCTCCTTAAAAGTCTTCACGGTTTTTAGAAACCCAACTCATTGATATCTTATACGTACTAACAAGTGTATGCATCATCTAACAACTATTTCTTCCAAAGAGACATCTCTATACAATTTAAGAAAATCAAAATAAAATACTCAAAAATGTAGCAAAAAAGTCACTATGTTCTTGTTTCAAAAACAATTATTGGTGACGAATCTAGTGGTTAGGGTGGCATGATGACTGGTCTAGGGTTAACAGTTGTGATAGTGACGAGTCGTGGGTTCTCATGGTTATGGATATGGTTTGTGGTGGGTTCCACTAGTGATGGTGGTAAGAGGTTTTGATGGTGACGGTTGTGATTGATCTGGTAACGATTGAATTTGGTGAAGGTTTTGATCGGTGGTAAGTGGCATTATTTCAACGGTACAAAAGATGATGAAGACATTTCGAGGCGGTTGGTAGTGGACGGCTGTAATGTACGAGAGAGATGGAAATAATGAAAATTAAAAGGTGTGTTTATATGTGTTGATGTTGGTATAACGTAAAAAGAAACCATTTAAATCATCTAAAAAGAAACCTTGACTTTTGTGGGTTTCAACGGCAAAAATTCTAGTTGGCTGCTTCATCTTCTCCGGCGAATATTTCGGCACATCTTTTTTGCTTCGACAAATATTTATTCGAATCATTAAAAGGTTCTTGAAGCCAAAACATTTAAAATTTCTTGAAGCCTACTAGAGCCTTGATTGTTAACAAGATCTTGAAGCCTACCAGAGACCTTGATGATTAGTTCCTTGATGTTGTGTGTTTTTCGGATATGGGTTTTTGTGATTTATAGTACATGTTTTGTTGTATAATGTTTGTGTAGATTTGTTATGAATATGGGAACAATAAAGAGGGGAGATTGAATTTTAACTATCTATTTATTTATGAAAAAGGAATAATAAGAAAAAATGTGTGTTAGTTTATGTAAATCTTGCTATCCTAGAGAGAGAAAGGGTTACACACACACACTTAGAGAGAGAAAGTAGAGAGAAAACATATTATTGTATGTGAAATAAATGAGAGCAACCACCCCTCTCTAACTAAGGAGATGGGTTATGTACCCAAGCCTTGAGATGGGCTTGGGCTTACAATATGGTCGTCGGCCTTACAAGGTGGACGGGGCTTTGCCTTGTTTGTTTAACTTAATAATAACAAATATGAGCTACAAACTATATATTGTTGAAGTGACCAATCCTTCCTAAATACGTAAAACCATATTTCCAACAATCTCCCCCTAAGAGAGGTCACTCCAAACAAGGTTACTAGAGTTACAATAATAAAACAAACCTAGCATACTATGCTTGTCTTGAGATCGTAGTCTTCGCCTTTCTTTTCTTTTTCTTTTCCAGTGAATATGTTGATGTGATATTTAATATCAATCTTGAGCACGTTTCTTTTGCCTTGATCTTGTGCATCCATCCCTTGTGATATTCGCCTCCTCGTGACTTCATGTCCCACATACTTATACTTTTGTAATTCTTGAAAGCTTCAGAGTTCGATACAACGGAAGACTTGACTTTTAGGCTTTCTTGAATTTGTTGAAGTATACAATGCATAAAATATAAGCATGTGTGGACGACTTCTTCTCGGACACCGCAACGCCACCGTCTTCTGTTGAAAATACGTTTTACGTATTAGAAATGATTGATCACTCCAACAATAGTCCATGTTATAGCTCGTAGTTAAGTTTATTTTCATTTATTAAACAAAGCCCAAACCGAGCCCATGAGATGTATGGGCCGGCGGCCCAATGTAAGCCCAAGCCCATCTCATGGGCTTGGGTATATAAACCTCTCCATTTATGGAGAGGGTGGTGATTTCATTTCAATACACATAGTTCTCATTACTTTCACTCTCTATAAAGTGTAAAATCATCCACCTTTCTATCTCTTTCTCTCTCTAAAACATAAGCAAGATTTACATATCCTACAAATGGTATCAAGAGCCATGGGATGATTGTTTGGTTTTTGTGTTTGTGTTCTTGATTTTCTTGCCCATTTTGATCCAAAATCACACGAACCATTTTTTTTTGTTTTTATGATTTAGTCTTGATATACTTCATCTAGTTACTTGTTATAGTGATTTGGTATTGGTATTTTGGTTAAAAACACAAAATTTTTGGGTGTTTGATTCGTTTCTAGGCTTAAAATTCCGAATTTGTTGTGTACTATCCGAGAAAAGTGGTACTTTTATCTCCATCGCAAAGTTGGTATCCATCGCAAAGTAAGCAGGGTTCTACATTGCGATCGCAAAAACCCTAGGGTTTCTACATTGCGATCGAAGAGTATTCTGATACCCCTTATTCCGATCGAGGATTGCGATCGTTCATTGCGATCGTGGATTGCGACAAAATTAAGGCAATATTACGACGTTACTCTGTCTAAATTTCGTCAATATTGCGATAGGTATTGCGATCAAGCATTGCGACATGTATTGCGATCAAACATTACGACAGGTATTGCGATCAAGCATTGCGACAGGTATTGCGATCAAGCATTGCGACATGTATTGCGATCAAGCATTGCGACAGGTATTGCGATCAAGAATTGCGATAGGTATTGCGATCAAGCATTGCGACAGGTATTACGATCAAGCATTGTGATAGGCATTCAGATAGATATTCCGACAAAACTTGTTTTGTGCATTCCGATAGAGTGACAAGATTTCCAAGATTTTTTCAAAAACGTGTTTTTGAAAATTTGTAATTTTGTCTTGGAATTTTTGGTTTATCGAGAACATAATTTAGGGGATTTCAACATTATTTTTTGGCTTTAGCACACAACAACAAACACATTAACTTTCTCTCATTGTTCGATCAACATTTGTAAATCTTAACTTATTGAAATGGAGTACACATCTCTTACGGATAAGTCCATTCTCTCGGGTACGGATAATCGTCCACCAATGTTGGTCAAAACTATGTACGAGGATTGGGCTTCCCACATGGAACTTTATATGTTGAACAAAGAAAATGGACATCTAATTTGGGCATCGGTGTTTAATGGACCATTGGTATATGGTACTGTGACGGAAGGTGCTGTTACTCATCCTCGCACAACGGGTGAACTAACTGGAGATGCTAAGATACAAGACAAGTGTGATAAATAAGCTACAAATATCATTCTCCAAGCCCTTCCTCCAGATGTCTACAAACTCGTCAGTAAACATAAAGTTACCAAAGAGTTATGGGATAGAATTCGTGTTCTAATGCAAGGCACTTCGTTAACTAAACAAGAACGAGAGTGTAAGCTTTATGATACTTTTGATAAAGTTTGCCTATGTGCCAGGGGAGACTCTCAATGATTACTATCTGAGATTTACCCTATTGTTGAATGAGCTCAATATCTATGGCATGGAAATTCCTACGTTTCAATTGAACACCAAGTATTTGAACACTCTTCCTTCAGAATGGAAAAAGTACGTGACAGATGTTAAATTGGCTAAGGACTTGCATAACACCAATGTGGATCAACTTCAAGCTTTTCTTCAACAACACGAATGCCATGTGATCGAGGCTCGGTTGTCTACACCTCAAGTTCATGATCCACTTGCCATGTATGCTTCTCAACAAAACATGGCTTATACTTATCAACAACCATCATACTTGCAGCAGCCACCACCACACACCTATCAGCAACCACATCAACCATCTTATCAACCACTAATGATGCTACAACAAGCATTTCAACAAAGTGTTCATCAACAATCTTTTCCACAGCAACCACAACATCATACATCACCATCACAAGCCAATACTTCTCCAATGGGTTATACTCCTCAGCAAGGATATTTTCCAATTGAGGCACAACCAGTACAAGCCTTCTACTCCAATGAACTTCCACCAATCCAAGCACCGGTATTTACTCCAAATGATACGCCAGCTGATGTTCTAAACCATCTCACTGCCTACTTATCAAAACTTGTAGCAACTAAAGGATTTCCACCAACAAACAATCAGCTTCGCACCTCTTCAAATCCTCGACAACAAGCCACTGTTCAAGATGGTTAAGTGACGGTTCAACCTATTCAGGGAAGGCAAAATTCATATGGACCTCCTACAAGGACTATGAATGCTCAAGTTGTGAATTCTCAAGCTAATGGAAATGGAAGCCCTATTGGTTCACAAAAGGTTGTGACTTGCTACAATTGTAGAGGACAAGGTCATATGGCTAGGGAATGCACTCAGCCAAAAAGGAGAAGGGATGCAACGTGGTTTCGTGAGAAGATGTATTTGGTCGATGCTCAGTCTAAGGGAAAGATTTTGGATTCAGAAGAGTTAGCATTTCTTGCAGACCCAGGGGCAGCAGATAATGAAGGCATTGCAGTCGTTTCCACTTCTAATGCAGCTTATTAAGCAGATGATCTTGACGCATATGATTCGGATTGTGATGACATTCACTCTTCCCAAGCTGCTCTCGTTGCTAATCTCTCTCACTACGGTTCTAATGTCATCAGTGAGGTACCAACCACATCTAATAATATTGATGATAACCAACATCAAGTTGGGGATGAAAATGACAACCTCGAACAGCATTCGGGAACTAGTAACTCAAACCCAATCCTACACATTTGAGTGAACCTCAACCAAATGCTACGACGGGTATGGAATCTTATGCTCAACATGATTTGGTCATGGTGCCTAAACATATTATTGATCAAATGCATATGGCTCTCAGACAATCCGTAGATACGAATTCCACCCTAACAGCTGAGCTTGCGTTGCATAAAGAAAAGGTCAAAGCTTTTGAAATGGTCCCTCAAGCTAAAAAAATAACTTATTCTGAATTTGACCAATTTGGTTTTGAAAAGATTGAACACTTGAAAGAAATAGAATCATTAAAAGATAATCTTTCCAATGAATTAAAAGCAAAAGAGTCGGTTGTAATAATTTTCAGAAACTTAAAATGGATTTCGAAACTCTCGAGTCTAAAAAGTTTGAATCGGAAATTAATGCTACCAAACTTCTTAAATTCAAAGAACAACAGCTTTTAAAACAATATGCTTCCACATAAAAGGTTCATCTTTTAACTAAATCATTTAAAGAACTCGAACTTAAGCGTCTTCAAGATTTACCACCTAATCCTGGTTATGCAAAACAAGCTTAAGAATATATTCCTTGTCTTTATGATGTGACCCTTATTGACAAATCGAATGAAGCACCTTATGTTCGTAGTACTGAGGAGACACGGTCACTTGCGGAAGAAACTCATTCTAAAATGCTTTCAAAATTCCATAAGCTTGATTATGATCAGTATAATAAAGATCAATTGTCGAACAAGACCCGTATTCGTTTACAAAAGGAATTAGCTCAATTAACAGTTTTTGTGCCTCAAAGTTTGTCAACGGAAAACCCTCCCAGTACGTCTCCTGCACTTGTCAAAAAGGATTAACTAAGTTAATTCCACTGGTAAGTAAGGCATCCGTTAGCTTAAATGCGGTGCACCAACACTTAGCCGATTTTGACAAGGTCATTTTGGAACGTACGACGGCTTCGGCCATAACGGAAGGTGGATGGAATTTTGAGCACACAAGAGCTGCATTTCGAGACGAAATTGTTCCATTTGTAAACAATGTTAAAGCTTGTCTTAGTACTATTGATCAAGATTTGCTTTTGGAAATAGAAGAAGTTAGACGTATTTTCAATGAAATGGATGATGCTTATGAAAACAGTTTACTTGAAATAGAACGGGTTTCACGCCAAAATGATCAGCTTCTGAAGCAAGTGATGTCTCATGATATAGTTTCCGTCTGTGTGAATAAAAGTGTTGATAATGATTCTATTGTGCATAATGTTGAATCTGTGGATAATAGTTGATAGTACTTGTCACAAATCTGACGTTGAATTTTTAAAGCTTCAAGATTCTTATACTTTGCTTTCAAATTTTTTTGATGAGATCCAAAAACATTGTATTTCGCTTGAATGCACGCAACAATTTATTCAAGAGATATTTGAAACT
This sequence comes from Glebionis coronaria, assembly GCA_025667525.1. Taxonomy (NCBI): domain Eukaryota; kingdom Viridiplantae; phylum Streptophyta; class Magnoliopsida; order Asterales; family Asteraceae; genus Glebionis; species Glebionis coronaria. The sequence continues at coordinate 312,341,390 of CM046880.1, read as the reverse complement.
TCATTCGAAGGTGTTAATATAGATGAGGTAAATTTTCAAAAGAATTTTCTATTGAATTTAGAATCAAAACAGCGTCAGCCGAGTGACAAGGTTGCTAAATCTTTGCCGATAGACATAGAGAAATCTAAGGAGCTTAACTGTGTGAACGTACTTGAGGCCGCTGAGAATTTAAAACTTGATCAAGATAATCGAGTTTCCAAGATTTTGTCCAAAGTTGATAACTTAAAACAGAAAAATACACAACTCTTCGATTCAGTAAGCCCGCATGTGCTAATACCACTACACAAAATCAATCTTTGATTGAACAATTGAATCGAAAGTCGGTGGAAATATCTGATTTGAGGGAACAAATTTGTGATAAAAATCTGGCCTTGGCTGAGTTAAAGGAAACACTACATACTCTAAAAGGTAAGAATGTTATGGATAATGCAGCCACTGTCTCAGCGTCGTCCTCTAGTGCAATCAAAAGGAACCTTATAGCCGTCACACCAGTTAATAAGGGCCCTAGGACTAAACCATCTCAAACTTTGGTCACTAAAGATAAGGCGGAATCAAAACCAGCTTCTAATATTCCCGTGTTGCCTTCTACAGGAGTAAGCACCACTACTAAGGCTCAAAGATCTAAGCTTAAAAGAAACAAGAATAATGATAGGATCTTGCCCCCATCTAGTAGTCAAGTGGAGAAGAAAGTAGAAGCCCATCCTAGGAATGTTATTTCTGTTTTGAATAAAAAGAATCATGTAGCTAAACCTAAAGGCTCTGCGGTTGTGCAGCGTTCTAAGCCTACTGTGAATTCTAATTTGAAATGTTGGAATTGCAATGAATGTATGTTTTCTAGTCGTCATGATTCTTGCCTTATTGACCATGTGAATGAGATGATTGCCCGGAAAAATGGATCAGAATGGAAACCGACTGGGAAAGTGTTAACCCAAGTTGGTTGGATGTGGCGCCCCACTGGTAGAACTTTCACTATAGTAGGAAATACGTGCCCTTTAACTAGGATCACTCCCACTAAAGTGAAGAAAGCGTGCCCTTTAACTAGGAGTACCAAGGCTACCAAAACACCAGCGCGTCCTTTAACTAGGAACACCAACACTACTGTAGGAAACAAGTGCCCTTTAAATAGGTCTACTCCCACTGTAGTGCCCGCTATTACTCCAAAACCTCAGAAAATTGGAACAATAAAACCTGTTAGTGATAAAACTCACATTAGAAAACGTAGGAAATCTAAGGGTCACAAAAATGATAGCAATTCTGATAATATTTTATCTGTATCTGCTAACACTCCGGAACCAATAGTTTCCAATGCATTGTCTACTGTTGTTGTTGAAAACAGGTGGTCCAAATTGTTCTCTGGTATTTGGACTCTGGTTGCTCTAAACATATGACCGGAGATCGCTCTCAGCTCAGAAATTTCGTCAGCAAGTTTCTTGGTACGGTTCGATTTGGAAATGATCATATTGCAAAGATAATGGGTTACGGTGAATATCATATTGGGAATGTTATAATTTCAAGAGTGTATTATGTGGAAGGTATCGGTCATAACTTATTTTATGTGGGACAATTTTGTGATGCAAACCTAGAAGTTGCTTTTCGAGAGCATACATGCTTCATTCGTAATTTGGAAGGGGTTGATTTATTGAAAGGTACTCGAGGGAATAATTTGTACACTTTGTCTCTACAAGACATGATGGCCGCTTCTCCCGTATGTCTTCTCTCCAAAGCATCGAAGACTAAGTCATGGTTATGGCATCGACGGTTATCTCATCTTAACTTTGACGCTATTAATCATTTGGCGAAAAACGAACTTGTTCTTGGTCTTCCTAAACTTACATTTCACAAGGATCATTTGTGTTCCGCGTGTACAATGGAGAAAAGCAGTAAGAAATCATACAAACCCAAGACTGAAGACACCAACCAAGAGAAACTTTATTTGTTGCATATGGGTCTTTGTGGGCCAATGCATGTTGAAAGTCTTAGTGGTAAAAAGTACATCCTCGTCATTGTCGATGATTACTCTCGGTTTACATGGGTGAAATTTCTTACAACAAAAAATGAGGCACCTAAATTCATCATCGGATTTCTCAAGATGATTCAAGTGCGTCTCAACACTACTGTCCGACGCATTCGTACAGATAATGGAACCGAATTTGTGAATCAAATTTTACGTGATTATTATAAAGAAGTTGCCATATCTCATGAAACATCCGTTGCTCGCACTCCACAATAGAACGGTGTCGTTGAAAGGCGAAATCGCACACTTATGAAAGCTGCTCGCACGATGTTAATTTATACAAAGGTTCCATTGTTTTTATGGGCAGAAGCAGTATCTACAGTAGTGTACACCCAAAACTGGTCACTAATTCGTAAACGCCATGGTAAAACACCTTATGAGCTTCTCCATGGAAAAGTACCAGATTTATCATATCTTCATGTATTTGGTTCTCTTTGTTATCCAAATAATGATGGTGACAATTTGGGAAAACTTCAACCAAAGGCTGATATTGGTATTTTCATTGGTTACGCACCCGCAAAGAAGGCATACCGAATCTACAACCGTAACTCTCGCAAGATCCTCGAAACTATGAATGTTGATTTTGATGAGCTGACAGCAATGGCTTCTGAGCAAAGCAGCTCTGAACCCGCACTTCATGAAATGGGACCCAGTAACATTAGTTATGGTCTTGTCCCAAATAACCCTACTTCATCATCATTTACACCACATACTAGGAATGAATGGGATACGTTGTTTCAACCGTTCTTTGATGAATTCTTTACTCCTCCAAGTATTGTTGCTCCAGAACCTGAGGTAATAGCTCCGGTAACCGAAGTTGTCGCTCCAGCAACAGAAGCACAATCAGACACATCTGCACCTACAATTGGTCAAGATATACCTTCAACGAGTAATTCTCAACCAACACATGCTTCAACTACCCATGTCACGCCTATTGATGATGAAGAGGATGATGATGATCACGATTTGGAATTCGCTCAAATGCGTGAACTTCCATTCTTTGGTGTACCTATTTCCGACCCTAATCAAGTCGGGTCGTCCACCTCAGAGGAAGCTCCTACCACGGTTTACTTCAATCCATGGATTCGTGAACATGACAGCAAGTGGACTAAGGATCATCCTATAGATTCTATTATTGGTGACCCTAATCGTCCGGTATCCACACGAAGTCAGTTACAAGAAAATGCAATTTTTGTCATTTTGATGCTTTTCTCACTGAATTTGAACCTAAAACATGGCAAGAAGCTTTTACTCAATCTTGTTGGATAGAAGCTATGCAAGAAGAACTTAATGAGTTTATACGTCTTAAAGTATGGGAACTTGTCCCATGCCCAGATCAAGTGCAGTTACTCACTTTGAAATGGGTTTACAAGGTGAAACTCGATGAGTTAGGTGGAATATTGAAGAACAAAGCTCGACTAGTAGCTCGTGGATACAAGCAATTATTAGGCATCGACTTTATGGAATCCTTTGCACCTGTTGCCCGTTTGGAAGCTATTAGACTATTCCTCGCTTATGCAGCCCATATGAATATGATCGTCTGTCAGATGGATGTGAAGACGGTATTTCTTAATGGTGAAATCAAGGAAGAGGTCTATGTTCAACAGCCGGATGGTTTTGTGAATCCTAATTATCCTAATCATGTGTACAAGCTTAAGAAGGCTCTCCATGGGTTGAAGCAAGCTCCACGCGCATGGTATGATCTATTGTCACAATTCCTCATTATGCAAGGCTGCGCTAAAGGCAAGGTGTATCCCACGCTGTTTATTCAGAAACGAGGTAAATATATGATTCCGGTACAAATATATGTTGATGATATTATATTTGCAGCCTCGACCCAAACCTTATCCGACGAGTTTGGGAAACTCATGTCTTCCAAGTTTAAGATGTTAATGATGGGCAAGGTATCATTCTTCTTAGGTCTTCAGATATCTTAGAGTCCCAGAGGCATCTTTATCAATCAATCCAAGTATGACCTTGAATCGCTAAAGAAGTATAAGATGGAATCTTGCGACCCCGTGGATACTCCAATGGTGGAACAAAGTAAACTTGATGCAGATCCACATGGAGTTGCCGTTGATCCGACACTTTATCATGGAATGATCGGTACCCTTCTGTATATCACAGCTAGTCGACCTGATCTTCAGTTTGCTATATGCATGTGTGCTCGGTATCAAACTAGGCATACTAAGTTACACTTAGCTACTGTTAAACGTATCTTTCGGTATCCTAAAGGAACCATTAATCGGGGACTTTGGTATTCGAAGGACTCTTCAGTCGCACTAATGGCATATGCAGATGCGGATCACGCGGGTTGTCAAGATACAAGACGTAGCACGAGTGGAACGTTGCAACTACTAGGAGATCGACTAATCAGTTGGGCATCGAAAAGGCAGAAAAGCGCTGCAATTTCAAGTACGGAAGCAGAATACATAGCTATGCCCGGTTGTTGTGCTCAAATTCTTTGGATGAGATCGCAATTAACCGACTATGGTCTAGGTTTCAACAAAATTCCGATGTACTGTGACAACAAGAGGGCAATTGCCTTATGCTGCAACAATGTTCAATTCTCCCGGTCGAAGTAATTGACATTCGCTACCACTTTATCAAGGAGCAAGTGGAAAATGGAGTAATAGAGCTTTACTTTGTCCGATCTGAGTATCAATTGGCGGATATTTTCACAAAGGCTTTAGATCGCGCTCGAATTAAATTTTTGGCCGACAAGCTAGGAATGAGAACCTTCTCGCCTGAGACTCTAAAGGAACTGGCAGATGAAGCGAAAGAATAGTGGTGGTAAACTATTATCCGTATCCTTGGTGATTATCTGTATATATAGTTTATATTTTTATCCACAAAAATAAAATACAAAAATAGAAAACCATATAAAACCTTTAAAAAAATTTAAAAATTCAGAAAAATCCATAAATATCTTTACTTTATTTTTCAAAGGCATATCTTTTGGTACGATAATATTTACGGTCTTAGAAATGTCGATTAATATTGACACGACACCATAAATAGAGTTCGTACAAAAGTTGTAAATATTTCATAAAACATGCCTATATTGCTTGTAGTTATTTCTGACTGCAACCCGATTTTCATATTAAAGTCAAGTATTTCTTATGAAAGCTTTGGCTCTCAACTGGAATTAATTTTCTCGGGCAAGGTTTACTTTAAAACCTTGTAAGGGATCAAGTTTACTTTATAACTTGGTCTAACACAAATCTATGTACGCATCAATGCATTTATTTGTTAAAACAAGAGAAGTCTTGTTTTTATGAAGTTATCATCTCTACAACCATAGCAATCTACAATTGGTATCTACATACTCGACGATGAGACTACTCAAACGACGACTACAACTCTTTCAATAGAACACGGGTCAACAATTGAGGGGGAGCAATTGTCAAGCATTCAGAATCCTCGATGCCGAAAGTGCCAAGTTCACAAGTTGGTGTCAAGACAACAATACCAATCGTACATGTGGTGTCAAGAGATTACTTCAGACGTGACGAGGTGACCAACATTTGCCGACAAGAACCATTTGATCTTATCATATGGTGTTCTCATCAATCAGGTCCAACCTTGTCAATTTTTTCTAATATGGTGAATATGCGATCATGTTACAAATCGGTATCATATCTCATACATTTGGTATCATGAAGATAAAACGGACTTGCATTTTTCTTCCCAAAACCTTTGTTAAAACTTCATTAAATCAGTTGATATTAAAAACATCGATTGGGTTAATACTTTTAATATGGGGGAGAAAATGTGATTTAACATGGGAAATTATCACAAATGGTTTGACTTAATGTGATAGCTCATCCCGACATGTGTGATGTTTTCGCATATCATGGCATATGTTAAGGGGGAGCAAAACGGATTTGCACATCAAAATTGGATTTTATGGTGATTTTTACTTACCCACAACCCATTTATTTCACGACGATGAAGATTGTGGTGTCATAAGGTTGGTAGGATAGGTTGAGTCCAATGATTCTTCCAAAACCGGAGGAATCTTCCCAAGGACATTCCATAGCTAGAAATAGTAGTCCTTAGGAAAGATGGAGAAAGATTGTAAATGTAGCTGAATGCCGACCAAGTACTTAAGTTAGCACTGGAACAATCACAACAAGGTGTTAGTTATGACGTATTGGTAAGCATTGAAGGGGTCGAAGAATGAAAAAGAATTGTAAAGATAAATGGTGTAAAGAAAGAAGCCCTCCTTACAACTTAGACAGAAACCGGGTCAATACATATGCTATTGAGATCATTTTTAAATGATGCTTGATATTGAAGATAAGACATCATGGACCCAGTGATGCAACGCACAACCCATCCCAGCTAACTCAGATATCTCTCAAAAGGTATTTGTTTTAATCACACGGAGACAACGCATTATCTATTGATTTATTCACTCCGAATAAATTGTTATTGAAATGGTGGCACTCGTCTCCAGCCTCCGATCACTAAAATCCAATGTGCACGATTGAGTCTAGAGCCATTTGAGATCATCAAATATCTCATTAGGACACACTTCCATATTTTCTTGCTTCTTCACACACTGTGAAAAGTAAGAAAGATCTTAAGAGTCCTACGCAAAATCTTCATGATCTTGCCTGAACATCCGAGTAATACGAAAGTATTTACAATGAAGATGGAAATACTTCTTGGGCGAACATTCAAAAGCTCATGGTAGGTGACTTGTGCGATTCTTTATGAATCAAACTTGTGATAACTGGAAAGCAACAGTGGTTTAATTCTTAACTGAACTCAAACACGTTCTAAGCCTCTACGCAATATCTTAGTGATCTTGCCAGAACACTCAGAGTGATACCTTAGTGTTCACAATGATGAGTGGAAATCCTTCTAGTGTTAACATCAAACAGCACTTGGTAGGTAACTTGCAAGATTCGATACGAATCAAGCTCGTGACAACTGGAAAGCAACGATGGTGCGATTCTTTAATGAATCAAACTTGTTCCAGGAATCGGAATTGACGACTTCAATCATGCGGATAATTTTATCCAAATGATTCACTCTTTACGTTCGCAGTCAGCTTTGGACGATCGAGTAAAGAGAACGGGTTTACCCGTGAAATCTTGTCAAGGAGATTTTTAATTAAATCTACCTGCCACAAGTACGATATTTATATCGTTCAACGATCTTCACCGACTGGAGGTAAAATGCTACCGAAATAGAATAAAATGTTCAAAGCCATTTTGTTCGTGTCTACTTATGTTGCGCCATTTGAAGACGGTGGCGTTGCGGAATCCAAGAAGAAGTCGTCCCCGCATGCTTATACTTTATGCACTTAATACCTCATCTAATTCTAGAAAGTCTAAAAGTCAAGTCTTCCGCTGTATCGAACTCTGAAGCTTTCAAGAATTACAAAGGTATAAGTATGTGGGACATGGTGTCACGAAGAGGCGAAGATCACAAGTGATGGATGCACAAGATCAAGGGAAGAGATTAATGTTAAAGATTGATATCAAAGATCACATCAGCATGTTCACCAGAAAAGAAAAAGAAAAGAAAAACGATGACTACGAGCTCAAGACAAGCATAGTATGCTAGGTTTATTTCATTATTGTAACTCGGGTAACACCCTTGTTTGGATGACCTCCCTTAGGGGGAGATTGTTGGAAATACGTTTTACGTATTAGAAAGGATCGGTCACTCCAACAATAGTCCATGTTATAGCTCGTAGTTAAGTTTATTTTCATTTATTAAACAAAGCCCAAACCGAGCCCATGAGATGTATGGGCCAGCGGCCCAATGGAAGCCCAAGCCCATCTCATGGGCTTGGGTATATAAACCCTCTCCATTGATGGAGATGGTGGTGATTTCATTTCAATACACATAGTTCTCATTACTTTCTCTCTCTAGAAAGTGTAAAATCATCCATCTTTCTATCTCTTTCTCTTTCTAAAACATAAGCAAGATTTACATATCCTACATCTTCAAATGCAGCAACTTAAGTAGACACGAACGAAATAGCTTTGACATTTCATTATAATTCGGTAGCATTTTACCTGCGATCGGTGAAGACCGTTGGACGATATTAAATACCGTACTTGTGGCAGGTAGTTTCAATTAAGAACCACCTTTACAAGATTTCCCGGGTAAACCCATTCTCTTTACTCGACCGTCCAAAGTTAACTGCGAACGTAAAGAGTGAATCATTTGGATAAAATTATCCGCATGATTGAAGACGTCAATTCATATTCCTAGAACAAGTTTGATTAATTAAAGAACCACACCATCGTTGCTTTCCAGTTGTCACGAGCTCGATTCATATTGAATCTTGCAAGTTACCTACTAAGTGTTGTTTGAAGTTAACACTAGAAGGACTTCCATTCGTCATTGTGAATACTAAATCGTATCACTCTGAATGTTGTAGCAAGATCACTAAGATATTACGTAGAGGCTTTGGAACGTGTTTAAATTCAGTTAAGAATTAAACCATTTTTGCTTTCTAGTTATCACAAGTTTGATTCATAAAGAATCCCAAAAGTCACCTACCATGAGCTTATGATGTTCGCTTAAGAAGGATTTCCATCTTCATTGTAAATACTTGCGTAGTACTCGGATGTTCAGGCAAGATCATGAAGATTTTGCGTAGGACTCTTAATATCTCTCTTACTTTTCACAGAGAGTGAAGAAGCAAGGAAATATGGAAGTGTGTCATAATGAGATTATTGATGATCTCAAATGGCTCTAGACTCGATCATGCATTTTTGGATTTTTATTGATCGGAGGCTGGAGAGGTGTGCCACCATTTCAATACAATTTATTAGGAGTGAATAAATCGATAGATAACGTGTTGATCTCTGTGTGAATAAAAAGATACCTTTTGAGAGATATATGAGTTTGTTGGGATGGGTTGTGCATTACATCACTGGGTCCATGATGTCTATCTTCAATAGCATATGAGTTGACCCGGTTTCTGCCTAAGTTGTAAGGAGGGCTTCTTTCTTTACACCCTTTATCTTTATAATTCTTTTTCATTCTTCAACCCCTTCAATGCTTACCAATACGTCATAACTAGCACCTTCTTGTGATTATTCCAGTGCTAACTTAAGTACTTGGTCGACATTCAGCTACGTTCATGTTGATACAAAAGTTGGATGGACCGAGGTAGACCCGAATTAGGCTTAATTCGAGGTCTTGTGGACTCCGGCTCTTGCACCAAGTGAAACTTGTTTGAAGACCCTGCACACTAAATAACAGACACTGTTAGGCTTAACGTGGGCGCTTGTCCCACAATTAGACTCCGACGTGAGAGTAAGTAATCGGTTTGAGTATATGTGAGGGTTTTATAGTATTGTGTATCGTACCTTTGTGGAACCTCGGGGGTTCCTTTTATACCCGAGAGAGTCCTGGCTGGGCTCTCCTACTCTTGCGGCCTAAGGAAAAGATAATGACTAGAAATAGATTAATCCTTATCGCGTATCTATGGTAAGTGTATATCTCCTTTTCCTTAGGCGAATATAATCATAGGATAGATTATATTCTGTTTTATCCTGTCGCATGTCGACGAGGACTTGGTTAAATAATCAACCATTGTGCGACAGCGGCTTACTGGGCCTCCTGAGCCTTGCGCGCGATGCGTAGTGACAATCCGTACCCAATGGATACGGGTAGTACCCGTGGATCGGGTTATGCAACCCGAATAGGGACTATACGTCATCATGTCCCCCCGGTCTAGTGGTCGCAGGTCCTGACCGCGGCTACTAGACTATTAATCAACAAAGTCTCCAGATGCAATGCTCTATGGCGAAATAAATACCCCCGCGAGTGTCCCTGTAACAGATATTTCAAATAATCCCGCAAACAGCTATCCATGTCATAATCTACTAACACATGCTTTCATTAGAAAATGGGAAAGGTTTAAAACACGTCATACAAAATGAATCCAACAACATCGTTGGATTATATAATTGATCGACACCTGTCGCACGATCCTGCATCCTATGAGTAGGTTACTAATATTCATTGTTACAACCATCAGTCTTCCTCATTCCCATAATATGAACTTCCGCCATAACCAAAGCTTCAAAGAATACTCTCATAGAGAACAAAAATCCACGAGCCAATACCTCGTATCGTTGAAGAAGAGAAAATGGTTGCCCAACTATTTGACGTAGTATCCCGCCTCTCCGAGCAAGAACTTTCCCAGTGTATCACCAAGTATCATATTCCAACAGACCTGCACCCCATAGTACCAGATCCTCTGATACAAAGCTTTTGCTATGGGTTCAGGATTAATCTCGGTATCTCCTCGAATTGATCACGGTTCTAAGTGGAATGATTTGTTCTTGGTTAATAAAAAGGGTGTTGGTTTGTTTATCTAATTTAAACTAGTAGCAAATAAATGTAAGTGGCGTTGAGTAAATTAAAGCTTTGGAAGATTAAACTAAATTGACGAGTTAAAAATAAAAGCTTGAAAACGTAGAGAAAAGATTAGAAAAATACTTTGAAAACTTAATTAAACTAACACTTAAAACTTCATAAAACTTTAAAACTTAGTTCATCGGAATATAAAAAATGCAAAGCTGTCGGAATGCCAAAATCATGACCATCGGAATACAATTAAAATGGTCCATCGGAATATTTCAAGTGAAGGTCCATCGGAATGTTTAAAATCAAAGCTGTCGGAATGATGTCTAGATCGGAAAGTTAGATCGGATATCTAAAGTCCCTTTGTCGCAAAGTCAGATCGGAATGTGGTAAATAAAGATTGGCCATAGTTTCGACTTAAAATAGAACCTTAGTCCCGTCGGAATGTGCGATCGCAATGAGCGATCGCAATCCCAGATCGGAATTAGGGGAAATGACAACCGATCGCAAAGTAAAACCACAAAGGGTTATTGCGATCAAACCAAGCTTCTCGTCGGAATGTGTACAAACCCTAATATTGCGATGGGAGCAATGTTGTTCCGAAATTGGTGGCAACTTAAAAACTCAATAAGCAAAGTCCATAAGCTAACTAATCCAAAACTTAAACAACTCAAAAAGCTTAAATTCGACAACTTGTAAAACGTAAACAATTATGAACTTTATGAAACGAACTTAAAGATGACTAAAACCTTTGTGAAATCCGAAAACCAATAAGCTAAGTCAAGAAGTGAGCCAATAAGCATAGAGAGCTTATGGCTTAACCAAATGAAAGCTTAAGTAGGAACAAGCAAGAAACGAACTTTCTTATTACACAACCTCAAATTCAATCACGAATAATGAAGGATTCGGATCAAACTAAAGATTTCGGATGGGAATAAGTAGAATAAAGAAATGTAAAAAGAGAATTAAGAACTTAAAAGCTTGACTTGAATTAGATTAATGAGATTCAAAATACAAAAATTAAAGAAAGCTTAAATTTAAAAGATGAAAACAAAGAAAAATTTAGTGAGAGAAAGTTGAGAACTTTATCTCTCTAAAGCTAGAGAAAAATGAAAACTAAGACTAACTAGCTCCAAATTTGTGAAGTAAGGTCCTATATATAGGCGTGTGGTGGTGGGCTTGTGAATGGGCTTTGGTTTGGGCTTCGTTTCTTCTTTAGTCTTTAGTCTTTACGTCTCTTTTAAATAAACGTTTCCGACTTTGGATTTTTAGAAGTGTCGGTGAATAATTCCAACTCGTCTTATAATCTTTTGTTTAATAGACTCGAGTTCTTCGACATATAAGAATCTTCCATCCTTGGCCTTATTCTTCGTTAAATCTTCAAATAGGCACAATGACTTCAAATCTTTTGCATCTCTTGGACAATAGACTTCGTCTTGAGTCTTTTTCTTTGATAAAACCCGTGCAATCCCATGTTTTCTTCAATATTCACCCGGTTGACTCTAAAAACACAATAAACACAAAAACCACGCATAATTCCAAACAAATGATATTAAATACGTGTTTTGGTCTTGTTTTAGCCAGAAATAAGTGATAAAATGATATTAAATGCATATTGGAAGTTTTCCACCTAGGAAGATTGGCGTGTATACCAGATTTTTTGATTTTGCCAACAACCGTATCCCCTAAGCCGTTTTTTGATTGACGTGCTAAGCTTTGATAGTATCCATTTATCCCAGCTACATTGTATCGGCGCAGCTAAAATATCCAACTTTGAGATAAGTTGTCGGCTGAAGAACATCGATCCAACCATAAACCTATTACGTGCCTTCTATCGCCCATCCTGGATTAACGGGTGGATATATTTCTCCAAACGTCTTGGTCAACTCCAGTGTTACATAACAAAGATAGACTCGCTAAAGAAATGGAACAAAAAAAAATTCTGGATAGAGAAGGTTGTGTTTCCCTTTGATTATGACTTTATCACCCCACAGACTATGATAAAATACAGTCGTCCAGTGCTTGGTACATATAGTGTTGGGTCAAAAGTTGATGAGTCAAATCACTATGGAAACAAGAAGGACCAAATATGGCATTAGGAGAAACTTCAAGCTGGTGGACAAAATACAAGAAAGTTTCCCTTGCTACAAAACTTTCCACTGCTGTGAAGATTCCCTTGCCATGTACTAAAAACATGGAGATTTGGTCAAGTAGTGATAAGAATGAATAATTCTGTTTTGATTTAGTTTTTATTATCTTATTTAGTTTCCATGTATCCCTAGGTTCCTTAAGTTATAAAAGGAACACCAGACCGTAGGTTTTATTTATCAATTCATACTACTCAAATGTAACCTACGGAGTCTTTGATCTCTAGGCATGGGATTCAATGTATACATGCCTAGAGTGGTTTGTGTTAATCATATATAATACAAACCCTTTGGGAATTATTCATCTTTGTTAAACATCTTATTCATGATCATTGTTCTTATTCCGCTATGTTATCATATGAATGATGATCAACCTAGATAAAATGGTTTCGACTGTTTGAGTCTAAAGATTTTGGGATCAACATGTGGTATCAGAGCGGTGGCTCGATATCTAGGTGAATCAAGGTGTTTAATTTTGTTGCTGTGAAGATCTAGGGTTTATGTTAAAACCCTAGATAATTAAGTTTTGTTGCCGTGGGGAAATAATGTTGCTATCGTTCTTTCTGTTCATATACTGTCACGTCCAAACAATAAATGTTTCATAAGTTAATGATTTCATAAGTTGCAAATTCAAACTTACTTTTTGGGTTTGTTACAGGTTAATAGCTAAACAGTGGCATTAAAAGTTCCCCTGCTGTTTGAAAAAGTTCCCACTGCTTTCATTAAAAGTTTCCCCTGCTACGTTCCCCTGCCTTCAATAGATCCCACTGCTTTCATTAATAGATTCCCACTGTTTTTGAAAGTTCCCCCTGCTGTCCGATATGAATTTTGGGACAGCAATATTTTGGAGTTTGGCATATTCACAGCAACTGGTTTAAAGGTATAAAGGCTTGATTTAATTTTATTGATTACGAAGAAAAGTTTTTATCATTTATTTGAGGACGAATTAGATTTTCGCGGGTATGTGTTTTATTCTTAAACACCTAGTGACAAAGTGATACAAGATCTAGGAATATGTGATTTTTCTTATGGTATTCTATGCACATATTTTCTATCACTTGAAGGAGTTACATTATCGTGCTCAGTGTCTCATTTTCATGAAAAATGAGGATTTAGTATGCAAAGCCTCTTTGTCACATGGTTGGTACAAGATATAGAATGCAGGTTCGGGTTATTCTTCTTCATCATCAAGTAAGTTATAATTCAGTTTTCTTCATATGTAATCATTACACAAAGCCTACAGAATTGAAGATTCATAAATGACTAGCACACTTTAAGGGGAAGTTCATTTGATAAAGTGTTAGTCATTTACATATGACATTGAAGTGAAGGTTTTCGCTACTGCTTATTGGTACTACGACAACTAATGTGAGTATCTACTGCTTAAAATCATTTTTTATTAGGATCCCAGGCCTATGTGCTTCATGGAGGGTATTTTGAAAGGTGGAATGCTTGGGTTAGAAGTATGGTATTAGTTGGTAGTAGTTGAAAATCAAGGTTGTTTACATAGAAGACGCCTATTTGATCATGTCAAAAAGGGGAAGTTGTCTACAGAGAGTGTTCAACCTGTTGATCTTTGGTGTTGTATGTTTAAGGGGAAGTGTTTTGACATCATCAACTAGGGGAAGATTGTTGGGTCAAAAGTTGATGAGTCAAATCACTATGGAAACAAGAAGGATCAAATATGGCATTAGGAGAAACTTCAAGCTGGTGGACAAAATACAAGAAAGTTTCCCCTGCTACAAAACTTTCCACTGCTGTGAAGATTCCCGTGCCATGTACTAAAAACATGGAGATTTGGTCAAGTAGTGATAAGAATGAATAATTCTGTTTTGATTTAGTCATTATTATCTTATTTAGTTTCCATGTATCCCTGGGTTCCTTAAGTTATAAAAGGAACACCAGACCGTAGGTTTTATTTATCAATTCATACTACTCAAATGTAACCTACAGAGTCTTTGATCTCTAGGCATGGGATTCAATGTATACATGCCTAGAGTGGTTTGTGTTAATCATATATAATACAAACCCTTTGGGAATTATTCATCTTTGTTAAACATCTTATTCATGATCATTGTTCTTATTCCGCTATGTTATCATATGAATGATGATCAACCTAGATAAAACGGTTTCGACTGTTTGAGTCTAAAGATTTTGGGATCAACATATAGCGAAGCAGATGCGCAGATGATAGACTCTGGTAGCATACCAATGCAGGAGCTCCCTGAATCACTACTATATGCCGTGGAGCTAATTTATAATGCTCTCATACATTTGGACCATCTCCCATAGTATTACGACGGCTTTGGCCATGGTAATAAATCTGTTCCACGTACTCCCAATGAGGCTACATTTTAATATATATGTTTAACTTCGACTTTCATCGTTTGCAGGAAAAAACTTACTCACAACTCACGAAGCGCGAGCATCCTTGTGACGTACCCATGCGCCCCCGGCCATGTAGCCCAAACAAGCTTTCAAGTGGGTGGGGCATCGATAGACGCACCATGGCCCTCGAACCTCATCCTCTTGATGCACATATGAGCGCAGAGGGCGTTGTTTTCTTAAACACAACCCCCATTCAGAATGTACCTTGTGCGATAGATTCATCCTACGAAGAAATAGAGGGCCCAGGGGACGAGGGAGCACTTCCTGAAGGTAGCCCAACCCTTAACGCGTATGAAGACGATATTCCCGTTCCTAGTTTTAAGCGTCTACCTTGTTCGACTAGTCAGGGAATTCCAAAGAGAAATAGGTCCCGAACTGCCAAGCCTCATGCTCGTATTTCTTCCTATGGCTCGCATGTAAAGCCTTGTATGGAGGCCATCATTTCTAGGAACCCCCCGTAATATTCTGTCATATTACACTATTCGTAGAATAAGTGAGTGACTTCTAACTTACTTACTATAATTGTTCAGTCCTCGGGATGTGACACACAGAGCTACCACCAGTGCTACCTCGGCGAAAGTGTTCCTTCCCTAGTGAAGGTGTACACAATCCTTCAAGTTGACCAACAAGTCCGACTACGAAGATTTTCTACAGTCCCGTGTCCCACCCGGGCGCACCCAATATCTAGACGGGCTATCAGATGATACGTTGATGAAAGAGTTGGCAATAGGTGCGGCACAGGAGGTGACAGTAGCATCCCACCTAAACCAGAAGATACTATAACTCTCACAATGCCTTACTGAGATTTCTCTCGATCTTCCCCAAACTCTGAAGAAGAAAAATAATGAATTAGCTTGCGCCAAGGTGGAATTAGCGCGCCTGCGAGGGGTCGCTAGTATAGACGCTGGCTCCATTCAGTATCTTAAGGATGATAAAGTTTCGCTACTAGAGTCTCTGAACTAAGTTCGTCATCTGCGCAAGAAACAAGAACAAGATAATCGTTGGGCTATGGCGAAGCTTGAGGAAGGCATGAGTGTCTTTGCAGCAAACTATGATGACTTGATGTCGAAGTGCCAAGAAGATTTAGCCATGAAAGAGGAATGCCTGAAGTGTCTGAGCACCAATTTTGACGAGGAATTGTATCCTCATCTATCCGTTGTACGCACAGAAAAGCACTGGTTGGTGCGATACGGCCTACCCTTAGCTGAAAAAGGTGTTATGGACTCACCCAATGTTGTCGGAGCCGCCTGGGATATCCTGGATGCTGCACAAGTGTTAGGCCAAAGTATGGCTATGGAGTGCGCCTCTCGAGAGGGCTTATTGACAAAACCTTTCAGGGATGTTCCCCTTTACAATTCCCAGGCGCAATAAAACTTCGATGTTGTCTGTCAAGTGCTGAAAAACTGTAACGTCCCCTTTATCAATGTTGTCAAGAAGGACTAAGATTTCCCTATCAGCGTAGTCATGGCGGGACTTACGCTATTGAAGCATTCTAAGGACGGCGCGGATAATGAGCCAGGCTATTGCGTCAAGCCGGACGTGTCCCAGCTGAGAGTTCCTATTTATCCTGCTGGCGAAGGTACGGTAAGTATGGTCTCACTGGAGCAGGTGTTGAAGTGCCATGCCAGACGCGTGCTTAAGAAGAACAAATCTTCTACTAGGGGTTTTGTAATTGGATTAGGTCTGGCACACCCTAGTCGTTCTGACGACGTACAGGTAAGTCTTCCATCCATTAGGGTGTGAGTACGTGTGTTACAGCATACGAGGGAGGTTTGAGTAGACCATTGTGCGTCCCGAAACTCGATTCAACGGAAGCAAAAAAGATCCTTATCCGCTGGAGATTTATTATAAGGAATGTATTGCTATCATGTAACTATTTGTAACCTTGCAATCCATTTGCATAATGTTGGGTCTACTAGATGTAGATCTTGCAGCCTGTCAGGAACGGTGAACAACTTCTGTAATCACAAGTCAATTCACAGAGAGACTCTATACACAATATGAATGCAGAATACAAATATAATAAAGAAGAACAGAATAACTATAAAGACTTGATCCTTTCTAAGGATTTATAATATTGATAATGACTAGAAATACGTTTTATGAAGGGTGTCTAACCCTTCTGCCTAAGGCTCCTTTTATACTACAAGGAAACCCTAATACAACATTAAACAAAACGTGTAAAACTGATACGCATATCCTTTCCTAACATATCTCATACATATCCTAACAGAATACTAAATAAATAATAAAGTTTGACTTTGACTAGGACCAGGAGCACGACTTGCTCCTACTACTACTAGGACCAGGAGGAACTACATACCTCATAGTCTACCTATTACATTTAACTATTCCAATGGTCCTAACAATCCTCCCTAAACTTGAATTTGACTTGTTGAGTTCAAGTTTCATGGTAAAACGTGCAATAAGCTCGAGGATTGAATCAGCAAAAGAAATAGTAGCATCAACAAGATAAGTAATCAGAAGAACCGCCGCAACATGGAACACTAGAAGCTTCTCCAAAGCTTGAAACAAATCAGCATCGTGTTGAATCTGTACAGCAACATGAGCAGATTTGATGAGCCTTTACCAAGTAGCTGCTCGCTCTTGGGCTAGCCAGTCTTTCTGGTGGAATAAGCATCACTCTGGGAGACCAGAACCCAGCCCAACTCTTAGAACATGAATCAATGGTGAGTGGGAGTACCCTAATGATTTTAGGCAAACCATCACAGCCGTCAACGGATTTGATATGTCTTTACCAGAAGCCATACCCCTCTGGACTCGCCAACTCTTAGCAATGAAGCATCGGTGAGTTGAAAACCCTATAGCTTTAAGCAAGCTATTACAGCTATCAACAGATTTGATAAAATCTTTACCAAGAGCCGTACCCCTTGGATTAGCCACTTTTCAATCTAGGACCATGGCAAGTGAAAACCATCCAGTTTTGGGTAACCTGGCAACCATCAACGGATTTGAGAATCGCACCAGGAGCCGTACCCTCAAGGTGAATCAACTCTTTCGTGTCGATTAGACATGGTGAGTTGAGGACCATTTGTTGTGAGGACCAAGTCCAACACTAGATGAAATCAGTAACCAGCACAAGTATGACACAGCAACCAGAACCCAAAGTGTGAAGCAGCAGATGGTATTATATTCACAAGTATAAAATCCATGATGTGTTTAAAGTATAAGCAGATATTATATAAAAAGTATATATATATATTATTTTATTTTATTTTTTTAATTATTTTTTTTAACTATAAAGAATGAAAGTTACCAATCACTTTACATATTGGTAAAAAGAATGTCAGTATTAGCAAATAAACAAAAACACAAAACACTTACAAACCAACCATATCAGAGACCAGAAGCAACCATCTTATCCTTTTTCAAATGAGCTTGGATCCCTTCCACCAACGCAGTTGCCATAGAAGACTCATTCCCGGAGGGGGCATTAGAAATCTGTAAGTGACAAGCCAACATAGCCTCCATCGAAGCAATCGTCAACGGATAATCCAAGTCTGTGAGCATGAAGACCATATGACCAGATTCCAACTCCAACATATGCACACCACAGCCCGCATATAACTTCCATCGCTGAATAACCCATTGCAGCTGATCCTTCTAAATACCAGAAATAAGAGCATGGGGAGGGGCATCAAGCATCATCTTTAAATCAGCCCATACTCGCAATCCAGGCCAGGAAGACAGAACATTAGGATCATCAGGCATGCCGGTATCCACAAACCCATATAAAGCCATAAGATCCTTACGATCCGCCCAAGACAAAATACCCTGCAGACCCGAAGCAAACCTAACAGACCCATCACTAAGAGTAATCCTATGAGATATCGTACCAGGAAGAGTTGTGGAATGCGCAACCGTCCAACCAGTAATATATCCATTACCCAAAGGCAAATCAGAGTCACTATCAGAAGCTGCATCAATAAGATTTTCAGGAGCACGCTTCTCATAAGGGACCGTCTTGCCACGACGAACACGCCTAGCCAATTTCTTACGCATGGAACGGCGAGGTGTGGGATCACTAGGTGAGGGTTCAACCTTAACCTTTACCTGAGCAGCATCAGTGGGAGCAGGAGAAGTAGACTCAATAGTTTGCCCACCCAAAGGAGCAACAGGAGCAACACTAGAAGAAGGAATAGGTTGAGAACCAGGCACGGGTGGTGATGGTGATGCCATAGCAGGTGTAGTAGTAGTGGTGGTTGTGGTAGCAAAGGTGGTGGTGGTAGCATGTGTGGTGGTGGTAGCAGGACCTGAAGAAGAAACCAAAGGTGCAACCAAAGGAGTAGAGGTGATACCAACAGTAGAAGCAAAAAAAACCGATGGAATAGCAACAGAACCAGGAGTAGAATCAGATGTAGGACCAATAGTAACAGCAGGTGAAGAGGTGGTCACCACACGAGGAGAAGGACGATAAATATATCGCTCCGGAACTGGGGTGCTCTGATGCTTGACCATACGTTCATAGAGTGCCTTGAGCTTATCAAAAGACAAAGCCTTAACCCTGTCCCACTTCCAACCAGTAGTGAAATAGGCAGCCGACTGATACTTCACATATCGCTGCATCTGCTTTCGCTCCTCAGCTCTAGACAAAGGTCTGTTCTTACGCTTCTCACGAAGCTGTGCAACAAGCGCCAATTGATGCTTGCGCATTAACACCATGGCTCGAGGAATACAGTTATGCTCATCCACATCCGCACCCAAAAGATCAGTGAACTGGGAATAATCCTTGGTAAGAATAGTCAACACCTGCATCCAATCACTCTCATTCCAATGCATAGCATCATGCTGCACTTGTTCACGTCTCTGCTGTTGAAGCGCTTCCTCCTCAGCCCGAGCAACTTGATCAATTTTAGCTTGCATCCTTCGAGCAGCCTCCTCACCCAACCTATCCTCTTCAAGCTGTCTGCATGTACGCTTGCGAGGTGGTGAAGGAGCATCAGTCATTGGGGCCTTCCCCTTTGGATCATGGGATGGACCAGCATTGGAACCAACAGTAGGACCAGAAGCACCATCCATTGGTATGGGAACCGCAACAGGAGAAGGAACACTGGAGGAAGTCGGAGGAACCGACAAATCATCATACAATTTATCAGCAAAGGCAGCCTTTGCCAACAAAGTCAAACCATCCTCAACACGATCCTTAACCTTCTCATAGTGAACCACATGCTTCTTTCGTCGTCTTTGCTAAGTCTCCAAGGCTTTGATGCGATCAGCCATGGGAAGAACAAATTCTCTAGTAAGCTTCCGGTGTTGATTCAAATCTGCTTCCAAGAAAAGAATCCGTGCATGATACCTGTGCATAAGATCAAGTAAAGAAGTAAGTGTTATGAGGTCTTTATTTTTGAACTCGGTTCCATTATCACAACGAATACCTTTAACTTTCTTGGACAACTGGTTCTCTATAAGGGTAAGAAAATCTCTAAGAATTGAGTAGGTCTCACTCTTGGTAGCCATTAAGAACACCCACGTAAACCTGCTATATCCATCAGTTACTACCAGACATAATTGTTTGTGGTCAATGCTCTTAATGGAAGTAGGACCAAATAAATCCATGTGTAGTAGCTGCAATGGTTCAGTTATAAGACTAAGATCAGTAATGGCTTTGAAGGATGCTTTATGTTGTTTGCCTTTGCTGCAAGCAATACAATTTATATCATTTCTGAATGACTTGGGAGGTAAACCAGAAACCAGATTCAGATTAGCAAGTTTGTGAATGGTCTTGAAGTTCACATGCCCCATCCTTCTGTGCCATTGAGTGGCTTCATCTTCTGAGGCCTTAGCAACCAAACATGCTAGTTGACCAGTAGGATTGACTTCATTCAGCTTGATGCTATAGAGATTGTGTCTTCTAGGGATTCTGAGCAGAACCTGTGAGTCATCCGGTAGTTTAAAGTCTTTGGAGAGCACAAGTGCATCAGTATCCGTAAAGAGAACAAACTGCTTCTTGTCACAAATCTGAGAGACAAATATCAAGTTGAAGTGTTGAAGTGCTTCCACATAGTAGACCTGCTCAAAATTTAGATTAGGCGTCTGAATTGTTCCTTTGCCAGTGATCCTGCCTTCACCTCCACCAAAATAGACCTTGCCGCCTTGAAATGGTACAAATTTAGAGAGAAGACTTTTATTTCCTGTCATGCTCCTAGAGCAACCACTATCAACAATTCCTAGACTAGGATCTTGGTATGGAGTAACCTACAACAACAAGATAAAAATGCAAACGTTAGTGTCTTAAGGGGACCCAAACCTTTTCAGGTTTGAGCCTGCCTTGTGGATCTTTAGTAGAGAGCCAAGAAGATTGATGAGATCCACCGTTGTTCCTTGGTTGCCTATGCATCATTTGGGTATTATTGTTTGACCAAGAACAACCTGCTGAGGGCTTAACAGCAGTTCCCAAACTTCCCAAACCAAAATACATGTGATCAAAATTATGTGGATAAATTGGATTAAAATTTTGAAAATAGTTACTGGTAGTTCTATTTGTTGTTAATCCAATGTTTCTCCAATGATCAGAAGCTAATGGAGAGGACCTTCTAGAAGAAGAGAACGATTGAGCACTAGGATTGAGTCTTCTAGAGGTAGATGGAGCAACTCCTGGTGGACCAGGAGCTGGAAATGCTTGATGAGCAGAAGCATGTGTGTCATAAAAATCACAATCTTTAATCAAATGAAATGCACTTCCACAAACAGAACATGTTTTAATCGACCTTTTATTAGAATGATATTGTTTCATACTACTAACATTATTACACACAATTCTAGGAGAATCAATCTTCCTAGGACTCAATAAACCAGGACCAGACACAGTTGACTTAACAGTAACTTTTTCTTCACACTTCCTAGCACTAGTAGCAGCATGATCATTCTTCTTTGAACTTGTAGGTCTTGACTTTTCACTTGAACCACTTGATGCAGAGTCACTGGCTTTGTCACTGAAAGTACACGAGACAAAGTCATTAGAATTAGTAGAACTTTTTGGGGACTCATGCATCTGTGATCCATCCAAGTCATTATGCCTAGAGGTGGGCATGAAAGTTCCAGTAAGAGGGGGAGGGACAACATGCATTTCTGCTGCTGGTTTAAACCTATTGTAACTAGGTTCTCCCTCTTCCTCTTTGTCGGCATCAAACACACTTGAAAAAGATAAATCAAACACATCTTCTGAATCAATATATTTATCAAATCCTAACCCTCTTTTAGTCCTACCAGACATATCGATTAATTTTGAAAGATTTTTAGGTGCCTTTTGCCATTTTTCAAATCTCAACATTGTAGCATCTAATCTTTCTTGCATCTCCTGTTTTTCTTTGATACTGGCATCTTTTACCTTTTCTGTATATTTAAGCATATTAGTTGTGTTTTCTAAATCGATGCTCAGTATCCTAATTTTATCCTCATACTCACGTTAAGTATCTTGGAGCCACCTCTTTTGTTGTTCCAATGTGTTTAAAGAAGCCTTATAGGCTTGAACATCTAAAAATACTTATCATTCTGATCATTTACTTCATTAAATTGGGACAACAATTCTGAGTATTTATCATGACAACCAAGAGGACAATGTTGTACCTGAGATGAGATGCCCATAAGAGCAAACTCGTCTACTTCTTCTGCATCAGATAGATTCCCAGCAATCATTGCAAACACGTCAGTTGAGGATTCAGCTGATTCCAAAGTGGTAGTCTGATGATCATTCCAGTTGACCATAGAGTCAACAGATACCAATGCCTTCTTGTCATCTTTTACCTCCTGAACCTTAAAAGCTGAGTACCTGCTCTTCTCCTGGTCATTCTTGCTAGGGCATTCCCTTGCAAAGTGACCTTGTTGCTGGCAGTTATAGCATCGAACCTTGCTTCTGTCGAATCTTGCTGGCTCCCGTGGGTTGTAGATGAATTTTCGACCTGCTTTCTTCTCAAACTTGTGAACCCTAAGAGTGAGCATGGCCATCTGCCATTTAAGATCCATTTCATCCAGGTCAAGTTTATTGACCTGTTTGAAGTCATCAAAAGCAAGTTGCTGTTGAGCATCAACATCAGCCACAAAAGAATGAAGAATGGCTTCTACCATACTACCAGACTTGGCAGTAGGATCAGGAGCAGAAGTATGCTAAAAAGTATGTTGAGAGGACATAATATTGCTTGGGCTACTAGCATACGACATGGGACTGGATGCCATAGAACTCACAAAGGCAGAATTAGCAGGAGTGGGAAAAGAATCACTTGAATATCCTCTCACACGAGGTTCAAAAGTTTTGAGCTTATGAAATAGATCATCAAAATTGAGATAGTCAAGCCCACCTTTTGCTTTGAGAGAGATTACCACCTGATTCCATGAGTAGGGTAAGGCTCTAAGAAACCTTGCATTAATATCACCATCGTCAGGCTTTGAACGAAGTTGATTCAATTGGCTCAATATCTTTTGGAACCTGTCATACCCTTGATGTAAACCTTCAGTTTCTGAGATTTTGAATTCTGTGAATTCATCTCTCAGCATGGATCTTCGCATTTTCTTTGACTTCTCATTCCCACCAAACCTTGCTTTTATTCCATTCCATATCTCTCTAGCATCATCCAAATGGTAGAAGTCACCCATGTGATCATCAGGAAGAGATTGAAGCAAAATAGTTTTTGCTTTGACCTCCTTCTGAATGGCTATGATTTCTTCATGAGTTTTAGGGTCAAGAAGAGTAATATTACCATTCTTGTCTCTTCCAGTTAGCTTCCTGATGTTCCCATTCAGAATAACCTTCCAAAGGTCTTGATCAGTATTGGTGATCCACCATTCCATCTTCATTGCCCAACTATCATATTCGTCCTTTTTCAGAAGAGGGAATTTACCATTCGTGTTGGAGACCGTAGCAACGATCTGCTGAGGTTGCACAGTTTTAGGAGTGCTGTCTTCTCCTGTTTGAGTAGAAGTTGAGGCAGACATGATAAAACAAAAATGTCAGAAATAAGAAAACTTTATTCTTCTTGTATAGAGACCCTCCCAGGCTCTGATACCACTTGTTGGGTCTACAAGATGTAGATCTTGCAGCCTGTCAGGAACGGTGAACAACTTCTGTAATCACAAGTCAATTCACAGAGAGACTCTATACACAATATGAATGCAGAATACAAATATAATAAAGAAGAACAAAATAACTATAAAGACTTGATCCTTTCTAAGGATTTCTAATATTGATAATGACTAGAACTACGTTTTATGAAGGGTGTCTAACCCTTCTGCCTAAGGTTCCTTTTATACTACAAGGAAACCCTAATACAACATTAAACAAAACGTGTAAAACTGATACGCATATCCTTTCCTAACATATCTTATGCATATCCTAACAGAATACTAAATAAATAATAAAGTTTGACTTTGACTAGGACCAGGAGCACGACTTGCTCCTACTACTACTAGGACCAGGAGGAACTACATACCTCCTAGTCTACCTATTACATTTAACTATTCCAATGGTCCTAACACATAATCTTTGTATAATTTTTAAATAAAGTTATATGCATAATGCGAATATATTTTAGAGTGTCGCCAGGTCTTTTTCACCCACGCCTGAGATTGTGCGTATAAGTGCCTGTTTATGAGTACATTCAGTAAAGTGTAACTCGGAACTTATGGGTGATTTGAAAGTTCATTACGTGTGGCCTACCACTACTACCATAAGTAATGTCATTGACTATGACATGTTTGTTAGGCGTGCACACTGTGTCTTGTGCATATCCATCATGGAATGTGAGGAATGCCATACTTACTATAACGTATTATACTAAGCTGCCTAACAAAGGATACCTGGTCCGTCGCCACTGGGGTTGCATACCTCTTACGTGACAAGTTTAATTAGTAGGGTAAACTTATTCCTCTTATTTCGCCTGGAAACGTTGTTTGTACATGTACTCCAGGGCCAGATATAAAAAAATGCAACATACTTTATGTATAATTTCCGTTTATTGAAAAAAGAAAACCACAAAGAAAGGAAAAAGTATGTGAACTGCGGAACTAGCTAGGGATCACAAAGTTTATTCATACTCTTGCAAGTGTTTGAAAAACATTAAAGAATAAATCCTAAATTACCAAAAAGAAAATACATGGATCTTTATTAGAAGCTGACCACAGTCAAGAGACTGACCCATCCTGATGGTGCGATGCCTCAAAGATAGTATTGCTTTAGTCCATGATTATGTCCCACTTGCTGTAAGTTTATGGACTTATATTTAATAGTCGTGTGATAGGATCAAACTCGAGATTACGGGATTGCACACAATACGTAAAGAGTTAATTTAATTAATAAATATATTTATTGTATTTATTAATTTATTTAATAAATATATATTTATGTATTTATTAATTTAAACCGAGACATAACTTTAATGATCGTTAATTAATTAATAGTTAAGTATTAACGAATGTTAAATAAATATATAGTAAGTAAAGATAAAGAAAGAAGTTTGGAAGATTTCGGAACACTCCTAAGGGGGGGTTTGGTCGGTCGGTTTAGGAGAAAAGAAGGGGGAAAAACTTCCTTTTTTTTGGATACAAGATTATTCTTATATAAACAAATCCTTCTCCTCATAGTTCACATCACAAAAAATCTTTCTCCCCTCTCTTTCTTTGTTGCAATCGTAGGAGGAAATCCCACAAGGGTTTTGGTTGGTTTTTTTAGTTGATCGTTTTACTTACAATCTAGTCCTAGCCCCTCTCTAGGGTTGTTGGGTAGATTATTTACAAGCCTTGTAGTTCGGTTTTCACGTGCTAGAATCACGATTAGCTCATTGTATTATGTGTGTATCAGTTCGTAATTTAGTCTTACTTTAGACTATATCTTGGTGTATACGGTATAAACCCGAATTGGTGATTCGTTCTTCGTCTTGTGGAATTGCTTTAGCGTAAAGGTATGTAACCCTAATTCGATTAATTATAATTTTGTTATTATTATGATCTTGTTAAATTGCTTCAGCTATATGTGCTTTGATCTTGTTTAGGGTTTTATATAATTGTTAGATGTTAATAAACCTTTAGTGGTATCAGAGTCGTTTTAACATGTTATAATTATCGAAAATCTAAAGTTATTAACTAATAATTGTTTTGAGTTAAAACTACATGTTTTTTAGATTTTCTTATAATTAGGGTTTTGTTTTTTTAAAAAATTAGGGTTTTTGCCGAATTTTTAATAAAAAAAATTGTTTTGAAACCCTAAATTACATGTGGGATAATTTTAGATTAAATTGCATGATTAATTCTTATGCCATGTATGGTTACGATTCGTAGAGATTTAATTATTAAGATTTGTGAGGAATCCATGATAACGTGCATGTTTACATGGATCGTAATATTATATGTTTATATGATTTTATGTGCTACGTGATTATTTGATTCAATAAATCTAGAATTAAGGAAGACTTTTATATGAAGATAAAGACCTATATTTGATGATTATTGAATAAATCGTATGCATGTGGCTATTTGATTTATTTGTTGCACATATAAATTGTTATTATGTGTTTATGATTTAGTTTTTTACTTGTTTATATAAAAATTGATGAATTGTTGTAAACAAGGTTTTTTTAAAAGAAATAATATGGACTAAATCATATCAAATTAATGATTTGTTAGAGATTTAAATTATATAAGATTAAGTTGATTGGTGAATTGCAATAATAATCTAACGGCCAACTCCTTTTGACAAACTATAAAGTAGGTTTAACGCACCATTGGTCATGTACCCACTTAAGGAAGGAGGTGTTATGCCATTAGTCGCTGACCGAATTTCTGGCTCGCCTATGCGTCAAATTGAAACTACCTACGATTATTAATTGAATTATAACTTAAGGGTGATTTACCACAAATTCACATCCGAAACACAATGAATAAGGGTATTGCTTTGTGCGTAGCCGAGCTCTAGCAAAAGTACGTTGTGAATAGTTGTGGGTAAATTCTTTAATTGGTTTAACCAATACCTCAACATAATTTATGTAGAAATTTAGTCTCGTGAAAAAGTTTACTAAATGTTTTATTGAACTTATGCTATGGAGATTGTATACATACTTCATTGTACATTGATTTTGACATCAAAATTTATACCCTTAAAATTTAAGTCGAATGCTCCTAATTGACGAACACTTGAAATTACTTCGTCATCAAATGATATTTTTGGGTGATGTTATGATGAAGAGAAAACCGTTTGTAGAATGAGAATTCATATGACGTTTTTACGTTACTTAGATTAGATGACTTAATTATGTTACTCAGTGAGATATGGAAACTTAATGCATTCAGAAGGGATGAAACATGTTTACAATGCAAAACGTTTTTTGGCAATGTAAATCCCTTAAATATCAGAAATTGAAAATTGTTTGTCAATTGAATTCTTCGACAAGTAGCTATGTTGAGTACATTCATTACTAGCAGATCAACTGATGTAATGGATTTATGTCAATATAGTTCTTGAATTCAAGGAAAATAATATGGTTTTTTATACCAGGGTAATTTTATTTTCTTGAAAGTATTTTGTTATCGTAAATACTAATATTTGAACTTATTTCTATAGAAATGGCTCAACCCACCAATAACACTATAAGTTCCGTGTTCAAAGCTTTCTTTGAACATCCTGAACTTACTGGCCCAAACTTCAATGATTGGTATCGCTCGCTAAGAATTGTCTTGAGAGCAGCGGGTACTATCGATATCTTGACTACTTCCTATCCGGAGGATCTTGCTGAAGGAGCATTTGATGCGCAAAGGCTTGAACACGTTGCTAATATTAAGAAGCATTCGGAGGTGGCTTGCTTAATGCTAGGAAAAATGGCTCCTCCACTTCAACAGAAGTATGAGCTATTTTCACCTAAGCGAATGATTGATGAGCTCAAGGTTATGTTTGAGAAGCCGTAAGATGTGGAGATCTACGACTTGGTAGATACTTTGCATAGCTGCAAGCAAACTCCAGGAAAGTCTGTAAGTGCCCATTACTTGTAGATGAGGGGTTATATGGAACAGCTCATTGCACTAGGACAACCCTATGATCATAATATGTCTATCAACTTGATCAATAGGTCCCTTAACAAATACTTCAATGATATCGTTAGAAACTATAATATGCATTGCACGGGGAAGACAGTTAATGATTTGCATGCAATGCTCATTGACTATGAAAAGGGGTTGAAAGACAAGGTATCTACCACTACGCCTTCTGTACTAACCATGCAAAAGGATAGAGTGAGTAAGCCAAAACCGCAAGCGAATAAGAAGAAAGGCAAAGGCAAGGGTGATAAGGGCAAATAAGTTACGACTTATTCGAAACCTAAGCAGAACTTTGTCAAGAAGAATAGATCTCAGAAGGATGAGACTTGTCACCATTGCAAGGCAAGTGTTCACTGGAAGAGGAATTGCCCTCTTTACCTCGAAGAATTGCGAGAAATAAATAAGAAGTCTGAGCAGAGCGCTACAGCTTCAGGTACTTTATTTATGATTGAATTGTTCAATTTAACATACAAATTAAATTCCTGGGTATATGATACGGGATGCAGTATTAACATTTGTAATACGCTGCAGGGATTTAATCTGGAAAGGATGCTTTCCTATGGGGAACAATTTCTGCAAGTGAGCAATGGTGCACAAGCAACGGTTGAAGCTATAGGAACATTTAATCTAGTTTTACCTTTGGGTTTAGTACTGATTTTAAATGATTGTCATTATGCATCTACAATTTTTAGGGGTGTTATTTCCCTTTCTTGTTTGTTAAATAATGGATTCGTTCACACGATTGATAATAATGGAATTTCTGTTTGGAAAAATGGTATTTTCTATTTTAATGCAACTTCTGTGAATGGTGTGTTTGAAATAGACATCCATGATAATGAATCCAAGAATGATAAATATGTCTTTAGCATGAGTAAGAAGAGAAAGTTTGACAAGAACTCTTCTTATCTTTGGCATTGTAGACTTGCTCATATTGGGAAGACTCGTATACAAAAGCTTCAACGTGAAGGTCTTTTGGAAAGTATGAATGATGAATCATTTGATAAATGTGAGTCTTGTATCTCTGGAAACATGACCAAGAAACCTTTTAATAGCAATATTGAAAGAGCTACTGATCTACTTGGACTTATACATACTGATGTGTGTAGACCACTTAGACATACGTCAAGGAAAGGTGGTAGCTACTTCTTAACATTTACGAATGATTATAGCCGTTATGGTTATGTTTTCTTACTTAAGCATAAACATGAGGTATTTTAAACATTCAAAGTGTTTAAAGCAGAAGTAGAACTGCAATTAGGGAAGAAGATTAAAGCTCTTCGTTCTGATAGAGGTGGTAAATATTTAAGTCAAGATTTTATAGATTATCTAAGTGAGAATGGAATTGTTCAACATCTTACTTCTCCCTATACTCCACAATAAAATGGTGTATTCCAAAGGAGAAATCGTACATTATTAGATATAGTGCGATCTATGTTTAATCTTACAACTTTACCTTTATCCTTTTGGGATT
Organism: Glebionis coronaria; assembly: GCA_025667525.1. Lineage (NCBI taxonomy): Eukaryota > Viridiplantae > Streptophyta > Magnoliopsida > Asterales > Asteraceae > Glebionis > Glebionis coronaria. Next base: position 312,311,989 of record CM046880.1, on the reverse strand, counting down.
ATACTTTAGAGTCTGCTGTTCGCATTTTAAATATGGTTTCCACAAAGAAGGTCGATAAGACACCATATAAACTATGGCATGACAAGAAGCCATATTTGTCTTATTAAAAGGTCTGAGGTTGCGAGGCGTATGTGAAACGTGACTTGGGTGAAAAAATCCAACAACGATATGTAAAATGTATCTTTGTAGGATACCCTAAGGAAACTATGGGTTACTACTTTTATTATCCACCTGAGAACAAAGTAATTGTTGCTAGGTATGGAAACTTCCTTGAATCTGGTCTTGTAAATCAAGAATTCAGTGGGAGAAATTATGATCTTGAAGAGACTCATATAGATACATTACCTTCTGAAAACACTAGTGATGAAATTCCTATAGAACCAGAAAGTCTGGTGGTTCCACCAGAATTAGTTCCTCCGTGTAGATCCAAAAGGATTAAAAACGCAAATAGCAATATATTTATTAACATAGAGGATGATAATGAGTTAGGGGATCTTGGTGAACCCGCTAATTATAAATCCGCCATAATTGGTCCTGAAAAGGATAAGTGGATGGTTGCTATGGATGAGGAAATGAAATCCATGAAAGTAAATGATGTTTGGATTCTTGTAGAACCACCATTGAATGCTAAAGTAGTAAGACATAAGTGGATATACAAGAAGAAAACCGACATGGACGGAAAAGTACAATCCTATAAAGCTCGTTTAGTAGCTAAAGTTTTTACTCAAACTTTTGGCATAGACTACAAGGAGACATTTTCTCCTATAGCAGACTTAAGATCTATTAGGGTTCTCATAGATATAGCAGTATACTATGACTATGAGATATGGAAAATGGATGTTAAAAGTGCCTTCTTGAACGGTCGCTTAGATGAAGACATCTATATGCAGCAACCAGAAGGGTATGTTGATCCTGTAATCCAGGACATGTGTGCAAACTTCAAAGGTCCATTTATGGTTTGAAGCAAACATCACGTCAATGGAATAAAAGATTTGATGAAGAAATCAAAAAGTTTGGATTTATTTAGAATCGTGATGAGCCATGTGTGTATCACAAAGCTAGTGGGAGTGATGTAGTACTCCTCGTTCTATATGTTGATGACATATTAATCATGGGAAGTAACATTCCAAGACTTAAAGCTGTTAAGGATTTTCTTGGTAAATGTTTTCCTATGAAGGATTTAGGAGAAGCTGCATACATTATAGGAATTAAGATCTATCGAGATAAGAAAAGACGGTTAATTGGTCTATGTCAAGATGCTTATATAGCTAAGATTCTGAAGAAGTATAATATGCATAATTCCAAGAAAGGTTTTTAACCTATGGAAGTTAAGCATAATCTGAGTCATGAGATGGATGCATCAACTCCTGAAGAGGAGGCATACATGCAGAAGGTGCCTTATGCTTCGGCTGTAGGATCTATAATGTATGCCGTTAGATGCACAAGGACTGATGTGGCGTTTGCTCAGAACTTGGTTAGCAGATACCAATAGAATCCAGGGAAGCTCCACTGGACTACTGTTAAACATATTTTAAAGTATTTGAGGAGTACGAAATATATGTTCTTGGTTTATGGAGGGAAACTAGACATAAAACTGAATGTGACAGGTTTTTGTGATGCGTCCTGGCAATGTGATAAAGACGATACGAAGTCTTAGACGGGTTACGTTTTTGTTATCAATGGAGGATCAGTTGACTGGAAGAGCAAGAAACAGACAAAGATTACAATGCATGCTACTCAGTATGAGTACATGGCTGCTTCAGAAGATGCAAAGGAAGCTGTTTAGATTAGGAAGTTTATTGAAGATCTAGGAGTGATGTCTTCAATTAAAGAACCTATAATTATGTATTGTGACTATTCTACCGCAATAATATTTGCCAATGACCCTAGAGTCATGAAAGGTGCCAGACACTTTATGCGTAGACATCACTATGTCCGAGAACAAGTTGAAGCTCGTGAAATCAAATTGATATTACACAGATGATAACGTAGCCGATACTTTAGCTAAGGCTTTGCTTAGACCAAAGGTAGTTAAGCATGCCAAGGCGATTGGGCTGCAACTAGCTAGCTAACTCATGCAATAAATCTATGATTAGTATTTGGATAAAGGATGTTATGACATTATTATATAATGAAATAAAGATTGGGTTTCGTTTATTCATATTATTTAATAAGTGTATCATATTTTATATGTTTTAATCTATGAATAAATTGTTATGCTAAATGTCCGTTGTTGATTAATAGTATGGGAATATTATTAAATTAAGACAAATCAAAATAGTGATAGAGTATACTTGAAAGTATATTGATCCATTTTGGATGATATTTGATGAATCAAATATTGGACTTATCCCAACTATATGTTTTTACTTTATGGATCTTTGTCATCAAGTAAAACATAAATAGTTATCCTTAGACTTGAGATACCAGGAAACTGTTATGAATCTAGTGCATCTCTGTGGAATAATTTAACGCTAAACGTAACTTATAGCTATACGGATTATTTTCAAAAGTGTTGCAAAATTCATAAGTTTTGCTCGTAGTCAATATGGAATTTATTTCCTCCAATTTCGTTTTGGAGTTTAGTACAGCTGGACCCCTCATGGGATTAGTAAGATGTTTGTGTGGCCACACCCAAATTTGTTTTGGTAATCTTGCTGAATCTATGAACGAGAAACATAATAGTTAATGAAAGGAATGACTGAGATCCATAGACTTATTAACGTTGTATTAGACATAAAAGGATAATAATAACGATGTAAAATCGTTAAAAGGTTTTGTCCAGGAGACCTTACTCGAGTTGTACTAGAGACATTGCTAAGTGTAACTAGACGCTAGTCAATGTAATCACGATATTCGAAATATGTCCAAGTGGGAGCTGTAAGTTTATGGAATTATATTTAATAGTCGTGTGATAGGATCGAACTCGAGGTTACGGGATTGCACACAATACGTAAAGAGTTAATTTAATTAATAAAAGTATTTATTGTATTTATTAATTTATTTAATAAATATATATTTATGTATTTATTAATTTAAACCGAGACATAACTTTAACGATCGTTAATTAATTCATAGTTAAGTATTAACGAATGTTAAATAAATATATAGTAAGTACATATAAAGAAAGAAGTTTGGAAGATTTCGGAACACCCCTAGGGGGGGGGTTGGTCGGTCGGTTATAGGAGAAAAAGGAAGGGGAAAAAACTTCCTTTTATTTATTTTTGGATACAAGATTATGCCTATATAAACAAATCCTTCTCCTCATAATTCACATCACAAAAAATCTTTCTCCCCTCTCTTTTTTGTTGCGATCGCAGGAGGAAAACCCACAAGGGGTTTTGGTTGGTTTTTATGGTTGATCGTTTTACTTACAATCTAGTCCTAGCCTCTCTCTATGGTTGTTGGGTAGATTATTTACAAGCGTTGTAGCTCGGTTTTCATGTGCTAGAATCACGGTTAGCTCGTTGTATTACGTGTGTACAAGATCGTAATTTAGTCTTACTTTAGACTATATCTTGGTGTATACGGTATAATCCCGAATTGGTGATTCATTCTTCGTCTTGTGGAATTGCTTTAGCGTAAAGGTATGTAACCCTAATTCGATTAATTATAATTGTGTTATTATTATGATCTTGTTAAATTGCTTCTGCTATATGTGCCTTGATCTTGTTTAGGGTTTTATATAATTGTTATGATGTTAATAAACCTTCACTTGCTCCGTATCCTGACTTGGCTGACTCGGTGGTGATTGTGAACGGTTATCAATGAATACTCTGCTCTGTTGGGACACACTCCAAATCTTCTTATCATGGTATGCACCCTGTGTTCTGCCGTCCCTTTTAGTCGGTCGCGGCCTGATGGTGACCACCTTTGCTGGCGGAATGGTGATTCCTCTTGATCCCTGCCGGTCATCAACTTGGGATGGGAACATCGCTACTACATTGCGCGCAATGTTGCCCATCTTGTGGAGAGAGAACTAAATGTACGCCCCAAGCTTGAAAGAATTCCTCTTCCACCTGCTCGTGCGTCGCACACACTCCCAGACTTTTTGTGTGGTCTTACTTCCATGTTCGAGCGTGTCTGGCATTGGCGACATCGTACCACTCTCTTACGAGCGTCCCTATGCATAAAGGGCCAATAATAACCTAAGCGAAAGACTTCGTTTACCATAGCTTTTGGACCTTGTTAGCATGTCCTCTTATGCGCGACCTTCATAATTATTCGCGCCCGTTCGGGACCCAAGCATTATAGCTTTCGACCATGTGTTGACTTCTTGTGTAAAACCCCATTCATGATCATGAACTGCCTTGCTCTGTACTGCAATCGTTTGGCGCTTCTACTGTCGCTCGGTAGTTCATGATGTACCAAATAGTTTATGATTGGTGTCATCCATGTCAGTGACACTCTCCTGTTCACCGCGGGTATTAGTTGCGCATGTACAGATTTGTTCACGATGAAATCAACAAGCACGTGCCTAGGGGGATTTTCTATGTTTACGATTGAAAGACGATCCATGGCTATTGACATCACGCCATTCTCTTCTGAAACTTCTCGGATAGCAAAATTAGTGAACTGCCTGACCATGGCCCTTATCTTTCTTGTGTACTAGATCAGCGTGCTCCCTCGGGGTTCATACAACCCTGCTACCCTATTTCCTAATAGGGGATTATATACATAGGCCACCAAGTTTTTTATTTTCATTCTCAACGCCAGATTTAGTCGAGCTATCAGTGCTTCATGATCCGCCTCAGTACTCATGGCGTTGAACTCAAAACGTAATGCGTGAGTGATCTGTATATCTTCCTGATCCGTGAGGATGAAGCCTGCATCTCGCCCTCCTCTTTGCGCGAAACTTGTTGAGAGTAGGGCTCATGGGAGATCTGTTGACGATCCTACGCCCCTGGATATGTTATTCTTTTGTGGTATTACCTGGTAATTTTCAGAGTTACTCTTTCTTCGTGTCGAGTGGGAACTGGAATCTGTGTTGTGCTCGTTCTGCCCGACATCATTTCTTTTCCTACCGTTGGTAGAAGCGCTATTGCTCTCTTCAAGTGTGTCCACGTTGCGAATGGTAACTATTCCATCTTGCACTAGAAATTTAAGCATGCCATGAATTGCAGAGGGTACAACACGCAGTGTTAAGAGTGCTGGTTATCCGATGATACCACTGTACGATGAGTGTGATCGCACAATCATAAAGTCCATTCATACCGTCGTCGAGTTTTCCACAGTCCCCATTGTTACTTGCATGCAAAGATGCCCCGAGGGTCGAGTATTGTCGCCGTTGAATCCTGTGAGAACGAACAAGGTCTTCTTTAGCTCCTTCTTAACCTCCATAGGCAGCTGCGCGAAGCAATGTTCATTCAGTATGTTCGATGCGGATCCTCCATCAACACACATGTCACATATGACATGACTTCCAAGCGCTATACTGACGATAGCGAGCCTATCTTGTAATCCATATCAGTAAGAACATGAAACGATATCTTCTTATCATGCGCAAATTCTTGTATCGTTCTTCTCTGCATATGCGACTCGCCCCTTTGTACCATGTAAATGGTTATGGGTTTTTCCTTCTGTCTTTTGGTTTCACTTTTCTTTGCATCCACACCCTTTCTCTAGTCCCGTATGAGGTGATTCAGTTTACCGTCCTTGACGAGGCTCTCGATGTGCCTTTTCAGTTGGATACACTCAACAATTGTGTGGCCCTTATCATTGTGGTACTCATAGTGCTTGCTGTTGTCCCTCTTGTCTACCAGACCGGTTATTGGACTGGGTTTTGGGAAATTTACGCCTTCAGATAGGAATATTTCCCTAGACGTTTTTTGCAGCGGAGTGTACTTGTTATTGTTATTGCGCCCAGGCTTCTTTGTGCTATGGAAGTCTAAGGTACGACTAATGTTCTGGCCGTATGGCTGCTTCTTCGATCGATTTTGGAATTTGGAATTGAGGTCGCCTGTCGGCTGTCTGCTGCTGCAGCTTCTCCTTAGATAAACGCTCGGACCCTCTTCATCACTCCGTTGAAAGTTTTTGGGGTCCTGTCGTTTAGTTTTCTTATTAAATCCGGGTTGGTGATGCATGCAAGGAACCCTGAGATTTTCAGGATCTCTGGGCATTCCTTAATCTGGTTACACTCGGATTTGAAACGCTCCATGAAATCTTCCAAACTTTCTTTATGCCTCTGCTTGACCCTTGCGAGTGAAACAGGACTCTTGTCGCACTTTTTTTGTTGGACATAGTTCCTTCTGAACGCTCTCCTTAGTTCTTTAAAACCGATGATGCTTCTTCGTGGGAGTCGATCGAACCAGTTTTTGGCGTTCCTAATTAGGGTTGAATTGAACATGTGGCACCACACCGCTTCTAGCCATTGTTCTATCCCTGCCTGGGATTCAAACACCTTTAGGTGATCATCCGGGTCTGTTATCTTTAAACATGGCTATGCTTTTCGAAAACGCCCTTCCTCTGTCGCGACACCACGGGAAAGACCACTCTTCCTCACTGCGCATTCTTGGCTGCTTGGGCATTTTACGACGTTTCCTGTCTTGGTCCGAGGATTCAGAGGTCTCCGAGGATGAATAAACAACTCTCCTACGTCGCGGATGATGATCGTTGAGATCAGAGTCTGATGAGTTTTCACCCGAGAGAGTTTCTCGCCGAGTTTTTCTAGTACTTTTGCTTCGTTCCTGTATGTAGGATTCTAGGGAAGAGCTTCTTTCTAATGACCCTAATCTTTTGAGGACACTTCGCCGATGCGGGTATGGCTCGGCCGACGCGTTGGTTTCCCTTGGGTTAGGTCGTAACTTGTCTTTTACGCCGTATGTCGCCTGTTGTTTACTGGTGTGAGAAAAGCATCCTCCCATCTTGAGCTATCGGAGTTGTGTGGAGATAGCGCGCCTTCAGTGAGTGGCGCGTCAGGGTGAGGTGTCGACATGTATAGTTCCCCTTCTCTTCTCCTTTTCCTCTTTTCTTTTCGGAGTTCCTTCTTAGAACTCGACCCTTCCAGAGCCTTAAGCTCTCTATCAAAATCTAGGCTGATCCTCAAGTCCCTTGCCGGGTTTGAATTCATTTGTGCCTTCATGAGCGGCACCAGAGATGCGAAGTTCTTTGCAATGTATTGGCTCATGTCTTGGTTAGTTTCAAGAGGAGTTTTACTGTGGTTTGTAGTGTTAGCTTAGTCCTTGCGTTTAATGCCTCGCTAAGCGGTATAGCATGGGTTTCACGCGAGGACGATACATCTCCTGCCGCCTGTGGGCCAGGGGTGAATAGTGAGGGAGCAGGCACTTGTGGTCCCTTTCCTCCCAATCCCTGTCCCAGGTTGTTGAGTGATTCAAGTCCCAAGGGTGGCCCTTGTGGCTTCTTAGGTCCGCCCTTTGGATGGGATGGGTTTGCGCCGCCTTTGTTCATTACTCAGGGTTCAGTGTAGGGTCCCACGGATGGCGCCAACTTGTTGATACAAAATTTGGATGGACCGAGCTAGACCCGAATTAGGCTTAATTCGAGGTCTTGTGGACTCCAGCTCTTGCACCAAGTGAAACTTGTTTGAAGACCCTGCACACTAAATAACAGATACCGTTAGGCCTTAATAAGTGTGAAAACACTTATCTTTTTACCACTTAATTACAATAATAACCAAGCCAAAACGTGTATTTTATCTCGTAAATGTCAGAATTATGCGTGGTTTGTGTTTTTGTTGTGATTTAGGGCCAAAATGTGAAAAGGGAAGAAAACAGGGGCTTTCACGGGCTTTTATCAAAGAAAAAGACAAAGACGAAGTCAAAAGATCAAGAGTGCAAAAAAACAGAAGTCCAAGGCCTATTCTGAATATTTCTCGAAGAAAAAGTCTAAAGACGGAAGTTTAATAAAGTCTAAGAACTCAAGTCTAATAAATGAAGAAATTATAAGACGAGTTCAAATAATCCCGAGACAAAGTCTAAAAAGTCGAAGAATTTAGAAGACGAGAGAAGAAAGAAATGAGCAACACATGCTAGCCTTCCTAATAACCTATAAATACACTCCTAATGACTCATTAGGAGTTGTTAGCTAAATTGACAACTTAGTCTTTCCACCTTTATTTTTCATGTCATTTATTTACTTGTCAATTTACATTCCTTGTCTTGCACCTTAAATTTGTAAGTCCTTTAACTTTACTTTTAATTGTTGTTGAATCCTTAATTTTAATCAAGTTTTATATTAATATCTCCTTCTACCTTTCTTGTTTTGCTTAATCTTTATGTTTATGTGCTTATTGTCATGCTTATTTGATTAATTGTTATGTTTTTATATGTTTGATTGTGTTAGCTTATTGATTTTATAGCTTATTGTGTGTTTGATTTTATTTTAATTAAGTGTTTTTATTAGTTTATTTTATAAAAAGTTGATTCTTAATTATTAGTTTTATTAGTGTTTTTCAAGTTTTTAATTTGTGGTTGAATTAGTTTTTCTTAAAAGTGTTTTAGATTAAGTTTTAGTTAATTGCTTATTTGATTTGTGCTTATTTTTAGCTTATTTCATGAGTTTATTAAATTTACTGTATCTGTTTTCAAGTTTTCGAATTAGGGTTTTAAATTCCGAAGATCTCACTTTTTCTGAAATTATCTTTCTCTAAAATAACATTTCTCTGAATTTAGTTTATCCGAAAACTCTTGTTTTTCTGAAAAGTTTGATATTCCAAAAAAGTCATTTTTCCGAAGATTTTATTTTCTCTGAATTTATTGTTATTCCGAAGTTTTAGTTTTTCTCTGATTTTATCAATTTTTCCGAAATTATTCATTTTTCTGAATTTAGTCATTATTCCGAAAAAACACAAAAGTCCGAAAAAGTCATTTTTCCGAAGATTTTATTTTCTCTTAATTTATTGTTATTCCGAAGATTTCTCTGAAAACCAATTATTCCGAAAAAAGCTAAAAGTTCTGAAAATAAAGGATTCCGAAGAATCACTTATTGCGAAGAAACACATTATTCCGAATTTTTTCCGAAGAAACAGCTTTTGCGAAATAATTGTGCAGCCTACTTGTTTGCTTAATTTTTTTCGCCAAAAGTGACCAAGCAGCTTGCTAGCTTGAGCTAGCTGGCTGCTAGCTTGGTTAGTTTTTTGCATTGTTCCGTAATTGTTTAGATTAATCGGAAAGTTGTTCCGATTTTATTTCTAAAAGTTACGTATTTTTGATTTTTCTTCTATTTTTAAAATTAATATTTTTCGTAAAGTTCAAGTTTTATCTTTTATTTAGTACCCGCTTTAGGTTTTGCCTCGTTTAGCTTTAAAGTACCATTTTAGTTTTATTCTCTCCTTTTTCATTAAGTGAACTTTATTTTTAAGTCGATAGTTAATTTCGTCTTTTAGTTTTATTTTTATTAATTGTTTTGCTTTAATTTACATTTTATTATTTGTTTCGCTCCTTTATTATTAGTTATTTGTTTTTATTTCTCGTCATTTACTTTTTAATCATTTATAGCTTTATTTACCTTGCCTTTTACTTTAAAGTTTTGCAATTTAATTTTTCTACAACGACAAATCTATTGTTTTCACCAAAAGACGACTGAGTCGCACTTAAACCAATAGTCAATTCGATTAGACACCGAGAACAACAAAGAACAATTTAACTGAGTAAAATCCAGTTATTAAATGGCGCCGCTGCCGGCTCTTTTCGTAAAGATTAACGGTTTTCTGTGAGAGACGCGTTGAATTTTGGGATCCGTTCACTCGTGAACGTTATTTTTCTTGCTCAAAATTTTTCAAAAATCCATAAAAATTAAAAAATTTATAAAAAATCCATAAAAATTAAAAATTTTCAAAAAATCCAAAAAGATTTTTATTTTTATTTTTACACGTACATATATATATTCTCTATTTCTTTGGTATCTTTTTCTTTTTCTTTTGCAGGTGTATGCGTACTAGATCTTCAACTTATCTTAGCCTGAGACTCTCGAAGATTTAGGTATGGCAGGTGTTAATAACAACAATAACCCACCGCACCTCAACAATAATAACAACAACAATGTTCTTCCACCACCTGATCTTCGAACGATGGAGGAACTTTGTCAACCTACTATGAATGGACGAGGAGGACCGATTGCGCCGATGCAAATCACGACTCCAGAGTTTTCGTTGAAGCATCACATGATCCAACAAGTGCAGAACACTTGTCCATTTCGCGGATTACCGGATGATGATGCCAACAAACACCTCGACAAGTTCATTACCGTTACTCAAAGTATGAAGTTGCCCGGTGTCACTATGGATTTTCTTCGCCTTCACCTATTTCCACATACCTTATCCACCACGCCGAAAAATGGTTTGATCGTCTTCCGAAAAATTCAATTTATACTTGGGATGAGATGACTCAACGCTTTTTGTCGCGCTACTTTCCACCATCCATGATCACGAGCCTTCGAAATCAAATTAGTGGATTTAGTCAAGAACCCGATGAATCACTTTTTGATGCTTGGGAACAATATAATGTTTTGATTGATCGACGTCCAAACCATAACATGCTCCCCGTGACCTTAATTGATACTTTCTACAATTGTTTTACTTTTCGTGATCGTGATACGGTTAATGCAGCCGCCGATGGCACATTTATGAAAAGAAGACCCGAGGAATGTAGAGAGCTTATAGAGAACATGACTACTCATCACAAAAATTGGGATTCATCCGCATCCTCAAGATCAAACCCGAGAGTCAATGTTTCTTCTACTTCTTCAAACCCTGATATCACCAAATTGACCCGCGCAATGGTCGAAATGAGCAAAAATATGCAACTCTTAGCTACAAATCAACAACAACAATTTAAAGTTGTTGCAACTTCTTGTGAGATCTGCGGCGGTCCTCATTCATACACTGATTGTCCTTCTACTCATGAAAATCCGGAAAACGTGTATGCAGCTTATGGTAACTATTCAACAGAAAACCATCAAGCTCGACCTCAAGGTGATCGTAACTTGCTAAGTTATCGTTCTAACAACTTTCTTTCACCCGGTTTTTCTCCTAAAAACCACAACCCCAACAACTACAATAGAAGCAACCCAAACCCATCTCGAGCATCTAATCCTTATCACCCACCCGCTCAACAAGCCCCACCCATTAATCAAGATGTTGAAGCTTTTATGAGAACCCAAGGAGAGCAAATTAAGAATCTACAAAGCCAAATTATCAACTTGAAGGGGATATCACTAAGCAAGGGAATGATATTAGATCCGAGCTTCGACATGATATACAAACCTCTTTTAGCACTCAAACAAATGATTTGAAGAATATGCTTGCTAGTTTCTTACCAACTACTCAACCCTCTACTTCGGGCTCTCTACCTTCAAATACCGTCACCAACCTGAGAGCGAATGTGAGTGCTATTACTACACGTAGTGGAGCAACCTTAGTAGGACCATCTATCCCTCCCCCAGTTACTCCATCTACACCTCCTCCACCACTATTTATCCCTCCTACTCCCACGCCTAGTATTAGTTCTCCATAACCGTCTCCACCTATGCATGAAGAACTACCCAAGAAACACCCTTCACCAACCCCACCTTCCACCTTTAAACCTTCAACATCTCAACCTTTACCTACTACACCTTCCACCTATAAACCCAATATCCCGTATCCTTCTCGCTTAGACAAGGCCAAATTGCAAAACAAGGATGACATTCAAGTGTCAAACTATTTGAAGAAGATTTCAGGACTGACCATCACCTTTAGCCTTGTTGAAGCTCTAGCCCAAATACCTAAATTTGTTATGATGTTTAAGGAATTTCTTAATAAGAGTTTGTTAATACTCGATTGAATGAAAACTGTTCTGCCGTCCTTCTTAAAGAACTTCCGGAGAAACTGGGAGATCCCGGTCGTTTTGTGCTACCATGTACTTTTAACCAAACCGAAGAATTTACTGCCTTAGCCGATCTCGGGGCAAGTATAAATCTGATGCCTTTAAGTGTTTGGAAAAAATTATCACTACCTGATCTTACACCAACGAAGATGACTCTTGAGCTTGCAAATCGCACTCTCGCTTACCCTCTTGTTATTGCCGAAGATGTGTTCATTAAAGTTGGCACCTTCACTTTTCCGGTCGACTTTGTTGTTGTTGATTATGAAATGGACCCTCGTATTCCTTTAATACTTGGTCGGCCATTCTTGAGAACCGGAAAAGCATTAGTCGATGTTGCTGAAGGTGAGCTCATTATAAGAGTCGGTAATGAGGCACACGTTTTTAAAAGGGGGAAGATCACAAACAAATCTAATGGAAGAGAATCAGCGAATATGATTAATGTGCTTGATGATTTTTTCGTCTACAACAATCCTCTTTTCGAGTCTTGCCATGATAATCCACTTTTCCAAGTCGATGTGGATGTTTTTGATGATTCTCTCTCCACTTTGGATCCTCCACCAATTTATGATTCTCCACCGATCTATGATGATTATGATGATGATTCTAGTTCCGATGGGGATGATTATGATAATTTTGTTTCAGAGTATCCAGACATGCCAACTTATGATGATTTTGATGATGTTGATACTCTCTCGAGTGATTCTTCTCATGATGACCTTACTCCTACTTTTGATGAAGATCCTCCACCAAACACTCTTGATACTTTGGACAATTACTCATTTGAGGAAGATTTTGCTACTTTTCTCAACACTTACTTTCCAAATTAGAGTGATTCTCCTCCTTTGGACTTTGATGATGCTCTTTATCCTCCTTTGGATATGAAGAAACCCGTCTCAAAGGAGAAGAAGCCGGACGACACCATATCCGTAGCACTTATGTTTTGACACCTCTCTATCCACCTTCTGAGGATGAGATTGTGAGATTTATGAGCGGATCCTCTTCAAGATCTACTGATCCCGAGTGTTATTTTCCCTTAAAGGAAAAGGTGTTCGACCCCGGTATTGCAATTTTCAAGCCATCTCAGTATCCATCTGATGAAATAAAAGGAAATATTTTTGGAACTTTTGGAGTATGCTTACACCTCATCACCCTTGCTACCACCGTGCTCAACAATTGCTTAAGGGAACCTTGCCTACTCTTCTTTGGCTTGCCTTGTTCGCCTTAAGTTTGTGCTATTTGTTGGATGAAAACCATGTCTTTGATCCCGATGGATGTGTTTTAAGCTTCTTACCATGCTAATCAAGGTCGAGTCAGGCTCACGACTCGGTTAACAAAAACAACCGCTTCTCGGGAGGCAACCCGCAATATCTATCCTTTTTCTTTTGTTTTTATAATAAGTGTAGGGGAGACCCTAGTATGTGTTTGTTGTTTTCTTTCTAATCATGTGCAGGGATTCACGCTTTCAAAGATCCATTCTTGATGACTTTTGACGACCCGTGATTCCGTGTTCCCGTCTTCCCGGTTCTATCCTAAACTCTTTTGATTCATTATTTTATCAATTATGATTGAAATAGGAATCACTTTAGTTGTCCTTTCCTTAGCAAGATTTAAACAAAGTGCACAATGTCCTAAGTGTAGGGGAGGTTACTTCCACATGCTTAAACATTGAGGACAATGTTTATATTAAGTGTAGGGGGGACTTCTATCGAAGTTAAGTGGGCTTTTCCTTGCTTTGTCCTCATTTTAACCGGAAAATCAATTTTTCGACATTTTTCAAAATTTTTAATCTATTTTGGCCTAGTAGTTTTTCCTTTGTTATCGTTATTTAATTTCTTTGCTAGAATAAAGTTTAATAAAGTGGTTTTAAATTTTTAAACGTTGTGAATCTTTTGACTCAACCCGAGTTTACTTATCTAATTTTACTCTAGCTAGTATCCTTAACGTGTTTAAGTCAAGTTTTGATAGGCTTTTATATAGGGAGCTTTAAAACGCGAAAGTCTTAACTCTCACGGGTTAAGAACAAGAACTTTTTGCAAGTTCCTATAATTGATCCTAGAGAGTCGTTTATCAAGGGAACTTTAAAATGCGAATTCTAAAACTTGAAAAAGTCTAAGAAGTTGCAAGATCCTATAGATGACTTGAAAACCCAAAACTTTGATTTAATTGGCTAAGCATCCACGAGTCTCATTCCTTGAGATTTTAAATTGTGGAGAACGAGAGATGATAGAGTCAATTATAAGTTTGGTATTCTTTCATGAATTTATGTGAGTTGATTATAAGCTTTTTCTCCCATCGCTTGTTAATAAATATATTTGCAATAAATAAGGTTGTACGATTTGAAAAGTTACTTAGCTTCTAGCACAAGATCGTTTAAAAGTTGCTCGGTATTAATTAGAGTTCATAGCCAAGGCATAACTTATTGAAGCGGGATGCGAAGATTGGCGAGTCCGAAAGGCCCTAACAAGGCATGAGGGCTACATTTTGTTGCTAAAGATTCCAAGTGATGTGAAGAATCATTTATCAAAAATCAATATGAAGGATCGAGACACACGACGAAAAGCAAATACTCCCCTAAAGATCATGAAGAAGTCTATCCAAAAAGGCCCTAACAAGGTATTAGGATAAATAGATCCAAGTCCTAAAAGGAGGCGGATCGTTGTATATCAAAATTCCAAATAAAGATTGGAGAAAAATGAAGAAGTCGTGGTTCTAATATGAAGAATCTCTCAAAAAGTTCAAGTGAAGAAATTCTTATTATGAAGAGAAGACCATTATTTCATGAACGTCTCTTAAGATTTGAAGTATGAAGTCAATGCCAAATATCGATCCGAGAAAGGTCTCAAATCGTGAAACAAGTTATGCCAAGATATGAACTTTATGAGGTCCCGAGAAGCAGTTTTAAAAGATTTTGTCCTTTAGCTAACTATTGATTAAATCGTCCCACTTTATTTTCGGCCTAAATAAATTATCGAAATAAGTCAACAATGCATCCTCGTGATCATTCAAGACAATAATAAAATATAAGAGATACACCTAGGAGTAAGGGAGTCTAAGTGAATAATTGGCCCACAAGAATTTGTGTTAGTTTGCTAACTTATAATAACAATGATCTCGTTTTTAAGCTTGGTATGGGGAACGTGCAACTTGAGGGTGATAATCATTCATAACATTCCAAAAACCCTAAGGTAAGTTTTTGATCTTTTTATTTGTTTTCTTCCTTTGAATATTTTATAATTTTCTATCTTTTTAATGAAGGCCAATGTGGATTGATTATGATCGAAAATGTAAAACTTGCTTTGTAATTAATGCATTGCATGGGGACATTGCAATGGTCAAGTGTAGGGGATTTAATAAGTGTGAAAACACTTATCTTTTTACCACTTAATTACAATAATAACCAAGCCAAAACGTGTATTTTATGTCGCAAAATGTCGGAGTTATGCGTGGTTTGTGTTTTTGTTGTGATTTAGGGCCAAAATGTGAAAATGGAAGAAAAAAGGGGCTTTCAAGGGCTTTTATCAAAGAAAAAGACAAAAGACGAAGTCAAAAGATCAAGAGTGCAAAAAGAACGGAAGTCCAAGGCCTATTCTGAAGATTTATCGAAGAAAAAGTCTAAAGACGGAAGTTTAATAAAGTAGAAGAACTCAAGTCTAATAAATGAAGAAATTATAAGACGAGTTCAAATAATCCCGAGACAAAGTCGAAAAAGTCGAAGAATTTAGAAGGCGAAAAGACGAGAGAAGAAAGAAATGAGCAACACATGCTAGCCTTCCTAATCACCTATAAATACACTCCTAATGACTCATTAGGAGTTGTTAGCTAAATTTACAACTTAGTCTTTCCACCTTTGTTTTTCATGTCATTTATTTACTTGTCAATTTACATTCCTTGTCTTGCACCTTAAATTTGTAAGTCCTTTAATTTTACTTTTAGTTGTTGTTGAATCCTTAATTTTAATCAAGTTTTATATTAATCTCTCCTTCTACCTTTCTTGTTTTGCTTAATCTATATGTTTATGTGCTTATTGTCATGCTTATTTGATTAATTGTTATGTTTTTATGTGTTTGATTGTGTTAGCTTATTGATTTTATAGCTTATTGTGTGTTTGATTTGATTTTAATTAAGTGTTTTTATTAGTTTATTTTATAAAAAATTGATTCTTAATTATTAGTTTTATTAGTGTTTTTCAAGTTTTTAATTTGTGGTTGAATTAGTTTTTCTTAAAAGTGTTTTAGATTAAGTTTTAGTTAATTGCTTATTTGATTTGTGCTTATTTTTAGCTTATTTCGTGAGTTTATTAAATTTACTGTATCTGTTTTCAAGTTTTCGGATTAGGGTTTTAAATTCCGAAGATCTCACTTTTTCTGAAATTATCTTTCTCTGAAATAGCATTTCTCTGAATTTAGTTTATCCGAAAACTCTTGTTTTTCTGAAAAGTTTGATATTCCAAATAAGTCATTTTTCCGAAGATTTTATTTTCTCTGAATTTATTGTTATTCCGAAGTTTTACTTTTTCTCTGATTTTATCAATTTTTCCGAAATTATTCATTTTTCTGAATTTAGTCATTATTCCGAAAAACACAAAAGTCCGAAAAAGTCATTTTTCCGAAGATTTTATTTTCTCTGAATTTATTCCGAAGATTTCTCTGAAAACCAGTTATTCCGAAAAAAGCTAAAAGTTCTGAAAATAAAGGATTCCGAAGAATCACTTATTGCGAAGAAACACATTATTCCGAAATTTTTCCGAAGAAACAGCTTTTGCGAAATAATTGTGCATCCTACTTGCTTGCTTAATTTTTTTCGCCAAAAGTGACCAAGCAGCTTGCTAGCTTGAGCTAGCTGGCTGCTAGCTTGGTTAGTTTTTTGCATTGTTCCGTAATTTTTTAGATTAATCTGAAAGTTTTTCCGATTTTATTTTTGAAAGTTACGTATTTTTAGTTGAATTTTTCGTCTATTTTTAAAATTAATATTTTTTTCGTAAAGTTCAAGTTTTATCTTTGATTCAGTACCCGCTTTAGGTTTTGCCTCGTTTAGCTTTAAAGTACCATTTTAGTTTTATTCTCTCCTTTTTCATTAAGTGAACTTTATTTTTGAGTCGATAGTTAATTTCGTCTTTTAGTTTTATTTTTATTAATTGTTTTGCTTTAATTTACATTTTATTATTTGTTTCGCTCCTTTATTATTAGTTATTTGTTTTTATTTCTCGTCATTTACTTTTTAATCATTTATAGCTTTATTTACCTTGCCTTTTACTTTAAAGTTTTGCAATTTAATTTTTATACAACCACAAATCTATTGTTTTCACTAAAAGACGACCGAGTTGCACTTAAACCAATAGTCAATTCGATTAGACACCGAGAAAAACAAAGAACAATTTAACTGAGTAAAATCCAGTTATTAGGCTTATTGTAGGCGCTTGTCTCATGATTAGACTCCGGCATGAGAGTAAGTAATCGGTTTGAGTATATGTGAGGGTTTTAGAGTATTGTGTATCGTACCTTTATGGAACCTCGGGGGTTTCTTTTATACCCGAGAGAGTCCTGGCTGGGCTCTCCTACTCTTGCAGCCTAAGAAAAAGATAATGACTAGAAATAGATTAATCCTTATCGCGTAGCTATGGTAAGTGTATATCTCCTTTTCCTTAGGCGAATATAATCATAGGATAGATTATATTATGTTTTATCCTATCGCAGGGCGACGAGGACTTGGTTAAGTAATCAACCGTTGTGCGACAATGACTTACTGGGCCTCCTGGGCCTTGCGCGTGCTGCGTAGTGACAATCCCTACCCAATGGATACGGGTAGTACCCATGGATCGGGTTATGCAACCCGAATAGGGACTATACGTCATCAGTTCACAATCTTTCTCAATCTTTCCTAAGGACTACTATTTCTAGCTATGGAATGTCCTTGGGAAGATCCCTCCGGTTTTTGAAGAATCATTGGACTTAACCTATCCTACCATCCTTATGTCACCACTATCGTCATTGTCATGAAATAATTGGATTGTGGGTAAGTACTTGTCACCATGAAATCCATTTTGAAGTATAAATCCATCCCCCCCTTAACATATGCTACGATATTCGAAAACATTTCCCGTATGTTGAGATGATCCATCACGTTAAGTCAAACCAATTGTGATAAACTATTTCTCATATTAAATCACATTTTCTCCCCCATATAAAAAATATTGACCCAACCGATATTTTTGATATCAATTGATATAATGAAGTTTTAACAAAGCTTTTGGGAAGAAAGATGCAAGTCCGTTATATCTTCATGGTACCAATTTGAAATTATATCGATTTATAGGAAAATGATACCATATATGTTAAAGAATAGCAATTGACATTTTAGTTGAATCACATATTCACCATATTAGAAAAAATGAGAATGTTGGACCTGATTTATGAGAACATCATATGACAAAATCACATGGTTCTTGTCGGCAAGTGTTAATCTCCCTCGTCATGTCTGAAGTTATCTCGTCATCTTAAAGGCGGTAAGCATTGTTGATACCACATGTACGATTGTTATTTTTTTCTTGACACCAATTTTGAAGTCGGTACTTTCATCTTGATACCAATTTGTGATATGAATGTCAATGACATATCAGTCATTTGTGATACCAATTGAAAGATGAATACCAGGTGAAAGATGAATGCTTTCTCTTGACACCAACTGATAACACCGGAAATCCACAATAAATCAACATCTAAGAATCTTAATGCTTAACAATTTCTCCCCCTCAATTGTTGACCACTGTTCTATCTAAAGAGTTGTAGTCGTCGATTAAGTAGTTGCATCGTCGAGTATGTAGATACCAAATCGTAAATCCTCGATTCGTAGAGATGATAACTTCGTAAAAAACAAAATTTCTCTCGTTTTAACAAATAAATTCACTAACGCGTACATCTATTCGTGCTAGATCATGATACCAAATGTAAATAGGACACGATCC
This sequence comes from Glebionis coronaria, assembly GCA_025667525.1. Taxonomy (NCBI): domain Eukaryota; kingdom Viridiplantae; phylum Streptophyta; class Magnoliopsida; order Asterales; family Asteraceae; genus Glebionis; species Glebionis coronaria. Next base: position 312,293,206 of record CM046880.1, on the reverse strand, counting down.
CTTACATGGTTATAAAGTAAACCATGCTCGAGAAAATTAATTCTCATTGTTGAGCCATAGCTTTCCGAAGAAATACTTGACTTGAATATGAAAAGCGGGTTACTATCTGAAATAATAGCAAGACATTTTGGCATGTTTTATGAAGATTTACAACTTTTGTACGAACTCTATTTATGGCGCCGTGTCAATTTTAATCGACATTTCTAAGGCCGTAAATTTATCGTACCAAAAGACATGCCTTTGAAAGATAAAGTAAAAATATTTTTGGATTTTTATGAATTTTTCAATTTCTAGGATTTTATATGGTTTTATATTTTTATATTTGCTTTTTTTGATAAAAAATATAAACAATATATACACATGATCAGAAAGGATACGTAGAACAGTTTACCACCACTATTCTTTCGCTTCATCTACCAATGCCTAGAGTCTTATGCGAGAAAGTTTTCATTCCTAGCTTGTCGGCCAAAATTCAATTCGAGCGAGATCTAAAGCCTTCATGAAGATATTAGCCAATTGATACTCCGATTTGACAAAGTAAAGCTCGATCACTCTATTTTCCACTTTATCCTTGATAAAATGGTAGCGAATGTCAATATGCTTCGACTGGGAGTGTTGGACATTGTTACAGCAGAGGGCAATGGCACTTTTGTTGTCACAGTACATCATAATTTTGTTGAAACCTAGACCATAGTCGATTAATTACGATCTCATCCAAAGAATTTGAGCACAACAACCGAACATAGCTATGTATTCTGCCTCTGTACTTGAAATTGCAGCGCTTTTCTGCCTTTACGATGCCCAGCTGATAAGTCGATTTCCTAGTAGTTGCAAACTTCCACTTGTGTTACGCCTTATATCTTGACAACCCGCGTGATTCTCATCTGCATATGCCATTAGCACAATAGATGAGTCCTTCGAATACCAAAGTCCCCGATTAACGGTTACTTTAAGATAACGAAAGACCCTTTTAACAACACCTAAGTTTAACTCAGTAGGCCTAGTTTGATACCGAGCACACATACATATAGCAAACTGAAGATCAGGTCTACTAGCTGTAATATACAGAAGGGTACAGATCATACCGTAATAAAGTGTAGGATCAACAGGAATCCCAATAATAATTCGTTTTTAGTATCGTTTCGTCTCGGTATCTAATCGAATTGATATAATGTTTTTATGCTCGACTTTATTGTTTTTGGTTATAATAGGCTTGATTAGAATCTATTTCTACTTGGCACAAAGCAAGTAAAAAGTAAAAATATTATCTATATATGTATATGTACTATTCTGTTAATGCAATAATGCCTAAAAACGTTACTTTCATTTTTCGGTCTCGCTTAGTTTTGATTACGACAATATATAAAAATAAGCATTTACGAAAACAATGAAAAACGAATTCTTGAGTTCAAGTATTTTTATTTTACCCATTTTCACTTAAGGTATGAATAAACAAGTACTAACCTTAATCAAGTGATCAAGTGATTTAATCTTTTCTTAAAACTCACCTTTTATTAAGTGTGACAAGTTTTTAATTAAACTTTCTTTTTAAGAAAATGTTTTATTAAATTAAATATTTGAAAATTTTAAAATGGAATATTCTTTTTGATTTGGAATATTCTTTCAGGATATTTTATAAGCAGATAAGACCTCCACAACTAAAGGACAAAAATGGAGCGGAGTCTAGTCCGGCGGTTCCCTAGCGCCTAGGTGGTTCCTTATCGATATGGTACCGCCGGCTGAGATAAGGAACCGCGGGCAGATATAGCCGTTGGCCCTTTGTCCTATAAATAGTGGACCTTTCTTAGATTTTCAATCCACCTCTTTTGCACAAAAAATTCCGGATTCAAACATACTTCTTAAATCACTCAAATCCTTGATCATTTGATTGATTACTACTTGTTTAGAAGTGAATATATCTTATCCATCCCTTCCTCTTGAAGTGCAAAGAGAAGAACACTATCATTGTGAAGTGTTGAGTCCACCACCAAAGATCCAAGTAGTTGTGTCTATTTGGAAGTTGTGTATGTATTAAGTATAGTTGTGTAGATTGTTCCTAGCTACAATTAGGGCTCTACTTTTAGCTTAGAGTCGGAAATTGGTTAAGCGACGTGTACGGTTTTCTCCACCATAAGGAGCTTGTTGTGTAGTGAACTCTCGAGTAAGGAGTACTCGAGGAGTGGAGTAGGAACGAGGAGTGAGCTTCGTTGCCGAACCACTATAAATCCTTGGTGTTTGGTTTGATCTTTCTTAACCCTTAACTCTTTACATACTTTATTCTTTGTACATATACATTAGTTAGTATTAGTTTAGTTACACTATCATTGTTCATATTGTGCATAAGAAGATTTCACATATTTCCTTAAGTCTAAGTTTTTTGAAAAAGGATTTTTTAAAAACCATCATTTAACAAGTAAATATAAGAAACTATTCACCCCCCCTTCTAGTTTCTATAATTGGTATCAAAGCGGGTTGCTCAAGTATTTTTAAATTATATTATATTTTAAAACTTGAATCGATCTATGAATTCCAACAAGTACCTAGAAGGGCAATCTATGCAAAGACCACCACTTTTTGAAACCGATAGTTTTATTTATTGGAAAAATAGATTTGAGACTTATGTGAAATCAAAACATTTAGATCTTTTTTTTAACTTATCAATTTAATTAAGTTTCTAAAACAAAGGAATTGGTCACTTTTGACAAAGCTAATGACGATACTAAAAAGAAACTTTCGAAAAATAATGAGGCTAAAATGGTGATTTATAATGCCTTACCTAAGAAAGAGTATGAAAGGATTTTTATGTGTGAAACCGCTAAAGATATTTGGAACACTCTTTTAGTAACTCACCAAGGTAATAGCCAAGTCAAAGAAAGAAAAAACGATCTTCTTGTCCAACAATATGAACAATTTGTCATCTTAGAAGATGAAGCTATTGATAGTGCTTTTGCTAGATTTAACACTATTATTACTAGTCTAAAAGCACTTGATGAAGGTTTTTCTAGCAAGAACAATGTTAGGAAGTTTCTAAGGGCCTTACATCCGAAGTGGAGAGCAAAAGTCACGGCGATCGAAAGATCTCTCAACATTATCACTTGATGAACTCATAGGCAACTTAAAGGTTCATGAGATGATAATTTTGAAGGACTCGGAATTGGTGAAAACCAAGAGTGAAAGGAAGTCTCTCGCACTCAAAGCCAAGAAGGCACAAAGCGATCATGATAGTTCCTCGGATAACGATGACGAGGAGTATGCATTGGCGGTGAGAGATTTCAAGAGGTTCTTCAAAAGACGAGGTCAACACGTGAGGCAACCCAAAAATGACAAGAAACCATTCTTAAAGAATCGGTTTGCCAAGAACGAAAAAGGTGATAGGAATTGCTTTAGATGTGGTGATCCAAATCACTTCATTAGTGAGTGTCCAAAGACCTCACGCGATAAGAATCACACGGCATTCGTTAGTGGTTCTTGGAGCGATAGCGGTGAAGATGTTGATGACAACCCCAAAGAGGAGAAATGTCTTATGGCTCACACTTCTAAAGAGGTACATTCTGAAACCGAATATTATAGCAATGATAGCTCCACATTAGATGATATTGAATTAGAAGGCCAATATGATAATTTACACAAACTTAGCCTTAAATTCATAGAAAAGAACAAATCTTAAAATCAACTAAAACTAAGCTTGAAAATGAGATTAATGAACTTAGGGAAAAATTAGCCAAGCTTGAGAAAAATAAAGAAGTTGATATAGGTTGCGTAAGTTGTGAGAAACTTAGATTAGAGAATGAAGATCTCAAGAGCACCTCCATTAAACTGGAAAAGTTCATGAAAGGTACTAGTGCTCTTGATGATATGTTAAACAAATAAATTCATTCTAAGGAAAGACTTGGTGTAGGTTTTAACTCAAATGAAGCTTCAACCAGTGAACCTAAACAAGTCAGATTTTTAGAAAACTGTCTGCTGTACGCGGTCCCCGATTGTATGGGACGGTTCCTTATCACTATGGAACCGCCGCCATAGATAAGGAACCGCGGCCAGAAAGTGTTTTTGCTGAAAATCTTGAACTTTATGAAAAGTCAAATTTAGGTGAACATCCTAAGCATCTTATTGTTAACAAGGTCAAATTACCGATACTTGACGACAATGTCGTTGATAAGTTCTATAAGCCTTTGATAGACCTCTAATGGAAAATAGAAGTTTATCAAGACCATCTTCTACTCCACCAAGAGTACGAAATGAGTCTAGGCCTAGAAGTAGAACGACAACACCTAGAAGAGATAGTCAATACAATTCACGACCTAGAAGTAAAACTCCAACACCTAGAAGGAATGACCACAACTCTAAACCAAGATCAAATACACCTAGGAGAAATAATGAACAACAAAATGGTTATATGAATTATTATCCTCCTCCCTTTTGTTCCCCATGAGGAACCCCTCCTCCATTCATGCATCCCAACCAAATGCAAGGGATGTTTGGAACTAACAATTTTGGACCCATGAGATATTGGGGACCAAATGTTTGATCGTGTGTGTTGTTACCTAGATATGCTTGGGATTTGATTTGGAGCCCGACGAGTGGATTAAGGATAGTGGTTGTTCTAAACACATGACGGGTAATCGAAGTTTGTTCTCGCCCTACAAAGCATATGATGGAGGTAACGTCACATTCGCTAGTAGTCTACGTGGTAATATCATTGTCAAAGGTACGGTTTCTCTTGACTCCATGACTATTGAAAATGTTGAGCACGTAGATAATTTAGGGTTTAACTTTTTAAGCATAGGTCAAATTTGTGACAATTAGTGTAAGGTCATCTTTTCGGAAAATGACAGTGAAATCGTAAAAGATGGAAAGGTCATTGGAAAAGGTGTTAGAAAGCATGGGCTTTATGTCATGAAGGTCAATAAGAAGTCATAAGACAACATATGTCTTGCGACTATAGATGATAGTTCTACTCTTTGGCATAGGAGATTAGGTCACGCTAATATGCGTCTAATTCAATCTTTAGTCTCAAAGGAGTTGGTAAGACACCTCCCCAAGATGAAGTTTGATAGTCACTTTTGTGATGCTTGCAAAGTTGGAAAGCAAGTTCACTCAAGTCACAAAGCCAAGAATTTGGTTTCAACCTCTCGGTGCTTAGAACTCCTACATATGGATCTCTTTGGACCTTCCGCCATACGGAGTTATGGAGGTAACCTTCATACCCTAGTTATAGTTGACGAATACTATAGATTCACTTGGACTAGATTTTTGGCATCTAAGAATGAAGCTTTCGATCATTTCGAAATCTTTAGTCGAAGAATTCAAAATCAACTAGGATGTCCAATCGTCTCTATTAGGACGGATCATGGTAGGGAATTTGATAATGAAGTGCAATTTGGTGCCTTTTGTGAAGCTCATGGTATTACCTATAACTTCTCGGCTCCTCGCACTCCACAATCAATTGGGGTAGTTGAAAGGAAGAATAGGACCATCCAAGAGATGAGTAGGACGATGTTAAACGAGCAATCTTTGCTTCAAAAGTTTTGGTGCAATGCCGTGGACACATCGACTTATATTCTCAACTGAATTCTTATTCGACCTTTCCTAGGAAAGACCCCCTATGAGATTCTTAAAGGTAAGAAACCCTCATTGGAATACTTTAGGGTGTTTGGAAGAAAGTGCTTTATCCTCAACACCAAATACTACCTTACCAAGTTCGACCCAAAGTCTCACGAAGGTATCTTTTTAGGTTATTCCCAAACTAGCAATGCCTACATAGTTCTCAATAGAACCTCAGACGTATTTGAAGAATCACTTAACGTGACTTTTGATGAAACCCCTCCTTTAACCAAGACATCACCATTGGTTGATGATGAATTGGATGAAGTAGAAGTAGTTAAAGCCAAAGAGGTTAGAAAAATAGGAGTTGAAGACCTTACTGTTGAAAAGGAAGTAAACGTTAAGGAGTATAAGGATCATACTCTCAATAATATCATTGGTGACTTAAATCAAAGGACCCTAAGATCTCAAGTCCAAAACCAAAGCAACTTCTTTTGTTTCGTCTCCTTGATTGAACCAAAGGATGTTAAAGAAGCTTTGACGGATGAGAGTTGGGTCATTGCGATGCAAGAAGAATTGAATCAATTCGTTGCTAATGATGTTTGGGACTTGTTCCTCCACCTAGAAGTTCTACCATTATAGGAACCAAATGGGTATATAGGAATAAGCTAGATGAGAATGGTGTTGTGTCTCGTAACAAAGCTAGACTTGTAGCACAAGGCTATAATCAACAAGAAGGGATTGATTATGACGAGACATATGCACCGGTAGCAAGATTAGAATCCATTAGATACCTTTTAGCCTACGCTTGTGCCTTAGATATTAAGCTTCAACAAATGGATGTAAAGAGTGCGTTTCTTAACGGTTTGATCAATGAGGAGGTATATGTGGCTCAACCTCCCGACTTCATTGATTTTGAGAAACCGAATCATGTTTACAAGCTTAAGAAGGCACTTTATGGTCTTAAACAAGCACCCAAAGCTTGGTATGATAGACTTAAAACATTTCTTGTTAAACATGAGTATACCATGGGAATGGTAGACAACACGCTCTTTACAAAGAAGAAAGGCTCTCACCTCATAATCGTACAAATATATGTTGATGACATTATATTTGGGTCAACTTGTCAAGAATTGTGTGATAACTTTGCCAAAATCATGCATGATGAGTTTGAAATGAGTATGATGGGAGAACTTAACTTCTTTTTAGGACTCCAAATTAAACAAATGGACGATGGTATTTTCTTTAGTCAATCTAAGTATGCTAAAGAAATGCTAAAGAAATTTAGATTAGAAGAATCTAGACCAATGAAGACCCCAATGGCCTCGGATACTAAACTCACCGTAGATGATGATTGTGAGTCGGTAGACAACACCAAATATAGAGGTATGATTGGTAGTTTGTTGTACCTAACGGCAAGTCGACCGGATATCATGTTTAGTGTTTGCCTTTGTGCTCGCTTCCAAGAGGCTCCCAAAACCTCTCACCTTGAAGCGGTTAAGCGTATCTTCCGACACATTAAGGGCACTATACATTTAGGATTATGGTATCCTAAAGGGACCGGCGTAGAAACCATTGTCTACGCGGACTCGGATAATGCGGGAGACTATGTGGACCGGAAAAGCACTAGTGGTGTTTGTACCTTTATGGGTTGTTGTTTAACTTCTTGGTTCTCCAAGAAACAAACCGCTCTTGTGATATCCACCACGAAAGCCGAGTATGTGAGTGCCGGAAAAGCATGCCAACAAGCTCTATGAATGAAGCAAGCGCTTGTTGATTACGTGATTTGTCTTGATGATGCTCCCATCATGTGCGACGTGCTATAGACCTTAGCAAGAATCCCGTGCAACATTCGTGAACCAAGCACATAGAAATTCGTCACCATTTCCTTAGGGATAATGTTCAAAAGGGGAACATTTCAATTGAGAAGGTACCCTCCGAGGATAACTTAGCCGACATCTTCACTAAGCCACTTAAGAGGGAACCTTTTAATTACTTGCGTCTAGGTCTAGGATTAATGGAACACATTCCTTAATTGCTTTCCCTTTATTGAGTCTCTTATTTTCTTTTGAGTCTTTTATCACTTTGAGTCATTAAGTCTCCTAAACTCTTCTTGAAAACCTTCTCTTCTCCTTTTCAAAATCCTCAAAGTCTCTTTCGAAAATGGTCAAGAAATGTTTTGACATTGTTAATTCAATCTAAAAACGTTTCTCATAGATTCTTGCTATTAATCTCGAGCTTACATAATTCATATGTATGATTCTCTCAAACATAGCAAGAACAAGATAGAACCATGGAGGATCATTGTGTCGTGACTTAAGGTCTTGTCTTACATACCTCCTACATCGATTTTTATTTTAAAATCCATGTATTTTGGTCAAATCCCTATTTGGTGATTTAGTATGTGTTCTCTTTGTCTATCTTTGCTTTTAAGCATATCCCTATGATAAGTTAGACTAGAAAAATAAGATTTGCTGAAAAATCTTCCTTCACCACCAAAACACAGCCTCTGTAGGCGGTTCCATATATGAATCGCGATCCCTTATCAATAAGGAACCTCCGGAAGCAATAAGGAACCGCGTACAGTGCTTCCTTTTTCGGGTATTTTTAAAATTCCAAATTTGTTCCAACACTTTTGAGAATCTTTGCTTCAACCCTTTGACCACCCCAAAAATACCTTGAGCCTTCCCTATTTAACCATAAGCATTTTGTCATACTTCTCATCCCAAAATGTCTTATTCTCCCAATGAAAGCCTTGATTCTCCTCCATTTTCCCCAATTGCTTTCAATCCCAACTCACCAAAGAACACTTTCAATCCAAATTCACCCAAGAACACTCTTAATCACATTTCCCCTACCAAGAATGTTGATTGTGGAACATCTTTTCTTCCACCACCACCCTTTAGTGTTCTTCCTCCTTCTCATGATAATGTCATGCACCATGGGACATATTGTCATTGTTGTCAATATCAACATCTTGCCATGGCACACATCTATGAGGAGTTGAGCTACATCAAGAGTCTCTTAATCAAGCCTCCTCTTCACTTTTATTATGAGATCTCCACCAAGCCACCACCACCACCTTCCGCCACTACCTTGTCTTTCATATAAGCATTAGTTGCTTATCTACAAGACACCTTATTCAAGCAAATCTTAGAATTCTAGATTAACTAGGATTAGATTTATGCTTTTGGCTTGTTTCCTCTTTCATACATCTTTGTATGACTCTTTTTATTTTATATGACTTCACTTGGATCTTAGTCTTTGTGTTTTCTTCTCTTTTTATTTTTTTGTGACCTATAGCTATATCTTGTTGGTTGTTTCTTTTGTTCAACTAACCCTTCTATGTAGCTTGTCACCATATCTCGATTCCTCGGTGCCCCAAGCAAGGGGGAGTAAGCACCAAGGGGGAGTCTTTGCAAAGTCCGTCTCTTCAACACCGACTTGTGCAACCTTTTTGCTTCGACAAAGGGGGAAAAATGAATAAACTCGTCTTCGAAAATCTTGTTTTTGTGTGATTGAGTTTATGTATTGTCAGAATCAAAAAGGGGGAGATTGTTAATGCAATAATGCCTCAAAAATTTACTTGCATTTTTCGGTCTCGCTTAGTTTTGATTACGACAATATGTAAAAACAAGCATTTACGAAAACAATGAAAAACGAATTCTTGAGTTCAAGTATTTTTCATTTTACCCATTTTCACTTAAGGTATGAATAAACAAGTACTAACCTTAATCAAGTGATCAAGTGATTTAATCTTTTCTTAAAACTCACTTTTTATTAAGTGTGACAAGTTTTTAATTAAACTTTCTTTTTAAGAAAATGTTTTAGTAAGTTAAATATTTGAAAATTCTTTTTGATTTGGAAGATTATTTCAGGATATTTTATAATCAAATAAGACCCTCCACCACTAAAGGACAAAAAGGGAGCGGAGTCTAGTCCGGCGGTTCCCTAGCGCCTAGGCGGTTCCTTATCGATAAGGTACCGCCGGCTGAGATAAAGAACCACGGGCAGATATAGCCGTTGGCCCTTTGTCCTATAAATAGTGGACCTTTCTCAGATTTTCAATCCACCTCTTTTGCACACAAATTTCCAGATTCAAACATACTTCTTAAATCACTCAAATCCTTGATCATTTGATTGATTACTACTTGTTTAGAAGTGAATCTATCTCATCCATCCTTTCCTCTTCAAGTGCAAAGAGAAGAACACTATCATTGTGAAGTATTGAGTCCACCACCAAAGATCCTTTGAAGATCAAATATTATACATTTGTTGTTGTGTAATAGTTGTGAAGATCCAAGTAGTTGTGTCTATTTGGAAGTTGTGTATGTATTAAGTATAGTTGTGTAGATTGGTCCTAGCTACGATTAGGGCTCGTCTTTTAGCTTAGAGTCGGAAACTGGTTAAGCGACGTGTACGGTTTTCTCCACCATAAGGAGCTTGTTGTGTAGTGAACTCTCGAGTAAGGAGTACTCGAGGAGTGGAGTAGGAACGAGAAGTGAGCTTCGTTGCCGAACCACTATAAATCCTTGGTGTTTGGTTTGATCTTTCTTTACCCTTAACTCTTTACATTCTTTATTCTTTGTGCATATACATTAGTTAGTATTAGTTTAGTTACACTGTCGTTGTTCATATTGTGCATAAGAAGATTTCACATATTTCCTTAAGTCTAAGTTTTTTGAAAAAGGATTTTTTGAAAACCATCATTTAACAAGTAAATATAAGAAACTATTCAACCCCCCTTCTAGTTTCTACATATTCTAAAACAAATTACAAGTATTACAATTAAAATTCACAAAATACAACTAGCGAAATACAAAATACAAACTACAAAACTATCTTTATAAAAGTAAAAAGACAATTTATAAATACCAAAATGAAATTTATGAAACTAACAATGGAAATAAAAATGAAGCAATTCTAGTAATTCAAATTATGTAGTAGTAAGCTATCATTTCTAACCAACAATTATCATCCCAATAATGAGCCCTATCATTTAGCAAACTAACGTAAAGTATTAACAATTTAAAATGGAAGAATATAAAATGCACATAAAACAAAACAAATCAATATTATAAATCTAAATCTACTAATGGGTCTAATAAACTTTCTAATATCCTAAACATCCATCAAACAACAGAAACTACAATTGCTTATCCAAATTTAAGACAAATTTAAGACGTGACAAAAAAAATTGATTCAAGCTTATTTACTTAACCATCTATCACTAAAATACGTAGAACTGTTTAATGAGTAAGAAAAAGGATGAAAAAGATGTAGCAGCTAATTTAGCTTATCAATAGTAAAAACGTGTTAAGATAAATGTTTGAAAAGTAAATATAAAGTGTCCTACTAGCTGAGATGGACAGAACTATGGTCTATGTACAGGAAGACCTAGGTTCGATTCTAGTTACTACTTTTTTTGGCCTATTTTATTCTTATGCAACAACTTTATAATCCCTAAGCTATGATTAACTACTTTATTTTTATCTATCCACTAATGAAATTTGCATCAATATCAGTTTGCTACAATAGAGGCACAAGAACATAACACTACAGAGGCTAACATGTCTACTACTTCCTAATGATATGTTATCCTAATGATGACTTCCAAATAAAAACTAAAAATATCCTCACAACCATATACTGATGATACATCTAACAAACAGTAAACTATGGCTACTATCTATATCTAGGACAAATACAAGCAATTAAAATGTACAGCCAAACACAAGTAACAGAAAGAATGTAAAATTTAGACTACAAATTTAACCGAAACTGAGCTAAAACTAAAATCAGATTGCAAACATCATTCAGTCTAACAATCTCAATAGCTACCAAACAAATCTTAACAACAAATCCAGGTAGATCAGAATTACACTATTAATTTGCAGAAAATGTAAACTTGCGCTTAACCATATCAATCGAAGCCTCCGTTGACGGTGAAGCGGAACGTTGAGCTCGCTTATATCCCGAACACACCTCCACGTCCAACTAATTGATCTAACTGAATTTGCATATAATCAGTAGGAGTCTTTAAACCTGTGTAAATTCAAAGCTACCTGCAAAACAAACAGAAACATAGAAATACCAAACAAAGCTCTCGACTACGACAATATCTGATCATATCACGATAAGCTGACTCGACTAATTACACTAACTGATTTACAGAAAAAAAACTTTTTAAAACAGAATCACAACCTTTGATTTTAAGCTCCTACTAACTGGAATCAAACTGAAAAGAAAACTAACAAGTTCTTTTAAACTGAAAAACAACTTGAATCCGAAATCTGCAAAACTTGAAAACAATTGAACTGTTTGCAAATCTAAGAAACTCGAATAATCCACAGCAAACTTGATTTTAACTACTATCTCATTAATAGTGCATTCCTTAATGATTATAACAAAACTTTAACCAACTGAGATTATTACTAACAGATTAAACTGAATTGACAACTAGCATTTTACTACTGATTGAATTTCACTGTAAAGAAACAGAAATCTTAAAACTTTTACTGAATAATGGAAACTTTTACTAATACATAGATATGAACAATAGAGACAAACACATAAGCACCTATCGAACAAGAGTTCTGTTATGAACAGTTTATAATCAAATCAAAGCTTTTTAATAACAGTATCCATATGAACAAGATTCAACTAAATTGACAATTAAAATCACTCTCGGTGAACAGTAACAGTAGACGAAGACTTAAAATAAAATCAAGAAAGCTTGAAGAAAGAACTTTACTTCATTAATGGAGAAAACTAGAATCGGTTACAAAGTCTAACAAAATCTTAACAAATTTAAAACTAAATATAATTGAAAATCATTAATGGAAAATAAGATGATCTTGATTTGTTCTTCATTCTTCAAATTGGGGTTTTCTTCGTTTCTTCCTCTTGATCCAATTAAATGACATCTCCTTGAAGAGGAAGAAGAGAGGAGCATTTTTGTAGTTAAAATCTTTACTTGAATCTTCTTGGATCTCCATTAAAATCGAGTTGCAGGTAAATGGTGGAGAAAAGAGATGGGACGTATTTTTTTCCTCTCTCTTGTTTGTAGACGAAGGAAAAGAACGGACGTGTGTTTGTCTGAGTATGAGTTTGACCGCGACTTGAACATTGACCAAGTTAAGTAAATTTTTATTTCCCATTTTTTTTGGGTCCTTTATCTTTTTATTTTTCTTCAATGTGATAAAACCCTTTCAAGTAATTTATTTTTTCATCCTTTGTTTTTGTTAAAGTTACAAGTCTAGTCCTTTTATACTTGCTAATATTGGCAAGTATGGTCCTTGAAAACTCTTTCGTCCTTTTCGTCATCTTTTGGTCAAATAAACCCTCGAAAATGCGTATTTGCTTCAAAATGTATCTTGTTTACCTGAAAACACATGAAACACAAATACCAACGTAATTATGATATTTTTCAGTTAATATAATGTATTTGACTGTGTTTTGAGTGGTTTTTTGATCATTATTGATGAGTGTTTTCATACTTATCAACTCCCTCCACTTGACCATTGTCATGGCCTCATGCAATGCAGTATTTCAAAGCTCTAGAGTGCACTTTTCTCATAATTTACCCACCTTGGCCATTTTATGATTTAATAAACTAGACTATACTACATGATGAATGATTTTGAATATTTACAATGCAATGCAAGGAAAACAATCTTATTTATATATTTTTGGATTTTCTTGAAATGGTATTGATGGAAAAACTCATAAAGAAGTCAATGACTTAAATTAGGGCTTTGGTACCATGGACATTTATCACCATCAAGTTTCACTTTCCCCATACCAAGCTTAAAAATGGGATCATTGTATTCACAAGTAAAAAGTGCATCAACTTATTCATGACAATTAAATGTGGAACCGGTTATTATTTGAGCAAATTGCTTGGAAGCAAATTTGTCATTATTTAAAGCGTGAAATATAAGAAATGTAAAATCCAAAAATAAGGAAGCACGGTTTTAATCCTAAGTAATCCTCTCATCCATTACTTGAGAAACCGTTCACAATTAATATAAGTCCATTTCAAGAGTAATAAGTCATTCGCCTTATGTGTAAAATCCTCATGTCATGCATTAATAAGTAGCTACACGCTCGCTAAGAAAAGAAAAATAAAACTTACGCAATAATTTACATCCTCCTCCTTTACCCGCTAAATATTAAGCATGACATAAGTCTAGTACACATAAAACGTTCTAACTTAGAATCTTAAAACGTACTTATACCAATCATGAATGATTCGACAAAAATGCATAAGAGATTACAAACCGATTAAAACCGTTCTTGATTATTTATTAACATATATACATGCGAAGAAAATAGAGGTAAAGAAGAGAAGGGTTTAGCCACAAGTAATTATCATGAAGTTTATCTAGCCCTTTTATACTTGCTTCAACTCTATCAGTTCCCATTCTCCATAAATTTAAAATCTCAAATAATGAGACTAGTGGATGCTTAGCCTAATAGACCAATGAAGGACCCGTCAAGGTAATATTGGATTGGAGCAACTATTAAATCCCCGCAACCCGTCAAGGTAATATTGGAATCTAATAGTTACTATAATTAAAACTTCACTGCCCCTTTTGGGAGTCCTGTATAATTATTTTTATTTTTATTTTTATTTTTTTTTCTCTTTTTTTTTCTAGCCACTCATTTTTTTTGTAAGCCGCTCTTATTTTTCTTTATTCCTCACACAGAAATTTGAAAATAATAAAAGGAAAACACCCGCTAAATATTAAGCATGACATAAGTCTAGTACACATAAAACGTTCTAACTTAGAATCTTAAAACGTACTTATACCAATCATGAATGATTCGACAAAAATGCATAAGAGATTACAAACCGATTAAAACCGTTCTTGATTATTTATTAACATATATACATGCGAAGAAAATAGAGGTAAAGAAGAGAAGGGTTTAGCCACAAGTAATTATCATGAAGTTTATCTAGCCCTTTTATACTTGCTTCAACTCTATCAGTTCCCATTCTCCACAAATTTAAAATCTCAAATAATGAGACTAGTGGATGCTTAGCCTAACAGACCAATGAAGGACTACTTGGTTAAGGATACTAGCTAGAGAATGCTTAGATAAGCAAACTCGGGTTGAGTCAAAATATCCATGGCGGGCCTAATATGTCAAAGAAGTCTAAATTTGTTAAACCATGTCCTTATTATATTTTTCTTTTATATCTTTTGAAAAATTAAAAGAAGAAATATATACAATGAAAATGTGTTATGCAAATGAAAAATGATTGATGCAAAAATTATGAATGCATATTTTTGGTGGCCAAAGTAGATCAAAAAATTTGAAAAATGTTAGAAAAATTAATTTTCCATGTTATCATGAAGTTAAGGCAATGGTCTAGGTAAGGTCACTTCGATAGAAGTCTCCCATACACTTAAGATAAACATTGCCCTCAATGTTTAAGAGTATTGGAGTAAACTCCCCTACACTTATGACATTGATTACTTTGCTTATCCCAAGTTAAGGAAGAGACAACTAAAGGGTATTAATTTTAAGCACAAGTGTTTTGAATACCACAATTGCAAAAACTAATCGAAGTGAACCGGATACACGGGCCTCCTCCATAAGCTCCAAGCATGAAATGTGAGAGAGCAACCCTTGAAGCAAACACAAAAAGACGAAGAAAGGCAACCCTCCACTTCAACTCTACTATAACATCCTTTTAATTAAACCTAACCTATTTAGATCTACTCTACGTTTTCTAACTAGTTATACAATTCTTTTTTTTAAACCCTAAGTCGCTAGCTTGACTCGGCACCGAATTAAGTTTTCCTTGGGGAAACATCATGGAGAATAAAGGATATCCACTTTGAAGCACATCTCACATGATACACTTAAACTTAGCACGTTGCCATTTACTATAAGATCTACAATATCCGCCTCGATAAATGGAACGGTCCAACGTGTCTCAAGTTTATCCAACATACAAAAGCTCTCATATAGGAAGCACCCTAGGATCAAATACATAATTTCCATCTCTACAAGTGAACAACTCCAAAGTAGGAAGCATCAACAAAGTAAGCTCATAGAAGAAATCCATATCAATCGAAGTCACACTCTCAAGTGGAGTAGATGAAAACCAATTTTTCCCAAATATACGTATCCCAGGATCAAAAACCTTTCCCTTCATGGGATAATAAGAAGATGAACCCGTATCAACCATATAAGATTCCCCCTTAGTGATCAAAGCATCATGAGACAATGAAGGTGTAGGTATCAAAACATTCATAACAAGTATATCCATATTGGGCTCCTCATCATCATCAAAAGATGGGTAATCTTCCATAGAAGACATAGAAAAAGGAGGATCAAGAGTAATAGTGTCTTGTGAAGGAGGTGTACGCTTTATGGTCCCAAAAAGCATGTTCTCAGTAAGACGAATATCCTCTTCCCAATTAGAATCGCTATCATCGACCTCTAAATCTGTATTAGCAAGATAAGCCTCTATGGTGGCATCAATATCCATATGAGAATCCATATCAAAGGTTTTGGGTTCTAAAGGTGCCTTAGGTGAAAAAGGATCAATCTCTAAGAGTATAGGATCTTCATCAATAACCAACTTTAAGGGTGGAAGGGTGGGAATAGAAGGCTCAAAAGAAGGTGTATTAATGAGAGAATCACTCAAAGGAATGATAAAATCATAAAAATCAATAGGTGCAACCTCAAAAACCGGTGAAGAAATATCAATGAAAGGTTCTTCTTCTATGGACTCATCATTACTGTTTTCATTCAAAGCTTCAATCGAGGAGATAAGATTATAAACGTTTGATAAAACCTCACGAATATGAACATCTTCCACTTCTTCTATAGGAGCAACATCTTCATCCAAATTAGGAAGGTCAACTTGACATGAAAAATCATCGGATAATATATCATAAGATGCCTCACTAGAATCACAATCATCATCCTCTATTTGTGGCAAATCTTGCATAAACTCTTCCTCAATCTCATTATCCTTTTCGTTAAACAATTCATAAAGATCAAAGTCACCAAAATCACTAGTAGTAGCATGAAGGTCAACATGTGATGAAATCTCAATGTGATCATGAGGAGAAGAGGTATCAATACAAACCCGTCACATGGTTCATTGGAAACACTCTCAAGGTCTCTTTGGATTGGGATAAGGTTCTCAACACTAGAAGAGGTTAATTCATCCAGATTGGTGTTTGTAGTAGTGCTAAGAGGCTCGTCCCCCATGGTTAAAGATTCAGTGGGTTCCATGTGAGGTAAAGGTGATGAAGGTGTGTCATCATTATGTGTCATACAAATCGGAGGATCGTCATCATCGTCATATAAGCATTGATGAAGCATACGGGCACGAGTAGCAAGACATTCTTCTTCCTCCTTTTTATCAATCTTAAAGACTAAATCATCTAAATTTTCCTTGAGGAACCGAGAGGAATTGTTCACATATTCACTGTACATATCACCAATTTCCTTGTTATTAAACCGCTTGTTCCTTACATCATCCTTAAGAGACTTAATTTCCTCCCTTAACCACCGAGATTCTTCTCTCATTTCCTCGATGCTCATTTCTTTCTTATGATTAAGAGCCCTCAAAAAATATGCATTGTCTCTTTCTAGTTGCTCGAATATAAAATAAATCTCATCATAAGAAGGCGGATCCCTCGACAATCATAACCATAATGGGGTTCTTTTACACAAAACTCACATGAATAAGTCGAAGAATATGGTGGAGGTGGATTTCCATAATTAGGTGGATTATAGTTTTGAAAAGAGTCATGATTATGAAAGTTCTCATGATTGTAACCTTGAAAATTTCCTTCATTTTGAAAACCCTCATAATGTGAAAATCCTTGATTTGAAAAGTATCTTAATTATGGCATGGAAAATTTTCATCATTTTGAAAGCCTTCATTGTTTGAAAATCCTTGATTATGAAAGGTTTCTTGATTATAGCCTTGAAAATTATCATTATTTTGAAAACCCTCATAAGTGGAAAATCCTTGGTTTAGGTATGGCTCATTAAAGGTTTGATCATGAAATGATGGTGGAGTGTGTGATGAAAAACCAGAATATCCCATATAGTCATTACAAGTATAGTCCATTTGACTGTTAGGTCGAAAATTAGGGTTCTCGGTTCCATTATAAGCATAACCCTCCCCATAATAGACATTGTTTTGATCACATAAATAAGTATCGTGTGGACCACCACAAGTTAAACAAGGCGAATAATTAGCGTTGGCAGATCATTGTTGCAAAATCTCCAACATGGAACGAGTATCCATGTATAACAAGGTGGCCGAATGTATATACAAGTAAAATGACGTTAAAAAACTTCCTCGGGGAAGGAAGTAATACACCAAAGGTGGTATGGTTACACGTGTGTGAGTACACGTGTAAATAAACTCGAGGAGTGATAGATAAACTCTCGGTCGACTTTTGAAGGAGAAGAGATTATCTCCCTCGAGGTGCAATAAGTAATATCCACAAGAAATATAATATATGTAAGTACTAATTGGGTGGCACACCACTCACTACTATCACTCTTGAAAGACCCACAAGGAAGCGGAGAAACGAGGCGGCGCGTAGCACTTAAGAGCCTGCTTCTTTAGAATGTGAAATACACTCGCCTTATACCCCCCACACAGTGGCCTCTTTCTCAAGATCAAGAAGATTATGGTATTTATCTATTGTGCCTTAATTAAATTTGATCGATACACGTGTCAAGGACCGGAACGCTCCCGAACACGGTGTATTGCCTCGGCAATACTTATGGAAGTAGGTGGATTAAGCGTTCGTATCTACGTATATGTATCTACATATAATAATATATCAAAAATATTTTTGTATTTTTTTAAGAAAAATACTATATGTACGTAAAAACGATGAAAACCGATATATACAATATATTTTTGGGTGTAATCTTTTAGGAAAAAGATTACTTTTTGGATTTTTTTTTATTTTTTAGTTCAATTCTTTAGGAAAAGAATTGATTTTGTGGTTTTTTATATTTTTATATTTTAATCTTTTTAATTTTTTTTTGATTTATAATGCGTAAAAATAACGTTCACAAAGTGAACGGTTCCCAAAATCCAATACGTCTCACTCGAAATCGTTAATCTTCACGAATAGAACTGGCAGCGACGCCATTTAATAACTCGTTTTTAGTATCGTTTCGTCTCGGTATCTAATCGAATTGATATAACGTTTTTAAGCTCGACTTTATTGTTTTTGGTTATAATAGGCTTGATTAGAATCTATTTCTACTTGGCACAAAGCAAGTAAAAAGTAAAAATATTATCTATATATGTATATGTATATTCTAAAACAAATTGCAAGTATTACAATTAAAATGCACAAAATACAACTAGCGAAATACAAAATACAAAACTATCTTTATAAAAGTAAAAAGACAATTTATTAATACCAAAATGAAATTTATGAAACTAACAATGGAAATAAAAATGAAGCAATTCTAGTAATTCAAATTACGTAGTAGTAAGCTATCATTTCTAACCAACAATTATCATCCCAATAATGAGCCCTATCATTTAGCAAACTAACGTAAAATATTAACAATTTAAAATGGAAGAATATAAAATGCACATAAAACAAAACAAATCAATATTATAATTCTAAATCTACTAATGGGTCTAACAAACTTTCTAATATCCTAAACATCCATCAAACAACAGAAACTACAATTGCTTATCCAAATTTAAGACAAATTTAAGACGTGACCAAAAAAAATTGATTCAAGTTTATTTACTTAACCATCTATCACTAAAATACGTAGAACTGTTTAATGAGTAAGAAAAAGGATGAAAAAGATGTAGCAGCTAATTCAGCTTATCAATAGTAAAAACGTGTTAAGATAAAATGTTTGAAAAGTAAATCTAAAATGTCCTACTAGCTGAGATGGACAGAACTATGGTTTGTGTATAGGAAGAGCTAGGTTCGATTCTAGTTACTACTTTTTTTTTTGCCTATTTTATTCTTATGCAACAGCTTTATAATCCCTAAGCTATGATTAACTACTTTATGTTTATCTATCCACTAATGAAATTTGCATCAATATCAGTTTGCTACAATAGAGGCACAAGAACATAATACTACAGAGGCTAACATGTCTACTACTTCCTAATGATCTGTTATCCTAATGATGACTTCCAAATAAAAACTAAAAATATCCTCACAACCATATACTAATGATACATCTAACAAACAGTAAACTATGGCTACTATCTATATCTAGGACAAATACAATCAATTAAAATGTACTGCCAAACACAAGTAACAGACAGAATGTAAAATTTAGACTACAAATTTATCGAAACTGAGCTAAAACTAAAATCAGATTGCAAACATCATTCAATCTAACAATCTCAACAGCTACCAAACAAATCTTAACAACAAATCCAGGTAGATCAGAATTACACTATTAATTTGCAGAAAATGTAAACTTGCGCTTAACCATATCAATCGAAGCCTCCGTTGACGGTGAAGCGGAACGCTGAGCTCGCTTATATCCCGAACACACCTCCACGTCCCACTAACTGATCTAACTGAATTTGCATATAATCAGCAGGAGTCTTTAAACCTGTGTAAATTCAAAGCTACCTGCAAAACAAACTGTTAGCCTCAAAATATTGAGCCAAACAAGAATGCTCGGTCATATGTTTATTATGTATCGTATTTTAGAACGTTGTAATAGGTAGTATATTAGTCGTGTTATACGGGCTTAACTTTAGGCTAAAGTTCATTAATAAGTAACTAAAGCCCAAAAGGAAAGCCCGACCCAAACCATATAGTCCATAAAGAAGCCCGCATGTGGGTGGACTATATATACCACCCTCCTAGCATGTTAGGAGGGTTGGTGGTTCATTTTCTCATTCCTTAATCTAATATTCACAAGTTAATCCTCTCCTTCTCTCTCTTTTCTCTCTCTAGTTTCTCTCTCTAGAATTCTTCTCATTTCTTCCTTTCTTTCTTCTTTAATTCGTGTATAACATCACATATATTAGGGACAACAATTGGTATCAATCGCCATGGGGTAGTTTTGTGATTGGTTGTTGTGTTTTCATATGATCCGTTTGATTTGATCTATTTTTCTTCCTCGTCTTCAAGTTTTTTCTTGTTTTTGATTGTGTTTCTTAATCGTATAACTTCCTTAATCTTGTTGTAGAGATTTGGTTGTTTTGATTTGGTTAAAAACACGATCTTGCTGCCTAAAAGTTGCTAAATTTGTTGCCTAAAAGTTGCTAAAATCGTTGCCTAAAAAGTTGGAAAAAAGGTCCCTTATTGCGACAGCTTGAATTTCGGAAAAAGTAAGTACAGTTTCGATCGCAATAACCCTAGGGTTTTACTTTGCGATCAGTATTGCGATAGCCCCTTATTCCGATCTGAACATTCCGATCGTTATTGCGATCTGGATTGCGACGGATTTAAGGCAATCTTGAAACGTTACTCTGCCCACATTGCGACAGCCACATTCCGATCTGAGATTTCGATAGGTACACATTGCGATCTGAACATTCCGATCTGAAGGATTTCGACAAGTACACATTCTGATCTAAGTATTCCGACAGGTGCACATTGCGATCTAAAGGACATTCCGATCTAAGCAACATTCCGATGGGCATTCCGATGGCCACCATCTAGACTAGTTTCAGCACGTAGTTTACACGAAGATTAAAAAAAAAAAAAAAAAAAAAAAAAGAGTTAAAATTTTTAGGTCAAGTAAAATCAAATTTTTTTCCATACTAGTTTTAGGACATTTCTAGCTCAATTTCAAAATTTGGTGATTACAAATTTTTTAGGTCTACCGTTTTGTCGGACTGAGGAATTTATTGTCGGGCTGAGAAAAAAATCGCAATTTTCGGAATTTCAACAATCAAACAATCACAACACAACTACTTAAGATCCACATTCAATTCATCATTTCAGAGAATATTGAGATGGATTCTACTGCCGAATACCGTGTGACGAACAACAACATAATGGTGGCAGGTAACAAGGAAAGACCACCAATGCTTGTGTCGGGTCGATATGATCAATGGCAATCCCGGTTTATACGTTACCTTGACACAAAACCTAACGGTGATGCTTTAAGGCAATGTATTTTGGAAGGACCCTATAAACTCTCAAGGATTCAAGTTCCTGCAGTACCAGCCACAGACACAAGTGACGCACAACCCGCATATGAACGTAATGAGAAGAGGACCGACCTCACCCCAGAGAACCGTGCGTGGTTTGATGCAGAGAAGGAAGCAATCTACTTAATTCTCAGTGGCATTGGAGATGAGATTTACTCTACGGTTGACGCATGTCCTACTGCTCAAGAAACGTGGACGGCCATTGAAAGATTGCAACAAGGTGAATCACTTAACAAACAAGATGTGAAAACTAAGATGTTTTGGAACTTTGGCAAGTTTACATCAAAGGATGGGGAATCAATTGATTCTTATTACTCCCGATTCTACAAGATGATGAATGATATGACCCGAAACAACTTGCAAGTTTCCACCATGCAAGTCAATGCCCAATTTCTACAGCAACTTCAACCAGAGTAGACACGGTTTGTCACCTTGGTCAAACAACAACAAAAGTTAGACGAAGTTTCATATCACAAGCTCTTTGACATCTTGAAACAATTTCAAAATGAGGCAAATGAACTTCGAGCTGAACGAGTTGCAAAGATTTCCAATCCACTTGCTTTGGTGTCTACCACTCAACATTACCCAGAATATCACTCCCGTACTTCAAAGACCTACTCTACTCAATCATCATCACCACGATCATCCATTGTCTCCAAGTCACATGTTCCAACACGATCCCGAGGCAAAGAAGTTGCAAGAGCACCATCACCCATACCTGAGCAATCATCCGAAGAAGACAGTGATGAAGAAGTAGCTCAAAGGGATAGGGAATTCAAGCAACAAATGGCTTTCGTTATGAAGCAATATAAGAAAATCTACAAACCCACCAACAACAACCTTCGAACATCTTCAAACTCAAGGAACACCCATGCACAGAGTCCTTCAAGGTATGACACACGAAGACGTGTTGAGAGTCCTCCAAAGTATGATCGACAACCTAAGTATGATAATCAGAGGGTGGCTACTGTTGTTGGAAATAGGGAAACTGTTGGTACTCAAGTTGTGCAACAAAGTGGGATTCAGTGTTTTAACTGCAGAGGTTTGGGGCATTTGGCCAAGGAATGCAGGCAGCCAAAGAGGGTTAAAGATTATGGTTATCATAAGGAAAAGATGCTGTTGTGCAAGAAAATGGAAGCTGGAATCAAGTTATCAGCGAGGAAGGAGAAATGCTTGACGACACAGATGATGAACTCTCCGACCAAGAACTCGAGGCACATTATTCATACATGGCAAAGATTCATGAGGTCCTTAACGTCACTAAAGATGACAATGGTCCTATCTTTGATACCGAGCTAATTGATAAGGTACAAGATGATGCTGAATATAATGTGTTTGGTGATACACATGAGCATAGTGATCTACCAACAACAATTACTGACACGTGTATGATGGAAACGGTTGATAGCAATACCACACCCGATTCATCAGACATGTGCAATAATGGGTTTGAGGATGATCAACATGCAAATGAGTATGATGACGAGGAGCGTGTCACGCTTGCTAATTTAATTGCTAGTTTACAAAAAGATGTCAATGAAAATAGAAAGAATCAAAAGCAATTAAAGAAGGCAAACGCAGCGCTCACTCAAAACTTTGAAGAATGCAAAGCCGCTCTTATAAAATCTAGTGAGACTATTGATAGTTATAGGGCTGAGCTTCTTCAAAAGACCAACGAGCTTGAGGGGTACAAAAGTCGTGTCATCAACGTTAAAAAGGACGATTTTGAAAATAAATACAATGAAGCTCTTGCTTTGTTAACTAAAGAAAAACGTCAATTTAATGTTTTATTAAGTGATGAACGTCAAAAAACGTATCTTGCCACAACAAAAGTTAATGAACTTGAACAAAGGCTTTCTATGAACACCACCGATTCTACTAAAATTCTTGACGAGAAGAAACAAGAGGTTGATACATTAAAACAAGATTTCAAAAATAGACAAAGCAAAGATACTGAAAAAGTAAAGGATCTCGAAGAACAAGTCGATTTTTTGAAAAAAGTTGTTTATAATACACATGACTCTATTCAAACCGTAAGAATGATAGCACCTCGGTCGTTTTTCAAGGGTCAACCTAGCTTTGCCACCCCCAAGTACCTCGAACAAGCTCAAGCTGCAAACCCCCATTTATATCTTGACGAGTCCGAATGGACCAATCATGATTGCCCTGTAGCTAACCTCGATAGTGAAGAGACGTCCCTTTGGGATGAGGAGAGTAGATCACCGATCAATAAAGATTTTGTGAAACCATATAACTATGCTTATGAAAACAGTCTTTATGGTCTTTTCACTCCACAAAAACAGAAGTCTCATGAGGAATTATTTTTAGAATGCAAACAAAAAAGAATTCAATGGAAAAAAGCTTTTGCCACTAAGAGGAAAACTAATGTTTTTAAATATATTAACTATTTGCCTCTAGATGCTTCTAAAAGCAAAAGTAGAAAAATACTTGGTTTTCTTAAACACCACGTTAATAATGTTCAATCAATTGTTGAAAGCGATTGGGAGAAACGTCAAAAGGATAAGTGGAAAACCGAGATTCCTCACGACATAACTGTGCTTGTGAAAGAACTTTTAATACCAAATACAAAGATAATAAAAGAACATGTTCTTGAGTTTGAAAATTTAATTCAGTCTGAAATGTTTGATGATTTGAAATATGTTGAGTCTCTTGAAAAAGAAATTGATGACCTTCAAAATGACAAATTAGAATTTTCAAACGAATATGATCTACTCTTAGAAGAATGTCTCTCCAAAGATATTTTGTGTGTTACTCTTCAATCTTGTGCTGATATCGATGAATATTCTGATGTTGCATGCAAATATCTTGATAAAATCAAAGAGTGTGAGCGTCTTGAACTTGAGCTTTCGAAACATAAAGAAAATGTTGATAAAAAGGCTTTTGAGTTACTTCAACACAAAACTGATTTCCTTCAAAAACATTGTCATTCTCTTGAACTTGCTTTGCAAAAAGACGTTGGTAGTTTTCCACATAATAATAAATTGCAAGAAAAACTTTCCCAAACGTTTCGAGAAATGAACGAACAAAATTTGGAAATTAAAGGGTTGAAAGCTCAGTTACAAGACAGGGACAGAGCGATAGCAGAGTTGCAGAAACTCATTGCTAAGATGGGTGGGAAGATTGTGGAACCTAGTGTTAAGAAACCTGCTGTAAGACAACCCAATGCTCAAAAAGTGACTAGACCCTCTGTCTTGGGAAAACCATCTGTTTTCTCTAATTCTGCATTTGCAAAACCTGCGTTTGCCCCCAAGACGGATGGGAAGGATAGGTTACCACAAAACACTCCCGAAACAAATATTCGATCACAAAGCATTAAGAACACAAATGTGGTTAAACCAGGGATGTATAGATTGACCACTAAACCCACACAAAACAAAGAAAGTCAATCACCTCAGACTTCTAGAAACACTAATAGACGTGTGTCTTTTACTACAGGAGTAGTCCCCACTGCTAGTGTTAGCTGGCCCCAGCTTAAGAGCACTCGCATGAATGAAAAGGTCTGGCAAAACAAAAGTCAAGGGAAGATGAAGCAAGTAGAAGACCACCCTAGGATTTTCAATGTTTCTAAGAATAAAACGTCTGTAATCGCGTGTAATGACGATTTGAATGATTCGACTTTGAATGCTATGAAAGTTAAGTTTGTTTGTGTGAAATGTGGAAAGTGTGCTAATGCTAATCATGCTATGTGTGTTTCGAATAATGTCAAAGGCGTAGCAACTAGAACTAAGAAGCAAACTGTGATGCCTATTAGTGATAGAAAACCCAAACGCAAAGTGAACCATTCTGGTGCAACCCCCCTAAGAAAAGTATTGCATCAGACTCCACCACTAAGAACCCTAGAAGCAGAATTAGGGAATTATATGAGTCTGCTAGCAAGCCTTGGAAATGGTGGTTTGCTAATCAATGTCCTCCAGGATATAAATGGATGCCTAAGGTTAGGACAGAAAATGTGACTACGAGCGTTAGTGTACCTCTAAGTGATGAAACTAGGGAAACTAATGAAACAGAAATCACAACTAACATCGAATCCAATTTAGCAAATGCTCCATCGTGTTCTAATTCTTCTGCAGGTGATCGAAGTAATTCTCTTCATAATGGACTCCGGATTCACGAAGCACATGACGGGGAATCTCAAGCTTCTAATTAACTTCGTGGAGAAGTTCCTAGGTACGGTCCGATTCGGAAATGATCAATTTGCACCTATCCTAGGATATGGAGACTTGGTTCAGGGGAATATCACTATCAAAAGGGTTTACTACGTCGAAGGGCTCAATCATAATCTTTTCTCGGTTGGTCAATTATGTGATGCGGATTTGGAGGTTGCTTTTAGAAAGAAGACATGTTTTGTTCGTGATTATGATGGGAATGACTTACTTACCGGAACACGGGGTACCGATCTCTACACTATTTCACTACAAGACTCCACATCTTCAACTCCAATCTGTTTTATGGCTAAAGCTTCTACGACTCAAGCTTGGTTATGGCATCAACGTTTATCTCATCTTAACTTCGATACCATCAACTTGCTTTCTAAGAAAGATATTGTGCGAGGCCTTCCTAACTTGAAATTCATCAAAGATCATCTTTGTTCTTCTTGTGAGCTTTGTAAAGCTAAACGGAGTAGTTTCAAGACAAAGACTACACCAAGCTCTAAAGGACGGTTAGATCTTCTTCATATAGATTTATGTGGTCCCATGCGTGTTCAAAGTATCAATGGGAAGAAATACGTTATGGTAATTGTCGATGACTACTCAAGGTACACATGGACTCACTTCTTGAGATCCAAGGATGAAACACCCGATGTTCTCATCACCTTCCTTAAAGTGATACAACGTGGTCTTCAAGCTCAAGTTAAAGTGGTTCGTACTGACAGAGGTACTGAATTTTTGAATTCAAAACTGAGAGACTATTTTGAAGCTGAAGGAATTGAACATGAAACATCTATTGCTCGAACACCCGAACAAAACGGCGTTGTTGAAAGACGAAACCGTACTTTAGTTGAGGCTGCTCGAACATTATTATCCGCTTCAAAACTTCCACTATACTTTTGGGCCGAAGCCGTGTCAACCGCATGCTACACACAAAACCGCTCCTTAGTTATCCCAAGACACGAAAAGACACCATATCACATAATTAATGATCGCAAACCTTCACTCAAACACCTTCATGTTTTTGGATGTACGTGTTACATTATTCGAGATGGTGAAAATCTGGACAAGATGAAAGAGAAAGGTGATGCATGCATTTTAGTGGGATATGCAACTCAGTCTAAGGGATACAGAGTGTACAACAAGAGAACAAAATTGATAGTCGAGACTATTCATATCAGATTTGATGAATTGCAAGAAATGGCACTTGAACAAAACAGTTTAAGTCCCGATCCACAACGACAAACGACTTCCGTTCATAACCGCACGGAACTCGGAAGTCAAGACCACAGCAATGAACCGTCAAGTTCAAAGCTGGTTCCTGAACATGTTCCTAGAGCAGATATGACAGTGGACACGACACTTGAAGAGTTGGAAATGTTATATGGACCAATGTATGATGAATATTTCACGGGGGAGAAACAAGTTGCATCGAAGTCTTCCGCTGTCACTCATGATACGAATGATGATACCGATCATCATCAACAAAAGGATACAACTTCATCTACTTCAACACGGGTTGTTGCAGATTTACCTCCTCAGAATATCACTTCAATAATCGATCCTACAACATCCACAACTACTGTCATTGCTCCAGAGAACACAAATCAAGCAGACGATGCATTATCTGACGATGACGATTTTCACAACCCATTCGGTACACCGGTACACGAAACTGGAGAGTCTTCTACTCGCCATGTTGATTCGTCAAATATGCATACGTTCTATCAACGACATCCTTCAACACATCATTGGACCCGAGATCATCCTTTGGTTCACGTAATTGGAAACCCTTCACAGCCCGTTCGTACAAGACGACAGCTTGAAACCGATGGCGATGTTTGTATGTTCGCACTCACCGTGAGTACTGCTGAACCGAAAAACATCAAAGAAGCCATGGCTGATCATGCTTGGATTGAATCGATGACGGATGAACTTCACCAATTTGAAAGACTTAAAGTCTGGGAACTTGTTGACAGACCATACGATGTGACTCCTTTAAATCTTCGTTGGATCTGGAAAAACAAGATGGATGAAGAAAACACGATCATCAAGAACAAAGCTAGGCTAGTGGCTAAGGGGTATGGCCAGAAAGAGGGAATTGATTTTGATGAATCATTTGCACCAGTTGCTCGGATGGAAGCAATTAGGATTTTTCTTGCTTATGCTGCACATAAGGGATTCACTGTCTATCAAATGGACGTAAAGACGGCATTTCTTAACGGTCCTTTGAAGGAAGAAGTCTATGTCACGCAGCCGGAAGGATTCATCAATCCTCATTATCCTGACAAGGTGTATCGTCTCCACAAAGCACTTTATGGACTCAAGCAAGCTCCAAGGGCGTGGTACGACGAGCTCTCAAAATTTCTGGTATCCAAAGGTTTCTCAAAAGGTTCCATTGATTTAACTTTGTTCACTTATAAATATGGGGATGACATTCTGCTTGTGCAAATTTATGTTGATGACATTATTTTCGGGTCTACAAACCCAAAACTTTCAAAATGGTTTGAAAAAGTAATGCACAGCAGATTTGAAATGTCTATGATGGGCGAACTAAAATTCTTTCTAGGAATTCAAGTTCACCAATCCCCAAGTGGTATCTTTATAAACCAAGCTAAGTATTGTCAAGAGATAATCAAAAAGCATGGTATGACTTCATGTGACCCCGTTGGGACACCATTATCAACCACATCGTTAGATGCTGACTTGGAGGGATTACCCATAGATCAAACGAGATATCGTTCCATGATCGGGTCCCTCATGTACTTGACAGCAAGCAGACCAGATATTCATCATGCTACATGCTATTGTGCACGATATCAAGCTCGACCCACTGAAAAGCACCTCAAGGAGGTTAAATGGATCTTTCGGTACCTCAAGAATACCATTCACTTGGGACTCTGGTATCCGAGGGAAACCGGTTTCTTTCTAACGGCCTATTCAGATTCTGATCATGCAGGGTGTCTTGATACACGCAAAAGTACTTCTGGTGGTGCACAATTTCTAGGTCAAGATAAGCTTGTGGGATGGTCTTCCAAGAAGCAGGATTGCACGTCACTTTCATCAGCCGAAGCGGAGTATGTGTCTCTATCTGCGTGTTGTGCTCAAGTTCTTTGGATGAGAACACAACTCACGGATTATGGCTTCCACTTTGATAAAGTACCTATGTACTGTGACTCAAAGTCTGCCATAGCCATCTCCTGCAACCCGGTACAGCATTCCCGCACGAAGCACATCGATGTCAGATACCACTTCATAAAGGAACAAGTTGAAAGAGGTATCGTTGAATTATACTTTGTTGGAACGGATTACCAATTAGCCGACTTGTTTACGAAAGCTCTGTCGAAAGATAGGTTTGAGTACCTCGTTAGGCATATTGGTATGAGATGTTTGACTCCAGCAGACCTGGAGATTCTGGCAAAGGTGCCTGCTTGATTTATCTATCAAACATCAACTTGTAAATATCTTTGAAAAAGCAAAATACAAAAATATAAAACACATAAAAGCAAAACTCAAAATTAAAAAAAAAAATTTCAAAATCCAAAAATATTCTTCTCGACATGTCTTTCAGTATCGATAATATGGACGTGCCTAGAAATGTCGCTCAATAACGACACGGGTGTGTACATAAAGCTCGAATGAAAGTTGTAAATATTTTTCAAAACATGTCATTTTTTCTTTTAATAAAGGAAATTGTCTATTTTGGACAATATTTCCAAACAACGGGTAGAGCAATCTATCACGGGTTGAGCTTGTCACAAAACATTCAACGTTTTAAGCTCATCACAATGGCTTGTAATCACTTTCAGATTGCAACCCGGTTCTATATTCACGGGGGAGTGTACGATTTCGTGCTCTTACCCTTGGCAAAAGAAGTTAAATCTTCTTATACTTGAGTGGATTTGTCAAGACATTCAAAGTCTATGAACTCAAGTTTATGCTTTAGAAAAACCTCTTCGACAAAAAGAAATAGGATTTTTCAAAAAGCGTTGAACACAATTTTTTCAAGAATTTCTCAATGATTATTCAAAATCTTTCAAAAATTGAGTGTTCAACAACTCCCATCCTCAAAAAGCGAAATGTGGATCATATCCTCACAATGACAATTCAATTGGATCAATTTTTGAGGGGGAGCATTTTAACTTCATGCAAAAGATTTACACATCTTTCTCCCAGAGATTTCCAGACTATTTTTTCAAAATATATTTTAATCAAATTTGGTATCTCTAATATCAAAAGATTTTATATATTAGAGATAGGGGGAGAAAATGTGATTAAAATGTGATCTAATATAAGACTCAAGCACTTTCACTCCTACCTACATGTGCGAAACACTGTCGATTATCAATGAACATGTGAAGGGGGAGCTTTTCTAAAACGACAAAACTAGCAAGGTGTTAAATGTTTTTCAAACACTTTGTTAGAATTTAAAGTGGTTTTCATGGTTACGATCAAATACCCACAACATCTTTAATTCACGACGTTATTGGTGTCAAAAGGGTGGTTAGGTTTAAGTCCTATGATCCAACCAGAACCGGAGGGATCTTCCCAGGGACAATCCAATAGATTATTAGAAGTCCTTAGGAAAGATGGAGTAGAATGTGAACGTAGCTGAATGCCGACTAAGTACTGATGCTAGCACTGGAACAATCACAACAAGGTGCTAGTAATGATGTCTTGGTAAGCATTGAAGGGGTTGAAGAATGAAAAAGAAATGTAAGGATAAAGGGTCTAAAGAAAGAAGCCCTCCATACAACTTAGGCAGAAACCGGGTCAACTCATCATGAAGACAAACTCATCATGGACCCAGTGATGTGAAACACAACCCTTTCCTAGCTACTCAGGCTTCTCTGAAAAGAAGTTTGTTTTATTGTCACGGAGATCAACACGAATTCTATTGACTTTCTCACTCCGAGATAGTTGATATTGAATAGGTGGCATCTGCTCCAGCCTCCGACCACTAAAAGTGCACAAATAGAGTCTAGAGCCAAGAGATCAATAAAATCTCGTTAGGACACACGGATGAAGATCAAAAGAGTCCTACGCTATATCCTTGTGATATTGCTAGAACACTCATAGTGATACTAATTAGTATTCACAATGATGAGTGGAAATCCTTCCAGTGTTAACATCAAACAGCACTGCGGTAGGTCATATGCAAGATTCTTTATGAATTAAACATGTGCAAAACTGAAAAGCAACAGTGGTTTGATTCTGAATTGATTCAAACTCGTTTCAGGTTTCTACGCAATATCTTTATGGTCTTGCCAGAACATTCAGAGTGATATTCATTAATATTCACAGTGACGAATGGAAATCCTTCTAGCGTCAACCTCAAACAGCGCTACGGTAGGTGACTTGTGAGATTCTTATGAATCAAACTTGTGTCAACTGGAAAGCAACAATGGTAAGATTCTTAATGAATCAAACTTGTTCCAGGAATTTGAATTGACGACTTTAATCAAGCGGATATTTATCCAACTGATTCACTCTTTATGTTCGCAGTCTTGCTTTGAGACGGTCGAGTAAAGAGAACGGCTAGTACAGCCGCGAAACCCTGTCAAGGAGATTCTTAATTGAATCTACCTGATCACAGGTACGATATTTAATATCGTATAACGGTCTTCACCGACCGGAGGTAAAACGCTACCGATTTAGGACGAATGTCAAAGCCATTCAGTCCGTGTCTATGTTTTGTCTCGAGAAGGTGGCGTCACGGTGTACACAGCAAAGTCAAAGATTCAAAACCACATACTCATGCCTAAAGACATATTCAACAATTAATAGTGTGAGCATGTGGATGAAGACGCAAGATCACAAGATGGCAAAGACAAGTCAAGGATGATTTGAAGATCTCAAGCTTAAAGACAAAGTCGAAAGACAACGAAAAAGGCTCAAAGATCACAGCATGAAGGAACAAGGCTACAATTACACGTTCAAGACTCATTTATGGCGAGATTAGTAATCTCTACAAATTTCCTAAATGACCAAGGTTTATGACCTCTCATTGGGGGAGATTGTTAGCCTCAAAATATTGAGCCAAACAAGAATGCTCGGTCATATGTTTATTATGTATCGTATTTTAGAACGTTGTAATAGGTAGTATATTAGTCGTGTTATACGGGCTTAACTTTAGGCTAAAGTTCATTAATAAGTAACTAAAGCCCAAAAGGAAAGCCCGACCCAAACCATATAGTCCATAAAGAAGCCCGCATGTGGGTGGACTATATATACCACCCTCCTAGCATGTTAGGAGGGTTGGTGGTTCATTTACTCATTCCTTAATCTAATATTCACAAGTTAATCCTCTCCTTCTCTCTCTTTTCTCTCTCTAGTTTCTCTCTCTAGAATTCTTCTCATTTCTTCCTTTCTTTCTTCTTTAATTCGTGTATAACATCACATATATTAGGGACAACACAAACAGAAACATAGAAATACCAAACAAAGCTCTCGACTACGACAATATCTGATCATATCACGATAAGTTGACTCGACAAATTACACTAACTGATTTACAGAAAAAAAAACTTTTTAAAACAAAATCACAACCTTTGATTTTAAGCTCCTACTAACTAGAATCAAACTGAAAAGAAAACTAACAAGTTCTTTTAAACTGAAAAACAACTTGAATCCGAAATCTGCAAAACTTGAACACAATTGAACTGTTTGCAAATCTAAGAAACTCGAATAATCCACAGAAAACTTGATTTTAAGTAATATCTCATTAATAGTACATTCCTTAATGATTATAACAAAACTTTAACCAACTGATATTATTACTAACAGATTAAACTGATTTGACAACTAGCATTTTACTACTGATTGAATTTCACTATAAAGAAACATAAATCTTAAAACTTTTACTGAATAATTGAAACTTTTACTAATACACAAATATGAACAATAGAGACAAACACATGAGCACCTATCGAACAAGAGTTCTGTTATGAACAGTTTATAATCAAATCAAAGCTTTTTAATAACAGTATCTATATGAACAAGATTCAACTAAATTGACAATTAAAATCACTCTCGGTGAACAGTAACAGTAGACGAAGACTTAAAAGAAAATCAAGAAAGCTTGAAGAAAGAACTTTACTTCATTAATGGAGAAAACTAGAATCGGTTACAAAGTCTAACAAAATCGTAACAAATTTAAAACTGAATATTAACTAAAAATCATTAAGCTTTTTGAGAGAGAATAAAACTAACTATCTAACCTAACTACTAGGTGTTTCTACTCCTAATGCTAACCATTGTAAAATGAGGTCTTGATCTTCTATTTATAGCCGTCTGAAGAAGATGAGATGACGTGTTGCTTCCAATTAAATCGTGCCACGTGGAAAATACGATGATTTTGATTTGTTATTCATTCTTCAAATTGGGGTTTTATTCGTTTCTTCCTCTTGATCCAGTTAAATGACATCTCCTTAAAGAGGAAGAAGCGAGGAGCATTTTTGTAGTTAAAGTCTTTACTTGAATATTCTTGGTTCTCCATTGAAATCGAGTTGCAGGTAAATGGTGGAGAAAAGAGATGGGATGTGTTTATTTTCCTCTCTCTTGTTTGTAGATGAAGGAAAATAACGGACGTGTGTTTGTCTGAGTATGAGTTTGACCGCGACTTGAACATTGACCAAGTTAAGTAAATTTTTATTTCCCATTTTTTTTGGTCCTTTATCTTTTTATTTTTCTTCAATGTGATAAAACCCTTTCAATTAATTTGTTTTTTCATCATTTTTTTTGTTAAAGTTACAAGTCTAGTCCTTTTATACTTGCTAATATTGGCAAGTAAGGTCCTTGAAAACTCTTTCTTCCTTTTCGTCGTCTTTTCGTCAAATAAATCCTCGAAAATGCGTCTTTGCTTCAAAATGTATCTTGTTTACCTGAAAACAAATGAAACACAAATACCAACGTAATTCTGATATTTTTCAGTTAATATAATGTATTTGACTGTGTTTTGAGTGGTTTTTGGATCATTATTGATGAGTGTTTTCACACTTATCACCCATCTAGATCTGCATCTAGTTTGGTTCTTTCCACCATTGGAGTATCCACGGGGTCGCAAGATTCCATCTTATATTTCTTAAGCGATTCAATGGCATATTTAAATTGGTTGATAAAGATGCCTCTGGGACTTTGACATATTTGAAGTCCTAAGAAAAATGATACCTTACCCATCATTGACATCTTAAACTTTGAAGACATGAGTGTCCCAAATTCATTTTGGGTCGAGGTAGCAAATATAATATCATCAACATATATTTGTACCATAATCATATTTTCCCCTCGTTTCTGAATGAACAACGTTGGATCCACCTTGCCTTTTGCGAAGCCTTCCGTAACGAGGAATTGTGACAATAGATCATACCGCGCGTAGATCTTGTTTCAAACCATAGAGAGCCTTCTTAAGCATGTACACGTGATTAGGATATTTGGGATTCACAAAAACATGCGCTGTTGAACATAGACCTCTTCCTTGATTTCACCATTAAGAAATGTCGTCTTCACATCCATTTTATAGACGATCATATTCATATGAGCTGCATAAGTGAGGAATAGTCTAATAGCTACCAAACGGGCAACGGGTGCAAAGGATTCTATAAAGTCAATACCCAATAGTTGTCGATATCCACGAGCTACTAATCGAGCTTTGTTCTTCAATATTCTGCCTAACTCGTCGAGTTTCACCTTGTAAACCCATTTCAAAGTGAGTAACATCACTTTATCTGGGCATGGGACAAGTTACCATACATCAAGACGTTCAAATTCATCAAGTTCTTCTTGCATAGCTTCTATCCAACAAGAATGTGTAAAAGCTTCTTGCCACGTCTGAGGTTCAACTTCAGAGAGAAAAGCATCGAAGTAGCAAAAAATTGCACTTTCTTGTAGTTGATTACGTGTGGATACCGGACAAGTAGGTTCACCAATAATAGTATCCATAGGATGATCCTTTGTCCATTTGTTTCCATGTACACAAATCCTTGGATTGGAGTAGACCGTGGTAGGAGCTTCCTTTGAGGTGGATGGTCCCGCTTGATTAATGTCGAGAATTGGTACACCAAAGAATGGAAGTTCATGCATTTGAGCGAATTCC
Organism: Glebionis coronaria; assembly: GCA_025667525.1. Classification (NCBI taxonomy): domain Eukaryota; kingdom Viridiplantae; phylum Streptophyta; class Magnoliopsida; order Asterales; family Asteraceae; genus Glebionis; species Glebionis coronaria. Next base: position 312,258,240 of record CM046880.1, on the reverse strand, counting down.
AGGTCGTGATCATCATCATCTGTTGGAAATACGTTTTACGTATATAGAAAGTCTCGGTCACTCCAACAATATAGTTATAGGCTCGTAGTAGTGTTTTAGTAACATTTATTAAATAGCCCGACCCATGAGCATGTTCATAGGCCGGAGGCCCAAGTCCATTAAGGACTTTGGTATATAAACCTCTTTCCACCATGGAAAGAGGTGTTGGTTGTTTTTCATTTCTCATTTCAATATCACATAGTTTCTTTCATTTCTCTCTCTAAGTTTCTCTCTCTAGAAAACATCAACCCTCTTGATTCATAAAGATTATCATTGTTCTACAATTGGTATCAAGAGCATGGGATGAAATATAGGTTGCTTTTAGTGTTGTGTATGCTTTTTTAAGCATTTCGTAGCTTTTGAGTTCTTTTTGCCGAAACATCAAATTTTTTTGTGTTTGATTGTGATTTCAAGTCGTATAACTCATTTAATCGTGTTGTAGTGTTTTTGGTATCTTGGTTTTGGTTAAAACACAACCTTTCTTGGATCAAACGTTCAAAACTATCTTGTTTTCTTCATAAATGGAAATTCAAGCTTGTATCACCATCGGAAAGTACAAGTGAGAGGGATTCGATCGCAATAACCAGCTGGTTCTACTTTGCGATCACTGGATTACGATACTTATTCCGATCTGGACATTCCGATCGATCTTTGCGATCTGGGATTCCGACGGTTTTAAGGAATTTTAAGTCGTTACTCTGCCTAATTTGTTTCAGCCATATTCCGATCCGAACATTCCGACAGCACATTACGAACTAAGCATTTCGACATGTTTACATTGCGATCTGAGCATTCAGATAGTGTGACATTCCGATCTAGACATTCCGATACCAGCAAAATTCTGACAGGTTTACATTGCGATCTAAGCATTCAGATAGTGTGACATTCCGATCTAGACATTCCGATCTAGGTATTCCGACAGAAAGCAACATTCCGATAGAACTTGTTTTTGGATACTTAGTGGATTTCTTCTATCTTGCATTAAATTTGGTAATTTGGTAAATTTCAAAAGCAAACACAACAAAAAGATAACTACATCTTTCATTTAACAACACAAAAACACATAACCTTATTTAATTGTTCGATCATTTTTGATAATCTTTTTCAAGGGATCATAAAATGAATTCACATTCATATATGCCGAAAATGACTTCGCTTACCGATATCTCAATCATTTCGGGTACCGATACTCGCCCACCTTTGCTCATCAAAGATTTATTTGAAGCATGGCAAGGTCGCATGAAAACTTACATCATGGGCAAACCCAGTGGTCGACTTATGCTTCAATCAATTGAAAAAGGTCCTTTAGATTGGGGAGAGGTTACAGTCAACAATGTGACAAGGGCAAGGGAGTATCATGAGTTAACCGATGCTAACAAAATCATTGCAGATGCAGATGAAAGGGCTGTTCAGACAATTCTTCAAGCCTTTCCACCCGATATCTTTAGAATGGTAAGTGAACATAAAGTGGTAAAGGATCTTTGGGATCGACTAGCTGTTTTGTTACAAGGTACATCTCTAACTAAGCATGAACGAGAGTGTCAATTGTATGACTTGTTTGATAGGTTTACATACATTCCACGGGAGACTCTTCACGACTACTACTGGCGTTTCACTACTTTGATGAATGATATGAACGTGTATAGTCTAAGGATTGAACAGTTTCAACTAAACACAAAGTTCTTGAACACGTTACCCCAAGAATGGAGTCAATACGTCACTGATGTTAAGATGATTCGCGATTTGCACAAGTCCAATTTAGATCAACTCTATGCTTTCTTACAACAACACGAGAAGCATGTGATCCAAAAACGACTCTCTCAGGGATCTTATCATGAACCATTGGCATTAATGGCAAACCATCCTACACTGTCATACCACAACTCTCAGCTTGCTTTGGGACACCACTCTTCATATCAACCTTTGTATCAAACACCAAGCTTCCCACAGTACTCGATCTTGCCACAACCACCTACATCTTATCAACAACATATCAAGCAACCAGCAACATCATCACCAGGAGATTCACATCCGTTACCTTATGCTTCACACCAGTACTCACCTTATCAACCTCCAACAAACCCTGCTGTTACCTATCAATAACTTGAGGCTCCTCAACCCTATTACTCACAAAAAGTTAGTGCTCCATCAAATCAACTTGTAGCTCAGTCTGCACCAGCATTCTACTGTAATGATGAGATACCTGTTCCTGAGTTTAGACAAGGGGACAGTCTTACTGATATACTTGCTCAAATGTCTGCTTATCTTACTCAAACATTGAACAAACGAGGTTACAGAAGTCCAACAACAACTAACAATCAGTTAAGGAACTCTTCTAACTCTCGACAACAGGCTACCATTCAGGATGGCTGAGTCATGGTGCAACCACTTCAGGGGAGACCCAATTCATCTTCTGTTGGTGCACGTTCATCTAACACTGCTGCTACAAGAGGTAATAACACTGGTAAAATGAAGGTGATTATATGCTACAACTGCAAAGGGGAAGGGCACATGGCCTGAGAGTGCAAGCAGCCTAAGAGGAAAAGGGACGACACATGGTTTCAGGAGAAGATCTATTTGGTGAATGCTCAAGCCCAAGGACGTGAGCTCGATGAAGAAGAGTTGGCATTTCTTGCAGATCCAGGAGTAGCGGACACTGACGGTCTTACAGCAGTCATCACAAACAATGCCGCATATCAATGTGATGATTTGGATGCATACAACTCTGACTGTGATGATCTCAACACCGCCAAAGCAATTCTCATGGCAAATCTTTCACTTTATGGAGCGGATACAATTTCTGAGGTACCAAATAATGCTACAGATACTAGTATTGTACCTTATCAAGTTAAGCAAGTGTCTGAGTATTCGGAACAGCCTCCGGTGGTTAGTAACTCAATCGAGGAAACAAACAATGATAGCAATATCAATGGAAGTCCCCAGACTTTGAGTGAACCACAACCGGGAGCTATTTCGACTACAAATTCGTCTGCTCAACCTGATTTGGTTATGGTCTCAGCATCTTTGCTTAGCCAAATGAATAATGCGGTCCTTGAAACCCTCAGCGTTAATCAGACTTTATCTGCCGAGCTTGCTTTGCATAAGAAAAAGGTTAAAACCTTGGAATTGACTCATGTGTCCACTACCTTAACCAATCCTGAATTTGATAGGTTTAGGCAAGTACAAATGGATAATCTGCTAGAAATTGAGAGTTTAAGAGCAAATCTTTCAAAAGAAATCAAAGAAAAAGAGTCAGTCGTTAATAATTTTCAAAAACTTCAAATGGATTTTGAAATTCTCGAGTCTAAAAGAGTTGACACGGAAATTAAGGCGTTTGAGAGAGTTAAAAAGACTGAAATTTTGCTTTTAAAACAAAATGCTGCTTCACACTTAGTACACTTGTTTCATTCTTCTTTTCAAGAGTTCAATCTATCGCGTCTAATAGACCTACCACCTAACCCGGGGTATGCAAAGCAAGCATTTCACCACAAACCACGACTTTATGATGCCACCAAGTTAGGATTGGTATTAGATCCGATTGTGTTCTTGAATGAATCTGAGAGCATGACACCATATGACGACAAGTGGTTAAAATTACTTCCTACATATCCTGAATATGACTATGCTCAAATGAATGCAACAGATTCTACAATAGATCTTAGAACTCGATTTAATATGAAAAAGAGAACTATCCAAACATCCACTTTCATGCCTACTAGATAATACCTTAGTATAATTCCTACACTCGTTAACTCGGACGAACTAAAGGAAATTCCTAAGAATCTTCCACCGGTAAGTACGGTAAAGCTCAGCTTGGAAGAGATTGAGCGATACCTTACCGAGTTTGACAAGGTCATCCTGGAATGTACGACTTCAACGGCTTTAACCGCTGGAGAATGGGCTTTCGAACACATGAAAACGGTGTTTGAGAAAGAGATCGTTCCATTTGTGAACCATATTAAAAAGGGAGTATCTGATCTAGCGGGTAATCTAAGTTTTGAAATTGGTGAAGTTCAAAAAGTTTTCTATGAAATGGATGATGCTTATGAACAACATTTAATTGAAAAAGAAAAGATTTTATCCGAATATGACCGTTTCTTAGAACATATAGTGTCTCTCGAAGTGATGCAAGTTGTTACTCTTAAATACGCTCATGAGATTTCATTTACTCCTGTGAATATATGTGATGATGTGCATGATATGTCTGTGAATATTGCAGCCTGTTATTAATGTAGATAATCATTCTTGTCATGAATCCAATGCTGAATTTTTAAAGCTTCAAGATTCTTATGACACACTTTCAAAACGTTTTAATGAGCTTCAAAGACATTGTATATCTCTTGAAATTTAGAATCAATCTAAAAATGAAACTATTTCAATACCAATTGATTGTGAAAACTCCGTTGAGACAAGTGACAAGATGATTCAGGTTGTTCAGGCTCTAGAGGAAGAAATTATGAGACTTAAGAGAGAATCAGTAGCAGAGAAATTGGAACTAGAGGCTGTAGAGATTAAGAATCATGCCCTAGAAGATAGAATTAATTCTATGATATGGGAGCTTGATAAAGTAAAGCAGGGTTTCTCAGATATTTATGGTTCATTAGAAGAACGCTTCGCTTTTAACGCGGCAGAGCAAAAGTCACTCGTTGACCAATTGAACCGTAAGTGCGAGGAGATCTCTGACTTAAATATTCAACTCATAGACAAAAACATGGTTTTGGCTGAATTAAAGGAGACACTTCAACTCAAAGGACAAGAAGTTGTTGATAATCCAGCCACCATCTCTGCCTCGACCTCTAGTGCTCCCAAACCCAACCCACGTGTGCTATATCGGGATCCAAAATTTAAGAATAGTCCAACTAAGTTTGCCACATACATGAAAAATGCCTTAGAACATGCTGATCTTGCTAGAGAGATAGTTGATGAAATGCGTGAACTAGATCCCACAAGTCATCTTCTATATGAGCTTTTCTTATATGTGGATCGTGTTCAGAATTGTTTAGCAAACTTAGAGTACATTGGGCAACCGATATCTGTACCCCCGAAACAGCAAACCCCTACCATTGCCATTACTCCATTCAATAAGAATCCAGGATCTAAGCCTATTTTAAACACACACATCAAGGCTACATCAAAATCTGTCACTAATGTTCCCATGGCTTCTACAGGAGTAATTATGTCTACTAAGGCTAAAGGATCTCAAGACAAGAAAGATAGGATCAAGCCTTCCACTAGTAGGACTGCCAAGAAGAAAGTAGAAGTTCACCCTAGGAATGTTATTTCAGTTTCAAATAAAAAGAATCATGTATCTAAGACAAAAGGATATGCTTCTGTGCATAAGCCTAAGAAAAATGTGAATTTGAATTTGCGATGTTGGAATTGTAATGAATGCATGTTCTCTCAGCGTCATGATTTATGCCTTGTTGATCACGTGAATGAAATGTATGCCATTAGGAACAACCTTGAATGGATTCCAACGGGGAAGAAATTCACCCAAGTTGGTTGGCAATGGAAACCCACTGGTAGGACCTTTACTGCTAATGGAACTAAGTGCCCTTTAACTAGGATCACATCCACAGAAGTTAGGTCTCAGCGTCCTTTAAATAGGAAAACTAGCACTAAGAAATGGAAAAAGCGCCCTTTAACTAGGTCTGTCCCCACTATTGTGCCTACCAGTAAAGAAGTACCTCAGGATCTTAGACAACTAGAATCTAAGCCGGCATTTAGGAAGCAAGTTTGGAAGCCTAAGAATTCTTCGGTTAGCAAATCTAAGATAATTATATCTGTACCTGCTAACACAGAGGAACTACTAGATTCCGATACATCGTCCTTGTCTGGTGATATTTTCAGGTGGTCCAAATCATCCTCTGGTACTTGGACTCTAGATGCTCAAAGCATATGACCGGAGATCGCTCGATGCTCAGAAATTTCGTCAGCAAGTTTCTAGGAACGGTTAAATTCGACAACGACCATATTGCGAAGATCATGGGTTATGGTGAATACCAAATTGGGAATGTTACGATTTCAAGGGTTTATTATGTGGAGGGACTTGGTCACAATCTATTTTCAGTGGGACAATTTTGCGATTCAAACCTTGAGGTGGCTTTTCGAAAACATACTGGCTTTATTCGCGATCTTGCAGGAAATGATTTGTTAAAGGGTTCTCGAGGGGATAATCTCTACACACTGTCCATTCAAAACATCATGGCCGCCTATCTTGTATGCCTTCTTTCCAAAGCATCTAAGACCAAGTCATGGTTGTGGCATCGTCGGTTATCTCATCTCAACTTTGATGCTATTAACCATTTGGCTAAAAACGAACTTGTTTGTGGTCTTCCAAAACTTAAGTTCGACAAGGATCATTTATGTTCCGCGTGTTCTTTGGGAAAAAGCACCAAGAAATCATAAAAACCTAAAGCTGAAGACACCAACCAAGAACCACTGTATCTTTTGCACATGGATCTTTGCGAGCCAATGCGTACGGCTAGTGTGAGTGGTAGAAAATACATCCTCGTCATAGTGGATGATTTCTCAAGGTTTACATGGGTAAAATTTTTAGCATCCAAGGATCAAGCACCAGAGTATATCATTACTTTCTTAAAGATGATCCAAGTACGTCTTAATGCTACTGTTCGCCGCATTCGCACTGATAATGGAACTGAGTTCGTTAATCAAACTCTACGAGACTATTACGAAAAGGTAGGTATTTCACATGAAACTTCTGTTGCCCGCACTCCACAACAAAATGGTGTCGTGGAAAGACGTAACCGTACACTTATGGAAGCTGCTCGAACTATGTTGATTTATGCGAATGCTCCTTTATTCTTGTGGGCTGAAGCAGTGGCAACCGCATGTTATACCCAAAACCGCTCCATCATCTGTAAACGCCATGGTAAAACTACATATGAGCTACTTCATGGACACAAACCCGATATTTCATTTCTTCATGTGTTTGGTGCACTGTGTTATCCAAATACAAATAGTGAGAATCTGGGAAAACTTCAACCGAAGGCTGATATTGGAATTTTCATTGGTTACTCGTCTGCAAAGAAAGCTTGCCGAATTTATAACTGTCGTCTTGGCAAGATAGTAGAAACTTTGGATGCCGATTTTGATGAGCTGACAGTGATGGCTTCTGAGCAACAAGCTCTGAACCCGCATTACATGAGATGAGAACCGGTACAATTAGTTCCGGATTAACTCCCAACAATCCTACTTCTCCATCATTTATACCACCTACAAGGTCCGAGTGGGATAAGTTATTTCAACCTATGTTTGATGAATTCTTTGATCCACCGAGTAATGATTATCCAGCACCTACAACAGTAGCTCCGATTCCCGAAGTTGTCGCTCAAGATAATGGAAATCAGTCAGAGACATCTACTGTTACTCTTGAACAAGATGTCCCATCCCCCACCAATTCACAAACTACACCTGAATCATCACCCCCACTCGTTCCTAATGATGTTGAAGAGGATCCCTATGATCACGACTTGGAATATGCTCACTTACAAGAGCTTCCCTTCTTTAGTTCACAAATACCTGAAGACCCTACTGGTGCGTCTAACTCAGAGGAAGCTCCTGCAATCGTTCACTCCCGACCACCACGGATTGAAACTCACAACACAAAATGGACAAAGGATCACCCAATCCGCAATATTATTGGTTACATCGATCGACCAGTCTTAACACGCCACCAACTCCAAGAACATGCATTATATTGCTATTTTGATGCATTTCTTTTAGACACTGAACCTAAAAACTGGCAACAAGCCATGACCAAATCATCTTAGATTGAAGCCATGCAAGAGGAACTTAATGAATTCCAACGTCTTGAAGTGTGGGAATTAGTTCCTTTACCCAACAACGTTGAAATCCTGACATTGTTGTGGGTATAAAAGGTTAAACACGATGAGTTAGGTGGAGTGCTGAAGAACAAAGCTAGATTGGTTGCTAGAGGTTACAAACAAGCTTTGGGTATTGACTTTGAAGAATCCTTTGCTCCTGTTTCACGATTGAGGCAATTAGACTATTCCTTGCTTATGCTGCTCACATGAATATGATCGTCTACCAAATGGATGTTAAGACGACATTTCTCAATGGTGAATTAAGGGAAGATGTCTATGTAAGCCAGCCGAATGGATTCGTCAACTCGGAGTATCCTAATCACGTGTACAAGCTCAAGAAGGCTCTTTACGGGTTGAAACAAGCTCCACGCGCGTGGTACGATCTCTTATCGTCGTATCTCATCTCGAAAGGCTTCTCCAAAGGCAAAGTGGACCCAACTTTATTCATTTCAAGGAGGACAACGACATGATACTGGTACAAATTTATGTTGATGATATAGTCTTTGCTGCTACTAATCAACGATTGTCTGACCATTTTGAGAAAATTATGTCCACACGTTTTAAGATGTCGATGATGGGAAAAATTCCATTTTTCTTAGGGTTGCAAATTTCTCAGAATCCTAGAGGCATCTTCATTAATCAATCCAAATTTGCTCTTGAATCATTAAAGAAATATCATTTTGAAAACTGTGACCCCGTGGATACTCCAATGGTGGAGAGATCCAAATTAGATGAAGATAAGGAAGGGATAGCTGTCGATCCTAAACTTTACCGTGGAATGATCGGCACCCTTCTCTATCTGACTGCTAGCAGGCCTTATTTGCAATTTGCTATATGCATGTGTGCTCGGTATCAGGCTCGACCTACCGAAAAGCACTTACATGTTGTGAAAAGGATCTTTCGGTATCTTAAAGGAACACTTAATCGTGGTCTATGGTATCCGAAGGATTCTTCTATTGCACTAATTTCATATGGAGATGCGGATTATGCTGGGTGTCAAGATACTAGACGTAGCACTTCTGGCAGTGTGCAACTTCTTGGAGATAGACTTGTTAGTTGGGCATCAAAAAGGCAGAAAAGCGCTGTGATATCAAGTACAGAGGCTGAATACATCGCTATGTCCGGTTGTTATGCTCAAGTTCTTTGGATGCGATCACAATTAACTGACTACGGTCTTGGATTCAACAAAATCCCGATGTACTCTGATAACAAAAGTGCAATTGCTCTATGCTGCAACTACGTTCAACATTCCAGGGCAAAGCACATTGACATACGCTACCACTTCATCAAAGAGCAAGTGGAAAATGGAGTGATCGAACTGTACTTCGTCAACACTGAGTATCAGCTGGCAGATATTTTCACGAAGGCATTAGATCGAGGACGTATCGAGTTTTTGATCGAAAAGCTAAACATGAAATCATTTTCACCAGCGACACCTAAGGAGTTGGCAGAAGAATCTGAAGAATAGTAGTGGTAAACTATTCTCGAGTATCTTTTGATCGTGATCTTGTATATTATCGTATATATTTAAACCACCAAAAGAAAAATACAAAAATATAAAACATAGAAAAAACCATAAAAAATATAAAACATACAAAATCCATAAAAAATATAAAATCAAGAAAATCCAAAAATATTTTTCATTTTTTAAAAATCGGGCATGTCTTTTAGTACAGTAATATTTACGGCCTTAGAAATGTCGATTAAGATTGACACATCGCCATAAATAGAGTCCGTATAAAAGTTGTACAAGTTTTAAAACATGCCCATTATGGCTTGTAGTTATTTCAGACTGCAACCTGTTTTTCGCATTAAAGTCACATATTTCTTTTGAAAACGTTGGCTCACAATGGGAATTAATTTTCTCGGGCAAGGTTTACTTAAAAACCTTGTAAGGGATCAAGTTTACTTTATAACTTGGTCTAACACAAATAAGTGTACGTATCAGTGCACTTATTTTGTAAAAATAAGAGAAATCTTATTGCCACCAGAATCGTTCCAACCAATCACTTAACCGGAAAATGTCCTCATGAATATTTGTGTCCTTAAAATCATTGGCTACAGCTCTTTAAATAGAAAACGGGTCCGTGTTTAAGGGGGAGCAAATAATAAATCTTCTTGGAATCAAAATTGGTCTTCAAAAAGGATTTTCAGAAAATATAAACTATTCATCATCATCATTTTATGCTAAGTGTGCCTTGTGTGGAATAGAAATTCATGTATAGGTTATTGGAATTTTGGCGTTAGGTATTTGGGTTCGTGTTTGTGAGCGGGTTGGTATTTCATTAAGTCGATTTGGTTAATCCTAATCACTTTAAAACAAATACTATAAAACCAGGGGAAAATTGTTGCAAATATGGCAATCTTAGGGTGTTATGTGTTAAGTTGGCAAAACTTTGACCAAAATCAAACATTTTAACCCCCCCGTTCCTTGTTTCTTCCCCATCGCAAAACACACTCTTCCAAATACACTCACCGCCATTGTTGGAGCTTGCTACATCCTTCATTTTTTTTGATTTTTGTGATTTTGTGCTATCTGTTTACTCATCTAGGTATCTTTTCATGCGTCTTTTTCTATCACTTATCTATTTATCTAGCATCTCTAACATACCATAAGATCGAAGATAAATCAAAAAATAAAGGTTTTGCGTTTTGCGATGAAAATGGAAATTAAGTTGTGGGATTTGTTTAGAATGACTAGATGCACATTGGTTTTGCCCAGAATTGCTTAAATCGTTGCCTAGCTCCCGGAAATGAGAAGTCAAAGTTTAGATCGGATCCCTTTCACGGATTCCAATGATCATTACGATACCCACATTGTGATGCCTGTCATTGCGATGAGTCATTCCGATGGCTCATTGCGATGGGCTATTGCGATGAGTCATTTCGATGACTCATTGCGATGGCTCATTGCGATGTGTCATTGCGATGGCTCATTGCGATGGGCTATTGCGATGGGTCATTCCGATGGCTCATTGCGATGGGTCATTCCGATGAAGCATTGCGATGGCATATTGAAACGATGCATTCCGATGCGTTATTGCGATGGCATTGTAATGGTATTGCGATGGGACATATTGCAATGGTTTCTCATACATTCCGATGGACTTAGATATTGCGATAGGACATAATTTTGATAGGATTGCGATGCTTTAATCATTGCGATGGCTTGGTTAGGATTCCGATGGATTGATAGATTGCGATGGACTTAGGACTCTTATTATTCCGATACCTTGTAACTTTGCTATGGACTTTTAGAATATGCACTTGCCTTAGACTATCTAATGAGTTCAGCCTAGAATGCATTCTTTCCTTATTAGGCTTTCAGTAAATTAAGGCCATTAACACGAAACCAAGTTTTATTGAAATTAATTAATTTTATCTCATAAGAATACTTGAAAGGTTTCTTATTACAGAAGTTCATCTTATATAATAAGTTGACTCCTCTGTAAACAAAAGAGATACAAATTACTTATTCAATGTCTTGTGTTTTGTTTCCAGGCCATGGAAGACAAAGTTTCATCGTTGTCTTGCCCTTTGTTCAAGCCTACTGTAATTTGGGTTGAGGATAATCCTACAATTCCTGACGTAGTGGTTGAAACTAAACCAAAGCCCACTGATGTTTTGGTTGAAATTAAACCAAGACCTACTGAGGTGTTAGTAGAAATTAAACCTAGACCTACTGAGGTTCTGGTTATGACAACCAAGAAATCCAAATATTTTAAGAACTAATGCTAGGTCGTTATCTCTTTAGAATAAAATGTCTTTGGCATATCTGTCATTATTCTAAGTGTGCTGTTGAATGTAAGGACCTAGTCCATCTGAACCATGTTTGTATATTGTTTCTCTATAATATGTGGTAATAATTGATATGATTTATTCCCTATGCTTCAACTTGGCATAGACTTAAGATATATATATTTTGTGTATATCATTTGTGCTTATGTCATCAAAGCAGGAAAATGTCAATCACAGAGGAACAACAACAACTACGTGATCTCGAAATTGTTTCGCTCAGCGACAGGCTTCCATATACTGAGAACAACTCTCGATTACAAGAGGATTTTGATCCGTCCTTACCAGCTTTCAAAATCGCCACGGATATCCTAGACATCTCACCCGTCAGAGATACACTCAGATGTACTGCCTCTGTTCCTGAAGTCTACATGCATGAGTTCTGGAACACTACATCTTTTTCCAAAAAGACTATCTCTTTCCAACTGAACAAAACACCAAGGGTACTTAACTTGAGCATCTTTCGGAAATTGTTTAAACTTCCTAGGTTGGCACAAGGAGAACAATTTGTGGCTAACCCAAAGAACGATGAAGTGCTTCGAATCATTCGTGCCATGAATTATGAAGGTGAAATCCACAACCTATCCCAGTTCAACACATCACACATAGGGCAAACCTGAAAGCACTTATCACCATCATTGTCAAGTGTCTTACTGGAAAGACTAGGGGCACCGATGCAATGAGACCACCTTAGGCTCACTTATTTTGGGGATTGTACACTGCGTCTAAAGTAGACTATGCACTTCTTCTCTGGCAAGAATTTTGTTATCAGTTTACTGGAACGAAGAAGAAATCTGTGCATCTTCCATTCCCAAGATTCACCAAGCTCATTATTAGCCACTTTATTAAGAATGACCCAACCATTGACACCCGCGGGAATTTCTTCTACCACACCAAAGATGATGACTATGTGATTCTCACAATGAATGCAGACACTACTTCCACAAGTATGCATTACGTCCTGCCCTAGTACCTGACACACTGGTAAATGACGGAATCAAGGAAAGTGATAAATATCAAGAGATGCTTAATGATATTGACGCACAGTTTCAACGTGCAAATTCACTTCCCTCAGAGAAGCAAAAAGGTAAACGCAAGAAAAGAGTTTCCAAGCGCCAATCAACTGCTTCTTCTAAAGATAAAGGCCCAGGGAAAATGCAAATAGTTGATGAAGATGATGATGATACGATCCATACTGAGGAAGAACAGGAAGAAGTACCACTCCGAAGGCCTAAGAAAGCAAAGCACACTAAAGGTAAAGAAGCAAGTGTTGCTTCAAATGAACCTGCTCAACAACAAATTTCTGAAGCCAAACGACTGTGTATCGTTCTTCAACAAAGAAGACAGGAAGCTTTTGTAGGATCAGACTCAAGAATGTTTGAAGACTTAGCAGATTTTGGTAATCCTGATGCTGACATGGCATTTTATGAAGATCCTACTGATGAAGATGCTTATGAAGATGCATATGAAGATGCTGCTAACTTTCATTTTGAAAGTCGTGAGCAGAGTGAGCAGAGTGGTAGCAGTGCAAACACATATATAAGTTTGATGTATCGAGACGCAAATATCACCACATCCTTACTAGAACCAACTCACACAGTGGTACACGATGATGCTCATGAAACTTTCATACCAGAAACGCAACCTCAAAGTAAGTCTACTTCCAACTCTGACGATGTTATGAAATATCTTAATTTGGAAGGGGATGCTGTCGATGTTACAAATACGGACCCATCGACAAATGAAGACATGGTGGATGTTCCCATAACTACTGTTACATCAACCACGACTCCACCATTATCCACCCCGATCATCAGTGAAGTCATAACAACAACTATCACACCAACACTTGTTGAACAACCGGTATCAACCACCATCCTAACCATTGAATCTACACCCTCATCAACAGCTGAACAACCTGTATCAACCACCGTCCCAATCACTGCATCTACACCAACACCTATCCTTGAACAACCAGTATCATCCACCATCACCTTAACAGTGATGGTTACACCTCTACCAGCAGAACAACAAGTATCTTACACCTCCAACCCATTCCTCACAGTCAATGATCCACTGATCCAGTCTCTTCAACAACAGCTGGAGGCTCAAGCTAAAAAAATAGCTTCACTGACTAAAAGGATCACCACTCCTCTCAAGGAACCACAACCTGATGAACCCATACTTCAGAAAATATCCGCCAGAGTGTCCAAACTTAAAGAACAACACAAATCATTTCTTGGAGAGAAGAAAACTCGTGACAAAGAGAATGCTGCTTTTCTTGGGTCAATTGATGAGAAGATGACCAAGATCATTCGACGAGAAGTCAAGGCATATGTTGATCATCAGCTACCAAATTTTGTCAGTAATGGTTTATCTACCCTTCAACTAATGACATTGTTATAGACACGTCTGCTGAATATGGAGGCTCACAAATCGAAAAACAAACGAAAAGTTCTGCAATATCTCAACAAAGTAATTATTGACGATACTCCATCAGAGACTACCGACTCTGAGTCTGATAATGAAGACGAACTAGAGGAGGAAGATAATGAGGGTAACGATGATGAGGATGATGGTGACAATGATCAAAATGAGGAAGAGGAAAAGGAAGGAGATGAGGAGGAAGAAGAGGATGAGGAAGAAAAGGATAAGGATGAAGATGAAGACGAGGACGAGGATACAGATGACGATCAGCATGACGATGATGATAATGAAGATGGTAATGGAATCAACAAGGAAGATAAGAATGACGAACGGGTACTAATGCCGAAGAGTCAAACAAGGATGACAGTGATAAGGCAACCGAGAAAGGTATTGAGGAAGCTGCAAAAAGCATTGCTGAAACCGCTGAAAAGACAGTGGAGTCTACTGTACCAGAAACTCAGCAAATTGACACAGGTATATCTACTGCACCAGTTTTTACTACTGATTCTCACAATGAATCTGTAGAATATATGCAAGCAGAAGAACCAACAGGGTCAATGCTAGAAGAAGAACCTCGCGATGATATACCGGTGATGCAAGATCAACCTTCAACACCATCTGAAGATCAACACAACATTGATATGGAAGTTGAAGATTTAAATGTTCCAGAACCAATGTTTGCTGAATCTCTTATCATCGATGACACTGTATAAGAGCAAATTTGGCTAACAAATGCAGCACCACAACATCCTTTTCACACTACAACTGAAATGGAGCTGACTCAATTCCTCAACAACCCTATCGATTTCTCGGCCTTTCTAAGGTATTCTCATGGGAAACCGACAATGACTCCGGATCTGATCAAAATGGAAGCTGCAAATGTGGACTTCTTTGATACTTTGAAGATCAGCCATAATGAAGCAGAATATCACTTGAATGAGCTTACCAAGGCAATGAGAGCGACAACTACAAGAATTCAGACTCCCGTGTTGCGACCTCTTACACCAACGGTCATCGCCAGTTCTGCAACGATCCCAATAGAGCACTTTGTCTCTCACGATCTTGAATACCTTGAAAATGGAGCAAAGAAATATGCCACGTCACTCACTATGGTCAAGGCTGTTAATTTGGAGAATGTTTCATGGATAGAGGATAAAGTGCCTGACGCAATATGGAGAAAGAAATTGCTCAAGTTTTATGATACCTTTGCTTCACTTGGCATCTCTCACTGGACTGCAAGGAAAAGGTTAACTTACAATCATTTCCATCGTCCTAAGAGAGGTTCTTCTATTGTCTCAACTCACAGAATCAAAAGCATCCAAGGAGCAACCACTCAGACTGTCTTCGGTTATGATTACTTGAATGTAATCGTGTTCAAACGTACCGATGAGAAAGAATACCGAATTGACAAAAGTGATCTCCAGTACCTTCAACTTAAAGACATCGAAGATCTTTTGTTGATATTGGCTCAAGAAAAAGTTAACCATCTACCACCTGAGATTGTCATAGCAATGAGCTCCAACTTTCGTCAATATGCAAGGAAAATCGTCATTCAAAACAGGGTGGAAGACTTTCAACTTGGAGTAGAAAGCTATCAGAAGAAGCTAAACCTGGAACGTCCCCATACGACTCCACTCAGTAATTTCCATAAGAACAAGAAGGTTTACATGGGGACCACAACGCCGGAAGCAGGGATTTTTTTATCCAAATGAGGCGTCATGCAATATATGCGATTCTCCGAACTACACAAATTCAGCGACGGAACGCTCAAGCATGTTCGAGATGATCTGACGGTTCTCAATGCCAATCTACCGCTTCCAGCAGTCAAGTACAACTGGACAACCCAGTGCAAAAAGGGAGCAACGTACGTGATCAGGAAGATTGAGGAACTTCTAAGGAAGCGCCGGTTGCTAAGAAGTGTGGAACGATTCGTCGGTGGACGACCATATGGAGCTCACCATAGGTTCATGGAACGAGCCATTTAATTATGGTTCGTCTTATAACAGGTCAACTCCATATGTCTATAATTGTGAATATGTAAATTTTTGTATAATCAGCTTTTGTGGCCTGTTGTAGTGTAAAAGTATGATATTTTTCAAGAATTTCTCTCGAGATTCTAAATCTTTCAAACATATCATACTCAAGCACTACAACTTACCCTCATTAATTTGAGGGGGAGCATTAATATGTTCTTTGGCCAACATCTAATTTCATTTTATTACCTAAAGACCGGTTAATCCATTAATATCCAACATATTGATGGTTAACATTTTGGAAAGGGGAGAAAATGGGATTAAGGAGACTTAATGATTCTTGGCTAAACAATGAAAAAGGCTTAAAAGGTAAACCAACTTAACATGTGTAATGCACAAGTTAAGGGGGAGCGTTTTTGATGATCAAAACCACTTAAGGCACAAAAACTTTGATTACAATATCACAAGTGCTTTAAGTGATTTTTCAAGGATTTTTCATGGTGACAATACTTACCCAAAACACACTTAATTCACGACGGATGTGGTGACAAAAGGGTGGTAGGTATAGGTATTAGTCCAATGATTCATCAGAACCGATGGAATCTTCCCAAGGATAATTCCCTAGATAGAATTAGAAGTCCTAGGAAAGATGGAGAATGATTGTGAACGTAGCTGAATGACGACCAAGTACTTAAGCTAGCACTGGAACAATCACAACAAGGTGATAGTGATGACGTATTGGTAAGCGTTGAAGGGGTTGAAGAATGAAAAAGAATTGTAAAGATAAAGGGTGTAAAGAAAGAAGCCATCCTTACAAGTTTAGGCAGAAACCGGGTCAATACATATGCTATTGAGATCATTTGTTAATGATTCTCGATATTGAAGAAAGACATCATGGACCCAGTGATGCAATGCACACCCCTCCCCAGCTAACTCAAATATCTCTCAAAAGGTATTTGTTTTAATCACACGGAGATCAACACGTTATCTATTGGTTTATTCACTCCGAATAGACTGATATTGAATAGGTGGCACTCCTCTCCAGCCATCGATCACTAAATCAAAACGCACTATCGAGTCTAGAGCCACGAGATCATCAAAAGTCTCATTAGGACACTTTCCATTTATTCCTTGCTTCTTCACACACTGTGAAAAGTAAGAGATCTTTATGAGTCCTACGCAGTATTCTTGTAATATTGGCAGAACATCCGAGTGATACACAAGTATTACAATGAAGATGGAAATCCTGCTTGAGCCAACATCAAACAAGCTCATGGTAGGTGACACGTGCGGTTCTTTAAGAACCAATCTTGTGAAAACTGGAAAGAAACAGTAGTTTAATTCTTAATTGAACTTAAACTCGTTCCAGGCCTCTACGCATTATTGTATGATCTTGCCAGAACACTCAGAGTGACACTCCTTAGTGTTCACAGTAACGAGTGGAAATCCTTCTAGTGTTAACATCAAACAACACTTGGTAGGTGACAAGCAAGATTCTATTTGAATTAAGTTTGTGACAACTGGAAAGCAACGATGGTGAATATCTTAATTGAAATTCACTTGTTCCAGGTTTCATGAATTGACGGCTTCAATCATAAGGATTTTTAATCCAAATGATTCACTCTTTATGTTAGTAGTCAGCTTTGGACGGTCGAATAAAGAGAACGGGTTTACCCGCGAAATCCTATCAGGAAGTTACTTAATTGAAACTATCCGTCACGGGTACGATATTTAATATCGTCCAACGGTCTTCACCAACCGGAGGTAAAATGCTACCGAATTAGAATAAAATGTCAAAGCTATTTTATTCGTGTCTTATTATGTTGCTGCATTCGAAGACGGTGGCGTTGTGGTGTACCTATTGAAGACGGTGGCGTTGCGGTGTACCTGTTGAAGACGTCCTCACATGCTTATTCCTTCTGCATCAAACACTTCTGCAAATTCAAGAAAGTATGACCTAAAAGTCTTCCGCTGTATCAACTCTGAAACTTTCAACAATTCAATAAAGGATAAGTGTGTGGGACATGAAGTCATGAAGAGGCGAACATCACAAGAAGATAAAGACTGCACGTGAAAGGCCAAAAGAATGTGTTCCAAGCAAAAGGCTGATATTATTCAACACATATTCACAAAAGGAAGAAAAAGAAAGAAAGAAAAGAGAAAGTGGACTACGAGCTCAAGAACTAGATCTAACATGCTAGATTAGGACTTTGTAAATTTGGAGTGACCTCCCTTTGGGGGAGATTGTTAGAAATACGTTTTACGTATATAGAAAGTCTCGGTCACTCCAACAATATAGTTATCGGCTCGTAGTAGTGTTTTAGTAACATTTATTAAATAGCCCGACCCATGAGCATGTTCATGGGCCGGAGGCCCAAGTCCATTAAGGACTTGGGTATATAAACCTCTTTCCACCATGGAAAGAGGTTTTGGTTGTTTTTCATTTCTCATTTCAATATCACATAGTTTCTTTCATTTCTCTCTCTAAGTTTCTCTCTCTAGAAAACATCAACCCTCTTGATTCATAAAGATTATCATTGTTCTACATCATCCACTTTGTTAATGCAAAGCAGTGCTTAAAAATATTATTAGTGTTAACTAATCTTTCTTAGTTTTGATCACGACAAATTAAAAAGACATTTATCGTCAAATACAATCATAAGACGAATTATTTGACAAACACTATCATCAAGGTAATAATCATTTAAGTATTGCACCAACATATCTTAATCATGATTAGTGATCATAAAAGTGATTAATCCTAAACTTACATTTTGTCAAATGTGACAAAAGATTTTTTTAATAAACTTTCTTTTTAAGAAAATGTTTATTAAAATGGAAAATATAAATTTAAATATGGCATATTCCAAATGCCATAAGAATATAAGGTAAAAACTTACCTCAAATATTACTTCCCCACTAAAAGACAAAAGGGAGCGGAGTCTATGAGCATGGTCCTTTAAAGGGCTATGCTAATCCTTAGTGATAAGGGACCGCAGACATATTTAAGGCATCGCGGTCAAAGAGCCGTTGGCCTTTGTCTCATATAAATAGTGGATCAAACCTGCATTTTCCACAACCTTTTTGGGACACTCTTTCTGCCATCTTTCTCTTTTCTAATTTCTAATCATTTGTAAATGATTACTTAATGTGTTAAGTATGCTTACTTATGATCATCTCCCTGATCTCCTTCTTTACCTTGTCCAATGAGAAGATCACTCACACACATGTGATGTGATTAAAGATGAAGCCTTGATGAAGTTCCTCTTCTAAAGATCTAGTCATGTTCATCATTTATTTCTATTTGAGTCTTGTGTAGATCTAATGTATTTGTGAATACATGGATCTAATCTTGTGTAAATCCATTGTATTTGTGTATACTTGGATTTGTGTTGTGTAGATCCAAGGTACATGTGTATACTTGGATATGTGTTTTATTGAGTTGTAATAGGAATTAGTTGTGAGTTCTCACTAAACTTAAAGTAATGTAGTTTTGTCTTGTGGAGTTCTCACTAAGCTTCAAAGTGAAGAGTTGTGAGTTCTCACTAAACTATAAAGTGATGTGGTTGTGTCTGGTGAGTTCTCACTAAACTATAAAGTGATGTGGTTGTGTCTTGTGAGTTCTCACTAAACTCTAAAGTGATATAGTTGTGTCTAGTGAAGTTCTCACTTAGCTTCAAAGTGAAGAGTTGTGAAGATTGGTTCTACCTTTTGATTAGAACTCGACATCTAGCCTTGCGTCGTTAAATGGTGAATTAGGCAACGTTGTGAAGATTGGTTCTACCTTTCGATTAGAACTCGACATCTAGCCTTGTGTCGTTAAATAGTAAATTAGGCAACATTGTGAAGATTGGTTCTATCTTCCGATTAGAACTCGACATCTAGCCTTGTGTCGGTGAATGGTGAAGTGGGTGACGTTGTGTAGATTAGTCCTAGCTAAGATTAGGTCTCGACATTTAGCTTAGTGTCGAAAAATAATGTAAGCGACGTTGTAAGGTTTTCTTCGCCAAGAAGGGAGCTTGTGGATATAGTGGAAATCTAGAGTAAGGTCTACTCGAGGAGTGGAGTAGGCACAAAGATAGAGCTTCGTTGCCGAACCACTATAAATCTTGGTGTCTTCCTATTAGGTTGCTTCTTTCCTTACTCTTTACTTATTCTTGTTGATCCCAAACTTAGATCGATTAGCTTTGTGTATACGAGATTAGATCAAGTATAACACGTAGAGAAACCTTTGTTATATGCTTTGTGAATCTAAGTGTTATGCGGAATTTAACACTTAAACAAGAACACAAGATGTAAACAAAACTTTCACTTTGATTATGAATGTCGAACTTGCTTACAATGAAAGATGTTTACGAATGAACACTTATATAAAACTTGATATTAAACATTAACCTAAAGGCCTTCTTTTATAGACTAAGAAGCCTTGTACAATAAGCTACGTATCAACTATTCTAGGTAAAGATAAACATAGAAAATACATTGTCATTTCTATCCTTACTAGAAGTATTCTAGAATATAATAAACGTGTAGCTTATATCTTCCATCAGTGCTTGTCTTCAATCTATCAACGCTTGACTTTAACTTGTCAACGCTTGGGCTGTCAGCGCTTGCTTTGTTCCTGTCAACGCTTGATTTGTTCTTGTCAGCGCTCAAGTGATCTGGCCTTAATTTATTCCCAACAATCCTCACCTAAACTTGATATCCACTCTTATGATCAAGTTTCTGAATAAGCATTAAGAACTTGGAGGAGTCTGACAAACCTTCTCATATTGGTAATAAATAAATCTGATCAAATTCTTTGCCATGTCACTTGTATAATCTATCTCCAGCTGAGTGTCCTTCATCTTTTCCAAAACAGCCTTGGATATGAAATATTGAGCATCCACAAGTAGATACTCAGCAAACTTTGTAGAACTCAAATGGTATACACCAGCAGCTGAATATAACCTCCATTGAAGACCACTGAGGTCATCTTCAAGATCCTTCCATATTTCAGGATCTTCCTCATTTGTCCCACACATTCTTTTGAATGTGGTCCAAAAGTTTTATTCCATTAGCTGAAGTTGGTGCTTCAGCCTCATACTTGGTCTCTAGCAACCTCCAAAGGTCCACCAAGTCTTCTCTATCACAACTTGCAAATAAAGATATGAGAGTGGTAAAAGTGTGTACCTCCTTGCCAAATCTGCCAATCTTCCAGAATCCACATTCATCCTCATCATAACTCACAATTGGATTCCTGGAATCTAATGGTAACACTTGCACCATATCTGAAGCTTCTAATGGGGAGAGCTTGAGGCTCTTTCTAATAACTGCTTCACTTGAATATAGTGGATTCATATCTTTTGGAAACTCAAGTGTAAATCCCTTCTTCACTGGCCTGGGAACTATCATAGCTTTCTTGATTTCCATCTCCTCTGCAAGTTGCTCCTTTCTTTCATCTGAAAGAAGTCTGAAAGTGTTTTCTTCCTGCACTTTCACCCAAATAGGATAAGCCCTATGTTCCAACTCATCAAATTTCAAAGCCTTTAACTTCTGATGTGTCCATCCAACTCCATGACATCTGAGCAACATAAAGTAGAGCTCCCTTCTATCCCTTTTCAACTCAGAGAGAATATTGCTTGCCTTGTGCTTCAAAATCACCTTACAATCCTTCTAAACTCTAAGAAGAAGCTCCAAACCCCATATTTGATCTAAAATGGTCAAGTCTGGATTATCCATGCAGCTTTCTTCCCAAGAATTGTACATCTGAACCACCTCTGGCATGTCAAAGTCAACCTGCAACTTTAAATCTCTCAACTTTTCCCTAGCAAGCTCATCACCATACTCAAGCCTTTCTGGTTCTATAATCATTACACTTGAGTTTGAGCTAGCTCCATCACTTTCTTCTTCAGAAGTCACAACAAATGGTGACTTTTCCTTTTCAACTTGTTCCATCATTTGTTCAGCCAATCTTCTATCAAATTCAACTTGGGCTGCATTCTTTGGAACAATTTCTTCTACCAACTTACCCTTACCCTTATCTGATGGTGCAATGGTTGGTAAGGTAGATGGTAATACCTGAGTAGAAACTTCTTTGATGATAGATGATGACTGGAATACATCACCTTCATGTGCAGGTCTGTCAACGCCCAAATTTCCTCTATCAGCGCCCAAAATACTTCTATCAGCGTCCAAATTTGTCTTGTCAACGCTCAAATATTTTCCCTCAGCGCCTTGTGTAACCTCTCTCAACATAGCTGTAAATGATAAATTTAGATTGGTTGGAGAGATTAAGGACGTATCAAAACCTGGTTGTTCCTTCAAAGTTGTAAGGGCTTCAGCAACATCCATTGATTGACCATCTTGGCTACCCTTATCACTCAGATTTCTTTGATCTTCCTCCCCTTTGGAAGACTCCTCCATACCCCTCCTAGCATGATCACTTTCCAAAACAACAATCCTCTCCCTCAATTGCTTGAGTTCAAGGCCTTGTGAGCTAGCAATATGTACTAAGTCTACATTTTGCTTTTGCAAGCAAATGCAGACTGCCGTCAATTCCAAAAGAGTCATTGGTTCCAGTCTGCCCTCTTCTGAAATGGGGATTTGACCTCCCAAGTCAGGTTCATTGGGCATGGATGAGGACTTAAGTATGGTGGGACTGCCTTGGCCAGCTTCTAAGCCAGAACCAATAGTCCCAGCCTCATCCAGGTCACCAGCCACACTTGTGGTGGTGGTTCTCTCTGCTTCATGGCTAGGACCACCAGAGGAGAACACTCCAGTAGTCCTTTGGCGTTTGATCAACCTATATTCAGGTGGTGTGGAAGATGGTGTGGAAGAATGGGTAGACGTGGGTTGGTTAAGGGGTGTTTGGGATTGTGATGGTTGTGTGTCAGCGTTGGAAATAGGCACATCAACGCCAACATTTGATGTGTCAGCGTCAAAGGGTTCTTGGTCAATTTGCATTTGTTTAGGTGAGGGTAAAGGTTCAGGAATGGGTTCAAGTTGTGGTTGAGGGTCAATTTGAGGTTGAGGGTCTGGTTGGGGTTGTGCTACTACAATAACAGCAAGCATGGCTGGGGTTAAAGGTAAGTCTCTATGAGGTGGTGAATCCATCTTTGTAAAAATAGCTTTCTTTTGTTCAGGGATTTTATAAAAATCATTATGATCCCTTGAACAATATCTTTGATCATCAAAAATCATTTTCAGAAAACGGGGATAAGCTAAAGTCATTTTTGTCCCCTTGTTTTTACACATCCCTTCAAAAATCATTTTAGAATAGTTATACTTTCGCCCTGTTGCAATGCACACAATAGCACTTGCAATGGATCTATTGATCTCATTGTGTGCAGTACATTTGGGACTCAAACATTGAAGGAGGATGTGGATGAGGTACTTCCAGGCTGGGGGAAATTCCTGCTTATGATACTTATTAAGAGTACCTTCATCAGGAATAGGATATCCCAAAGCCCTAAGCCCTTGTTCTATTTCATTTATCGGAAGGATGGTTATACCATCAGCATCATCAAGATGCAAGGCCTGGCGTACCAAGGCCTCATTAACCACCCAAGATCTCCCATGAACAATAGAAGTTAATGTGGTTACTCCATTAACGGTTGAGGAACTAACAGTGTTCCAAAACTGCTTAATATGTGTGACTGGAATGAGTGGTGCATGAGAAAGAGCATACCTTAAGGGGGATGCGTTCAAATACGCCACCATTTGTGTGTATTGAGGAAACAAATCATTATCAACAACAAGATAAGCAATCATGTTGTGTTGAGACTTGAACCCCAAATCCAATTCTGCTGAGTTAAACTTTGGTGCCATTGATGAAAGCTGTTAATTTGAAGTGTAGAAGATGAAGGTTGATAAGAGAAAAGTGTTAGACAAGAATTATAGATACCCTGTTTAAAAATAGGAGCCAAATTTATAGGAGATAAAGAATGCATGTGATTGGCCCAAAAATAGGCAAAGATTTTCAAAAACTAATCATGAAAATATTGAAAAAGTTATAAGTTATCTCATGCATTTAATGAAAGTAACAACTCCTAAAATTACGGTTTGTAAATATGTCAAAAAGTAACAACTGGGTAGGTCCCATTGAGTGTCAACGGTCAAATATAACCCATCAACGCCTAACGGCTATAATCTTGTCAACGTTCGCCTAAAGCCATGTCAGCGTCCAATTTGGTCTCAACAACGCTTGGAAAAATCTTGTCAGCGTCCAAAAATAAAATTGTTTTAAAAAGTGAAAAATGACCTTAACAAGTAATTTATCCTAGAGAAAATAACCAAAAGCTGATAATTATTATAGGGCGGCAAGCACTGTCCAGTTATGCACACTTGCATAAGCAAGATAGACATAACAGTCCTCTAGTGTCCCTTGCTAACCAAAATTCTTAACAACCAAGTTACCTTATAAAATCCTTGTTACTCCCAGGTAAATCCCATATCAAAATCATTCCCAAGTCTCCCAACAGACCACAACCAATTCTAGGCCAAAAATGTCTTGGCAGCATGCAAAGTTGATATACTATACATGCTACAGTGCCTCATGGTTTAGTAAAACTAACCCATATTCACCTGTGGACACAATCTAGAATTGTGATAAGAGTATCATATGGATACCCAAAAATCCTAAAGGTTCCTAAAACCTCCCCTTAAACTATACAAAAAGTTTGCTAAAATCATGCATGAACATAAAAATTTATGTCAAGATAGGAATGAAACATTCCAACCATCATCCATAAATAAAAACTTGTCCAAATGCTTCTCCTTTGATCCATAAGCAACTCTGTATCCAATGGTATACTGCTAACACCATCTGCACATTTAGATTGAAAACCACAAAACTAACATTGTTGCTGACAACGCCCCGATAACACACAACAACGTTGAAGGAAGCTTTGTCAGCGTTAGACAATTATATTGCTGACAACGTTGCAAAAACACTTATCAGTGTTCAAACCACCTTTGTCAGTGTTAGAAAAATATAGTGGAAAATCTAAATTATCAATTAGACCAATAATAATAATGCATCATCCTGTACATACTTTTACAAAAAGAATCCAAAACATATATTAAGTGAGATTAACCATTCCAATACTTGTTACCAAGTACTGAAATCTTCCAGTATCAAAAGGTTTAGTTAATAAATCTGACACATTTTCCTCAGTGTCAACCCTATCTGGTTGTATTAAACCTTTCTCAAAACAATCTCTTATAAAATGGTGTCTAATTTCTATGTGTTTAGTTTTAGAATGATGTACAGGATTTTTAATGATGCATAGAGTACTATTATTGTCAACAAATATCTTAGTATGCATGAAATTATACCCATAGTCCAACAGCTGGTTCTGAATCCACAACACTTGACCACAACATGCTGCTGCAGCCACATACTCTGCTTCAGTTGTAGAATTAGCCACCACTGTTTGTTTCTTGCATTGCCAAGATATTAATCTGCTCCCAATAAATTGACATCCACCAGTTGTGGATTTCCTATCAAACTTATCACCTCCATAATCACTATCTGAATATGCAATCAGCTCCAATGGTGAATCCTTTGGGTACCACAAACCAAGACTAGGGAAACATCTTAGGTACCTAGAGATCCTCTTCACAGCATAAAGGTGACATTCTTTGGGAGTCACTTGATGGCGTGCACAAGCACACACTGCAAACATGATATCTGGTCTGGAAGCAGTAAGATACATCAAGGATCCAATCATGGATCTATAATGCCTGACATCAACATCTTTCCCATCTCCAATCTTTCCCCAAGGTTGTTCTCTATCCATAGGAGTAGTAGCCCTCTTTTCATGTGGATAAAAGCCAAACTTCTTCAAGATATCAGCAACATATTTGTCCTGGGAGATGAAGATACCATCTTCTTTCTATTGAACTTGTAAACCAAGAAAGAAGTTCATCTCCCCCATAGCACTCATCTTGAATTTGTCTGTCATAATCTTGGAGAAATCCTCACTCATCTTTGGATCAGTAGACCCAAAAATGATATCATCAACATAGACCTGCACAAGCAACACATCTTTGCCTTTCTTCTTTGTAAATAGTGTCTGATCTATGGTGCCTCTCTTGAATCCATTGTCCACTAAATATGTAGACAAGGTACCATACCATGCTCTAGGGGCTTGATGAAGGCCATACATAGCCTTTTTGACTCTATACACTTTATCTGGATGCTCTGGATCCTCAAAACCAGGAGGTTGCATGACATATACTTCTTCAACAATGGTGCCATACAAGAATGCACTTTTAACATCCATTTGATAGACTGTGAAGCCCATGCAAGATGCATAGGCTAGAAAAATCCTAATAGCTTCAATCCTTGCAACTGGTGCAAAGACCTCCTCATAGTCTATCCCCTCCTCTTGTGTATAACCTTGAGCCACTAACCTTGCCTTGTTTCTGACCACAATACCTCTTTCATCTCTTTTGTTCCTGAGAACCCATCTTGTCCCTATAGGTCTGACATATCTAGGACAATCAACCAGCTCCCAAACATCCTGAATTGCAAATTGGTGAAGCTCATCCTGCATTGCTTCTACCCAACTTGGTTCTTTGAGAGCATCAAATATCTTCTTGGGTTCTTCTTGTGACAGAAAACATGCAAACAAACATGCTTGCACAAGAGGGGTATCAACCTTCTTGTGTATATTGGCAATAAATCCACCAAGTCCTTGATGAGCTCTTCTTGTCTGAACTGGAGTCATAACATCACCAATGATCTGAGATGTGGGGTGATTCTTCATTGTGGAGGTGAGAACCCCTCCTTCAAAAAGTCTGGTGTCCTCAACCTCATGCTCCATGTTGCCAATATCTTCTTCATCAGACTCTCTTTGAGCAGCAGGAATCTCTTCATGAACATTGGAAGGTCCACCTTGTTCAAAACTGGAAGAGAAAAGATGCCCATAAGTGTTGTCAACGTTTGAATCTTGGTTGTCAGCGTCTGGGCTGACAGCGCTTGAAATGTTGTTGTCAACGTCTGAATTGGTCTTGTCAGCGCTAGATTTTCCTTTGTCAGCGCCTGAAGAACCATGCATGTTTGTATCTGGTGGTATTTGGAGACCACCATTATCTTGTCCAGCAGCAGCAGCAGCAAAAGCATCTGTCCAAATGGGAATTGTGACATATTCAAATGTAGGAGATGCCTTTTCTGCTTGTGATCCAACCTTCTCATGAACCTGTGTACCTGAAACATTAACAACTTGTTCCTCCACAACATTTGAAGTTACCTTCACAATGTCTGGATTAGTGACAGGCATATAATTTAAAGTTCTAGATAAGGGTTCCAAATCAAACAACCAATTAGGACCACTCTCAGGATCACTAGGTTTATTCTCTAAGAACCTAACATGTACTCTCTCAACTATCCGTTTGTCCTCTTTAAGATAAACCCTATAACCCTTGCTCTAGACTAAATACCCCATGAAATAGCCCTCATCACCTTTTGCACTAAATTTCCCTAAGGCATCACTAGTATCTAGTACAACTACATGACAACCAAAAGGTCTGAGAAAACCAATATTAGGTTTTCTTCCCCAAAGTAACTCATAAGGTGTTTTGTTCTGAATTTTGTTAACCAATGCTCTATTTTGAACATAGCATGCTGTATTAACAGCCTCAGCCCAAAAGGCTATAGGAAAGTGAGCATCAGCCAACATTGTTCTGGCTGCTTCAATTAGGGTTCTATTTTTCCTTTCAGCAACCCTATTTTGTTGTGGGGTTCTAGCAACACTGAATTGCCTAGTAATTCCCTTCCTGGCACAAAAATCATCTAGCTTTTTGTTCCTAAATTCTCCACCATTATCACTCCTAAGCATTTTAACCTCATTGCCATACCTTTTCTCAATTTGAGTGATAAAATCAATAAGAACATCAGATGTGTCACTCTTCATAGCTAGAAAGAATGTCCAAGTAAACCTAGAAAAGTCATCAGTGACAACAAAACAATATGACTTGCCATTCAAACTTTCTATATTAGTTGGACCAAAGAGGTCCATGTGAAGCATATGAAGAGGTCTGGAACTAGTATGCACCTGCTTGGACTTGAATGAGACCTTGTGCTGCTTGCCTTTAAGACATGCAACACAAGAGTGGTCATTGTGGAAGGCCTTCTCAGGCAAACCATCAACTAAACCAAACCTCACAAGTCTATTTATATTTTTAAAATTTATGTGCCCTAGTCTCCTGTGCCACAAATTACTTTCATCTACTGAGGCCTTAGCATAAAAACAAGACATATTTGTATTCACTTTAATCCCATTTAAATTCACATTATATATGTCCTTATGCCTAGGTGTTCTATACTCAATATACTTCTCATCAGGGATCTTAAAATCCTTGCTTAACACCAAACACTCAGTATCAGTGAAAAGAACCTTATTTTTGTTATAACAAACTTGTGATACACTAAGCAGATTATAATCCAGTTCTTTTACCAGGAAGACGTTTTCAAAACGTAGATTATTGGTGAGAAGGGTTCCTTTACCTGTAATGGTGCCGTAGCCCCCTCCAAAGTATACCTTATCACCATCTTTAATAGGAGTGAAGTTCGTCAGATAGTCTTCCTTGCCTGTCATGTGCCTTGAGCATCCACTATCCCAATATCCATAGTCATTGATCTGTCTTTGAATGCCCTGCACATAAAGAAAACAAATTAGTTTTCTTTGGGAACCCAAGTCTCAGAAGACTTGGATTCGTCTGGTTGTTCAATAAGAACAGACTTAGTTCTCACAACAACCCTATTCTCATCCTTTTTAGGATGAAATACCCAGTTAACCCCAATTGGTTTTGTAATGACCTTTGAAATATAATTAAATCTATTGCAAGTCATTGAAATTCCATTATTATTAGGGTTTTGATCTTTCTTGGGTCTCCATGTTAAGCTTGAAGAAGCTTTAGACCCCTTACCTTGTGGATGCAAATATTTAGGTCTGGTCACGTTTCTGTCAGCGTTGGATTTTGTCCTGTCAACGCTGAAATTACCCTTGTCAGCGTTGAACCTAGGGTTTGCTACAGGAACCCATTGCCTATTTGACCAGGTGTTTGTCTTTTGAAAAGGTCTTTGCCCATGAGTGTTAGACCTTCTAGAGAAGAATGGGGCAGGTCTAATCACTTGTGGACTTTGCTGCACACAAGGTTTGGGTCTGACAACGTTTGACTTCCTAACAACGTTGAATTTCTTCCTATCAGCGCTGAAATTGTTCCTATCAGTGCTGGCTTTGGGAGCGTTGACACACTTGTATGCCAAATGTGAAAAGCTACCACAAGTGTAACAGGCTTTCTTAGACACACTCTTAGGTCTAGAAGAGAAGAAACCTGTTCCATGATTGTTAACTTGGCTCTTGGGTGACCTATTATTTCTATACATCTCTGCATATTTAATGGTAGGTCTTCTAACAGTGTTGGAGCCTAGGTCAACAGCTTTACCAGTAACTGGGTGAGTGACCTTAATGGGTGGTGATTCATTGGGGCTTTCACATAGCAAACCCCCTTTAACAAATAAGGTAGGGTTAGCTTTCTTCCACTCATTTAGGTCAGTCAGTTTTTGTTGATACTCTTCAACTGGAGTGACAACTCTTGGTGGAGGAGAGAATTCCTCTTCTTGGCATTCTGGTATACCAGTCCAAGACAAATCCTTTCTAAGGACACCATAGAAGTCACCAGCTGGTGGTGGAACCAGAGAGTAATCATTCATCCCAATCCCAGTCATGTCCTTAGGATCCCTTTGTTTAGCTACACAGTCTCCTAGGGTTTGGGTGGCTCTATCAAATCTTTGAATCTTGAGGTCAACATTATCTTTATTCTTAATGGCCTCATCTAACTTAGCCTATAGGTCTCTATTGACCTTTGTCATGATATTTCTAATATCCATACTACCTTCTAGCTCATGTTTTAAGATATTTATCTTATCTTTTAAATCAAATTCCATTTTCTTGTATTCAGAAACGGTTTTCTCAGTTTCAGTAAGAGCTAGTTGGTAATTGGACAATTTACACCTTTCAGTGCTCATATCATCTTTTAGTTTTAACACCTCTTTGTTAAGTCTATCAGTGTTTAACCTACAACCTTTACTGCAAAAAGCATCATCATATACCTCATTATCAGATGAAGAGGAGGAGTGTGCCATGAGAGCATATTCAACATGCTCTTCTTCTTCAATATCAGCAATCAAAGCTTTGTCCTCTTCAGCATTCTTAGCCAGATAGCTCCAATCCCATCCAGTACCATCAATTCCTTAAACTGCAACCATGGCTTTGGAATCTTGAGCTTTAACAACCTGACTTGAGGGTTTACCAGCATCAGATCTTCTAGGAGATCTGCATTCCCTCATGAAGTGCCCCATACGATGACAGTTGTAGCACTCAACTTTGGATTTATCAAATCCAGCTGTGTATTTAGCATTGAAGGTCATCTTCTTCTTGAACCTTCTATTCCACCTATTTGCTCTTATACTAGCAAGAGCCATGTTCCACTTGATGTCCATCTCTTCCAAGTGCTCATCACTTATCTGCTCAAGGTCCTCATATGTAATCACTGAACCATTGGGCAAAGAAGCAATGTAAGCACACACAGTATCCAAATCCAAACCAGCAGGTTTAACTCTTGGGGAGTCATTCATGAATGTGTCAGCGTCTGAAAAAGAGACGTTGACAGGACTTGTTCCAGCGCTGACAAATGATGATCCAGTAACTGGATGCATAAAAGAGTCCTTCTGATTGAATTGACCTTCACTATGAGAGAAGAAGGCCATGTTGCTGGTGCTAGGTTTGCTTCCATGTGCTGAAAGAGTTTCATCTTCTAATAGTCTTAGTTTGTTATAGATGTCATCAAACGAGGAGCTCTTGTAAGTATTATTAGCAAGAATAGATCTTGCCTCAATCTTCCATGCCTCACCAAGACTTTTCAGAAAGGTAGCATTGGTGTCAACATCACCAACTTGTGTCCCCATGAAGGACAACTTGCTTGTGATGTCAAGCAATCTGCTTCTCACACTACTTAGTTTCTCATTGGGCTTAGCTTTGAAGACAGCATAATCATGCAGAAGTTGCTTTTTCTTTTCTTCCTTAGTGTCTGCATTGCCACCATATGCAACTTCAATTGCTTCCCAAAGATCCTTAGCAGATTCATAGCCTCTATATTTGTGCTGATTTTCTTGTCCCAAAGAGACTTTCAGAATATTTAGGGCTTTCATGTCAACCCTTTTCATTGCAATATCTTCAGCACCTACAGCTCTACCATCTCCAGGTTTTTCTTTCTTATCTTCATCAGGACATCCTTCAACAGCTGATCTTTGAGTAATGGCATCCTGAATCTTTTGAGCCTTATTGAATGAGTTTCCATATTCAATAATCTCCCAGAGTGTGTAATCAAAGATCCCCAGATATTGTTCAAAGTTGAACTTCCATAAGTCAAAGTTGGTTGCATCAAGCATGGGAATCTTGATGTTTGGTAAGGGTGAAGAGGAGGTGGTTATTGCTTCAGACATGATGTTTTTAGGGTTTTGAGAAAATTAGGGTTTTGGTGTTCGTGTATCGTTCTGGTGTTCTTCAAAGATCAAAAGTTCCTCAAATAGCTCTGATACCACTTGTTGATCCCAAACTTAGATCGATTAGCTTTGTGTATACGAGATTAGATCAAGTATAACACGTAGAGAAACCTTTGTTATATGCTTTGTGAATCTAAGTGTTATGCGGAATTTAACACTTAAACAAGAACACAAGATGTAAACAAAACTTTCACTTTGATTATGAATGTCGAACTTGCTTACAATGAAAGATGTTTACGAATGAAAAATTATATAAAACTTGATATTAAACATTAACCTAAAGGCCTTCTTTTATAGACTAAGAAGCCTTGTACAATAAGCTACGTATCAACTATTCTAGGTAAAGATAAACATAGAAAATACATTGTCGTTTCTATCCTTACTAGAAGTATTCTAGAATATAATAAACGTGTAGCTTATATCTTCCATCAGTGCTTGTCTTCAATCTATCAACGCTTGACTTTAACTTGTCAACGCTTGGGCTGTCAGCGCTTGCTTTGTTCCTGTCAACGCTTGATTTGTTCTTGTCAGCGCTCAAGTGATCTGGCCTTAATTTATTCCCAACAATTCTTACTATTGAAAGTTTATGGACTTATATTTAATAGTCGTGTGATAAGATCGAACTCAAGATTAATGGATTGCACACAATACGTAAAGAGTTAATATAATTAATAAATATATTTATCGTATTTATTGATTTATTTAATAAATATATTTATTTATTTATGAATTTAACAGAGCAAGTAACTATATAACCTTAACGATCGTTAAATAATTAATAGTTAAGTTATAACGAGCGTTAAATAAATATATAGTATGTTAACTAAAGGAAAGAAGGACGGAAGGTTCCGGAACACCCCTCAAGGGGTGTTTCGACCGTCGGTTATGGCTGGGGGGGGCAATTGTTGCCTTTTATTTATCTTGGGCTATAAGGTGATTAGGCCTATAAATACACCTCCCAATCCCTCATAATTCACACAACAATAATCTTTCCCCTCCTCTCTCCTTTTGGTCGATCGCAAGCCCTACCACGGAAGGGTTTCGGTTGGTTTTTCTTGGTTGATTGATTGTATACGTAATCTAGTCCTAGCCCCTCTCTAGGGTTGTTCGGTAGATTATTTACAAGCGTTGTAGCTCGGTTTCACGTGCTAGAATCACGGTTAGCTCGTTGTATTACGTGTGTACAAGAACGTAATATAGGCTTACTTTATACTATATCTTGGTATATAAGGTATAAAACCAAATTGGTGATTCGTTCTTCGTCTTATGGAATTGCTTTAACGTATAGGTATGTAACCCTAATTCGATTAATTATAATTGTGTTATTAATTATGGTCTTGTTAAATCGCTTCTGCTGTATGTGCTTTGATTTCGTTTAGGGTTTTATATAATTGTTATGAGACTAATAAACCTTCAGTGGTATCAGAGCCGTTTTAACATGTTATAATTATCGAAAATCTAAATTTTTTAACTATAACTGTTTTGAGTTAAAACTACATGTTTTTTTTAGGTTTTTCATAAAATTAGGGTTTTTTTTTAAATTAGGGTTCTTACTCTATTTTTAATAAAAAAAGGAATTGTTTTGAAACCTTAAATTACATGTGGGATAATTTTAGATTAAATTGCATGATTAATTATTATGTCATGTATGGTTACGATCCGTAGAGATTTAATTGTTAAGATTTATGGGGATTCCATGATTACTTGCATGTTTTCATGGATCGTAAAATTATATGTTTATATGATTTTATGTGCTACGTCATTATTTGATTCGATAAATCTAGAATTAGGGAAGACTTTTAGATATAAAGACCTAGATTTGATGATTATTGAAGAAATTGTATGCATGTGGCTATTTGATTTATTTGTTGCACATATAAATTGTTATTATGTGTTTATGATTTAGTTTTTTTACCTGTTTATATAAGATTGTTGAATTGTAATAAGTGTGAAAACACTTATCCTTTTACCACTTAATTATAATAAAGACGAGACCAAAACGTGTAATTTATGTCGTAAAAGTCGGAATTATGCGTGTATTGTGTTTTTATTGTTTTAGGACAAAAATGTGAAAAAGGAAGAAAACACGGGCTTTCACGGGCTTTTATCGAAGAAAAAGACAAAAGACGAAGTCAAAAGGTCAAAAGTGCAAGAAGAACGGAAGTCAAAGGCCTATTCTGAAGATTTATCGAAGAAAAAGTCTAAAGACGGAAGTTTAACAAAGTCGAAGAACCAAGTCTACTAAAAAAAGAAAAATAGAAGACGAGTTCAAGTTATCATTCGACTAATCCCGAGACAAAATCGAGAAAGACGAGTTATTTAAAAGTCGAGAAAACAAGAAGAAAGAGAGAAGACACAAGACCCTCCCCTTCTCCTATATATGCCCTCCTAATCCTTCATTAGGAGGATGTTAGTTAATTAGTCCTCAATTTTTAGTAGGTAATTAGTGTGTCTTTATTTTTCTTCTCTCTAGTTTTTCTTTCAAGCTTATCAAACCTTCATCTTAATCTTGTAATCTTTGATCTTAATCTTCAATAAAATCAAGCTTTTTAATAAATTCTCATTCTACCTTTCTTAATCATAATCTATTGTTTTGCTTAATTAATCATGTAGTTGATTTCATTTTGTTGATTGTGTGATTGGTAGGCTTATTGGATTATGCTTATTGAGTTGGTCTGTTTAAAGTTTTTAGATTATTGTGCTTATTGCTTAATCTTTATGTTTATTAGTTTTTAAATAAGTTGATTTTGGTAGATTAATATTTTTATAAAAAGTTGATTTTAATTGGTTTATTTAGTGTTCTTAAAAGTTTCTAAATTGTGTCTTATTAGCTTTTTATAAAAATTGATTTGGTTTAAGTTTTGGTAAGTGCTTATTGTGATTGTGCTTATTTGGTATTAATCGGGTTGTAGAAACCCTCTTTTCCCGAACAATATGCAATCCCATTATTCAGACTTATATGCAAAACTCTCTTTATCCCGACTTACTTGCAAGACCCTTTTTCCTGGATTACATGTTTGTTTATTTGGTTAGTATTCCGACTTAAGTGTAAAACTCCATTTCCCTCCAAAAACATTACAATATATCCCGAATTAGATGCAAAGTCACATTCCGACTTATGAACTTGATCCTTTCCCGAATTAGGTTGAGCATAACACTATTCCGAATTACGTCTTGGAGACGTATTCCGATTTAGGTCAAGAAGACCTATCCCGAATTGTGTCCCGACTGAGTATTCCGGATTAGATATCAAACGTGTATTCCGAATTAGGATTGTGATGAAGATTCCGAATTAGGTCAGGAAGCAAGATTCCGAACTAAGTGCAAACTCCACTTTCCGACTTGTGTATGGGAACGGATTCCGAACTAGATGTTGGAGGTTGTATTCCGAATTACCTTAAGAACCAAGCATTCCGAATTGAGTTAAGGTTCAACATTCCTGATTAAGTGCATACTTCTGATTCCGAATTGAGTGTGGATGACATATTCGGAATTAGGTTAAGGTTGGTGTATTCCGACTTATTTTTAAATTAAACTGTCTAAATTTTTAAACTTAAATTTTTCCCGCCAATTTTACTTAGTTTATTTTTAAAAGTGTTTTGTCCTGGTTATTTTCAAGTCTACGTTTTTAATAATTTTACATTTTATAAAGTTTTAAATTTTAAATTTACTTTTAAAAGTTTTAATTTCTTGTCATTTATTTTTAAGTCTTAGTTTAACTTTTTAAAGCTTTCATTTTTACTTAACGACATTTACACTTTCACCTTTTCTTTAAAATAAGATAAATATCTTTAGTTTCTTTTGCCAAGTTCTACTGTGCAACATTTATTCTGAAAGAGCAATCAAGGCTAGACATTCTTCTTTATTAGTTTTTTTATTAGCTTTTATATTTATGTTATTTGTAGACTTAGAAAATCAAGCTCCCCCTTTTTAGTAACCAACACCAATAAGTCCACCCTAAACCGTGATCAATTCGATTAGATACCGAGAACGATTGAGTACACATATGCAAAATCACCATATCAAATGGCGCCGCTGCCGGCTCTTTTCGTAAAGATTAACGTTTTTTAGTGAGAAAAATTGGATTTTGGGATCCGTTCTTTTGGGAACGTTATTTCCAAGCATAAAATTTTTTCAAAAATCCTAAAAAATATAAAAGTTTCAAAAAATTTAAAAAAATAAAAAAAAGATAAAAAACCGAAAAATTGTATTTCATTTTAGTGTATGCGTACTCGATCTTCGTCTTATTCTGAGCCCGAGACTCTTAGAGACTTAGGTATGGCGGGTGTGCATAATAATAATAACAACCCACCTTACCCTAATTTGAATAATAACAATAACAACAACCATGTCCCTCCACCCGACCTTCGAATGATGGAGGAGCTTTGTCAAACAACCATGAACGGACGTGGAGGACCGATTGCGCTGATGCAAATCACGGCTCCTGAATTTTCGTTGAAGCATCACATGATCCAACAAGTTCAAAACTTGTCCATTTCGCGGATTACCGGATGATGATGCCAACAAACATCTTGATAAATTCATAACCGTCACTCAAAGCATGAAATTGCCCGGTGTTTCCATGGATTTTCTTCGCCTTCATCTTTTTCCACACACTTTATCCCACCATGCCGAAAAATGGTTTGATCGTCTTCCCAAAAACTCAATTCATACATGGGACGAAATGACTCAAAAATTTTTGTCGCGCTACTTTCCCCCATCCATTGTCATTAGTCTTCGCAATCAAATCAGTGGTTTCACTCAAGAACCCGATGAGTCGCTTTTCGATGCTTGGGAATGTTATAATGTCTTGATCGACCGTTGTCCGAATCATAATATGCTCCCCGTCACTTTGATTGATACTTTCTACAATGGTTTAACTTTTCGTGATCATGATACGATTAATGCTGCCGTCGGTGGTACATTCATGAAGAGAAGACCTGAGGAGTGTAGAGAGCTTATAGAGAACATGACCACTCACCACAAAAATTAGGATTCATCTACGTCTTCAAGAAATACCCCGAGGGCCAATGTTTCTTCTACTTCATCAAACCCCGAGATAACCGAACTTACCCGCCAAATAGCCGAGATGAACAAAAACTTCTTAACCATGGCTACGAATCAATTTCAACAAGCTAAAGCTATAGCAACTTCTTGTGAGATTTGCGGGGGTTCTCATTCATACACCAATTTTCCTTCTAATCATGACAATCCGGAAAACGTGTATGCGGCTAACGGTACCTTTTCCACGGGAGGCTATCAAGCGCGTCCTCAAGGTGATCGCAATTTGCTAAGTTATCGTTCAAACAACTTCCTTTCACCACCCGGTTTTCCTCCTCAAAACCAAAACAACTTTAGTCGCACAAATCAAAACCAAACTCGAGCTCCTAATCAATATCAAACCCAAAGAAACCCATATCCATCTCAAGGAAATAATCAAGTTTACCAACAAACCACTTATCAACCACCCGCTTACCAAGTTCCCCATCCCAACCAACCCACGACATACAATCAAGAGGTTGAAACGTACATGAGGACTAATGACGTGCTGGTGAAGAATCTTCAGAGCCAAATTATCAACTTAAAAGGAGATATGGCGAAACAAGGGAATGATCTTCGAGCCGAGCTTAGGAATGACATGCGAAACTCTTTAAGCAGTCAAACGAATGACTTAAGAGATATGATGGCTAGTTTCTTCCCATGTAATCAAACCTCTGGTTCGGGTTCTCTTCCGAGTAACACCGTTGCTAATCCAAGAGGGGAGATGAAAGCAATCACCACCCGCAGTGGAAAAGGTTTAAAGGAACCAGATATTCCTACACCTACACCGGTGATTGTGATAAAGGATAACGAGCCCCCTTCACCAATTTTTCCACTTTCTACTTCCACCCCTCCACCACCCAAGGATGTGAGTGAGAATTCCATTCCAAAGCCTTTGTCTCAACCCGATATAACTTATCCTTCAAGGTTGAGGAAAGATAAGTTGAAGAACAAGGCTCAATTTTCTAACTTTCTTAAAATGTTTAAATAATTGAATTTCAACATCTCCTTTGTCGAGGCTCTCACTCACATGCCAAAATATGCTAAAATGTTTAAATATCTTCTTAGTGATAAGGAAAAGCTTCTTGATATTGCTCAGACCCAACTTAATGAGAATTGCTCCGCGGTTCTCTTAAGGAAATTACCAACCAAACTTTGTGATCCGGGTCGCTTTCTCATTCCTTGCAACTTCCCCGGTGTAGAGAATTGTATGGCCCTAGCCGATCTAGGTGCTAGTATTAACTTAATGCCATTAAGTGTTTGGAAACAATTATCTCTACCCGAGCTAGTCCCCACACGAATGACATTGGAATTAGCTAACCGCACGGTT
Source organism: Glebionis coronaria (assembly GCA_025667525.1). Lineage (NCBI taxonomy): Eukaryota > Viridiplantae > Streptophyta > Magnoliopsida > Asterales > Asteraceae > Glebionis > Glebionis coronaria. Next base: position 312,220,236 of record CM046880.1, on the reverse strand, counting down.
GCTTATCCGGTGGGGATAGCCGAAGATGTCTTCGCCGATGTCGACAAATTCACCTTTCCGGCGGATTTTGTTGTCGCTGACTATGAGATGGATCCCCGTGTTCCATTAATCATTGGACGTCCATTCTTGAGGACCGGTCGCACTCTCATTGATGTAGCCGCGGGCAAATTAATTATGAGAGTTGGTGACGACAAAATCGTCTTCAACATGGGTAAACTTTCTAAGCAACCTTATGAACACGAGAGCGTTAATTTCATTGACACACTTGATGAGGCTTGTGAAGAACATTTCAAAGACGCTTGTAAAAGTGGTTTTTCTTCTCTACCCATTGTTGAGACCGTTACCTCTATTGCTCCCTCACTGACTCCATTTAGAGAAAGTGACTTCCTTTTGAAAGAATTTGAAGCAACTTTAGCGGATGTGGACTTAAATATGACGATTCTCCCTCCGATTGGGATGAAGACATTCGCACCATTGAGAAACTTCTCAATGAGGACCATATTTCTTCACCATCTCCTAAGGAAATCATAAACGATGATCCGAATTTGACTACGCCTTCCATCGACAATCCTCCGGATTTAGAGCTTAAGGATTTACCGTCTCATCTTGAATACGTTTTCCTAGAAGACAATAAGAAGTTACCCGTCATCACTGCAAAGGATTTAAAAGAGGATGAAAAATCTCGACTTCTCGATGTGCTCAAAAATCATAAGAAAGCAATTGCTTGGAAAATTTCTGACATTCGCGGAATTGATCCTAATTTTTGTACTCATAAAATTCTCATGGAAGATGACTTTAAACCCGCAATCCAAAGCCAAAGAAGGGTTAATCCAAAAATTCATGACGTCATCAAGAAAGAAGTTATCAAACTTCTAGATGCCGAAATGATTTACCCTATTTCGGATTCGCCATGGGTTAGTCCCATCCATTGTGTGCCTAATAAAGGCGGAATAACCGTTGTTCCCAATGAAAACAACGAGTTGATTCCTACTCGACTTGTCACGGGTTGGCGAGTTTGCATAGACTATCGCAAGCTCAATGATGCCACTCGCAAGGATCATTTTCCTCTTCCTTTCATGGATCAAATGCTCGAGCGTTTAGCGGGTAATGACTACTATTGCTTCTTAGACGGTTTCTACGGGTATTTTCAAATTCCCATCGATCCAAAAGACCAAGGGAAAACCACATTCACTTATCCTTATGGAACATTTGCTTTCAAAAGAATGCCTTTCGGCTTATGCAATGCTCCCGGGACTTTCCAAAGGTGTATGATGGCTATATTCCTTGACATGGTTGAAGAAACTATGGAAGTCTTTATGGATGATTTCTCGGTCTATGGTGATTCTTTATCTACTTGCCTTGCCAATTTAGAACGTATGCTCAAACGGTGTGAAGACACTCGTCTCGTTCTTAATTGGGAAAAATGCCATTTCATGGTAAAAGAAGGTATTGTTCTTGGTCATAAAATCTCCAAAGCTGGTCTTGAAGTCGACCGTGCTAAAGTCGATGTTATTGCTAACTTACCTCCTCTTTCAACCGTGAAGGGTGTGAGAAGTTTTCTTGGTCATGCGGGCTTCTATCACCGATTCATTCAAGATTTTTCTAAAATCGCTCGCCCGATGACCCACCTCTTGGAAAAACGCTCCTTTTATCTTTTCTAAAGAGTGTATTGAATCTTTCAATCTTCTTAAGGATAAATTAACTAAGGCACCGGTCTTAGTTACTCCTAATTGGGAGTTACCTTTTGAATTGATGTGTGATGCTAGCGACTTTGCTATTGGAGCGGTTTTGGGACAAAGAATCAACTAGCATTTCAAACCAATCCATTATGCTAGCAAGACAATGACGGGGGCTCAATTGCATTATACCACTACCGAAAAAGAGCTTTTAGCTGTAGTGTATGCTTTTGAAAAATTCCGCCCCTATCTTGTCCTTTCCACCACCATTATGTACACCGATCATTCCACGTTGAAGTACTTGTTAACAAAACAAGATTCCAAACCAATACTTCTTCGTTAGGTTTTACTCCTTCAAGAATTCAAAATTGAAATTCGTGATAAAAAGGGAGCGGAAAACCTAGCCGCGGATCATCTTAGTAGACTCGAGGATCCTTATCATGGGGAGCTCCAAAATCAAGAGATTAACGAATATTTTCCCCTTGAGTCCTTAATGTTTATTAACTACAATCTTGATGAGACCCCATGGTTTGCGGACTTTGCAAACTACTTGGCGGGTGGAATTCTCATCGAAGGGTTATCGTCCCAACAAAAGAATAAATTCTTCAAGGATGTGAAAAATTACTATTGGGATGACCCTTATCTCTTCAAACAACGTGCTGACTTGATCCTTCGTCGGTGTGTTGACGGGCCCGCAGCTTTAAAAATCTTGTAAGCTTGCCATAAAGGACCCACCGGTGGTCACTTTGGTCCTAATTACACCGCGAAGAAAGTTTTCGATTCTGGATTTTATTGGCCCACCATTTATCGTGATGCACACGAAATAGTTAAGCATTGTGATGCTTGCCAAAGACAAGGAAAGATCACACATAAAGTCGAGATGCCTCAAAATTTCATCCAAGAGTGTGAAATCTTTGACGTATGGGGCATCGAATTTATGGGGCCATTTCCATCATCCAAAGGGAACAAGTACATCCTCGTAGCCATTGACTACGTATCCAAATGGGTTGAAGCAAAGGCTTTACCTATGAACGATGCGAGGGTGGTTGTGAACTTTCTGAAACAACTATTTTCTCGATTCAGTATTCCTCGTGCTATCATCAGTGACCGCGGGACTCATTTTTGCAATGATCAATTTGCTCAAGTCATGGCTAAGTATGGCGTCAATCATCGTCTTTCCACCGCGTATCATCCACAAACAAATGGTCAAGCCGAGATTTCAAACCGTGGGCTTAAGAGATTCTTCGAGCGAACTGTGGGAGAGCATCGTGCCTCATGGGCCGATAAGTTAGATGATGCTTTGTGGGCTTTCTGTACCTCATATAAGACACCTATTGGTTGTACTCCATATCGTCTTGTGTATGGAAAGGCATGCCAACTCCTCATTAAGTTGGAGTATAAGGCTTATTGGGCCTTGAAATGGGCTAATTTTGATATCAACAAAGCCGGTGCTCTTAGGAAGATCCAACTCAATGAACTTAATGAACTGAGGAATGAGGCTTATGAGAACTCATTGATCTACAAGGAGAAAACCAAGCTCATTCATGATTCTAGGATTAAGAACCGAGAGTTTCACATAGGTGATCAAGTTTTACTATTTATCTCTCGGTTGAAAATCTTTTCGAGCAAGCTTAAGAGCCGTTGGTCTGGTCCATTCACCGTCGCCAATGTCTTCCCTTATGGCACCATTGAGTTATCGCAACCAAATGGGCCAAACTTCAAAGTGAATGGCCAGCGTGTTAAGTTGTACTATGGTGAGGACATCTCTCATGAGATGATTCCATCCCTCACCACGTTTCCCTTGAATTAGTTCTGGGCCGAGTCAGGCTCGTGACTCGGTTAACAAAAACACGTGCTTCTCGGGAGGCAACCCGTTGATCTATCCTTTTTACCCGTTTTCATAATAAGTGTAGGGGGAGCTACATAGAGTTTGTTGTCTTGTTTCTTATGATATGCAGGGATTAAAGCTACATAGAGCACTTTTGATGATATTTGACGACCCGTGATCCCGTGTACCCGTCTTCCCGATTCTATCCTAAACTGTCGTGATTCAATATTTCATATCTTATATATTCACATTGAAATCACTATAGTTGTCTCTTCCTTAGCAAGATTTAAACAAAGTGCACAATGTCCTAAGTGTAGGGGAGTTCACTCCCACATGCTTAAACATTGAGGACAATGTTTATATCAAGTGTAGGGGGGACTTCTATCGAAGTTAAGTGGGCTTTTCCATTAATTTGTCCTCATTTTAACCGGAAAATCTAATTTTTCGACATTTTTCAAAATTTTTGATCTATTTTGGCCAAGTAGTATTTTTCAATTATTCTCTTTTATGTTCTTTCCTTTTGTTATCGCATCGTATGTATATATTTCATTTCAAAAATAAAGTCAAAAGAGAAAAATAAAGTTAAATAAAATGGTTTTAATGAGTTTAGATGTCGTTGATATATTAGGCCCGTCATGAATCTTTTGACTCAACCCGAGTTTACTTATCTAAGTTTACTCTAGCTAGTATCCTTAACGTGTTTAAGTCAAGTTTTGCTAGGCTTTTATATAGGGAACTTTAAAACGCGAAAGTCTTAACTCTTACGGGTTAAGAATAAGAACTTTTCGCAAGTTCTTATAATTGATCCTAGAAAGTCGTTTATCAAGGGAACTTTAAAATGTGAATTCTAAACTTGAAAAGTCTAAGAAGATGCAAGATCCTATAGATGACATGAAAACCCAAAACTTTGATTTAATTGGCTAAGCATCCACGAGTCTCATTCCTTGAGATTTTAAATTGTGGAGAACGAGAGATGATAGAGTCAATTATAAGTTTGGTATTCTTTCATAAATTTATGTGAGTTAATTATGAGCTTTTTCTCCCATCGCTTGTTAATAAATTTAATTGCAATAAATAAGGTCGTACGATTTGAAAAGTTACTTAGCTTCTAGCCCAAGATCGTTTAAAAGTTGCTCGGTATTAATTAGAGTTCATAGCCAAGGCAAAACTTATTGAAGCGGGACGCGAAGATTGGCGAGTCTGAAAAGGCCCTAACAAGGCATGAGGGCTACAATTTGTTGCTAAAGATCCCAAGTGATGTGAAGAATCATTTATCAAAAATCAACATGAAGGATCGAGACATACGACGAAAAGAAAATACTCCCCTAAAGATCATGGAGAAGTCTATCGAAGAGACCCTAGCAAGGTATGAGGATAAATAGATCCAAGTCCTAAAAGGAGGCGGATCGTTGTATATCAAAATCCAAAATAAAGATTGGAGAAAAATGAAGAATTCGTGGTCCAAGTATGAAGAATCTCTCAAAACTTCAAGTGAAGAAATTCCTATTATGAAGAGAAGACCATTATTTCAAGAACGTCTCTCAAGATTCGAAATATGAAGTCACTGCCAAATATCGATCCGAGAAAGGTCTCAAATTGTTAAGCGAGTTATGCCAAGATATGAACTTTATGAGGTCCCGAGAAGCAGTTTTAAAAGATTCTGTCCTTTAGCTAACTATTGATTAAATCATCCTACTTTATTTTTAGCCTAAATAAATTATCGAAATAAGTCAAACAATGCATCATCGTGATCATTCAAGAGAATCATAAAATATAAGAGATACACCTAGGAATAAGGGAGTCTAAGTGAATAATTGGGCCACATGACTTTGTGCTAGTTTGCTAACTTATAATAACAGTGATCTCGTTTATAAGATTGGTTTGAGGAACGTGAAACTTGAGGGTGACAAACATTCATGACAGCCTAAGTCCTAATCTCTTTTATAAGCTAGGTTTAGGGAACGTGAAACTTGAGGGTGACAAACATTCATGACAGCCTAAGCCCTAGTATTTAATAAAGGCCAAGATGGGTTAATTATGATGAAAAATGTAAACCGTGCTTTGAAATTAATGCATTGCATGAGGGCATTGCAATGGTTAAGTGTAGGGGATTTAATAAGTGTGAAAACACTTATCCTTTTACCACTTAATTATAATAAAGACGAGTCCAAAACGTGTAATTTATGTCGTAAAAACGGAATTATGCGTGGTTTGTGTTTTTATTGTGTTTTAGGACAAAAATGTGAAAAGGAAGAAAATACGGGCTTTCACGGGCTTTTATCAAAGAAAAAGACAAAAGAAGAAGTCAAAAGGTCAAAAGTGCAAGAAGAATGGAAGTCAAAGGCCTATTCTAAAGATTTATCAAAGAAAAAGTCTAAAGACGGAAGTTTAACAAAGTCGAAGAACCAAGTCTACTAAAAGAAGAAAAATAGAAGCGAGGTCAAGTTATCATTCGACTAATCCCGAGACAAAATCGAGAAAGACGAGTTAATTAAAAGTAGAGAAGACAAGAAGAAAGAGAGAAGATACAAGACCCTCCCCTTCTCCTATATATACCCTCCTAATCCTTCATTAGGAGGGTGTTAGTTAATTAGTCTTCATTTTTAGCAGGTAATTAGTGTGTCTTTATTTTATTTTTGTTCTCTCTAGTTTTTCTTTCAAGCTTATCAAACCTTCATCTTAATCTTGTAATCTTTGATCTTATTCTTCAATATAATCAAGCTTTTTAATAAATTCTCATTCTACCTTTCTTAATCATAATCTATTGTTTTGCTTAATTAATCATGTAGTTGATTTCATTTTGTTGATTGTGTGATTGGTTGGCTTATTGGATTGTGCTTATTGAGTTGGTGTGTTTGAAGTTTTTAGATTATGTGCTTATTGCTTAATCTTTATGTTTATTAGTTTTTAAATAAGTTGATTTTGGTAGATTAATATTTTTTATAAAAAGTTGATTTTAAATATTTTGTTTATTTAGTGTTCTTAAAAGTTTTTAAATCGTGTCTTATTAGCTTTTTATAAAAATTGATTTGGTTTAAGTTTTGGTAAGTGCTCATTATGATTGTGCTTATTTGGTATTAATCCAGGTTGTAGAAACCCTCTTTTCCCGAACTATATGCAATCCTATTATTCAGACTTATATGCAAAACTCTCTTTATCCCGACTTACTTGCAAGACCCTTTTTTCCCAGATTACATGTTTGTTTATTTGGTTAGTATTCCGACTTAAGTGTAAAACTCCATTTCCCTCCAAAAACATTACACCATATCCCGAATTAGATGCAAAATCCACATTCCGAATTATGAACTTGATCCTTTCCTGAATTAGGTTGAGCATAACACTATTTCGAATTACGTCTTGGAGACGTATTTCGAATTAGGTCAAGAAGACCTCTCCCGAATTGTGTCCCGAATGAGTATTCCGGATTAGATAGAAAACGTGTATTCCGAATTAGGATTGTGATGAAGATTCCGAATTAGGTCAGGAAGCATCCGAACTACGTGCAAACTCCACTTTCCAACTTGTGTATGAGAACGAATTCCGAACTAGATGTTGGAGGTTGTATTCCGAATTACCTTAAGAACCAAGCATTCCGAATTGAGTTAAGGTTCAACATCCTGATTAAGTGCATACTTCTGATTCCAAATTGAGTGCGGAGGACATATTCCGGATTAGGTTAAGGTTGGTGTATTCCGACTTATTTTTAAATTAAATTGTCTAAATTTTTAAACTTAAATTTTTCCGGCCAATTTTACTTAGTTTATTTTTAAAAGTGTTTTGTCCTAGTTATTTTCAAGTCTACGTTTTTAATAAATTTACATTTTTATAAAGTTTTAAGTTTTAAATTTACTTTTAAAAATTTTAATTTCTTGTCATTTATTTTTAAGTCTTAGTTTAACTTTTAAAGCTTTTATTTTTACTTAACGACATTTACATTTTCACCTTTTCTTTAAAATAAGATAATTATCTTTAGTTTCCTTTGCCAAGTTCTACTGTGCAGCATTTATTCTGAAAGAGCAATCAAGGTTAGACATTCTTCTTTATTAGTTTTTTTATTAGCTTTTACATTTATGTTATTTGTAGACTTAGAAAATCAAGCTCCCCCTTTTTAGTTACCAACACCAATAAGTCCACCCTAAACCGTGATCAATTCGATTAGATACCGAGAAATATTGAGTACACATATGCAAAATCACCATATCAAATTGTTGTAAACAAGGGTTTTTTTTGAAAAATAAATAATATGGACTAAATCATATTAAAAATAATGATTTGTTAGAGATTTTAAATTAGATAAGATTACGTTGATTGGTGAATTGCAATAATAATCTAACGGCCTACTTAATTATGTCAAACTATAAAGTGGGTTTAACGCACCGCTGGTCATGTACCCGGTTAAGGAAGGAGGTGTTATGCCATTAGTCGCTGACTAAATTCCCGCCTCGCCTATGCGTCAAATTGAAATTACCTACAATTATTAATTGAATTATACCTTAAGGGTGACTTACCATAAATTCACATCCGAACCATAATGAATAAGGGTATTTCTTTGTGCGTAGCCTAGTTCTAGCAAAGTACGATGTGATGAGTTGTGGGTAAATTCTTTAATTAGTTTAACCAATAACGCAACATAATTTATGAAGAAATTTAATCTCATGAAAAAGTTTACTAAATGTTTTATTAAACTTATGATATGGAGATTGTATGCATGCTTCTTTATACGTTGATTTTGACATCAATATTTATACCCTTAAATTTTAAGTCGAATGCTCCTAATTGACAAACACTTGAAATTACTTCGTCATCAAATGAGATTTCTGGATGATGTTGTGATGGAGAGAAAACCATTTTTAGAATGAGAATTCGTAAGATGGTTTTACGTTACTCAAATTAGACGACTTAATTAAGTTACTCAGTGAGATCTGGAAACTTAATGCATTCAGAAGGAATGAAACATGTTTACAATGCAAAACATTTTTTGGCAATGTAAATCCCTTAAATATCTAGAAATTGAAAATTGTTTGTCAATTGAATTGTTCGACAAGTCGCTGTGTTGAGTACATTCATTACTAGCAGATCAACTGATGTAATGGATCTATCTCAATATAGTTCTAGAATTCAAGGAAAATAATATGGTTTTAATACCGGGGTAATTTTATTTTCTTGAGAGTATTTTGTTATCGAAAATACTAATATTTGAACTTATTTATGTAGAAATGGCTCAACCCACCAATAACACGATAAGTTCTGCGTTTAAAGCTTTCTGTGAACGACCTGAATTTACTGGCCCAAACTTCAGTGATTGGTACCGCTCGCTAAGATTTGTCTTGAGAGCAGCAGGTACTATCTATATCTTAACTACACCCTATCCGGGGGATCTTGCTAAAGGAGCATCTGATGCGTAAAGGCTTGAACACGCTGCGAATATTAAGCACTCTGAGGTGGCTTGCTTAATGCTAGGAAAAATGGCTCCCGCACTTCAACAAAAGTATGAGCTATTTTCACCAAAGCGTATGCATGATGAGCTCAACGCTATGTTCGAGAAGCCGCAAGCTGTGGAGATCTACGACTTGGTAGATGCTTTGCATAGCTGCAAGCAAGCTCTAGGAAAGTCTGTAAGTGCCCATTATTTGGAGATGGGGGGTTATATGGAACATCTCATTGCACTAGGACAACCCTATGATCATAATACGGCTATCAACTTGATCAATAGGTCCCTTAACAAGGACTTCAATGATTTCGTTAGAAACTATAATATGCATTGCACGTGGAAGACAGTTAATGATTTACAGGTAATGCTCATTGACTATGAAAAAGGGTTAAAAGACAAGGCATCTACCGCTACTCCTTCTTAATAACCATACAAAAGGGTAGAGTGAGTAAGCCAAAACCGCAAGTGAACAAGAAGAAAGGCAAAGACAAGGTAATAAGGGCAAATAATGTTGGAAATACGTTTTACGTATTTATGAAGGATCGGTCGCTCCAACGATAATTATGTAATGGGCTCGTGATCTATTTATCTTATGTATAGTCCATATAGCCCACATGTAGGGTGGGCTATATATATCCCCTCCTAGCATGTTAGGAGGGGTTGTTGGTTCCATTTCACAATTAATCATATTTCCATCTTTTCTTTCTCTCTCTACATTTCCCTTTTCTTTCCTTTCTCTCTCTAATCCTTCATCTCTTTCCTTCATTTCCTTATGATTATCATCTAAATCAACCATCTAAATCCACCAAATCCATGATATAGAATAGGCCATTTATTTCGTAGACCTTCAATTGGTATCAAGAGCCATGGTTAGTTTGGTTTATTCTTCTTTTATCTCTTTTTGATTTTGGTGGGTTTTGATTTAATCATGCTTAAATCATAAAAAGTTTGTACTTTTTATAAAAAGTTTGTGTTTTTATATGTTAAATCATATCAAATCTTCAAATCTACTTACTTTTTAGATAAAAAATCACAAATTTTTATATAAAAATCAAAATTTTCTTATATAAAACCTTAAAAAGTGTGTGTTTATAAAAAAGTTGGTGTTTTTTATAAAAGTTTTTGTTTTTCTCTTTTTAATTTTGTAGTTTTTTATAAAAAGTTTGTATCAATTTTATCAATTTTATAAATCCCTAAATTTTTATCAAGTTTATCAATTTCTAAATTTTTTTTAGTTTTATCAATTTTATTTTTTTATTTAAATATTTTTTTAATCAGTTGCGTCCTATTATTTCTTTTTCGTTTATCCGTTTTCTTTTTTGGTCAAGTTTTCAGTTATCAGTTTTTTTTTTTAATCAAGTTATCAGTTATCAGTTTTTTTTAATCAGTTATCATTTTTCTTTTGGATTTTTCTTGATTTTTTGGTCAAACTACCTATTTGGTCAACTATTATCTCTGTCCAAAATTTGTCCCATCAACTGATACAAAATTTGTCCAAAATCGGTCCAGTCATATTCTGTCCAATTGTCCAAGTATTTCAGTCCGAACCTGTTTCTGTCAGCCTAAACGTTCCGAATCAAACCACAAGTTCCGTATCAAACTAAAAGTTCCGAATCAATATCTAAGTTCCGAATCCAACAGAAAACTTCCGAACCAAGAACTTCCGGATCAAGAAGTTCCGGATCAAGAAGTTCCGGATCAAGAACTTCCGAACCAAGAACTTCCGGATCAAGCCAAAAGTTCCGGATCAAGAAGTTCCGGATCAAGAACTTCCGAACCAAGAACTTCCGGATCAAGAAAAAAGTTCCGATTCGGAACTCTTCCGAATGAAGCCCATTCAAACATAACGGGCAAATCCTCGTCTTTCAAAAAGACTCATTCCCTCGAAAACCTTCCCAAAAATTAACTCTCGACTCAAAAATACTCTCAACCCACACCCCTCGAGCCTCCCTCAACCCTCTTTCTAACCCAACAACAACTCTCGACCAACAAACTTTTTTTTTTTTACCACACTTGACAAACCTTTTAGACTCAAAACAAATCACACAGACTCTACACCAAACTGTTAAAACCACTAAACTGTTAAACCCACTCGACCAACACCTCTCGTATTACCCACCCTGACACGACTCACACCCTCAAACCCCTCGAAACCCCTCGACACCAAACAAACACAAACACAACACAATCTCACACCCCGACTCTCTCTCGACACAGACTCCCTAACACCCACACCCTCACACTCTCGACAAACCCACTCACACCTCTCAGCCTCACAGACCCACTCACACCTCTCAGCCTAACAGACTCCCTCGACTCCCCCTAAACAAAACCAAAACACACCCACACAACACAACCTCACCCTCACGTAAACCCCCTCACGACACTAAAACCCACAACCCACTCACCCTCGCTCGACCATCGACTCCCTCACCACTCGAACTCAAAAAGACATCATCTTGACTCAAAAAATCTAGACACTTGACAAGAAAGACACGACAGTAGATAGAAGGGACTCAATTAAACCAACATGCAAACATAATAAAACCTACCCGAGATCATTTAAATGATCTTGATGACTCTTCTTGATTCTTGAATCGGTGAACGAGATTTGATTGATGCTTGAAGTTATTTAGTATTAAGATTGTTTGATTGAGGGATTTGAAGTTGTTTGCTTGAGGGTTTCATTAGATCTTGGTTACACACAGTTAACAGAGAGAGATAGAAGTTGTTTGATTGGGGCGGTGTTTACTAAGTGAGGAGAGAGAGAGATTAGGTTAAAGTATATTAATTGGGCGATTTTAACAAGTAAGTGGAGTGGGCGGTGGGATTCTTTTGATTAGGCCACGTGTCACAGGCGGACTTTACAAAGTTTTGGTTTTGGGAATATACAGGCCACGTTTTTTTAGACGGAGAAAACTAGGCTCATATCTTTATTTTTTTATTTTAGTTAAGTTTTAAATTCCTAATCAAAAAAAAAAAAAAAAAAAGAAGTTTTAAATTAAGTAAATTTTCGTTTTTTATTTTTATTTTTATTTTGGAAAAAGTTTTATTTTGGATATTATTTTTGATAATCAATTAATAAAATTTTTTTTATCTTTAATAGTTAATTTTTATTTTTCTAATTTTATTTTCCATTTTAAAATATCACAATTTATTTTTTTTATTATTAGTTAAATTAAATTTTGTATTTTTGTCACTTTTATATTTTTATTTTGTCACTTTTATATTTTTAGCATTTTATTTAGTAATTTTTTGGCAAATCGTGTTAAGCGGATATTTTTTTAAAAAAGTTACCGTGAAAAATTTTTGACGGGTTATCGTGACGAGTTATAGTGACGGGTTAAAAGTTTTGTGGCCGGATTTAAAGACAAACGTGACGAGTCAAAGTGACGAGCTTCATTTACACCATCCATCGAGGAATTTTAAGTATTATTTACGGGTCTTTCGTTTTAATCGATCTTTAATGGATTCGTTCGATTCGACATGTCAAAAGGGAGAGTTGTATTTAAGGCAAAACGAAGTTAAGAAAAGTGGCATCACCTCCTTTCAACTACTCCAGTCTCATCTTGTCACTCTTTCGGGGATTCAAGGAGGGAGCGAATTTGTGACAATCTTTGGACAAGATCATCATATATTCATCGACTCCATTTTTACCGCTTTGACCCAACTCGCCGAGCAACTCAACCATGGAAACTTTCATCACTCTGCATCGGTACTTGCATATAAGGCTCTTGTGACACACCTCACGCCTTTCCTCCAATTTAATATCATCAAGCCTGAAAGTTCAATGATTTGCCAATCGTTTCTTCGAGATACACATACCGAGCTTCGAGTTTTCCGTGATACGATTTTGAAACTCATGTCATCGGTCTCGTCTTCGATATATCAAAGATCACAACTTCAGCAAGTGTATGTTAATGGAGTGCAAGAATCAATGACGCAGATGCAAGAGGATAATGGTCATACGGTTGACAACTTGGAGCCTAACGATGGCACGAGCACAGAATCAGGAGGACAACATGATGCCAGTGGCACGTCAGGGAATGTTCACGAGATTTCTCTTGATGACACCTTACCCATTTATGACGCAGAGCCTGCAAACATGGTACAATGTAATGTGGTTTATGATGTATATGCTGATGATATGCCGCATATTGCCCATTCTGAACCTAATTATGACAAACATGGGATGGAAAAGAGTGATAGCAATACCACTTCTGATTCATCTGATGTAAGTCATAATGGGGGAGAGATTGTTCAGAATGCTAAACATCATGATAATTATCCTATAACTCCTTCATTGACTGCTTCTGATTCCAAGATTAAAGAGCTCGAAACGATCGTAGCTCGGCAATCAAAAGATCTTGAGGATGCCAAACTTGAATTTTCTAAGAAAACGGTCAAATTTGAAACATACTTTGAAAAACTTGAAAAATCAAACGTTGTTCTTGAAAAAAATTGGATCAAACTGTTCAAGATTCTAAAGCTGAAAAGGATAATCTTTTGAAACAAATTCAACTGCTTGAATCTAAGTTGGCATCCCAAGATAACGTGTTCAAAGAAAATGAGACTTTAAAGGCCCAAGTACAGGAAAAGGTTTTTGCTATAGCTGCGTTGAGAAACGAGTTAAGGAAAAGTAAAGGACCTAGTGTGGACACTAAGCTTGAAAAACCATCAATCTTGGGGAAACCGCCTACAAATCAGTTCGTCAGACAACCGATTGCCAGACAACCTACTGCATTTAGATCCGAGCGACCACAATCCTCGAGACCGCGGTTTGCCTCCCAAGTTGATTTGGTTCATCTTATTAGACCAGTCACTCCAGCAACTAGGCCCAATGTGATCACTCCAGCTTTAGCAAGACCAAATCACATGATTGCCTCTAATTTCCCTAAGAATAGTTCAATGAACACGTCTAGAACTAGTTCAAATGATGTGCGCCATGATTTTGGTCAAAGGGAAGCTATTCAAAAGACACAAGTAAGAGATAGGAATTTCAAACCTAGTCAGATGCCTTCTAGTTTACCCAACACTGCTAACCGTAGCATGCCCAATCCTAGGAGCATCAATCAATCATCTAGGGATTCTAGATCTTACTCGGACATTAAATATGCTACTTGTAAAACATGTAGAAAATGTGTCTTTACAGCAAATCATGATTCCTGTATCAAGAAATTACTTAATGAGGTGAACTCCCGTGCTAGAATTAAGTCCCAGTGGATAGCTAAAATCAAACCCATTGGTAAAGATTGGCGCCCCACTGGTAGAACTTTCACTCTTGTAGGAAACGAGTGCCCTTTAACTAGGATAGTCTCCGATTCTACTAAGTCTACTAGGGAGGAAACTGATAAAGATGATACTTCACTTACGCCTAAACTTAAGGTTTTCTATAAAAGGAAACGTTTGCCAGCCAAGACTAGTGAATCATATACTCAGGTCGCCTCTGAAACAAGTAAAGCCAACTGTGAACCCCCATGTGCTTCTATAATTGATATTGCTAACCCACGTCAAAGCATGCAAATTCCTAATGAGATTGCAGGTACCAAAGTTGATGTTCCAAAAGAACGAAGCGGTCCAATCGTTGTGTACCGTTCAACTAAGGACACTCTTAGAGTTTGGTTGCTGAAGAAGCAGATATCAGAGAAACAAATGTCTCAGGGGATTCATGGTTAAGCTGCAAACAAGGACTTACAGTCACATAACAGACTGTAACTCGATCTCCAAAGACAGGAAAGTTCATCCCGATGATGACTTATCCTAAAAACGAGAAATTCATTTTTCTCGGGCATGAGCTTATATCAAAAACATTCCAAGTTTTTAAGCTCATGCATTTTGGCTCCTCGTTAAATGACAGACGACGACCCGGACTTCAGAGACAGGGAAGTTTATCCACACAACGATAACTTACCCTCTTAACAAGAAATTAAGTTTTCTTGGACACGAGCTTACCCTAAAAACCATTCAAAGGTTTTAAGCTCGTGTATATGGCTTATCGTTAAATATCAGACGATAACCCGTGCATCAAAGAAAGGAAAGTTTATCGCCGATGATAAACTTATCCTTACACCGAGAAATTAAATTTTCTCGGACACGAGCTTACATTAAAACCATTCAAAGGTTTTAAGCTCGTGTATATGACTTACAGTTAAATGTCAGACTGTAACTCGAACTTAAAATAAAGGAAAGATTATCTTTTATGATAACTTATCCTCTTAACGAGAAATTCACCTTTCTCGGTCATGAGCTTGTATTAAAACATTCGAAGTCTTAAGCTCAGAAAGGAAAGTGTATCTTTTAAATAAGAGAACTTTTCCTCGTAACGAGAAATTAACCTTTCTCGGTCATGAGCTTTCCGTTAAAACAGTCCAAGTTTTCAAGCTCATGAACACGACTTCTAAGTAAATGTCAGCTTAGGACTCGTTCTTCAAATAAAAGGAAAGTTTATCGCTGATGATAAACTTATCCTTAACAAACGGGAAGTTTACAACTTCTCGGACTTGAGCTCGTTTTATAAGATATTCAACATCTTAAGCTCAAGTAATTGTTTTTCAAAACTTTGAACACAATTTTTCGAGAATTTCTCAAAAGGTTTTTCTAAATCTTTCAAAATTGTGTGTTCAAAAACATTTTGATAAAACGAGCATGTCTTCTGGAATCGATAATATTTACGAACCTAGAAATGTCATTCAATAATGACACGGGGTTGTAAATAAAGTTCGAGCAGAAGTTCAAATGATTTTAAAACATGCTCAAAATGGTTTGCTATTATTTCAGATAGCAACCCGCTTTTCATAATCAAGTCAAGCATTTCACCGGAAAGCTTTGACTCAACAACGGGAATTAATTTTCTCGGGGACGTGACGAGGTGACCAGCATTCGTGAACAAGAACCATGTGAATCTTTCATATGATGTTCTCCATCATTCAGGTCCTACCTCGTACATTGCTAATCTTGTGAATTCATTATTATATATGATCTTTGCACGTAATAAATACCTTACACTTGTGTTTAAAAGGTATTTAATTTACGTTTCAAGCACACCCTCATTAATTTGAGGGGGAGCTTGTGTAATTCATGAAGATAATTGGACTTGCATTTTTCTTCCCAAATTTTCTTAAAATGCTATTAAATCAATTGATATTAAAAACATCGATTGGGTTAATATTTTTAATATGGGGGAGAAAATGTGATTTAATATGGGATATGATCAATCACAAATAGTTTGACTTAACGTGCTGGCTCATCCCGACATGTGCGAAATGTTTTCGAATATCGTGGCATATGTTAAGGGGGAGCAAAATGGATTTGCACTTCAAAATGGATTTCATGGTGACATACACTTACCCGCAACCCATTTATTTCACGACGATGAAGATTGTGGTGACATAAGGATGGTAGGATAGGTTAAAGTCCAATGATTTCTCTAGAACCGGAGGAATCTTCCCAAGGACATTCCATAGCTAGAAATAGTAGTCCTTAGGAAAGATGGAGAAAGATTGTGAACGTAGCTGAATGCCGACCAAGTACTTAAGTTAGCACTGGAACAATCACAACAAGGTGCTAGTTATGACGTATTGGTAAGCATTGAAGGGGTTGAAGAATGAAAAAGAATTGTAAAGATAAAGGGTGTAAAGAAAGAAGCCCTCCTTACAACTTTAGGCAGAAACCGGGTCAATACATATGCTATTGAGATCATTTTTGTTAATGATTCTCGATATTGAAGAAAGACGTCATGGACCCAGTGATGCAATGCACAACCCTTCCCAGCTAACTCAAATATCTCTCAAAAGGTATTTGTTTTAATCACACGGAGATCAACACATTATCTATTGATTTATTCACTCCGAATAAATTGGTATTGAAAAGGTGGCACTCCTCTCCAGCCTCCGATCACCAAAAATCCAAAATGCACGATCGAGTCTAGAGCCATTTGAGATCATCAAATATCTCATTAGGACACACTTTCATTACTCCTTGCTTCTTCACACACTGTGAAAAGTAAGAAAGATCTTAAGAGTCCTACGCAAAATCTTCATGATCTTGCCTGAACATCCGAGTAATACGAAAGTATTTACAATGAAGATGGAAATCCTTCTTGAGCGAACGTCAAAAAGCTCATGGTAGGTGACTTGTGCGATTCTTTATGAATCAAACTTGTGATAACTGGAAAGCAACAGTGGTTTAATTCTTAAATGAATTTAAACTCGTTCCAGGCCTCTACGCATTATCATATGATCTTGCCAGAACACTCAGAGTGACTCTTTATTGATCACAGTGACGAGTGGAAATCCTTCTAGTGTTAACATCAAACAGCACTTGGTAGGTAACTTGCAAGATTCTATATGAATCAAGCTAGTGACAACTGGAAAGCAACGATGGTGCGGTTCTTAATTGAACTTCACTTGTTCCAGGAACATGAATTGACGGCTTCAAATCATGCGGATAATATTATCCAAATGATTCACTCTTTACGTTCGCAGTCAGCTTTGGACGGTCGAGTAAAGAGAACGGGTTTACCCGCGAAATCTTGTCAAGGAGGTTCTTTATTGAAACTACCTGCCACAAGTACGATATTTAATATCGTCCAACGGTCTTCACCGGCCGGAGGTAAATTGCTACCGAATTAGAATGAAATGTTCAAGGCCATTTCATCCGTGTATATTGTTTGTTGCTAACTGTCTTATGCAGCGTAACAAAAAGGTGGCATTGCGGTGTACAATCCAGAAGAAGTCGTCACCACATGCTTATACTACATACAATTAGTACTTCAACAAATTCAAGAAAGCCTGAAGGTCAAGTCTTCCGCTGTATCAAACTCTGAAGCTTTCAAGAATTTAAAAGTATAAGTATGTGGAACATGAAGTCACAAAGAGGCAAATATCACAAGTGAAGAATGCACAAGGTCAAGGCAAGGAAACATGCTCAAGACTAAAGTCAAAGATCACATCAAGCATATTCACAAGAACAAGATCGAAGACTCAAGCATAGATGCTAGGTTTAAGATTTTGTAAAAAGATGTGACCTCCCTTAGGGGGAGATTGTTGGAAATACGTTTTTCCCAATAAAGTCTCGGTCACATCTTAGTTAGCATAGATCACGAGTTATAGACAATTTAGAACTTTGTAACTTGGAGCGACCTCCCTTAGGGGGAGATTGTTGGAAATACGTTTTACGTATTTATGAAGGATCGGTCGCTCCAACGATAATTATGTAATGGGCTCGTGATCTATTTATCTTATGTATAGTCCATATAGCCCACATGTAGGGTGGGCTATATATATCCCCTCCTAGCATGTTAGGAGGGGTTGTTGGTTCCATTTCACAATTAATCATATTTCCATCTTTTCTTTCTCTCTCTACATTTCCCTTTTCTTTCCTTTCTCTCTCTAATCCTTCATCTCTTTCCTTCATTTCCTTATGATTATCATCTAAATCAACCATCTAAATCCACCAAATCCATGATATAGAATAGGCCATTTATTTCGTAGACCTTCAAATAAGTTGCGACTTATTCAAAACCCAAGCAGAACTTTGTCAAGAGGAGTCAATCTCAAAAGGATGAGACTTG
This sequence comes from Glebionis coronaria, assembly GCA_025667525.1. Classification (NCBI taxonomy): domain Eukaryota; kingdom Viridiplantae; phylum Streptophyta; class Magnoliopsida; order Asterales; family Asteraceae; genus Glebionis; species Glebionis coronaria. The sequence goes on along the minus strand of CM046880.1, from coordinate 312,201,730 downwards.
TCACCATTGCAAGGCAAGTGGTCACTGGAAGAGGAATTGCCCTCTTTACCTCGAAGAATTGCGAGAAATAAAGAAGAAGTCTGAGCAGAGCGTTGCAGCTTCATGTACTTTATTTATGATTGAATTGTTCAATTTAACATACAAATTAAATTCCTGGGTATATGATACAGGATGCAGTATTAACATTTGTAATACGCTACAGGTATTTAATCTGGAAAGGAAGCTTTCCTATGGGGAACAATTTCTGCAAGTGGGCAATGGCGCACAAGCAACGGTTGAAGCTATAGGAACATTTAATCTAGTTTTACCTTTGGGTTTAAGACTGATTTTAAATGATTGTCATTATGCACCTACAATTTTTATGGGTGTTATTTCTTTTTCTTGTTTGTTAAATAATGGATTCGTTCACACGATTGATAATAATGGGATTTCTGTTTGAAAAAAATGGTATTTTCTATTTTAATGCAATTTCTATGAATGGTGTGTTTGAAATGGACATGCATGATAAAGAATCCAAGAATGATAAATCTGTATTTAGCATGAGTAAGAAGATAAAGTTTTACAAGAACTCTTCTTATCTTTGGCATTGTAGACTTACCCATATTGGAAAGACTCGTATACAAAAGCTTCAACGTGAAAGTCTTTTGGAAAATATCAATGATGAATCATTTGATAAATGTGAGTCTTGTATATCTGGAAACATGACCAAGAAACCTTTTTAAAGCAATACTAAAAGGGCTACTGATCTACTTAGACTTATACATACTGATGTGTGTGGACCACTTAGACATACGTCAAGGAAAGGTGCTAGCTACTTCTTAACATTTACGGATGATCATAGCCGTTATAGTTATGTTTATTTACTTAAGCATAAACATGAGGTATTTGAAACATTCAATGTGTTTAAAGCAGAAGTAGAACTGCAATTAGGGAAGAAGATTAAAGCTCTTCGTTCTGATTGAGGTGGTAAATATTTAAGTCAAGAGTTTATAGATTATCTAAGTGAGAATGGAATTGTTCAGCATCTTACTTCTCCCTATACTCCACAACAAAATGGTGTATCCGAAAGGAGAAATCGTACATTATTGGATATGGTACGATCTATGTTTAATCTTACAACTTTACCTTTATCCTTTTGGGATTATGCTCTAGAATCTGCTGTTCGCATTTTAAATATGGTTCCCACAAAGAAGTTCGATAAGACACCATATGAACTATGGCATGGCAAGAAGACATATTTATCTTATTTAAAGGTCTGGGGTTGCGAGGCGTATGTGAAGCGTGACTCGGGTGACAAACTCCAACAACGATCTATAAAATGTATCTTTGTAGGATACCCTAAGGAAACTATGGGTTACTACTTTTATTATCCACTTGAGAACAAAGTTATTGTTGCTAGGTATGGAGACTTCCTTGAATCTGATCTTGTTAATCAAGAATTCAGTGGGAGAAATTATGATATTGAGGAGAGTCATATAGATACATTACATTTTGAAAACGCTAGCAATATAATTCCTGTGGAACTAGAAAGTCTAGCGGTTCCACCAGAATTAGTTCCTCTCCGTAGATCCGCAAGGATTAAAAATGCAAATAGCAGTATGTGTCTTAACATAGAGGATGATGATGAGTTAGGGGATCTTGGTGAACCCGCTAATTATAAATCTACCATAGTTGATCCTAAAAAGGATAAGTGGATGGTTGCTATGGATGAGGAAATGAAATCCATGAAAGTAAATGATGTTTGGATTCTTGTAGAACCACCACCGAATGCTAAAGTAGTGAGACATAAGTGGTTATACAAGAAGAAAACCGACATGGACAGAAAAGTACAATCCTATAAAGCTCGTTTAATAGCTAAAGGTTTTACTCAAACTTTTGGCGTAGACTACATGGAGACATTTCCTCCTGTAGCAGACTTAAGAGCTATTAGGATTCTCATAGCTATAGCAGCATACTATGACTATGAGATATGGCAAATGGATGTTAAAACTGCCTTCTTGAACGGTCGCTTAGATGAAGACATCTATATGCAGCAACCGGAAGGGTATGTTGATCCTGAAAATCCAAGACATGTGCGTAAACTTCAAAGGTACATTTATGGTTTGAAGCAAGCATCGCGTCAATTGAATAAACGATTTTATGAAGAAATCAAAAAGTTTGGATTTATTTAGAATCGTGATGAGCCATGTGTATATCGCAAATCTAGTGGGAGTGATGTCGTATTCCTATGTAACACCCCCAAATTTATACAACTCAATACAGCGGAAGACTCGTTGGTGTTACGGGATAGCACATTACTCACATCATAGACAACGCATAAAAATCGCGTCGTTTATTAATAAAGCATTTCCATTCATAAATATCAAAGTTACATAGGTCCCAAGTCATTGTATTTTATATAGGTTTTACAAAGTATTTGAATGGAAAATATTATTTAGGTGCGGGCCATGAATTCTTGTTGTCTTCCCGAGAATTACCTTCAAGTACCTGAGATAAAACATGTTAAAAGAAAAGGTCAGCGATAACGCTGAGTGAATTCATAGAGTTTAATAAAATCCATCAATATAACATCGGTATAAAATTATTACCGAAAATCATTTTGTACAAATCATTATAATAGGCCATAAAATAGCCAGAGTCTTTTTATACAAATCCTTATCAAAATCATAATATAGGCTTTCGCCTTCAAAATCATTATACGAGCCAATGTCGTAAAAACATCATACAATACGTTTTAAAACGTTGTATAGATTAAATAAAAACCGTTATATGAATATGGTTATATAAAACCAAAACACGAACATAATATCAATAGTATGACCCCGTATTGCTAGTCAGGCAATACATCGTAATTCGGTGCGTATAGTAGTATTTCGTTAATTGGATTATTATAAGCCGTATGACATTGTTACCTTACTAAACCAAACAACGGGTAGCTAGCCCGGAACTCAATTTGCCCATCTAAATTAGCGTGTCGTCACAAAGGTCACGCTATGGAAATCTTCTCATACATAAATTCGCTTACCAATCAATGTGGCACGACGGGGATCAACCGTCAAGGCGCGAACTGGGGTGATCGTCCCCAAATAGTACTATTATATGCATAAGCATCTACCAAATCCCGGTAGTTCACAAATCATGCTAATGGGACTTTTAGTGACATAACCTAACTTTAATAATCCATTTTATCTCATTTATCGGGTCATTTAATCATTCATAGGGTCCTACAATCATCCGGGTCCAAATCAATAAACAAACAATCGTGACAACTAGTGTCCTATTTTATAAAAACTAACATGTTATCTCCCTCGCGGGTTTATAAAACATTTAATAAAAACATTTAAAAGAGTGCGAGGCTATGAACTTACGTTGATGTGGGAAGGCGGGTTATCGGCAATTCGGATGTACGGTACGTGCTTCAATCACGGAAACCTAGACAAATAATACTCGTCTTAGACTTTTGTCCAATGACTTTATCAAAATAACAGTTATGTATACATATAATGATTTTATATATATGATGATCAAGTGGGTTTACATATTCTCATTTACTCATTTTAGTGTTATGTGTTGATAACTTTTATACTAGTTTACTAGTTTTATCTATTTACATGTTTTAGGTTCAATAAGCCTATTATAAGTTCATTAACTTGTATTAATCCATTTTATACTTGTATTATCAGTATTTACACTTTACATGTTGGGCCCAAATGGGTTAAGCCCAATAAGTACTTTTTATAAGTGTTTTAGCCCATTTTGTTGTATTATTAGTCCAATATGCTAACTTAGCTCGTTAATGTCCGTATGTCCTATAGTTCGGGTTTTATCAGTTTTTACTTGTATTAGATACTTATATATCAGTATATGACTTAAAAACTTTACATTAGACGGGTTTGATCGTCTAACTTTTAATTGGCGAAAAACGTTAATTTTACGGTAATAGCCAAAAAAGTCGTAAGAATCATGTTTATAGTTTTATAACTTATAAAACTTATCAAACTACCATTTTTATAAAATGTCCATTTATTTATCCTTATACATATTTTTATAAATGTATTATATAAGTTTGTAGGTTTTAATTCACATTTTATACTATTTTTATTTGAGTGCTTATATAATACTATTATACTTTAATTTTCCCAAAATCTGATTTTTACTTTCATGTTCACTCATCCTAATGATTCCATTGCATGGCCAACTCTCACATGTGTACAAGACATATTACTTACTGTATATTAATTCCACTTTACTATTTTATCAGTTTATTATTTGGTTACTTACTGTTTTTATACAGCCATCTTATTAAGTAAGATTTAACCATTTTACATGTGGTTTTTCCATCTTTTTTACCCATGTTTATCAAATCTATCAACACCAAATCCCCACATAATATTTTTAATCATCATTCATCATCATATACATATACATAAATAAATAAAATACAAGATTACATAATCAAAATAACAAGAGTATAGGAAGAACAATCTCTATACCACCAAGGTTGTGTAGTTTATGATCAAGGCTTGGATTTTTGATGGCAAAACTTGTGGTAGATCAACACCAATCTTCAAGGCCACCAATACTTGTAAACTTCATGTAGAAATCAGCCCTTGAACATCACCAAATCTTCTCCTTGGATGTTAGAATCACCACCAATCAATAGAGCTTGAAAAGGGCTTCATCATATGTGTGAATAACATATGATTTCATGGTTAAATTTGATCAAATGAGGGTGTTTAGGGATGGTTATTGGACGAAATTTAGAGAGAGGGGGAGGAGAGTTGTGTGGTTTTTGCATGTAAGAAATGAGTTAGTTGTTTTAGGCTTGGTGGTTTAGCTAGTTTGGTGGGATGAGTAGCTTACATGTTAAGGATAAGCTGACATGTGTAAGCTACTTGCTTAAACTTTGACACATCACTTGTGTGGTGTCAAGTTTTGGCCATCCCTTAGTAGTGGGGTTGGATAAACTTGTTTTGTCCCATCCCGCTAATTTACGGGTATTCCTCGATTCTAGTTTCCTCGATTTGCGTGCCCTCGGGTCGTTTTACGAAAAACGTTTTTATAAATTATGAATCAACGGCACAAAACGAATCTAATAAAAATTGTCTCATCAAAAACAGAGTTCGAAAACGTAAATACGTAATCCTAAGGTTTCCGGTTTAGTCGTAAAGGACGTTAAAATAAAATCGTAAGTCCTAATCTCTTCTCGTAAATTTGTGAGTTTATGAACCAACACAAATTTAAAACTCCAAAATAATATTCACGGATAAATTTATTTTCTAAAATGTCGGACTGTCACCAAAGACGGTGTATGTAAACGTAAGCACGTAACGTAGAATCCTCCGGTTTAGACGTAGTCGATGCTACTTCAAGACGTAAATCCAAATTTCTTCCCAAAAATAAGTGAGTTCATAATATAACATTAAAATAATATTTTTAAATAAATATTGAGAATAAAATATCAATCATAAATTGACGGATTGTCACAGCATTTACCCCTAAACAGGATCTTTGTCCTCAAAGATCAACTTACCTTACTACTCGCTTCTTATAGAGTTAAAGCCATGTGGGTATTTCCTCCACATTTGGTCTTTTCTCACAAGTGTAATTCATTACAATACGCGAGTTTCATCAAACATAACTACGGGAATAAGATCAGGCTTAATGTTGACTTACTTTCTCTATCCATGATGTTCACGGGTTTTTGATGAATGCAACTTTTCGCCGATCTAAACTTCATTAAGGAATAGTCAGATTTTCACTTGATAGGCATTTTATCAAGTTCGATATACGAAACATAATTCACGCAGCTCTTGAAGTCCTAGGGTAGATCCAACTTATATGCCTTTCATTCCATCTTTTACATCATCTCTATGGTCCCATACAACGGGGACTTATATCCCATGATCTTTCAGATCATCTATTCATTTTTCCAAGGTGAAAATATTTGGCATAACTTCGCTACCCATCTGACACTTCAAGATCTACATTTCATATTCACATAACCTCCTGCCTACTACCGGCAGTCAACAATCAGATCCTAATTTCAACAATCATTTCAAGTCTCGCGGGTCGGGTATTTTGTAAGGTTAGGTTCGCCATTATAGGAAACCTTAAACCTAAAAGACATGTCCAACTCACAATGGGTGTTTGTCGGGTGTCTTCATCTCAACTCCTGCTTACAGATGCTCTAATATTTAGATCTTAACAAGATTGGATCTCGATCCTAATACGATAATTATCAATGATAATCTCTCCAAAGGAAAGCGATTATACGGTTTATTACCAAAGGTCAATTATTCAAACATAAAACAGCACTTATAGTATTTTGTATCGTTACTTTACCTCTTCCCTTCGATTAGGGTGGTAGGCAGTACTCTCATCAAGATTCGTTCTCAATGACTTCTGAGCAAATCTCTAGAAACTCGATGCGAAGCGAGGATCTTGATAGAGATGATCGATACAGGCACACCATGTTTACACAACTCCTTTAAATATAAAAGAGTCAATTTCTTCATCAAGAATTTATCATTAACAGGAATGATATTAGCAGATTTGGTCAGTTTGTCGACGATGACCCAAATCGAATCAAATTCAGATGATGACCTTTGTAATAGTTAGACGTTTACTAATGTATGAGGCGATGTCTGCCTTCATAATTTGCCATTAGTTCAACTTCTTCTGATAATGATACATTTAGTCAGAAATGACATAAATAGAATACTTATACTTACAAGATTCCAGCATAACTATATCTTAAAATCTTCATATTTAGGAAACCATAAGTGGCCTTTAAAACATTTAACGCTATCGGCTTCTCAATTCTAATGGTTCCCATTAGACGCGACCCCCTTTTTATTATCTATATTATCCTTTTTACAAACTGTTTATTTTTATATCGTTCGACAATTTATTTTGTACCTTCATTATTAAGAAATACATCCTAATTGGTTCTTTATCCTTTCTATATAATGTGTCAGTAATTACGTTCACTTTTCTAGATGGAATAAATATCATGACCGTATTCATTCAAAATTTCTTTCTTCATATTTTCTAAGTTTTAGTTTCTTTTCAGCCATCATCTTTTTTATCAATTTTGCTTAATCCGACGTTTAAATCGTCGATAATTATTACAAGTAATTAAATAATAAATATTTAATTTTTATGAAACGTAAACGCAAAAAGTTTTTAAATTTTCCTAGTTTGTCCAATTATATAAAAATGTTCAAAATAAATTTGAATTTAATTAACAAAATTTTTGTTGATTTATCGGAAATAATTAGTAAGATCTATAAATGTTCGAAAAACCTTCGTTTATTCTTTGGTAAAAATTTTCTTAGTTGAAAAGCAAAAATTGTCGTTTCAAATTTTAAGTCATGGTTTAAATGGTTTTCTCAATTCCTCTTAGGTTGTCTTGAGGTATACACAAACATTTACCCCTAAACAGGAGTTTAGTTAAATGTTCTAGGTATAAGGGAATAATCCCTTAAAAATCCTTTGTTAAAACATTTGTCAAAACACATTTGCATTTTCCTTTTTGGTAAAACCCAAGGTCTTAAAAGGGCTCTTAATTTTTGAAGAGTCAATATAGATTCTATTATCTTATTAATCACACGGTCATTTAAGTAAAGGATTAAGTCTTTCATCACATGTTAAATATTCAAGGTACATGTTTTCATTGTTCGGCCAATTCAGGGCAATCTATAAATAATTGTTATCTCCTTCTTATTCTTATAAACAAACAAATGGTCCTTAACGATCACAAGCATGAATTTATCAAATTACAGCCTACACACGAGATTCACCAAATTTATGAATGCTACATGTGCATTGGCCAATCCAAACAACATCACGTGAAACTCATAATGTTCATTACAAGTTCTGGATGTAGTGATTGGAATAGATAATCTTCTTCGCGGACGCGAAGTTGATAATAACCATGCCGTGGGTCAAATCTTTAAAACATACGCTAGAAGCTTGTAAATGATCGAACAAATCTTCCATTTCGAGTTATAGATATCGTTTTCGATTGTCAATTTACTCAGTTCACAGTAATCTATAAATATAGGAATGATAACACCATAGCTCTTCATGATGACGAGCTCGGTAGAATAAAATCTTTCTCTGACAACTCTCTTAGTTGTACGGTAATTCCTTTAATTTAGATGGTGCTGACGTACAGTGCACAAGCCACAGGTGCAGCACTGGGAATATAATCAATACCAAATTCAACTTGCCTTAATGGCGAAAGTCTAGGTAATTCTCCAACAAATACCTCCTAAAGTTTCAGATAACATAAACATCTTTTAATAAATTCATACTAGGTTCTTTCTAGATTATAATATTTATGGCTAATTTACAACCATTCATGGTAAAATTTTAAGTCTAAATACAGGATATCGTCATCCATCAAGAATTATTTAGTTCACTTTTGATAATCAACATCTCATCATTTAGTGGAATTCTATTCGAGTTCCCATCAATTAAGACAATGTCGTCATGTCATAATCAATCAATCCATTCTACTGGCACTGTCAACTTTTAAGTTTTATTGCCGTCGATAAGATGTGAACTTCTCAACAGACTAATAATAACTCATAATCCTTCACAAATTCAAGGATATATGGAGACACAACTACTGTTAAAAGAGTAAGGTCAACGCATAATCTATGCGAGAGAATTTCAAATCAGATACAGACGAAAACATTTAACGAATATGAATATATCCCATGTTTTCATAATTTGAGTACACATTCGAAAGCTCCTCGGATCGGTACCCAGGTCATTCAAATGAAATCTAATCAAAAGAAATGATAAGAACGTCAATACATCCAGTCGGGTATCAACACTCGGTAATCAGATACTTTTCCTAAGAATCTCACTATGGGAGAATTGGACAAGAAAGAATTGTCAATTGTCAAATAAGACAATTTCCACAGATGAGTAAATTCGACTCAGAAGAATAGATGCTACAGGCACATATGTAGGTGTCCCTAACACTATGTCCTTATTTTTCACTTCTTGTAGATCTCATAAATTTTAATCTTTCACAATCTTCAAAGAAAATTTAGTGTTTATTCATTAGTTTTATGGTGACTACTAATCAGTCTTGCATGGTCCATTCCAAATTGTATGTAGGCGCGCAACTATATACAATTTCAAGATTAACGATGCAATACTCAGTTCGTCAAAATTTTATTATCATGTTTATAGTAAAAACATTTTCATGCTTAATTCTTAGATAAGAATCAAAAATAAATTTACAAAGATTTTCTTTGTTATGAAAACAATTAAGTTTTCCAAGGTACTTTATAAACAACTTCATTTCAATAATGATTATTTAAAGTCTCACTTTAAATAATCCATATAGTGATGAAAATTAAATTTCTCAAAGGATACTGTTTTAACTTATAAAAACAATTAGTGATCTGCAAAGGAGTGATGAAAAGTTGTTCACCAAGAACTAACTACAATCTAATAGGAAATGAGCTTAGCCAAATAATCATGAGGTTCATGACCTCGATGGCACTCAAAAATAATAATCCACAACGTAACTCACTTTGATATGAGTACTTGTTCAATGGTTGCATCACTAATGCGAACATTAGGATGAAGCAATAAAAGATAGATAACATCGATACACGTAGAATTTAGCAATCAAAGGTAGTCTTTTCGTCAATCACAAACAAGTCAAAATTGTACCGTAACACATTATGTGTCACTATGTCATACAATTCCATGAACTCATCCTACCAACTGATGTCTCAGTTAAGTTAGGGATTTTTTAAAAGATACCACAATGAATACTAATCTACAAGAGCCATGGGGGTTCCACCTGTCCCGGAAGATCCATCGGTCCCTATTCAGAAGAAGATTTCTTCAATTTATTTCCTGGACACTGGGCATCCTCATTATTGGACAATGGTATAGGAACAACCCTTAACACGAACTAACAATCATTTAAAACCTTATAATTCAATCACAGGACTCAACAACTTCCTCTTAACAATTTCTTATTCCATACAAGTTAAATTTTTTACTTCATTCAAGTTTCAACCAAATCATACTCAATGCAATATCCTACCTCATTCTCCAATACTTTCATCCTTATTCTTAGACCTTCAAAGTGCAATAAAATCTCGATATGAACAACACTTAATTTCCAATCTTATAGCTCTTTCCAACAATAATTATCAAATGAGTCACTAGTATGAAATGACTCACACATTCAATTAGACTTCTCGGAAAGGTACTAGTGGCATGAGGCTTTTGGGTAATGTTTCCAATGACAGACTTAAGTGCAACATTCACCCTTTCGATTTAAAATTTAAGAATTGGGTGACAACGAATCAGATGACATCTTTCTAGGTGGTAACGTTTTGTCAAACTCCACTTTATAAGAAAAGATCGTCATAACATCGATATCAGTTTTAATCTTGCCAATTCTTCTTCAATATCACAATCAACTAATATCTACATTTCTACGAATATCAACCATTTGTTGGGATCATAAATATCCACAACTTGGTTTAGATCTAGGATAGCTAGAATTCCTACGAGAATAGCTTCGATTAATTTGCTAGGGAAGTTAGGGTTTCTTGTGACAATCTACGTCGTATAAATACCTCGTATAAATATCAAAATAATCATCAAACAATCATGTAATCAAATTACATCATATGTATATATATAATCCAAGTTATATATATATATATATATATATATTAAAATAACACTTCTCAGTCTGGCCTTGTCGGTAACTCGGGAATTCTTCGGCACCGTTATAGTCAAAAGATTTATAGACATTTTTAGAAAAATGTTTATAGTTAAAAGATTTTGAAATGTTTTATTCAAAACCTTGGTTTTAAAAATCTTTCGTTCTCTATAACGAGAGCTCTGGTACCAAACTGTAACACCCCCAAATTTATGCAACTCAATACAGCGGAAGACACGTTGGTGTTACGGGATAGCACATTACTCACATCATAGACAACGCATAAAAATCGCGTAGTTTATTAATAAAGCATTTCCATTCATAAATATCAAAGTTACATAGGTCCCAAGTCATTGTATTTTATACAGGTTTTACAAAGTATTTGAATGGAAAATATTATTTAGGTGCGGGCCATGAATTCTTGTTGTCTTCCCGAGAATTACCTTCAAGTACCTGAGATAAAACATGTTAAAAGAAAAGGTCAGCGATAACGCCGAGTGAATTCATAGAGTTTAATAAAATCCATCAATATAACATCGGTATAAAATTATTACCGAAAATCATTTTGTACAAATCATTATAATAGGCCATAAAATAGCCAGAGTCTTTTTATACAAATCCTTATCAAAATCATAATATAGGCTTTCGCCTTCAAAATCATTATACGAGCCAATGTCGTAAAAACATCATACAATACGTTTTAAAATGTTGTATAGATTAAATAAAAACCGTTATATGAATATGGTTATATAAAACCAAAACACGAACATAATATCAATAGTATGACCCCGTATTGCTAGTCAGGCAATACATCGTAATTCGGTGCGTATAGTAGTATTTCGTTAATTGGATTATTATAAGCCGCATGACATTGTTACCTTACTAAACCAAAAAACGGGTAGCTAGCCCGAAACTCAATTTGCCCATCTAAATTAGCGTGTCGTCACAAAGGTCACGCTATGGAAATCTTCTCATACATAAATTCGCTTACCAATCAATGTGGCACGACGGGGATCAACCATCAAGGCGCGAACTGGGGTGATCGTCCCCAAATAGTACTATTATATGCATAAGAGTCTACCAAATCCCGGTAGTTCACAATTCATGCTAATGGGACTTTTAGTGACATAACCTAACTTTAATAATCCATTTTATCTCATTTATCGGGTCATTTAATCATTCATAGGGTCCTACAATCATCCGGGTCCAAATCAATAAACAAACAATCGTGACAACTAGTGTCCTATTTTATAAAAACTAACATGTTATCTCCCTCGCGGGTTTATAAAACATTTCATAAAAACATTTAAAAGAGTGCGAGGCTATGAACTTACGTTGATGTGGGAAGGCGGGTTATCGGCAATTCGGATGTACGGTACGTGCTTCAATCACGGAAACCTAGACAAATAATACTCGTCTTAGACTTTTGTCCAATGACTTTATCAAAATAACAATTATGTATACATATGATAATTTTATATATATGATGATCAAGTGGGTTTACATATTCTCATTTACTCATTTTAGTGTTATGTGTTGATAACTTTTATACTAGTTTACTAGTTTTATCTATTTACATGTTTTAGGTTCAATAAGCCTATTATAAGCTCATTAACTTGTATTAATCCATTTTATACTTGTATTATCAGTATTTACACTTTACATGTTGGGCCCAAATGGGTTAAGCCCAATAAGTACTTTTTATAAGTGTTTTAGCCCATTTTGTTGTATTATTAGTCCAATATGCTAACTTAGCTCGTTAATGTCCGTATGTCCTATAGTTCGGGTTTTATCGGTTTTTACTTGTATTAGATACTTATATATCAGTATATGACTCTTAAAAACTTTACATTAGACGGGTTTGATCGTCTAACTTTTAATTGGCGAAAAACGTTAATTTTACGGTAATAGCCGAAAAAGTCGTAAGAATCATGTTTATAGTTTTATAACTTATAAAACTTATCAAACTACCATTTTTATAAAATGTCCATTTATTTATCCTTATACATATTTTTATAAATGTATTATATAAGTTTGTAGGTTTTAATTCACATTTTATACTATTTTTATTTGAGTGCTTATATAATACTATTATACTTTAATTTTCCCAAAATCTGATTTTTACTTTCATGTTCACCAAAACAGCCATATCTAGAGTTCTATATGGAGATAGAAGCTCAAATTTTTAAGGCATAAACTACATGATATGTGCTCCATTTAATTCTCTTATGGCTACTGTTGAATCAGCCTCTAAGTATATTATAAAATTCGTCTAAAACAGTGTACTCAGATTTGCACTCTAAACTTGTTTTGATCATATCTCACTCATCCTAATGATTCCATTGCATGACCAACTCTCACATGTGTACAAGACATATTACTTACTGTATATTAATTCCACTTTACTATTTTATCAGTTTATTATTTGGTTACTTACTGTTTTTATACAGCCATCTTATTAAGTAAGATTTAACCATTTTTACATGTGGTTTTTCCATCTTTTTTACCCATGTTTATCAAATCTATCAACACCAAAATCCCCACATAATATTTTTAATCATCATTCATCATCATATACATATACATAAATAAATAAAATACAAGATTACATAATCAAAATAACAAGAGTATAGGAAGAACAATCTCTATACCACCAAGGTTGTGTAGTTTATAATCAAGGCTTGGATTTTTGATGGTAAAACTTGTGGTAGATCAACACCAATCTTCAAGGCCACCAATACTTGTAAACTTCATGTAGAAATCAGCCCTTGAACATCACCAAATCTTCTCCTTGGATGTTAGAATCACCACCAATCAATAGAGCTTGAAAAGGGCTTCATCATATGTGTGAATAACATATGATTTCATGGTTAAATTTGATCAAATGAGGGTGTTTAGGGATGGTTATTGGACGAAATTTAGAGAGAGAGAGGGAGGAGAGTTGTGTGGTTTTTGCATGTAAGAAATGAGTTAGTTGTTTTAGGCTTGGTGGTTTAGCTAGTTTGGTGGGATGAGTAGCTTACATGTTAAGCATAAGCTTACATGTGTAAGCTACTTGCTTAAACTTTGACACATCACTTGTGTGGTGTCAAGTTTTGGCCATCCCTTAGTAGTGGGGTTGGATAAACTTGTTTTGTCCCATCCCGCTAATTTACGGGTATTCCTCGATTCTAGTTTCCTCGATTTGCGTGCCCTCGGGTCGTTTTACGAAAAACGTTTTTATAAATTATGAATCAACGGCACAAAACAAATCTAATAAAAATTGTCTCATCAAAAACGGAGTTCGAAAACGTAAATACGTAATCCTAAGGTTTCCGGTTTAGTCGTAAAGGACGTTAAAATAAAATCGTAAGTCCTAATCTCTTCTCGTAAATTTGTGAGTTTATGAACCAACACAAATTTAAAACTCCAAAATAATATTCACGGATAAATTTATTTTCTAAAATGTCGGACTGTCACCAAAGACCGTGTATGTAAACGTAAGCACGTAACGTAGAATCCTCCGGTTTAGACGTAGTCGATGCTACTTCAAGACATAAATCCAAATTTCTTCCCAAAAATAAGTGAGTTCATAATATAACATTAAAATAATATTATTAAATAAATATTGAGAATAAAATATCAATCATAAATTGACGGATTGTCACATCCTAGTCCTATATGTTGATGACATATTAATCATGGGAAGTAACATTCCAAGACTTAAAGCTGTTAAGGATTTTCTTGGTAAATGTTTTTCTATGAAGGATTTAGGAGAAGCTGCATACATTCTGGGAATTAAGATCTATCAGGATAGGAAAAGACGGTTAATTGGTCTATGTCAAGATTCTTATATAGATAAGATTTTGAAGAAGTATAATATGCATAATTCCAAGAAAGGTTTTCAACCTATGGAAGTTAAGCATAATCTGAGTCATGAGATAGATGCATCAACACCTGAAGAGGAGGCATACATGCAGAAGGTGCCTTATGCTTCGGCTGTAGGATCTATAATGTATGTTGTTAGATGCACAAGGCCTGATGTGGCGTTTGCTCAGAACTTGGTCAGTAGATACCAACAGAATCCAGGGAAGCTCCATTGGAATGCTGTTAAACATTTCTAAAGTATTTGAGGAGTACGAAAGATATGTTTTTGGTATATGGAGGGAAACCAGACACAGTACTGAATGTTACAGGTTTCTGTAATGTGTCCTGGCAATGTGATAAAGACGATACGAAGTCTCAGACGGGATACGTTTTTGTTATCAATGGAGGAGCAGTTGACTGGAAGAGCAAGAAACAGACAACGATTACAATGCATGCTACTCAATCTGAGTACATGGCTGCTTCAGAAGCTGCAGTAGAAGTTGTTTGTATTAGGAAGTTTATTGAAGATCTTAGAGTGATGCCTTCAATTAAAGAAGTTATAGATATGTATTGTGACAATTCTGCCGCAATAATATTTGCGAATGACCCTGGAGTCATGAAAGGCGCCAGGCACTTTACGTAGACATCACTACGTCCGAGAACAAGTTGAAGCTCGAGAAATCAAATTGATAAAATTTCACACATATGATAACGTAGCAGATCCTTTGACTAAGGCTTTGCCTAGACCAAAGGTAGTTAAGCATGCCCAAGCCATTGGGCTGCAACTAGCTAGCGAACTGATGCAATAATTATGTGATTAGTATTTGGATAAATGATGTTATGACATTATTAATATAATAAAATAAAGAATGGGTTTCGTTTATTTTTATTATTTAATAAGTGTATCCTATTTTACATATTTTAATCCATGAATAAAAGTTATGCTAAATGTCCATTGTCGATTAATAATATGGGAATATTATTAAACTAAGACAAATCAAAATAGTGATAGAGTATACTTGAAAGTATATTGATCGATTTTGGATGATATTCGATGAATCGAATATAGGACTTATCCCAAATATATGTTTTTACTTTATGAAATCTTTGTCATTAAGTAAAATATAAATAGTTATCCTTATACTTGAGATACCAGGAAACTGTTTTGAATCTAGTGCATTTCTGTGGAGTAATCTAACGCTAAACGTAACTGGTAGCTATAAGGATTATTTTCAGAAGTGTTGTAAAATTCATAAGTTTTGCTCGTAGTCAATAAGGGATTTATTTCCTCCAATTTCGTTTTGGAGTTTAATACAGTTGGGTCCCTCGTGGGATTAGTAAGATGTTTGTGTAGCCGCACCTAAATTTGGTTTGGTAATCTTGCTCAATCTGTGAACGAGAAACAGAATGGTTAATGAAAGGAATGACTGAGATTCATATCCTTATTAACGTTGTATTAGAAATAAAAGGATAATAATAACGATGCAGAATCGTTAAAAGGTTTTGTCCAGGAGACCTTACTCGAGTTGTACTAGAGACATTCCTATGTGTAACTAGACGTTAGTCAATGTAATCACGGTATTCAAAATATGTCCAAGTGGGAGCTGAAAGTTTATGGACTTATATTTAATAGTCGTGTGATAGGATCGAACTCGAGATTACGAGATTGCACACAATAAGTAAAGGGTTAATATAATTAATAAATCTATTTATCGTATTTATTAATTTATTTAATAAATATATTTATGTATTTATTAATTTAACCGAGCAAGTAACTATATAACTTTAACGATCGTTAAATAATTAATTGTTAAGTTATAACGAGTGTTAAATAAATATATAGTATGTTAACTAAAGGAAAGAAGGACGGAAGGTTCCGGAACACCCCCTAAGGGTGTTTCGACCGTCGGTTATGGCTAGGAAGGGGGGGGGGGGAATTGTTGCTTTTTTATTTATCTTGGGGTATGAAATTGAGTATAATGCAGTTCGTTTTTTTTCAGTTCTTGCTAATAGAAAGTCCAACCAATATCGGGTTTTTAATTGTTCTTGGTTGTTAAGCTTGCTTGGTTATTCTATTTGATAATTCAACAAATGCTTGCAAAACGGAAAAATATTACCTACGTATATGTAAAACAAATTGCAAATACCACGTTTTTATTCAAGTAAACCTCAAAATGTAAAATATGAAACTAAAGGGACTGAAATTGTAAATTCTATGAAAGATAAATGCTTGAAATGTAAGTTCTAACAATTATAGGGACTAAAAGTGCAAAACAGATAAACTACAAGGATCAAAAATGCCAAACTTATAACAAACTAACCAAAAGTGTAACAAACTAACAAAATACTAACTGAATTTTAACAACTTCCAAACTCCAGGGACTAAATACTTGCAAACCCTAAAAACATGGAAGATTAGCCAAATTTTCAAACTGTTTAAAACACTAGGGACCAAATGGCAATTTCCAAAACTTTTTAAGCAAAAACGGGACAATCCAGAAAATAAGCTCGTTTGAGCTTAATACTCAACCAAATTTGATGAGACAAATTGCAAAACGTTTAAAATCTCAAATAAGCTACGTGTGTCCAAGGAAACTTGCTAAAAATGAGAAATAAGCAAATGAGTGCTTATCAATAAGCACAAAATAAGCTATAGCCAAATCTAATCAGTCACAACTTGATTTTTTGAGTAAAACTGATTAAGCAACTGATTTAAGGAATGGGAAATCAAACTAGAAACTTTTTCATCAAGTAATAAGCTCTAAAACTGAATTAAGCTAAAATTGAGCTTATGTTGACCAAGCGTTGACCAGCTTTTTTTTCAAAAAGCTTAAAATCTCAAAAATCATGTAACTCAACTACTTAATGGGATTTGTGAAGAAAAATTGCTAAGTTTATGAAGAGGAAAAAGAGATACAGATTTTCAGATTCCAAGTTACAGAAACTTTCATTAAGTTGGCTTATCTGATTATTGCTTATAACTAACTGATTAATGAATACTGTAGAAAATCCTTTTAGATTCTGAAACTATAAGATGTAAGCTAAAGTTGAGAACAAATTTGGTAAAATTTCATTAAGTTTTGAATGAGTTCTAATCAAATCAAAATCACAAGTTCTAAAAACCAAAACTGCAATAGTCTCACCCAAACATTTTAAGAGCCATTTGCCTGTTTGACCTTGTTATTGACTTGTAAACGACTGAAAACTCTTTTATACTACTTATTAACTGCAAATGAACTCTAACAATCCAAAGATCAAAACTTGAAAACTATTTTTAAGCTATTCCCAAACACTCCTTTAACTGATGTTTCAAACTTTTTACAAATGCTTTTTAAGTACTGAATTAAGCTGACTCAAATGCTTTTATCTCCAAATTTAATACTTCAAATGGACTGATTTAAGAGTACAAGTGAGCTCTAAGAACAACTTTAACCAATTAAGATGCTAGAACCAAATTCCAACTGAAAATAAGCTAAGACTTAGACTTAAACCAAAACTAAGATCAAGTAAGCAGGAATTAAGCTATAAGCAACCAAAATTTAAACAATTAGCAATTCAAAAACACTTTTATCATTCAGCCATCAAGTTTACTCTAAGAAAAATAACATGCATTAGACTTGTTGAGTGGAACAAAAACAAGGACTTTAAAACCTATTGTAGAATTCCTTTGAGAAGAAGAGGAGCGCTGAGCTCTCTTAGCCTAGTGATAACCACCACCTTATCACTAGGAAACAATCAATCAACAAATTCAGCTAACAAATCAACTAGAAATCATCATTCTGCTTGAAAACTTCATTGGAACTATGAAATGACTGAATTCTGATCAAACAGCTAGCAATCTTCTTCAATGTCAGTTATGATCAATGAATGATCATAACAAACACTTAACAGCAACAAAAGTATCCAATATCAGCAAGAATTGAACAGGAATGGTAAGAACAGTTTTGGCGGGAAAGCTTGAATTCAAAATTTATTAATGGAAAAACGGTTACAAGGTTGTTAGAAGCTAGTAACTAACTAACTAACTCAAGAGTTTGTCAGACTCTTGAGTAGCTAGGGTAAAATTGAGGGAAATGGAAAGAAATTTAGAGAACTATGTGTTTTTACAAAACTAGGCTACAATTACAAATGAGGTCTAATCTAGCTATTTATAGACATGAAGGAAGAGTTTGTTGGGGTTGGTGACGTGTCAGAACCAATCCCAGCTTGCCACGTGGAGAATTCTGCATATTGCATTTTGAAGGTATGAACAAGGAATTGGAGTTTTCTTCATTGATTGATTTCATGTTAATTGGTTTGCACCATTGTGTTTATCTCTTCAAAACGATCAAGTTTGATGTTGAAAACTTTCCATGAAATTGCTTGTAGCTAAAACGCGATCCTGGCAATTTTTTCCTTTGAAGAAGATGCCACGTGTAAGCATTTGATTGGCTGAAAAATCTTCACACGGATTGAACTGTTGGGATTGGGTAATAAATATGAGGCGGCTGAGTGGATATTAATTATCATGGTAAAATCATGGATTTTACAGCACCGCCCCGTTATTTTAGCTTCATCCTCGAAGCTATTAAAAACTTTGTCATCTGTTAGGGTATAGATTTTATAGGTTTCAAGGTTCGTTTTAGAAATCCTCAGAAACGAATGGTGCCAACAATGTAAAGAGATAATTATCCGGATTGCTCTATAAGTCCGGTTGAGCAGTATTTCGGTGCTGCTACCATTACGGATGAACAGAAAACAATGCAAAGGGATCTTTATCTGGGTCACTCTATACATCCGATTGAGCAGTATTTGGATGCTGCTATCAATTACGGACGGACAGAATTATTCGAAAGTTTGGCCGTCAATCTAACAAAGTGGTAGATGTTCGTAGAACAAATAATGGCAATTTAGAGAGGACAATCTAGGAAGTTTTCAACTAGGAAAAGTCGATGTAGGGTTAACTACACTTAGTTGGTTAGGCCCATGGGGATTGATGTTCATTTGGAAACCTACAAGTCAAGATTTGAGTCGAAGAGGGTTCTGGTACTGGATATGCTGATCCTGTTCAAGTTCGGATTGCTGCTCTGGCCGTGAGCCAGGAACAGGACATGACAGACGTCCACA
Source organism: Glebionis coronaria (assembly GCA_025667525.1). NCBI lineage: Eukaryota > Viridiplantae > Streptophyta > Magnoliopsida > Asterales > Asteraceae > Glebionis > Glebionis coronaria. The sequence continues at coordinate 312,182,064 of CM046880.1, read as the reverse complement.
GCCTGTTGATAGCAGGCCAGGTGGGGTACACTGCCATGCATGAGCGCATAGACTCTCTTTCTTGGATCATATGGGCAGATACCCAGATAGCACGAGGTTTTTTGGCACGGCCGACGAGGCCTTGCGGTGGTTGTTGGAAGAGAACTACTACCTCCATCAGCATATTCACACCTTGGAGGGGTCCTTCAGCATAAGACCCACACTTCTCTTACTGCACAAGGGCAGTCCTTGTCCACCTTCTTTGATCTTGCAGCTGTTCGTCACGATGGAGTGACTGCAGAGACCGCCTACCTTCGAGGATTCGTTGGCAGACTGCGGTCCCAGTTGCTGATTGTACTCAGTTTGCTAAAGGAGTTTTTATTGGCTTATAGAGGCATTGCAGAGTACCTTGTCGGCACCTACAGCCTTACCAGCCCTACCAGCACCAGCCCCATCCAGCAGACCTGCTGGGCAGGATTTGAGTAGATGTACTAGATCTTTTGTACATCATGATAAACTTTTGGGTTGTATTCAAGTTTAAGAAATCATTTGCCAAAACACGATAAGTCTTGTGATGATACATTGTAACGACGATCCGTTAAAATATGGTATGGTGAATGATAATAACAATGAAAACGGTGACGTGTGTAAAAACCCAAATTTTAGGGGTTTTACACCACCTACCCGTTATTTTAGTTTTGTTCTCAAAGCTAAAGACAAAGTTACTTGTTTAGGGAACAAGTGAGGGCACTTTTTCTTGAGCGTGTAATCTTGTGAAATCAGCTTTAAGTTTACAAGGTTGGGTTGACTAGGACAAACTCGTCTTAAGTCTTGGTTTTACTTAGATGTGCCTTCGAGGCCCCAATGTGTCTTGATGAGCATAGATAACATTTCATTAATGTTTCTAATAGTTCTACAAGAGATTTTTAAGTCTATTAGGCTTTAATAGGCTTATGCGATGTCGAGTTAGAAATATAGTTTTGGCTGGTACCGCTCTTGCGTCAACAATCTTTACGCTAAGGGATTTCTGATATATTTCAAGCCTGTGTAATACAAACATTAGTTTGACACCAAAGCTTCACTCAACGAAAAGGTTAAGGAAAATGCAAAGAATTTGCTTCATTTGCGTCTGAGCTGGGGCATAAGTTGCGTAGAGAAGAAGTACTTCCAATGATGGAAATCAAAGAAGATACCAAGAATAAAGAAGTGTGCATCCCTGGTGAGATGATGAAAGGGTCATGCATCTACTGTTGGTGGTTCCAAAAATGGCACAATTTTTGACTTCTAAAAGGAGGAAGTCATTCATTTTAAGGCTTGTTGGACAATGGTATTGTCGAACTAATTGGATCCAAAGAGGAAGAAGATTGTTCAAAAGGATAGGACATCAATTATTGCTTTTTGGGTGATGACAAACATAACCCTACAAAATACACCCATTGAGAGTTGGGCATGTGTTTTATGCTTGGGTTTGTCTTCCTTGTCGATTTGAGAAATGCGGGCTTAGAAGATAAGGCATCCTCTTACCAAGTATTTCTAGGTTTTGGTACAAGAAATGACACTAAGTCTAGTCTCGATAAAGTCGGTGTTACCGTCTCCTCCAATGATCGAAGTTTCATTTCTCCATGGCAGATGAACCAGCTTTATTTTCTGTGACACCCCAAAGGGGTCAAATGAAACGGAAGTGGGCACCCCCGAAGGGTTAAATTGCAGAGGATATGTACACCCCCAAAGGGTTCAAAATGTAGCGGAAATGGACACTCCCAAAGGGTTCGAATGCAGTAGAGAAGGACACCCCCAAAAGGTCGAATGCAGCGGAAAAGAACACCCCCAACAGGGTCAAATGCAACGGAAAATAGACACCCCCAAGGGGGTCAAATGCAACAGAAGATGGGCACCCCTAACGGGGTCAACTGCAGCGGAAGTTATATTTGGGTTAAGGATAAGCCAAAAATCAAGAGCACAATGCTATGATCCAAAAGAGATGAATACTAATCTTCCTTAGGTTTCTAGATGGTGATGTAATAACGATAAGATATTACTGGAGGAAATCGTGAGTCAAAAAGGGATATGTTACATAGCTGGATAAATAAAATAATATCAATAATGAGTCATGTCGAATACATTTAATCCCATGTGATTATAAATTTCTATTTATATCGATAAGCGTCCTCATCCATGTAAGGTGAAATTTATAACTCCATTCGGTGACCTATGATTTCTTTATTCAAACGAACAAGCGTCCTTACTCGTTTCAATAGGGATTTCATAGCCCACCTTACCTAAATATTCCCGGCAAGGCTTATTATTTAGGATAAATATAACGTCTAAGATAATAGATATTATTAAGATACTTTATAGCCCGTTTATTTATAACCCTCGTCTTCAGACGTCCCATAACATCTTAATACGAAATTATAAATAAACTTGTGGTCCGGTGACTTATGATTTCACCTTTAGACGTCCCATATCGTCTTTAGACGAAATCATCATTAACTTAGGATCAAGAGACTCAGGTCCCATATGTAAAATATAGGATCATAAGTACCTTGATTTTGGGTTCCACCGCAACATTTAAAGATGCAAACTTATCCAAATAATATCACATGATATTATTAAAAGCAAACATATATGAGTCGTTAATAAGTCGTGTTCCGTAGATATATGTACAAAATCATAAGCAAGAGAAAATAAATATAGACGCGCGATAACGTGCGCGAGAATACGTATCAAACAAGGAGCTCATATATAATATATAATGATATATTATAATCATATGCATAGGCATTGTATCATATAGTTCCTCCTAGTAAGGTATATATATATATATATATATATATATATATATATATATATATATATATATACATAAAGGCAAGTTCAAACATTTAATAAAATGTAGTACACGAGATAATGCTCCCTAGTCTGTTTTTAAATGATCCAACATGTACTGTTGTTGTAAATCTGTCTTCATTAAGTGGCCCGTCAGTTATCCTAGTAGTCAAAATAGACTAACCGGTTCCTATTCATCAAATAACTATGTAAAGATAGTATGCTCAAGTAGGAAATAACACTTCGTGAAATTATACGAAGGTGGTAATAATTAAGTTCTAGAGTCTTTGTGTACAATTGTTTATAAAATCAAAACGGTTCAATCGGGGATTTATACTATAAGGCTATATTATAATAGTTATCAATTAATTATAAGAAAATAATCAGCATATAAGCTTAAACTGATTTACCATCGATCACGTAGGATTTTAAAAATCTTAGTATAAGATTTTTAGGATTTAATTGGATTTCATTACGATATCCACTCGTTTTTAGGCAGTTCATTTATGTTACTGTATTTTAGTTAAATACATCGTTGTACAAGTATTAATAACTTCCATTTAAATTTGCTATTAATAATACTATTTAAGTAAAAGTATTTTACTTATAAATGTTGTATTTTACTTTTATAATCTATGTACATTAAGTTTCATATATAATTTATATAAACAGTTTATAAGAGTAATAAACTTTATTACATTTAATTTAATGTCCCCAAAGTTTTCGCAAGTTAAATAATAACCCTGTGTTTATAAGTTTCAGAAAATGACGGTTCTAGTCCATTTAGTTTAGGATTCGCTCAAGTTTTAATACATTAAATGAAATAAGGGTTCTAGGTTTTGCTTAAGATTAGGTTATTGGCAAAACAAGTCCCTATATATTTTACCAAATGTACACTTTCTGGTTCTTAACAGTTTTTGTCCTTAGGGTTTCTAGTATTTTCGGGAGATGGTGAAAATAGTCCCTCTAGTTAAAATTAGGTTGTATAACTTTCATTTAATGGCGAGAATAATTCCCTAGGGCTCCTAAATGTTTTGGTTGATTACACCATTAGTCCTTAGGGTCATAAAATGATAATTTAACTTCCAAGAATTTACAAAAGTGGTCCTTAAGGTATAATAAGTCATGAATGGCACTTAATAATACCTAGACTTTCAAGTATTTACAATATTAGTTCTTGTAATTTCTGTTTTATCAAGACAAATCTCAAATGTCATGGTTTTAATCCATAAGTCTTATAAACTTAACGTTTTTAGTCTAAAAGTTTTTATAAATTATTTCTGGTATAAAAACTTTATTCAAGTATAACATCACTAAGTGGCTTATTAAATGTGCCAAAAGAGCTAATGGGCTTCCCAAACCCTTATTGAGCGTACAAGATCCATTAACAATTTTTATGAGCTAAGGATTTCTTAATGGGCCTAATTACATTTTTAGATCCATTAATATTACAAGTTTTACTACATAGGTCCATGAGACAATAAATGGGCCTAATGGGCTTCCTAATGGGCCTAAACATATTTTAGTCCATTAATAATTCAAGGTTTGCTAAGTAGGTTTACCAGGCATTAAATGGCCTAATGGGCTTAGTTAATGGTTCGGCTATATTGTATTGGGCCTATAGGGCCTATTCAAGCTTTGGGTTACCGTTGCATGTGTTTAACTAGTCCATCAATAATACTTAACCATTTACCCATGTGTGATATTTATGAAACCTTACAAGCTTATTACTGGTTTATAAAGATTAAGCCTAGATATCTAAATAGAGAGTAAAAACCTACGGTATGTTTTATTTCCGTGTGTTTCAATTAAGATTCGAGTTAGTTACACGTTGATATGTTAGTTATAAGTTTTAAGATGAGCTTATAACCCACGGCTAATATCATTTCTAGTATTTCAAGGTAAAGTCCAATCTTGTTTACGTTTACATTTAATTTACAAGGTCCCAAAAATTGAGACTTAGGTTTATTATAAGTTCACAAGTTTATTACAAGTTCAAAAATGAATCAGATAGCCCAAGCTATATTTGTTTTCTATGTGTTTTCATTATGAAATCTATGTTTATTACAAGTTCAATAGGATTTAATCAAGATCTCCCTAAAAAAAATCTAATTTTAGATTTTTCAAAGATTTATAAAAATCTATTTAAGTTTACTAAAGATTTCCAAAGATTTTTTAAGGATACCTTAAAATTTTACAAGAGTTTGTAGATTTCCCGAACAACTTATTAGATTTTTCAATATTTATAAAATCTAATTAGGTCTACCAAAGATTTATAAATCTAGTTTAGATTTCCCCCAAGATTTTGCAAGACGTATATTATTAAGTTAGATTTTTATAAAATCAATTTAGATTTTCCAAGATTGAGTAAAATAGATAGATCTATTTAGATTTTTAGAGACTTAAAAATCTTCTCAGATTTCCTAACGAGTTCTAGAGATTCTGTTAGATTTCCAAATGTTTCCAAATATTTTATTTAAATTTCCATTTAAATATTTCCAATGGTTTGTTATGTATTAGATTGTTCGTGGTTACAATGCATTGTTCATGCCATTATACTTCAGAAGCCATTCTATAAGCGTTTGAGGAGCGAGAGCACTTTAAATCGTAAACCCAACCACTCAGTCAAAACGTAATATCGAGATGGAACATCCTTAGTATAAAGCTCCCTACTTAACACGACATGTTCATTTGTTTCCTTAAATAACTTGAGTATTTTAATATTTTTATAATAAATATTAAATAGTCATAATACGTAAATACGTACAGAGTTATCATCTAATACCAACAACAATTATGAATGCATAGAATAATGAATGCGCACTTAAATCATATAGTTATGCATGCTCTCTATGCTATATGCTCTCTAAGTATGTCCCAAAAAAATATCCCCAAAAGATTTTCGTAAAGTTATAGTCCAGCTTTTAAATAAAAGAAAAATATTTTTATTCTTATTTTAATTAAAAATTTATCTGGTTCGCTATAATTAAAGTTCTGATACCATTCTTTGTAACACCCCATAAAGCGGGTATCACAGTGGTGGATCGATGATCAAATAGCTTACAAAGCATAGATCATAATTATATGATTTTTGAAATATAATTGATATAAACATTATCTTGGTACAAGCGTTCAAATCGTTGAATATCATTTGTCATAAATATCCTATTAAAAGATAAATCCCCCGTCATTTTTATGCTCCTAAATGATGTTCAGTCCATGCTCAAATAATCTTGTTAATCTTGCTTAATTACTTGAGAAAAACATGCTTAAAACAGTCAACATAAAGTTGCTGAATTCATAGAGTTTTGGGTAAAATCATAGTTTAGATCTTTAAATGTCCTACCTAGTGCTGTTCAATATTTGATTATAAAATCAAGTTCAAAGTGTCCAATTATTCCATTCATTAATGTGCTAAACAATATAAAATTAAGTTTAGGAATGCAAACCTTACAGATAGTATCATTCCACAAAGCTATATACTACAAAGTAATTACATTTCTTCCTATTTTCAAAACTGAAGCTTAACCTTCCATACTCCTCAACAGATGAGAACGTAGTGTCCTACAAAAAGACACCCAACCCCAGTTCCAACATGGTATACATCTGTTGTCCCGGCCAAGGCAGAGTGAGCATGACTCACCCAGATGTGGATGATCAATCCCAAATAGATCTATTTATAACATTCGGGCAATTTCCCATAATTTAACACTTTCTACAATAGGAAAATGTAATTAAATATAACAGTTCAATTTGTGTTCTATAAAAGAATTATCAATCATATTGTCAAAACAGGTTACAGTTCAATTTACGTTCTATAAAATAAATTATAGTTATATTTTCAAACAAGTTACAGTTATTTAATAGCATGTCTCCCCCTCGCGGGTTAGGAAAATCATAAAAAGATTTAAAATGCGAGGCTATGAACTCACATGTATAATACAGCTTGAGGATGATCAAGTATACAAATCACAAAGCACACAGTACATCGAATACCTAATAATTAAATAGGTCTCAGTATATGCATAAATAATAAATGCATTCAGTTTTAATTGGTCGCACGTTTAATCTTGTTATTAATATATCACAGTATATTTACTTATTATATATACTGTTATGATGGTTGTTAGGTGTGCATGTTGTCCGTTTATTGTTTCCACGTATCCCCCGATGTTTATAAAACTTATACGATATTGTAGTATTCGTAAATAAATTATTAAATTTATTTAGCAGTTTATAAGATTCAAGAAATAATTAATAATAATTTATTATTAATTAATCCCGATTTAAAACATGTTTCCCCGTTAGTAAAAATATAATATTTTTATTTTAAAAATTGTTATAATAGTCCTTGTGTACCAACAGTGGCTAATAAAAGCTAACAGTAGGTACTTAAGTAAAAACAGTGGCTATAATATGAAAACAGTGGAAACAGTAGTCAATATTTAAGCTATGGTGGTAACTTATAACTACCAGTGGCAACTTTAAAGCTACCAGTGGGAACTTTAAAGCTAACAGTGGTAAGTTAGTTCGTACAACATTAACGGTGGCAAACATAAAGTGGTCAGTTGGTAATATATGACTAACGGTAGGAAAATTACAACTAACGGTGGTAACTATAATGCATGCAGATTTAGATTACAACTGGATTATACCCCTATCGCTATAAGTCCGCAATCTAACATGCATTTGCCGTCATCAGCAGTCCCAAACGCCCCCTTTCAGCAGCATGCATGTCATCAGCAGTCCCAAACGCTCCGTAACACCTTTTTGTAGTCCCAAACGCGCCCTAATCAGCAGATCCAAACAGCCCCGAAGCTGCTTAACAGCAGATCTTAGGTCCAAACGCCATGCATGTCTCCCCAACAACAGATCCAATCATGTTCGTATGGATTTTGGTCAACTCAACGCACTCTTATGCACTTTCTGCCCAAAACCAAACACCCCCTTATTTCTGCTGTAATCCGCAGATCCAAACACCCCTTCTGCCTGTTGTAAACCGCAGATCCAAACACCCCTACTACTGTTATACAACAACAAACAAACACCCCTGATCTGATCTTAAGGGACTGGATAACCACTACAAGTGGTGGTGGTAGTGGCTGCTTACCATAGATCCGGTAGATCTATAAAGATGGGGGCTGTGGTGGATGAAGGCCGCAGCTGTGGTGATGATGGTGCCACGGTTCGTGGCTAGGTGCCACGAATGGAGGTGGCAGCGGTTGGAAATGGTGGTTGGACAGATGGGTATGGTGGATGGTGGTGATAGCAGCGAGAATGATGGCGGCTGCGTGGCTAGGAGCCACGTCATGTGAACAGTGGTGGTGGCTGGAGATGATGGCCACGAATAGAGTGGCATGGACGGCTAGGGTGGAGGAACAAGGTGGGGATGGTGGCTGCTAGCCACGAATAGGATGAACAATGGCAGTGGTGGCGGCCTACAGTGGTGGTGATGACAGCGGGAGTGGTATAGGGTGGCGGCTGTGTGGTTTAGGCCACATTAGTGGTGGTGCATGTCATAGATCTATGTGATCCGTTGATATTGGGTGGCGGCTGAAACCCTCATGGTGGCCGGAAGATTGGCCAGAAAAGTGGCGACTGCCACTTTAGAGTGTGTGTGTATTTTAGGTTTAGGGTTAGAGTATGAAATGAGGGGAAACCCTAATGCACATATATATACAACTTGGATAAAACCAAGTGTAATGGTTATAATAGTTAAGGGTTTAAACCGTAACTTTTATTATACGTTTATTAATAAACTGTTCGGGTCTCGTTCGTGGTTTATAAAATTTGATTCGTCTTACGAAAATCGCATCATTGATCTTAAAGTCATTTCTCCAATAAAATGGAGTATTTATATGACTTATAAACACGAAAAACGTGTTCGTTTATCTAAATGACGATAATTTATCATTTATTGTTTTTAACAACGTAGGTATCGTTTTAATAATGATACTTCTGGTTTAATCTCTCCGTAGATAAATGAAATATTAAACAATTTATTCAAATCGTTTATCAAGTATCTCTCGACAAAAATTTATGTAATCAAATTATTAAATTGTCGGTACGCGGGTTGTACGACTTCTGTCTTGTTTTCAATTCCAATAACTTTTGTATTGATTCAAAATAGGTTTTGAAACATACTTTATTATTATTTAATGAACGAAAAATCTCGGATTTTACACCATCCACATGCCATCTTGAGTTTCGTCCTTGAAACTCGGTTAATATTACTAGGTTGAGAAATGATCTAGAATCATTGGGTAGACTTTTATTACATTTTATCATGGTAAAATCATGGATTTTACATTTCTCAAAACCTTGTAAAATCGATTCTTAATTTCCGCTGTATGCGGATCCCCAAAGACCGCACGGTTCCCTATATATAAGGAACCGCAGGTTCCTTTAAGGAACCGCGGAGAGCAGTCCATTTTTGGGCTTTCCTCTTTGAACACAATCTTTTTCGAGATTCCTTGTTTACCAGTTTTGGCTAAACATTCTTTGTGAACTTTTGGTTTCATTTCAAATCTTTGCCTTGTCTACTTTCTTTAAATTCTCTTATTTTGGGAGCTCTTATTCTCATCCCTCACAATGCCTAACTCTCCTAATCTTAACCTTGACATCTCTTTGTCACAATCTTCTAAACCCAAAGCTTCTTCTTCTAAGCTTTCCAAGAAACCGAAAATATCGGTTCGACTTATTTGGGTCAAGAAAAACAAGGATCATCATGATTCCTCTTCTTCCAAACCTTGCAAGACTTCTTTCTCTCCCATTGTGTATTGGAATGAGACTTTCTCGATTGATCCAATTACCGTAGAAAGAGAAGTTCTTCCACCACCACCTAAACCTTGTAACATACCTTCTCTAAATGACATATCTTCTTTCCCAAATCTCACTAGGCATTGTGAAAACATTTCTTATCCATTATCTACTTCTCCACCACCACCTTCTCATCTTGATGGTCCTCCCCCATTCAAGGACTTTGTTTTGCATCATGGAAGCTCGTGTTCTTGTTGTCGATTTCAAAAAATTGAACTTTCTCATGTGTATGACAAGATAAATTTTCTTGAATTTCTTCTCACTCAACCTCCTCTCAAAGTATTTGTTCCCGTAAAAAATATCTTAGAATGATGCCTCGTCGTCTTATTTTTACAATTAACGCACATTTTGTGTCTTAACTGCTTGAGTCAACTTAAGCAATCTTGGAGGATTATCACCATAGAGTAGTTTGTGCTTTTGTTGTTTATTTTCCTTATGTATTGTGTTAAATATTCATATTGTGTGTATGAATATTTCCCTTGTTTGTTCTTTCATATTTGTGTAATATGAAGTTTTGCGTGTTACTTCCTTTCCCATCAATTCTTTTTCACACATTGTTTAGAGTTGATCATGGTTAAAACTTACAATTGTTTTTGGGTGATTCCGCCAATTCTAAGTTTCTAACCCTTTGACATACTATCAATTCAATTGGTTTGTATGTTTCTTTTCTACCTTTATTCCACCAATTGAACTTTGATTTTGTCAAAACACCCTCCTTGGACATTCTTAGCAAATACTTACTTTTAATTTGAGATTTCTTTTATTTCCCCCTCTCAATTTACATAGTAGGTAGTGAATATATACATTGGTGTTTCTTTTCTTTCTACTAACCTTTGTGTAGCATGTCACCTAAGCTCATTTTCTTGGTGCCCCAAGCAAGGGGGAGTAAGCACCAAGGGAGAGCTTATTGCAAAGTCCGATTCTTTTCTCCCTCAAAGACTTTTGCATCATTTTTGCTTCAACAAAGGGGGAGAAATGATAGAGATAAACTCGTTAATAATTCGAAATATTTTGAATTTTACATAAATGAGTTTATAGTTTGTCGTAATCAAAAAGGGGGAGATTGTTAATGCAAAGCAATGCCTAAAAACATTATTAGTGTTAACTAATCTTTCTTAGTTTTGATCACGAAAAATTAAAAAGACATTTATCGTCAAATACAATCATAAGATGAATTATTTGACAAACACTATCATCAAGGTAATAATCATTTACGTATTGCACTAACATATCTTAATCATGATTAGTGATCATAAAAGTGATTAATCCTAAACTTACATTTTGTCAAATGTGACAAAAGATTTTTTTAATAAAATTTCTTTTTAAAAAAATGTTTTAATAAAATGGAAAATGTAAATTTGATTATGGCATATTCCAAATGCCATAAGAATAACCTTTGAAGGTAAAAACTTACCTCAGATATTACTTCCCCACTAAAAGACAAAAGGGAGTGGAGTCTATGAACACGGTCCCTTAAAGGGTTATGCGGATCCTTAGTGATAAGGGACCACAGACATATTTAAGGCACCACGCTCAGAGAGCCGTTGGCCTTTGTCTCCTATAAACAGTGGATCAAATCTGCATTTTTCAAAACCCTTTTTGGACACTTCTTTCTACCATCTTTCTCTTTTCTAATTCCTAATCATTTGTAAATGATCACTTAATGTTTTAAGTATGTTTACTTATGATTATCTCCTTGATCTCCTTCTTTACCTTGTCCAATGAGAAGATCACTCACACACTTTTGATGTGATTAAAGATGAAGCCTTGATGAAGATCCTCTTCTAAAGATCTAGTCATGTTCATCATTTGTTTTTATTTGATTCTTGTGTAGATCTAATGTATTTGTGAATACATGGATATAATCTTGTGTAAATCCATTATATTTATGTATACTTGGATTTGTGTTGTGTAGATCCAAGTTACATGTGTATACTTGGATATGTGTTTTATTGAGTTGTAATAGTAATTAGTTGTGAGTTCTCACTAAACTTAAGGTGATGTAGTTGTGTCTTGTGGAGTTCTCACTAAGCTTCAAAGTGAAGAGTTGTGAGTTCTCACTAAACTATAAAGTTACGTGGTTGTGTCTTGTGAGTTCTCGCTAAACTATAAAGTGATTTGGTTGTGTCTTGTGAGTTCTCACTAAACTCTAAAGTGGTATAATTGTGTCTAGTGAAGTTCTCACTTAGTTTCAAAGCGAAGAGTTGTGAAGATTGGTTCTACCTTTCGATTAGAACTCGACATCTAGCCTTGTGTCATTAAATGGTGAATTAGGCAACATTGTGAAGATTTGTTCTACCTTCCGATTAGAACTCGACATCTAGCCTTGTGTCGTTAAATGGTGCATTAGGCAACGTTGTGAAGATTGGTTCTATCTTTCGATTAGAACTCGACATCTAGCCTTGTGTCATTAAATGGTGAAGTGGTCTAATACCCCCAATTTACATTGCGCAGCGGAAATACACAATTGGGTGCTAGACACAAGCATCATCACACAAGGTATATTGAACGACTCAAAATAGAGACGTTTACACATAAAATATAAATACGATTTCACACATTGTCTAAAACAAAATTTCAACCCATAATGTACTAAAACAACACCAGAGTAAAGCGTTTAGTCCCTACGGATCTCGACCAGCAAACCAACAAGTTTCAGTACAGTACACAAACATTTAACAAATTGTTCAACAGTAAAAAGGATAAAGATTGTTTTAGACCAACAAACTTCAAAAGCTAACCCACAACATCCACAGCAAAGCTCCGCCATCAATCACCTTCGATTACCTGAAACACATGCTAAAACGAGTCAACAATAATGTTGAGCGAGTCCATAGGTTTATCAAATCACATTTGAACACAAGAAGAAAATCAATCATAATCATTAATAGAATTGTCGTACACACAATCTATTTCAAGGAAACACATTGTATTTAAGCTCATGACACCGACCCCTTAAACAATTAGTCACCCACGCCAAATGCCAGCATGACCAGATAAAAACCATTGCCCCTCTAGAGTATCAGTTGCTAGATATACCCAAATCTCATTCTCGTAAATTATCCTTCCCAGAGGTTACTCAACGTAATGCTCTGGTCTCAGATAGGGTGGTCAACCCAATAGTTCTATCATTCAAATAAGCGGGTATTCCCAACTCACAACATCAAGTCAGAACATAGTTAACGGTTCATGAATTTAGGGTCTTTAGAAACAAGGTACTCAATACAATGTAAACAACATATGCAACATTCGGGTCTAAACAATTACTCATGACTTGTGTTCATTTATTTTCAAATAGCATGTATCCCCCTCGCGGGTATTAAAACATTTAGTAGCTAGCATGAAAAGCGAGGCTACAAAATCACCTTAGTATAAAAGATCTAGCGAGATGATCGTCGATGATAGAGAATGCCTTTTAAACACGAGAACCGCTACCTATCAAATAAGGCGCGTTCATTAATAATGACTCGAGAAATAAATCATACATAATAATATCAAACTCAAACTCATAAAATCACGACAAACTCGAGAGAAAACGATACAAATAATACTATTACACTCTTCTACACATCTACTTTACTATTTTATACTCTCGACAAAATCCGCCGGCACGTACCATATGTACTAGCTCATTTACCCCATTTAGACTCGTCAAACATTTATGAAACGACTCGAGGAACTAACTTACTATCTATAGAAAGTACTCTAACAAGTTTATCAAATGACTTTACTTTTAAAGTTCCTTACCCGACTCATCTTTGAACTACAAAAACCGGACGATTTTACGTCATCGACTCATACAACCGTTTTAACTTCTATAAACGACTCCATCTACAAAACCGACACTCAACAATTCTACCCATCTCCTTTGTCTCATATTCAATTCCTTTGATCCAAAATATGTTGCAGACTCTATGATCAGTGAAAACCACACACTTGGTTCCATACAAATAGTGTCTCCACAGCTTCAAAACAAAAATCACAGCTCCCAGTTCTAAATCATGAGTAGTGTAATTCTCTTCATGCTTCCTTAATTGTCTCAACGCATAAGCTATCACTTTCTCCCTTTGCATCAACACAGCTCCAAATCCTTTATGAGACGCGTCACAATACACTACAAAATCTTTAGATCCTTCCGACAAGACAAAATCGGCGCATAACACAATTTATCCTTCAACGTATTAAATGCAGTTTCTTCTTCTAATCCCCATTCAAACACTCGATTCTTTTCAGTAAGCTTAGTCAAGGGTATAGCAATTAGTGAAAACTTCTCGATAAACCTTCTATAGTACCAAGCTAGACCAAGAAATTGGCGAACGTCAGTCGGCGTTGTTGGTACCGACCAATCTTTGATTGCCTCAATCTTAGCAGGATCCACACGAACACCTTCACTATCAATCACGTGCCCCTGAAATTGCACTGATTTCAACCAAAACTCACATTTAGAGAACTTCGCATACAACTTTTCTTTCTTCAACAATTCCAAAAGTATCCTTAAATGCTTCTCATGTTCTTCCTCACTCTTGGAATAAATGAGAATATCATCAACGAGTACGATAACAAACTCATCCAAATACGGCTTACACACACGATTCATCAAGTCCATGAATATGGCAGGCGCATTCGTTAATCCAAAAGGCATCACTTGAAATTTAAAATGTACATATCGAGTACGGAAAACTGTTATAGGAATATCTTCTTCCCTAACTCTCAGTTGATGATACCCAGACCTCAAATCGATCTTCGTGTATACACTTGATCCGTGCAACTGATCAAACAAATCATCAATCTTCGGCAATGGATACCGATTCTTGACAGTCAATTTGTTAAGCTCTCGATAATCAATACACATTCGAAACGAACCATCTTTCTTCTTAACAAACAAAACAAGAGCACCCCACGGAGAAGAACTCGGTCTAATAAATCCCTTATCCATAATTCCTTCAATTGATCAGATAATTCCTTCATATCATATGGCGCTAAACGATACGATGCATGAGCAACTGGCGCAGCTCCCGGCACTAAATCAATACGGAACTCCACTTCACGATGCGGCGGTAATCCTGATAATTCTTCAGGAAAAACTTCAGGATACTCTCTAATCACAGGCACATCCTCTAGTTTCCTTTCGTTCACACCATCATTACTTATCTGGGCAAGAAATACATCACAACCCTCTTCTATATACCTCATCATCTTCAAACAAGAAACAGTTCTCAAACGAGAAGTACAGTCATCACCTTTCACCATCAATACTCTATTCCTTAGCGGTATCTGAACTAATCTCTCTCCTCAAACAATCACTGCACCATTTTCAACTAACCAATCTATTCTAATAATTACGTCAAAAGATCCTAATTCTATGGGCATCAAATCAATACTAAACACATAATTCCCTAACTTCAAGGGACAACCTTTCAGTATAGAACTAGTGCTAACAATCTTACCATCATCTAATTCCACATTATAACTAGTTGTTAATCTTATTGGTTCTCTATCCAGTAGCTGACTGAATCTAACATCTATGAAGCTTCTATCGGATCCAGAATTAAATAACACACTAGCATAACAAGCATCGAGTAAGAACATACCAGTCACCACATTTGACCCTTGAGGTTTGTCAGCATCTCCTACGACATAGGCTGGAGCAGCAGTCCCAACAACAACATCAGCAACATTGCCTCCCTGTCGAGCGCCAACCGTCAGACAGTTTCCTTGCTTATGTCCACGGCCTCCACATCCAAAACAATTACCCACCTTGACATCATTGGCTCCAGTGACCACACCCTTGTTCCTACAGTCTGCCACTTTATGTCTAGCCTTCCGACACTTGTTGCAAGCAGGTGGACAATTCCCCACATGATATAGACTACATCGACCACACTTCGGGTTCACTTTGTTTCCTTGGGTTCCTGTAGCAGCACAAACACCATCATTCCTCCTAAGGTTGTATTGCTGATTCCTATTTGTTCCTTGGTTATTGTTGTTACGATAACCTCCTCTATTATGCCCTTGGTTCGAGTGTGCAGCTTCCCACTTTCTCTTATTCCCCTCAACAATACTATCCTTTCTATCCTACAGCTTCACGTCCATCAAAGCATGAGCCATCTGAACAGCTTCATCAAAAGTCTTGGGTTTCGACGAAGTAGTCTCTCCCTTGATATTACCAGATAACCCTCTAATATACTGCTTCATTTTCTTACGGTCATCAGCAAAAGCATCAGGACACAACAAACACAAATCAGAAAACCTCTTCGTATAAGCCATAATATCATTGTTTACATCACCAAATGTATCAACTCATCCTCTAACTGACCTAACTCTTCCTCAGGACAAAACTTCGCAGTTAACAGTCCTTTGGTCACAGTCCATGTTCTAGCATTAGCTTCAACCAAACCTACAGTAGCTACCTGACTATTCCACCAGCTTAATGCATCATCCTGAAAAGTAGCGGCAACAAACTTCACCGTACTAGCTTCTGAACTTCCACTGATTTCAAAGGTACTTTCAACCTTTTCAATCCACCTTCTTAGCTCCAAAGCACCACTAGTACCACGAAATTGGGTAGGTCCACATTTCATGAAACTAGCATAAGAACATTCATTCTGTACTTGTTGAGCAACAACATTACCTCCAGCTTGACCAGCAACATTTCCTCCAACCGGTTCATCAGCATTACCTTCAACTGGATTAGCAACACACCCTCCAACTTGACCAGCAGCATTCCTATTCTCAGTCTCCTGGTTCCTCGCAGCGCGTTCTTTAACACCCCTAAATTTACACGCAGCGGAATACATCTTTGGGTGCTAAACAATGATACAACAACACATAATTTAAAAAGAACGACTCGAAGAGAGACGCTTTAGATTTATTGTTCCTAAAACATTCATCAGAGTAGCGTAGTCCCAAGTAATCGTTACCAAAAGATAAGTTAAAACTACATATTAGTTTGTTTTAAAAGTGGAACGATAAATAAATCAAAGAGTTTGAACAACAAAAGCAGTGCACAACTTCATTCCCGTGACCTCCAAGCTTCCACTTCTTGATTACCTGAAATACATGTGAGAAAATCATCAGCAAAAATGCCGAGTGAATCTATAGGTTTATATAATCATTTTGAACACAAGAAAATATTATAAGTTTGTGGCATGCATAATAAGCATCGAATAATAATTTGCATCAACAATATTAATAGTATATATCATAAATTGCAATAAGCTCATGGAACCGAGCCCTTAGACACTCCCATATCAGTCTAATAAGACGAGAGATTTATTAATTGTCGGTTACCTCCAGATTATTGGTACATTGCCGTATACCTGACTTCTCAATACAATATGCTCAAACAGTGTGGAGGTCGGGCCTAAGCTTCTGTGACAAGTCCACACAAACTGAACCGGGGCAACTTCCCCCATAGATCTATTAATTGTACTAGAGGTTAACCCATCATAGGTTAATTAACGGTCCATAATTGAGGCTTTAACAATGGCAATCACTTAATGCAATTTAAAGGCAACCACGGGTCCATTCAAAGAGGGACACGCATACCATAAAAATCTTGTGTTCTAAGTTTACAAAACATGTATTCCCCTTCGCGGGTTTTAAAATATTTGAATGAGCTCAAACGAGGCTATAGACTCACCTTAAGTAGTAGAAGTAGTTGAAGACGATCGCCGACGATAGATGATGTCCGATAAACACGACAACCGCAACCTAACAATTAAGGCGTGTACATTAATAATAGACTCGAAAAATAAATGATATATAATAAAATCAAACTCAAGTATAAAAACATGACAACTCGAGAGAAATCAAGTTTTCAACACAATTTACCCATTTCAATAGCACTAATATGATCATTCCATCACTCCTACACTATGATCAAACCTCTAACACACTTGTATGTACAAATCTAATAAATCAAACTCAAAAATTCAAACATGCAAACACACCACTATGTAGTATAATAAGATTAACACCCATTTATTCCTTCAAAATAAATCAAACAAGTATAGTTCATCAAGAAATAAATTTTTGAAAAAAAAGTTAATGCATGTTGAAGAAAATCATACCAATGTGTAGCCCTTTGAATTCTAAGGATGGGACTTGTTTTAGTTTGGATTGAATCAAATTAGATCATCAAAAAATTTGATGGTTTGTGTGTGTGGGTTGTACGGCCAAAAAAAGAAAAGGGAGGAGAGTGGTGATGATTTTGATGAAAAATTGTTATGTGTGTGTAGTTAAGTGAAAACTTTAGCTTTTATATAGTGCTCCAAGGGCTACTTTTGCCAATATGTGATAGTTTTGGTCCAAAATGGAATAAAATAGTTTAAAAGGGTAGAAAATGTAAATTGTAAATTTTGAAATATTTACGAGACTCGGGTTTCGTAAAAATACTTTTTAAAAGTTTAAACGGACACGAAAAATAATAATATAACGACTCGATACGTAATTAAAACGATATCGTCGAAAGTATTAAATATCGAAACGATCGATAATACAATATAAAATTGTGGGCATCCGTCGGTATCGCGATCACTAGTAGTCCTCGTTACTCGTCAAAATATTAAAAGATAATATTTAATATCGGTTTCAACTTAAACCGTTAAGCATAATAGTATTTAACGTTATAAAATACTTCAAAATAATTGAAAATAGAATTAAATTATGACCTTATTTTTACGGGTTTTACATCCTCACCACCTTAAGGGAGCGACGTCCCGACGCTCGACTCACCTCATACTCGAGTTGTTCACTACCCGGAAGGATGAGGGCCTTCCTTATAAAGAAGTCCTCACGTTCCCACGTGAATCTCGATCCACGATCTCCACTGGTTCTTTTACAAAAACGCAACTTGTCGTCAAGTTGTATCTCACCAAAAAGGAATAAATAAATCCTTATCCACCAGTCACCCGTCAAGCTCGACACATGAAAATTTAAGAATCACACGAAGCTCATTCGACGACAAGAATAGATGACAGGATTTTCGGGTAAGTCCAGTTAAAAGGAATGTTGCAAATTAAAGGATATCCATCGACCGGATAGCCATGGACACACATAAAAAAGAACTAACAAGAAAAACATTTTCGTCATCGGAGGGTGCTCACACGCGGGTCCCTACTCAAAAGATAATACAAAGACACCATCTCACTTTTTCCAACGCGCATTAAAGTCTCAATAAACATCGTCGTTGAAAGTCAAAAAAAGATATTACATAATATGTGTTATACATGATCAGACGTCATCGGATTATGCTGTCTCAAGTTCTCACAACTTACGATCATTTGACCAGATCACACACCATATAAGTACATAAAATAAAAGGTCAAACATAAACATCGAGTATAGATCTCCACCGTTAATCATCGAGAAAACCTTGAACGAACCCTTGATAATAATCACTTGATCTCAAGAGTCTTTCCACTTGCGGTGTCGGCTTCAACATACTCCTCGAGGTCGTAACGAATTTATTAACTCCATTCATTAAGAGATTCGGTCCTCAATCATTCCACAAGTACACGCATAAATCCTGGTGACACTTATCATTTCTTCTTATACACTGCTTCCCGAGATTCATTTTAAACTCAGAATAAAATAGTGATCTTCAATACGAGGAACAGAACGAGATAAAAATGAATTCAATAAACGCATAAACGGACAAGATGTGGTAAAATGATTTTAGGTTGACGATCGACGAGGGATCTCGAATCACGTAACCGTAAAACGTAATAATTCACAATACTAGAAAAATGAGAGCGAAGAATGAATTAAATATTAACATTAAAATAACGTTTGTCACAATTATCCGTCCTGGATTTGGTATTACCTTAAAACTCAATTGCGATACTTTCTTGATAAAGATGATATATCAAAAATAGAAGTTAAATAGTTTCAAAATTTATTTGGTCGTCTTAAGAAGCTTTGGAAGAAAGACATGAATTTATTAATTAAACTCATATTCATGGTTACGATTTAGAAAATATAATTTCCAAATTAAATCATTATTAGGAATATAAATTAAACCGGTAATTTCATTACATTAAAAGTAAAGTATGATAAGTCATTTAGTTCAAAAGATAGAGCATAATTTCATTTTAAACATTAATTTTAGTTATACAAAATATGATGTATAAATTTGACCTTTTACTTGTAATGGTTATTTCGATAATTGAAAATCATTAGAAAATGTATAAAAGTTCCATAAAAATTTTATAATACGTTGTAGAAATACATAAAGGTGTTTATTATTTCAAAATAAACATGGGATATATTCGGGTTTCGAAATGTAACAAGATAACAAACGAATACGAATGGGAATAATGGTCAACAATTAGTACGAAACTAGCAGTACAAGGACGAAGCAAATGTCGTATGAATTCTTAAAGAGAATAATAAAATAAAGGCGTTGATGGTAAGACAATAAGAAATAATTAAACAAGTTGTCAATTTTGTTAGTGCGGTCGATGGTTTACCAACATCAGCTCGTTAACTTAGCGGTGGTCGATACACGATCGGAAATAAGATCCATACAAAAATTTTAATCAAAGAAAATTCCTAATAATCACTTGTAATTAAAACAAATCAAATGAACGATGTTAGTGTTTAAAGAGAGAAGTCAGAGCACGGTTCACAGGATTGGATTTCAAGACAAACGAGAGTGACGGACGTCATCCCGGAAATACGGAAATCACTCTACTGATAGTTCATTATTCACGTGCGGAGACATTCCAAAGATCTACCCAGTCGCATAAAGAAGATTGGACGAGAAGGAAGGATAAAACATCGAGACTTTCAAGTATTTATCAACAGTCAGTAATTAGACGAACGGTCAAAAGAAATCAGTTATAAGACAAAATGAAGTAACAAGTGGAAAAACGATCGTCGAGTAAAAACGTACCCGTAAACGCGTAATTCGTTCAAGAAAAGGTAAGAAAACGTATGCGGATGCATAGAAATTGCGCTACTTGCATAAAATAATAAGGTTTTCAAAACTTCTTTTCACTTTATTTCATTTTATTTATCTTTATCATAAATACAAGTAAAAAGTTGATTATTATCAAGATTTTTAAGGTGACTACTATTCAGCCTAGCATGGCTCCTTCTAAATTAGACATAGGTGATCAAGCCATGTATAATTTAGGGCTAGCAATGCAGTGCTACATTTCGTCGAAGAGTATTACGTTTCTTATGTTTATATATAAACCATGCCATTTGTAAAATGGAATTTAAAAATAGCTTATAAATTTATAGGATACAAGTAATTTGTGAGATACTCAATAAGCAACTTTTAATGTTACAAAAAGTATTTTATAAGACCAAAGTAAAAACAATTGGTGAAAATAATCGTACAACAATATTAGATTTTATCTATAAGGTGACATTATGACAACGTATAAAGTAGCCAAAGGTTTGCAAAAAGTGGCAAATAGTAGCTTATGAAACAACCAATGAAATGGTTACAAGTTGTTAAGGTTTCAAAAGGTTATAAGGTTTAGACGAAAAAGCCATGAGACACGTGATGAGAATGTCGAAGAAGAATGTGAAGGCAAAACTTCAAAACTCAACCCAAATCAGTGGAAGGTTAAAAGAAAATAAAAATAAAATAACATCGAATGACAAATGAGTCATATATATAAAAAGAATAAATCAATCCATATGTGTATTCTATGTAATATACTCGACACAACATGCTTTTAAGAAAGTATATTATTCATTTTCAAATTACACCATCAATCCGGTAATTGCTAATCCTGTAATGTTTCTATTTTTAAACATTTTCACATGCAACTAGTATTCGTTAGTTGTAAAATAATATTTGTTAAAATTTTACGATCTCAAATGAAATCAAAACTGCTTAAAAACGTTTAAAACCCATGTTCTGAATTTTTCTATCAGATTTAACTTTTAAATATGAGCCGATTAATTGACCCGATAAACGACATCTCCAAGACTCGGAGTCTAAAGCATTTTGATGCAAAACGACGTTTCAGACGACTTTCTAATTTTACCTGAGACCTGAAACCCAATATAAAATGACCAAAATACCCCTGCAAGTTTTGTGCAGGTTTGACTATTTTATTTTAAAAACGCAGGTTTTACTTTTAAGTTTTGACCTATTTATACACCCCCTGCAGTTTCTCCATTAAATATATTTTTCGACAATGAGAAATAAATCTCATAATGAGCATCAAATAAAAATATAGCATAATGAATGACAGAAGATGCTTCAAGGTATCCAACACGAAATTTAGGAAGCAAAACGGTGAATGACGTCCATAATTTACTTTTCAAGGTGCAAAGTAGGCAAATCTCCTTGGTGCCACGATTGTCCCAAAACACAAAACATAACAAAAAAAGAATGGAACATTCATAGGTTGCGTTCCCGGAGCAAGAAGGTTAATGAAAGAGGATAATACAAGTTTATAGATGTAAAATCGTACTCCAATCTAGCGCCATAATCTAGACGATGATTTATAAAATGACGATGACGTTACCGAGATATAGGCGAACAATACACTTCGGAGTCAATACATATAAATGTCAATGAATTAAATCTTCGCATGCCGTGTAAAACGGTGATAAAAATCAACAAAATATTATGAAAAATCATGATATTATTCAAGACGATTTAAAAAAAAATGTTTCAAGATGTGTGACTCACACGATGGCGTTTAGTCTATTCCAAGGACACATTGAGCTACACAATGGTCTAGAGATTACGTTTCAAGACGTCCAAGCATAAACAGCCGGAAGACGATTTGGATATCTATATAGATATCTCAAAGGGTTAAACAATGAACATAGCACACGCAAATGAAGGTATGTAAGGTCATAATATAAAGTTTTTTGCAATAAAAGCAATTTAAATACTTCAAAAATAAATACAGAAAGATCTTGAAAATTCATTGTATTTATTTAAGTTAATCATTAGTAAATGATAAACTTTTATCGAAAAGTTTAACGACATAAATATATATCGATAAAGGGATCCAAGATATAAATATATATCCATAAGTGGATCATAGTATTTATATATAAATACTTGCCAATAAGGTATACGTAATAACGCATACTAAAATTGTAATCTCAGAAGTAGCTTGAACCTGAAGTCACGCGAAGTCATGTGCACCGACTCTTTGAAAAATAAAAACTGATAGTTATAGTTTAGGTTTTTAAAATAAAGACCTAGTTCTCAATAACTCATGGCTCTGGTACCAATCTTTAACAACCCCAAATTTACACGCAGCGGAATACATCTTTGGGTGCTAAACAATGATACAACAACACATAATTTATAAAGAACGACTCGAAGAGAGACGTTTTAGATTTATCGTTCCTAAAACATTCATCAGAGTAGCGTAGTCCCAAGTAATCGTTACCAAAAGATAAGTTAAAACAACATATTAGTTTGTTTTAAAAATGGAATGATAAATAAATCAAAGAGTTTGAACAACAAAAGCAGTGCACAACTTCATTCCCGTGACCTCCAATCTTCCACTTCTTGATTACCTGAAATACATGTGAGAAAATCATCAGCAAAAATGCCGAGTGAATCTATAGGTTTATATAATCATTTTGAACACAAGCAAAGATTATAAGTTTGTGGCATGCATAATAAGCATCGAATAATAATTTGCATCAACAATATTAATTGTATATAGCATAAATTGCAATAAGCTCATGGAACCGAGCCCTTAGACACTCCCATATCAGTCTAATAAGACGAGAGATTTATTAATTGTCGGTTACCTCCATCGGTTACCTCCAGATTATTGGTACATGGCCGTATACCTGACTTCTCAATACAATATGCTCAAACAGTGTGGAGGTCGGGCCTAAGCTTCTGTGACAAGTCCACACAAACTGAACAGGGGCAGCTTCCCCCATAGATCTATTAATTGTACTAGCGGTTAACCCATCATAGGTTAATTAACGGTCCATAATTGAGGCTTTAACAATGGCAATCACTTAATGCAATTTAAAGGCAACCATGGGTCCATTCAAAGAGGGACAAGCATACCATAAAAATCTTATGTTCTAAGTTTACAAAACATGTATTCCCCCTCGCGGGTTTTAAAATATTTGAATGAGCTCAAACGAGGCTATAGACTCACCTTAAGTAGTAGAAGTAGTTGAAGACGATCGCCGACGATAGATGATGCCTGATAAACACGACAACCGCAACCTAACAATTAAGGCGCGTACATTAATAATAGACTCGAAAAATAAATGATATATAATAAAATCAAACTCAAGTATAAAATCATGACAACTCGAGAGAAAACGATACAAGTGGTTCTATTGCACTCTCCTTTATATTCATTTTATTATTCTATGCCTTTAATAAAAATCTGTCGGAACATACCGAATGTCCAAGCCGTTTTCCCATACTTAAACATATAAAATATTTATGATACTACTCAGAGAACTTACTTACTATATGTAGAAAGTCCTCCCAAGAGCCCATCAAAAGATTTTACTCCTAAAGTTCCCTGCCCGTGTTAGAAATACGTTTTTACGTATATTAGAAGTATCGGTCACTCCACAATATTATTTATGTTGTAATAGCTCGTAGTTAGTGTTACTTATTAAGTTAAGTAAGAAACCGGCCCATGGGCTTGTCATGGGCCGGCCCAAGTCCAAATAAGGCCTTGGATATAGAAACCCCTTTCCACCATGGAAAGGGGTTGGTTGTTGTTCATTCCTTGTTTTCATTTTAATAAAAGACACATAGTTTCTCTCTCACTTTCTCTCTCTAGTTTCTCTCTCTAGGAATCTTCAACCCACTTCATAGATTCATAGGTTATCAAGATTCTACATTTGGTATCAAGAGCTATGGGGTGATTTAAGGTAATGGTTTGTGTTGTTATTTAGTTTTTTGATTGTATTAGTGTTCTTTAAGAAGATCCATCTTGATTCTTGGAGTTTTTGGTGTTTTTGTGATTGGGATTAGTAGATAAGTATTAGTTTTTACTTATTATTGTAGAAATCATAAAACTTTTTGGGTTATTTGGTAAAAATCTGGGTTTAATCATCATTTTTTTGATCGACTGTTCATACGAACAAGGTTTCTGTTTACCCAGTAAAGTTCCGAACCAAAAACATCCGGATCAAAAAGTTCCGGATCAACAAGTTCCAGATCAAGAAGTTCCGAACCAAAAGTTCCGGATCAAGGAAAGTTCCGGATCAAGGAAAGTTCCGGATCAAGAAGTTCCGAACCAAAAGTTCCGGATCATGGAAAGTTCCGGATCAAGGAAAGTTCCGGATCAAGAAGTTCCGAACCAAAAGTTCCGGATCAAGGAAAGTTCCGGATCAAGGAAAGTTCCGGATCAAGAAGTTCCGAACCAAAAGTTCCGGATCAAGGAAAGTTCCGGATCAAGGAAAGTTCCGAATCAAGGGAAAGTTCCGGATCAAGACAAAAGTTCCGGATCAAATCTTCCGAACCAAAAGTTCCGAATCAAGGATTTCCAAGCCAAAATCTTCCGAATCAACACTTCCGAATCAACAAAAGTTCCGAATCAAGGGATATTTTACTTGTTTTTTCGACGATTTTTTAGAGGATTTAATCTTGGTTTCTTACAACAAAAACTCAACACAATTCACAAGCTTTACTTCACTGCTCGATCAACCGATAATCTTTGTTTCTTTGAAGTGAACAAAATGAATCCGAATTCAGTAATGCCTCAGATGACATCCCTTACGGATATTTCCGTCATTACGGGAACGGATAATCGCCCTCCAATGCTCATCAAAGATGTTTTTGAAGCATGGCAAGGCCGGATGATGTCTTACCTTAAGGGAAAACCGGTATATGGGAGGCTTATGGTTCAGTCAATTTTAAATGGTCCACTTGACTATGGTACCATCGTGGTTAACAATGTGACTCGACCAAGGGAGTTTGAAGAACTTACACCAGCTCAACAACTTTTTGCCGATGCAGACGAAAAGGCTCTTCAAACCATTCTCCAAGCTCTTCCACATGATATCTATCGAATGGTAAGTCAGTATACGGTGGCAAAGGATTTATGGGAACGTCTAAAGGTGTTGCTACAAGGTACGTCTCTTACCAAACAGGAAAGGGAATGTCAGTTGTATGATCTGTTTGATAGATTCACGTACAGCCCAGGGGAAACGCTTCACGATTATTACTTCAGATTCACCACTCTCATGAATGATCTGAATGTATACAATCTCGTGATTGCTCCATTCCAGGTTAACACCAAATTCTTGAATACTTTACCTCAAGCTGAATGGGGTGAGTATATTACCGATGTTAAGTTAACCAGGGATTTGCATAAGTGCAATTTGGATCAACTTTATGCTTTTCTTCAGCAGCATGAGAAACATGTGATCATGCACCGTTCGCCTCGAGGTATGTACCCTGATTCTTTAGCTTTGATGGCGAATCAACCAAGCTTGTCACACAACAACACTCCTTATATTTTAGGACACCAAGCCTATCATCCATCACCTTACATGACACCAAGCTTCCCCCAATATTCGATTCTACCGCAACCTCCCACCTCACATCAGCAACAATATCGGTTTAATGCACCTTCATCACAATATGCTTCACAACCTCACCCAGCTAGTATTGCACCTTATGCTCAGCCTTCATATTCTTCTTATCAAGAGAATGCAGCATATCCATCAAGCTACTCTGATCACATGAGTATTCCTTCTACTGATTATGCAGCTTAACAAGACCAAGCAATGTATTGTGATGATGAGGAAGTCCCCATTCCTGTATTCAAACAAGGAACTGACCCAGTTGAAGTGTTAACCACTATGTCTGCTTATCTCACAAGGACATTAAGCAAACGAGGATTTAGAGGATCAGCTCCAACTAACAATCAGTTGAGGAATTCATCCAATTCTCGCCAACAAGCTACTATTGAGAATGGCAGGGTAATGGTTCAACCTATTCAACCTTATCAGGGGAGACCTACTACATCAAACACCAATGCTCGCACGATCAATCCTGCTCCAATGGTCAACACTCCTCCACGGGCTAATTCCACAGGCAAGTTGAGAATGATTACATGCTACAACTGCAAGGAAGAAGGTCACATGTCCAGGGATTGTAAGAAACCCAAGAGGAGAAGGGATGGTCAATGGTTTGCAGAGAAGATTTATCTGGTGAATGCTCAGGCACAAGGAAGGGAACTTGATGAAGAGGAGCTTGCGTTTCTTGCTGATCCAGGGATTGCTGAACAAGACGTTGTCACCACACAGAATGTAGCATACCAAGCAGATGATCTTGATGCGTACGACTCAGACTGTGATGATTTTCAATCTGCAAAGGCTGCTCTCATGGCAACTATCTCCAGCTTAGGGCCAGAAAAGAGATCTGAGGTACTTATTAATACCACTGATAATACCACTGATGCTAGTATTCAACCACATCAAGTTGTGCAAGAGCGTGATGATTCGAATGAATCTTCGGTGGTGAGTCTTTCAAATGAGGAGACAATCAATGATAGTAATATCAATGTGAGTCCCCAGACTTTGAGTGAATCGCAACCGGGAGCCATTTCGCATACGCATACTCCTGCTCAACAAGATTTGGTCATGGTTCCTGCTACATTACTTAGCCAAATGAATGTTGCTCTCTTAGAAACCCTAGCTAAGAATAAGAATTTGTCTGATGAGCTTGTCTTAAGCAATGAAAAAGTTCAAACCTTGGAATTAGTGCCTTCGTCTAGTGTTCTAACAAATCCCGAATATGATCACTTTCGAAACAAACAAATGGGTCACTTGCAAGAAATTGAAACCTTAAGAGCAGATCTTTCTAATGAACTTAAAGAAAAAGAGTTAGTGGTCACTAATTTTCAAAAACTTCAAACGGATTTTGAATTACTCGAGTCTAAGAAGAATGAAATGGAAATTAATGCTGCTAATAAGATTAGAAGTCTAGATTATTTGCTTTTAAGACAATACGCTGCCTCTCAACTAGTGCACTTATTTGATGCTTCGTTTAGAGAATTTAACTTATCACGTCAGAAAGGCCTTCCCCCTAACCCACGGTATGCAAAACAGGCTTTTAACCATAGT
The DNA here is from genome assembly GCA_025667525.1 of Glebionis coronaria. NCBI lineage: Eukaryota > Viridiplantae > Streptophyta > Magnoliopsida > Asterales > Asteraceae > Glebionis > Glebionis coronaria. The sequence goes on along the minus strand of CM046880.1, from coordinate 312,154,383 downwards.
CTAAGACTTTATAATGCAACCCAATTAGGATTGGTCTTAGACCCGATTGCTATTTTCGATGATCGCACCAATAAGGATCTAGTTGATGAGAATCGGTCATATAACTTTGCAAAATATCCCGATTGTGATTATTTTAAAATGAATCAGGAGCTTGCTAAAACGGATTTTAGAATTCGCTTCCAGATGGACAAAGATCTCATTACAGCACCAACCTACATGTTAAATGAAGAAAACCCTAGTACACTTCCTACACTTGTCAAAATGGAAGGTCCTAAGGAAATTCCAAAGGATCTTCCACCTGTTAGCACTGTATGGTTAAACTTGCAAGAGATTAATCAATACTTTACTAATTTTGACAAGGTCATTTTGGAATGTACGACTTCAAATGGCTTAAACGCCGGAGAATGGGCTTTCGAACACATGAACGAGGTGTTTAAAAATGAGATCAATCCGTTTGTCGAAAGTCTAAAAGGAAGTTTTGCATCTCTTAAGGAAAATCTTGAATTTGAAATTGCAGAAGTTCAAAAAGTGCTTTATGAAATGGACACCGCTTACGAACTACAGTTAATTGAAAAGGAAAAGATTTTATCCGAATATGACCGATTCTTATCCCAAGTAATTTCGTGTGATGTGATTACTACTGTAAATGTTAATTATTCGTATGAGCTTACATCCGCTATGATTAAATGTGATGCTGTGAATATATGTGATGATGTGTGTGATCTCTCTGTAAATGTTGCTGATACTGTAAATGAGGTAGATAATCATTCTTGTCACGAATCTAACGCTGAGTTTTTAAAGCTACAAGATTCTTACAATTTACTTTCAAAACGCTTTAATCAACTTGAACAACATTGTATATCTTTAGAATTAAAACAACAAACTCAAAATGAGGATCTTTTGATAACAAATGGTTGTGAAAACGGTGTTGAGACGAGTGACAAGATGATTGCAATAGGTAAGGCATTAGAGGAAGAGATTATGAGATTGAAGAGAGATGTGTCATCAAATGAAACACTAAAATTGGAACTAGAGGCTGCAGAGTCTAAAAACCAGGACTTAGAAATTAGACTTTCGTCTATTCTAGGGGAGATGGATCGTGCAAGACAGGGAATGTCCAAACTTTATGGTTCACTAGAAGAACGCTTCGCTTTTAATGCGGCACAGCAACAATCTTATGTTGAACAATTGAACCAAAAATGTGAGGAAATCTCTGACTTAAACATCCTGCTCATTGACAAAAACATGGTTTTGGCCGAGTTAAAGGAGACACTTCTTCTCACCCGACAAGAAGCTGTTAATAACTTAGCTACCAACTCTGCACCGTCCTCTAGTGCTCCAACAACCAAGTCAGTAGTTCTTTATAAGAACCCGCTCCATAAGAGAAACCCGGTTACCTACGATGATTATATGAGGAATGCCATTAAGCATGTAGATCTTGTTAGGGATATTTTAGACGATCTTTATGCCTTAGATCCCTCAAGTAGCTACTATTATTCGGCTCATGAATATATTAAGCGAGTTCAATATTGCTTAGCATATTTGCAATACATAGGTAAACCAGGTTCTGCACTACTCACTAATAGACCCATTGCTGTAACTCCATTCAATAAGACCCCAGGAGCAAAACCGTCATTGGCACCATCAAGTAAGGCACCTTTAAAATCTGTTGCTAATATTCCCACTTTGCCTTCTACAGGAGTAAAAGAGTCTACTAAGGCTAAAGGATCGCCACTCAAGAAAGATAAGATCAAGCCCTCCACTAGTGGTACCAATAAGAAGAAAGTAGAAGCTCACCATAGGAATGTTAGTTCAGTTTTAAATAAAAAGAATCATGTTAAGACTAAACGCTCTGCGCCTGTGCAGAAGCTTAAACCATTTGTGAATTCTGATTTGAAATGTTGGAATTGTAATGAATGTATGTTTTCCCAACGTCATGATTTGTGTCTTATTGATCATGTGAATGAAATGAATGCCATTAGGAATGATCTTGAATGGAAGGCAACTGGTAGAACTCGTGCCCAAGTTGGCTGGCAATGGCGTCCCACTGGTAGGACTTTTACATTAGATGGAAAAATGTGCCCTTTAACTAGGAATGCATCCATTGAGGTTAGGTCTGAGCGTCCTTTAGTTAGGCACACTAGCACTAAAGTATGGAAACTACGCCCTTTAATTAGGTCAGCCCCCACTATAGTGCCTATCAGTGAAGAAATACCACAGGATTTAAGCCAACTAGAATCTACACCACCAACTAGGAAGAAGAAGGCTAGGAAATCTAAGAAACCTAAAGTTAGCAAATCTAAGATTATTAAATCTGTACCTGCTAATAACAAGGAACATTCAGATTCCGATACCTCTACATTGTCTTCGTGTGGTGATATTTTCAGGTGGTCCAAATCATCCTCTGGTATTTGGACTCCGGTTGTTCAAAGCATATAACCGGAGATCGCTCGATGCTCCAAAATTTCGTCAGCAAGTTTCTTGGAACGGTTAAATTCGGTAATGATCATATAGCAAAGATAATGGGGTATGGTGAATATCAGATTGGAAACGTTACGATTTCAAGGGTATACTATGTAGAAGGTCTTGGTCATAACTTATTTTCAGTAGGACAGTTTTGTGATTCCAACCTAGAGGTTGCTTTTCGACAACACACTTGTTTCATCCGCAACTTGGAAGGAAAAGACTTGTTGAAGGGATCTCGTGGTGCAAATCTTTATACGTTGTCCCTAAAAGACATGATGGTCGCCTCTCCAGTATGTCTTCTCTCTAAAGCATCTAAGACCAAGTCATGGTTATGGCATCGCAGATTATCTCATCTTAACTTTGATGCTATTAATCATCTGGCTAAAAACGAATTAGTTCGTGGTCTTCCAAAGCTCAAATTTCACAAGGATCATTTATGTTCCGCGTGTTCAAGGGGGAAAAGTACCAAGAAATCATACAAGCCCAAAGCTGAAGACACCAATCAAGAAAAACTTCATCTTTTGCATATGGATCTTTGTGGGCCAATGAGAACTGAAAGTGTGAGCGGTAAGAAATTCATTCTTATTATTGTGGATGATTTCTCCTGGTTTACATGGGTTAGATTTCTACGTACAAAGGATGAAGCACCGAAGGCTATCATCACTTTTCTGAAATTCATTCAGGTACGTTTAAATACTACTGTCCGCCGTATTCGTACAGACAATGGAACAGAGTTCGTCAACCAGACTCTTCGTGATTACTATGAAGGAGTTGGTATCTCACATGAAACATCCGCTGCACGTACTCCACAACAAAACGGTGTCGTTGAAAGACGGAATCGTACGCTTATGGAAGCTGTTAGGACTATGCTAATTTATGCGAACGCTCCATTGTTCTTGTGGGCAGAAGCTATATCTACTGCATGTTTCACCCAAAACCGGTCTATCATTCGGAAACGCCATGGAAAAACACCTTACGAGCTTCTACATGACCGTAAACCCGATGTTTCATTTTTTCATGTGTTTGGGGCTCTTTGTTATCCAAACATTAATAGTGAGAACTTGGGAAAGCTTCAACCGAAAGCCGATATAGGTATTTTCATTGGTTACTCACCCTCCAAGAAAGCATACCGAATTTACAATCGTCGTCTTGGTAAGATTGTGGAAACTATGGACGCAGATTTCGATGAGCTGACAGCAATGGCTTCTGAGCAACGCAGCTCTGAACCCGCGCTTCATGAGATGGGAACCGGTGCTATTTGCTCCGGATTAGTTCCCAATAATCCTACTTCTACATCATTTTTACCACCTACAAGGCCTGAGTGGGATAAACTGTTTCAACCGTTGTTTGATGAATTCTTTGATCCCCCAAATGATGCAGTTCCAGCACCCGTATTGATAGCTCCAATCCCTGAAGTTATTGCTCCTGCTAATGAAGCTTTATCAAATGCATCTTCAATTAACATTGAACCGGATGCACCTTTACCAAGTGATTCTCAAACTACACCTGAATCGTCACCCCTACTTGTGCCTAATGATGTTGAAGAGGATTTTATTGATCACGATTTGGAATATGCTCACCTTCAAGAGCTTCCTTTCTTTGGTGTTGCGATACCTGAAAACCCTTCAGTCGCGTCTACCTCAGAAGAAGCTCCTTCTATTGTTCACTCCAGACCACCTAGGATTGAAAAACATAGCACCAAATGGACAAAAGATCACCCAATTAGGAATGTCATTGGTAATCTCGATCGACCAGTCTCTACACGCCATCAATTACAAGAGAGTGCACTCTATTGCTACTTTGATGCATTTCTCTCCGAAGTTGAACCTAAAAACTGGCAACATGCTATGACTCAATCATCTTGGATTGAAGCCATGCAAGAGGAACTAAATGAGTTTCAAAGACTTGAAGTATGGGAATTAGTTCCTCTCCCTGACAAGGCTAACATCCTTACTTTTTTGTGGGTTTATAAGGTTAAACTTGATGAGATGGGTGCAGTATTGAAGAATAAGGCTAGATTGGTTGCTAGAGGATATAAACAAGCCTTGGGTATAGACTTTGAAGAATCTTTTGCTCCTGTGGCAAGATTGGAGGCTATTAGACTATTCCTTGCGTATGCTGCTCATATGAACATGATCGTCTATCAGATGGATGTGAAGACGGCATTTTTGAACGGTGAACTAAGGGAAGAAATCTATGTTAGTCAGCCGGATGGGTTCGTTAGCACGGAGTTTCCTAATCATGTGTACAAGCTTAAGAAGGCTCTCTATGGGTTGAAACAGGCTCCACGCGCGTGGTATGATCTCAACATATCTCATTTCGGAAGGCTTCTCCAAAGGCAAGGTGGACCCCACTCTATTCACTCTCAAGGGGGACAACGACATGATTCTGGTACAAATTTATGTTGATGATATAATATTTGCTGCCACTAACATAAAATTGTAAAATCGCTTTGAGAAGATAATGTCCACACGCTTTCAGATGTCAATGATGGGAAAATTTTCTTTTTTCTTAGGATTATAAATTTCTCAGAATCCCAGAGGCATCTTTATTAATCAATCCAAATATGCTCTAGAATCTTTAAAGAAATATAACTTTGAAAATTGTGACCCCGTGGACACTCCAATGGTGGAAAAATCCAAGTTAGATGAAGATAGGAATGGGACTATTGTCGATCCAAAACTTTACCGTGGGATGATCGGCACCCTTCTCTATCTGACTGCTAGCAGGCCTGATTTGCAATTTTCCGTATGCATGTGTGCCCGGTATCAGGCTCGGCCTACCGAAAAGCACTTACATGTTGTTAGAAGGATCTTTCGGTATCTCAAAGGAACACTTCATCGTGGTCTATGGTATCCGAAAGATTCCTCCATTGCTTTAATATCATATGCAGATGCCGATCATACTGGGTGTCAAGACACGAGGCGTAGCACTTCTGGATCTGTGCAACTCCTTGGAGACAGATTGATCAGTTGGTCTTCAAAAAGGCAGAAAAGCGCTGCAATTTCTAGCACGGAGGCTGAATACATCGCCATGTCCGGTTGTTGTGCTCAAGTCCTTTGGATGAGATCACAATTAACTGACTACGGTTTGGGTTTCAACAAAATCCCGATGTATTGTGACAACAAGAGCGCCATTGCCCTTTGCTGCAACTATGTTCAACACTCCCGGGCCAAGCACATAGACATTCGCTACCATTTCATTAAAGAGCAGGTGGAGAACGGAGTGATCGAGCTGTATTTTGTCACTACTGAGTATCAGCTGGCAGATATGTTCACCAAAGCCTTAGATCGAGGACGAATCGAGTTTTTGATCGACAAGCTTGGCATGAAATCATTCACTCCAGCGACTCTCAAAGAATTGGCAGAAGAATCAGCTGAATAGTGGTGGTAAACTATTCAGGCGTATCCTTTGTTCGTGATCATGTATATTATCGTAAATATATAAACCACAAAAAGAAAAATACAAAAATATAAAACCAAGAAAAACCATAAAAAATATAAAACATACAAAAACCATAAAAATTATAAAATCAAGAAAAACCAAAAATATTTTTGTTTTTTAAATCGGGCATGTCTTTTAGTACGGTAATATTTACGGCTTTAGAAATGTCGATCAATATTGACACGGCGCCATAAATAGAGTCCGTATAAAAGTTGTACATTTTTAAAACATGCCCATTATGGCTTGTAGTTATTTCAGACTGCAACCCGGTTTTCATATTAAAGTCACGTATTTCTTAGGAAACGTTGGCTCACAACGGGAATTAATTTTCTCGGGCATGATTTACAAGCCAAATCATGCAAATGGGATCAAGTTTACTTTACAACATGGTCTAACACGAGTTAGTGTACGTCTCAGTGCATTAATTTGTCAAAATAAGAGAAATCTTATTGCCACCACGAATCAATCTTTTTCAAGATACTAATTGGAAATGCTTTCATCAATATTTGACTCTTTAAACAATGACTACAGCTCTTTAAATAGAAAACGGGTCATCGTTTAAGGGGGAGAAAATATTAAAATCATCTTCGTCAACAAAATGATTTTCAAAAGTGCTTGTGGAAAATTAATTGGCTAAATGGTTTATGAGTGGTCTTGCTTTAGAATACGACTTGTGCTCATTCAATGTGATAGGTCTTGGATATTTGCTAATAGGTTGCGATGCTTAAGTTGTGTGAAGGTTAAGTTGGCAAAATTTAACAATGGTTAGGAAAAATGAAAAGATAAGTTATAAACCAAAAAGGAAAAGAATAGAAAAGTATAGGGACTTAAGGTGACAATTGTGGAAGTTGTAAAACTATTGACTTAGTCAAATACAACCCCCCGTCCCTTAGTTATCTTCTTCACTGTTTGCCGCCATTAAACACACACTCAAGCTTTTTCACACACGAGTTTTAATCAGTCAATCCAATCCTATCCATTTCATTCGATCAAACAAGGTACAAGCATCAATCTTTGATTAGTAATTCGCCTAATTCATTCAAATCCACTTAGTTAATTCGTTTGAATTAAAGTTAATCTAATTAGGGTTCGTTTGCCTTATTTTAGGGTTAATTGATTAGGGTTTTTGATGGGTTTTGCTCGGAACATCATTAGAATGTGTTAAGTGGCCTTAGATTGCCTTAAAACTCCCAAATCGCGCTTAGAATAATCTTTCATAGGTGTGTTTAGGAAGTTACGGATGAACATAGCTTGCAATCTTCCGAATGAAGGAAGTTCTGAACAAACTTCCGAATGAAGGAATTTCCGAATGAACTTCCGAATGAAGGAAGTTCCGAATGAACTTCCGAATGAAGGAAGTTCCGAATGAACTTCCGAATGAAGGAAGTTCCGAATGAACTTCCGAATGAAGAAAGTTCCGGATGAACTTTCGAATGAAGGAAGTTCCGGATGAACTTCCGAATGAAGGAAGTTCCGAGTGAACTTCCGAATGAAGGAAGTTCCGAGTGAACTTCCGAATGAAGGAAGTTCCGGATGAACTTCCGAATGAAGAAGTTCCGGATGAACTTCCGAATGAAGAAGTTCCGGATGAACTTCCGAATGAAGAAGTTCCGAGTGAACTTCCGAATGAAGAAGTTCCGAGTGAACTTCCGAATGAAGAAGTTCCGAGTGAACTTCCGAACGAAGAAGTTCCGAGTGAACTTCCGAATGAAGAAGTTCTGAGTGAACTTCCGAATGAAGAAGTTCCGAGTGAACTTCTGAATGAAGAAGTTCCGGACGAACTTCCGAATGAAGAGTTCCGAGTGAACTTCCGAATAAAGAAGTTCCGAGTGAACTTCCGAATGAAGAGTTCCGGATGAAGGATTATTTGATTGATAGTATTTGCCTGTTATAAGTACTTGTTGAAATGTGTTATGAAATGTGTTATGCTTAGAAGTAATAATGATACATATCTATATATTTTTGTGCATCAACCTTTCATGTCTTATCTTAAGCAGATACGATGACTAATCCAACAGTACAAGCAATCCAAGACTCTAGAGCAGCAGCTATTGCCGAAGCACGAACACTCAAGTTCATACCAAACAATTACCGGCTGAAGCAAGTCTCAAAATCCACTCACCATGGATTTAAAGTATCCATAGCAATTCTTGATCACTCTCATTTCAAGAATGCTTTAAGGAGTACTGCCTCGGTGCCTTATGATTACATGTATGAGTTCTGGGCTACCAAGGAAAGCACCTCAAACAAGATCACCTTCACTCTCGACAACAAGCAGTAGACACTTACTATTTCAGACTTCCGTAAGATATTTGGCATTCGGGATACACCCAAAGGTATGTCATTTTCTAGGGATCCTACCAAAGACGAACTTATGGAGTTGTTCGAAGCTCTTGGATGTCCTGACATACGAGTTGTGTCTGAGTTTACCACCGCTAAAGTAGGTCAACCTTGGAGAGCAATGTTGGGTATTCTTAGTAGATGTCTTACACCTAAAACCAGTGGCCATGATGCATTGCGTAGTCCAATTATGAACATCTTCCATGGAATGTACACAGGCGCAAATGTAGATTATGCATTATTGTTATGGGAAGAATTCACCTTTCAACTCTTCCAAAACAAGAAGCTGAAGACTAATTTATTTCCTTACCCTCGGTTTATCAAGCTTATCATTAATTATTTTATGAAGAATGATGTTACTATTGATAGGCGTGCAACAAGTCGTCATCACACTGAAGAGGCTGATCACACTGTGGATCTAAGGCATGAAGGTCCATCTGGTGGTGTGATTCCTGGTCCTATTCCCGATTATCTTCTGACGGATAAAATTAAAGGTTCTGCTGATTACAAGCTACTGCTGCTAGAAATCAAGAAGCTAAAAGCAAGCCTTCAGACAGTAGAAGACTCGTCTACCACGGTCAAGAGTAAAGGTAAACGCAAGCAACCAGCTGCTTTACCTGAACCCGAAACCAAGAAGAAGAAGACTGACGCTAAGAAGGGAAAAGGCACTGCTGATGAGTTTGTTCTACGTGACGAAGAAAATGTTGATGATCCTGATCTTAACAAGGCTGAGAGAAAATTAATGAAGATAGCTATTGAAAGGAGTAGGAAAGACACGGGAGGTAGTGGTTCTGGTGCACAGATGAATATTAAAGAAGAGTACGAGGAGCCAGAGGATGTTTATGAGTTTGGATCACCTGAACGGTATTCTACTTCGAAGGAGACATCAATCCCTGTTTCAGCAAGTGTTGAAAAGGAGTCCGGTGCTCCTACAATCATGGTACCTACTCAACCTTTAGTAACTCAACCTCCACCAATACAACCCTTACCAACCCGACCGGTTTCAACACCATTACTTCAACCTCCAATAACTCCCATTCTCAGTACTGTGGTCACAACCGAGCCTCTTCAACCAACCCAGAGCAGCTCTGCATCGTCTACAATGGCTGCATTTGTAATGGCTGAAATGTTGGATAAACATACGGATATTCAAAAAAGAGAGATGGATGAACTTCTCCAAGAGCTACATAGACGAGTTCAAAGTGAAGAAGCATCTAAGAAAGCCCAAGAAGAGATGCTTGCTAAGTTCGCTGCAGAGATGGAGTTGACACGTAAAGCTCATGCAGAAGAACTAGCTCAGGTTAAGCAGGTTGAAGCTGATAAGCATGATGCACGAATCACGAGACTTCAAGCTATGAGGGATAAATACAAGGAGCAGAAAGAAGCACTTGAAGCTTCTGTTGAAGAGAGAGTGAAAGCATCCGTTGAATCCATTATGCCAAAACTTCGTGATGAGTTGAAAACACTCGCGTCTGATAACTTGATGATCAAGTCATCCAATCCTTCAGAATCCGCCTACAAAATTTCTTATGAGTTAACGGATTTTGAATTAAAGAAGATCCTGAAAGCTCGCATGAGGTAACTTGGATCGTTTGATAAATCTAAGATTCAATGGACACTCTACAAATCCCTGAATGACGCTATCATGGAGGATGATCGGTTGTTCAAGATGTTTGGAAGTGTGGTACCTTACCACATTCTGCCTGAGGAAGAAAGGGAAGAAAGTGAACAGGAAGAGGGTACTGGTGAAGAAGAAGAGGAGGAAGAAGGAGAAGAAGAAGAATAAGAGGATGATGATGGTGATGATGATGAGGATGATGATGATGATGATGGTGATGATGGTGGTGATGGAAATGAGGAGAGTGCTAAGAGAAGCAACGAGGATAGTGATAAGGATGATGGGGGTAAACAGCCGGAAACAGGGGATAAGGTTGCCAGCACAAAGAAACCTTCTAAGTCTGGAACCAAGTCTAAGAAAGATGCGGTGCAGAAGGAACAATCCACCTCAACGGAATCAAGACGATCCAAGTGGCGCCACGATGTGAATGCTACTACAGCGTCATCGATTCCCGGTACATCTATTCCTGTGTCTATACCTGTTACCACTAACCCTGTTAGTTCTGTTGTTGTTGCTCCTGTGATTGCAGAATCAGTCACTGAACCTGAAGCTGCACAACACTCGCCTGTCTATGACATCGCCGAGATGCCTGAAACAGAACCAGCACGTGTTCATGTCTCTACTCCTCTACAACAAGAACCACAATCTACTGTTCCTGAGTCAAGCACACGGGACTGGGCAGACACTTTGGAGATTGACGAGACTGCACCACCACAAGCTTGGATCACGGCAGCGGCTCAATATGATCCAATCACAGACGCTGTCAGAGATGTTCTATATCTTCGTATCCGTAGTCCGATAGACTTGTGTGCATTTCTGGCTCATGAGTATAAGACTTCGGTTACTCCGTCTTTGGTGAAGAGAGCGCTAAAGGATAAGAGAATTCACGCCAAAACCAGGTTGACCCGAATGGAGTTCGAGTATTATGCTGACGAGGTCCTGAAAGCTCTTAACACCGTTCAAAGGCCAGGCCTCCATGAATCAGAAAGAGCTCCACCTCCACTTGATCCTTCTCAAGACAATCAGATTGCTCTCGACTTCTTCGTCACCTATGATCTTGAGTATCTTCTGAAGGGTTCATCAAAGTACGCAACCTCCCTGACCTTGTTGAAAGCTGCCAACTGGGGGACAATACCCTGGATCGAGGAAAAGGTAAACCGACTCTGGGTCCCAAGGGTAACTCGTAATTATGATATGTATGTTGTTATAGGTGCATCTCATTGGGACGAACGAGTCCGAAGGGCGTACAGGGGTTGCTGTTTAGCCAATTCAGGAAGTAACGTTAGATCCGATATTCGCATCTCCAGTATTTTAGGGCTGAAAACTGAAGCCAAGAATGGCTATTATCATGTGACGGAGATTCGTCTGAAAAGGGAGGATGACAGAGAATACAAAATCCAGCAGGGAGATTTTTCTATCATTCGCCTTGAGGATATCGAAGACATGTTACTTATGATGACCCGTGATCAACTCACCCATATTGCTCGTGAAGACATCATTGCTTTGAATACAGCACTTTGTATGTTCACACGAAGCGTTGTTATCAAGAAACGAGTCGAAGATCTTCAATTGGGAGTCGAAAGCTACCAACGGAAGCTTAACCTCACCCGTCCAATGAATCAAGTTCTACCTCAACATGTAGATAGATGTCCCTATACCAGCATTTCTGTCCCGAATTACGGCATTTTCTACTTGAACAGTCGAGGGTTAATGAAGTTTATGAGGGTGGGTGAGCTTTATAAGTACAGTGATGGGACTCTCCTATACGTCAGAGGAAAGTTGGAGCATCTTAATTCGGGTGGGACTTTACCAGAGATGACTGAGGATTGGCATCAGGGTTATCGGCAAATGGCGAAGTATGTGATCAAGAAGATTGATCAAAAGCTCCGTGAACATAGATTGATGAGGAGTTTAGAAAGATTCATTGGTGGTAGACCATATGGAGTGCACCACAAGTTACTGCAACGATCCATCTAATGGGTCGTACATTTCAGGTCCACTTTATATTGGTTTTTAATTGTGAATATGTAAATTTGTGAATATTGTGCTTTTATGGCTTTATGTAGTGTTAAGGTATGATAATTTTTCAAGAATTTCTCACGAGATTCTAAATCTTTCAAAATATATCATACTAAAGCACTACAACTATCCCTTATTAATTTAAGGGGGAGCATTAACATGTTCTATGGCCAAACATCGATTTCATTTTTTACCCAAAGACCGGTTAATCCATTCAATATCCCAAATATTAATGGTTAACATTTTGGATAAGGGGAGAAAATGGGATTAAGGAGACTTAAATGATACTTGGCTAAAAGATGAAAAGACTTAACGATAATCCAACTTAATATGTGTAAAGCACGTGTTAAGGGGGAGCGTTTTTGATGAACAAAACACCTAAGGTACAAAACTTTTGATTTCAATATCACAAGTACCTTAGGTGATTTTCAAGGATTTTTCATGATGGCTATACTTTCCCAAAACACGCTTAATTCACGACGAATGTGGTGACAAAAGGGTGGTAGGAATAGGTTTAGTCCAATGATTCATCAGAGCCGATGGAATCTTCCCAAGGACAATTCCCTAGATAGAATTAGAAGTCCTAGGAAAGTTGGAGAAAGATTGTGAACGTAGCTGAATGCCGACCAAGTACTTAAGCTAGCACTGGAACAATCACAACAAGGTGCTAGTTATGACGTATTGGTAAGCATTGAAGGGGTTGAAGAATGAAAAAGTATTGTAAAGATAAAGGGTGTAAAGAAAGAAGCCCTCCTTACAACTTTAGGCAGAAACCAAATCAATACATATGCTATTGAGATCATTTTTGTTAATGATTCTCGATATTGAAGAAAGACATCATGGACCCAGTGATGCAATGCACAACCCTTCCCAGCTAACTCAAATATCTCTCAAAAGGTATTTGTTTTAATCACACGAAGATCAACACGTTATCTATTGGTTTATTCACTCCGAATAGACTGATATTGAAAAGGTGGCACTCCTCTCCAGCCATCGCTCACTAAATCAAAACGCACTATCGAGTCTAGAGCCACGAGATCATCAAAAGTCTCATTAGGACACTTTCCATTTATTCCTTGCTTTCTCACACACTGTGAGAAGTAAGAGATTTTCATGAGTCCTACGCAGTATTCCTGTAATATTGCCAGAACATCCGAGTAATACGTAAGTATTACAATGAAGATGGAAATCCTGCTTGAGCCAACATCAAACAAGCTCATGGTAGGTTACACGTGCGGTTCTTTTAGAACCAATCTTGTGAAAAACTGGAAAGAAACAGTGGTTTAATTCTTAATTGAACTTAAACTCGTTCCAGGCCTCCACGCATTATCATATGATCTTGCCAGAACACTCAGAGTGACTCTTTATTGATCACAGTGACGAGTGGAAATCCTTCTAGTGTTAACATCAAACAGCACTTGGTAGGTGACGTGCAAGATTCTTTATGAATTGAGCTCGTGATAACTGGAAAGCAACGATGGTGAAAATCTTAATTGAAATTCACTTGTTCCAGGTTTCATGAATTGACGGCTTCAAATCACAAGGATAATTTATCCAAGTGATTCACTCTTTATGTTCGCAGTCAGCTTTGGACGGTCGAATAAAGAGAACGGGTTTACCCGCGAAATCCTGTCAGGAAGTTACTTAAACTATCCGTCACGGGTACGATATCTAATATCGTCCAACGGTCTTCACCGACCGGAGGTAAAATGCTACCGAGTTAGAATAAAATGTCAAAGCCATTTTATTCGTGTCGTTGCTGTGTACCTGTTAAAGACGGTGGCGTTGCTGTGTACCAGTTGAAGACGGTGGCGTTGCGGTGTACCTGTAGAAGTCGATCCCACATGCTTATGTTTTTCTGCATCAAAGTTCAGCAAAATTCAAGAAAGTACAAAATGAAGTCTTCCGCTGTACCAAACTCAGAAGCTTTCGAGAATTCAACAAAAAGACATAAGTGTGTGGAACATGGAGTCACGAGGAGGCAAGTTTCACAAGAAGGCAAAGATCGCACGTGAAAGGCCAAAAGAACAATGCTCTCAAGCCAAAGCCAAAAAGATCAAATCAAAATATTCACAACAAAAAGAAAGAAGAAAAGACTACGAGCTGAAGAACGAAGACTTAGTATAGTATGCTAGGTTTAGAACTTTGTAACGTGGAGTGACCTCCCTAAGGGGGAGATTGTTAGAAATACGTTTTTACGTATATTAGAAGTATCGGTCACTCCACAATATTATTTATGTTGTAATAGCTCGTAGTTAGTGTTACTTATTAAGTTAAGTAAGAAACCAGCCCATGGGCTTGTCATGGGCCGGCCCAAGTCCAAATAAGGCCTTGGATATAAAAACCCCTTTCCACCATGGAAAGGGGTTGGTTGTTGTTCATTCCTTGTTTTCATTTTAATAAAAGACACATAGTTTCTCTCTCACTTTCTCTCTCTAGTTTCTCTCTCTAGGAATCTTCAACCCACTTCATAGATTCATAGATTATCAAGATTCTACAGCCCGGCTCATCTTTGAATCACAAAATCCGGACAGTTTAGCGACCTTGACTTACAAAACCATTTTGACCATTCTAAACAACTCCATTTAGAAAACCGACACTTGATTCTAAAAATAGACTCAAAATACTAAACTTTGAGCCTGAGAACAGCCCTTGAGTCATTTTGAAACTCATTTTATAGTCCCCGAGATTTGATCCAAATATCGACAACAATTTTTGGATTGTGTCAACACTCGTCTCCCGGTACACGAAAATCAAACTATTGTATCTTCCACCTCGTTGGGAGTTGGAAGGCCTACTTTATATCAAATCGAACCTAACGAAATTCTCTACAACATAATCCCATAATATCAATCTATAATCAGACTTAAGACCCCCGAAAATGGCCTCAAACCTACTGTCTAAAATTGACCATTTAAAAACCATACAAAATCAAGTTTTCAACACAATTTACCCATTTCTATACCACTAATATGATCATTCCATCAGTCCTACACTATGATCAAACCTCTAACACACTTGCATGTACAAATCTAATAAATCAAACTCAAAAATTCAAACATGCAAACACACCACTATGTAATATAATAAGATTAATAATAAGTGTGAAAACACTTATCCTTTTACCACTTATTTCCTATAATAACAAGACCAAAACGTGTGATTTATGTCGTAAAAGTCGGAATTATGCGTGGTTTGTATTTTTATTGTGTTTTAGGGCCAAAAATATGAAAAAGGAAGAAAACACGGGTTTTCACGGGCTTTTATCGAAGAAAACGGGAAAAGACGAAGTCAAAAGATCAAGAGGGCAAAAAGAACGGAAGTCCAAGGCCTATTCTGAAGATTTATCGAAGAAAAAGTCTAAAGACGGAAGTTTAACGAAGTCGAAGAACTTAAGTCTAATAGAAGAAGAAAATTAAAAAGACAAGTTCAAATCCCGAGACGACAAAGACAAAGAATTAAAGTCGAGTCGAGAAAACGTGAAGAACGCAAGAAAGAAGATGCAACACATGCACTCCTTCCACCTTCCCTATAAATACCCTCCTAATAGTCATTAGGAGGGGTGTTAGAGTTAGTTAATTTAGCTAGTTTTCACTTTTTCTTAGTTTTCTCTAGTTTTAGAGAGAGAAAGTCTTAAACTTTCTCTCACTAAATTTCATTTTCTTTCTTAATCTTTCAAGATTAAACACTTTGTATTGCTTATTTTTATTAATCAAGTTCCATTTTAAGCTTTTAATCCTTAATCTCATTCTACTTTTCTTTGATTTAAGATTGATTTTGGTGCGATTATCACTAGATCCGTGTTGTTCTTAATGATTTCGTGCTTAAAAAGTTAATCTTTTGATCATTACATAAGTTTTCATTTGATTAAGCTTTAAGACCTTTGTGCTTATTGGCTTATTTTTATGATTAGCTTATTTGTTTATAAAAGTTTTCCTTAAAAAGTTCATGTTTTTATTGTTTGATCCAAAAAGTTGCTTAATTTCGAGTTGAATAAGTTGATCAAAGTGCTTATTTGATTTGGTTTTGTCATTGATTCGGGTTAGTTTTGTGATAAGCTTATTATATAGCTTATTCACTTGCTTATAACCGATTTCCCCCATCTTCGGAAAGGGTATAAACCCCTTTCCGATTGACCCATTCCGAGCAGCTCTCTTCACCCCTATTCCGATTGCACAATCGGAAAAGGGTTTTGGTGGTTCCGATTTGCACCCCTCTTTCCGATTGAGTCCAATCGGATTAGGGTTTTGACTTTCCGACCACATACGCCAGCACTATTCCGATTGGTGGCTTCTGTTAGTATTCCGATTGAGATCTTTCCCATATTCCGATTTGGCAGATTTTGCACATTCCGATTGTGCCCAAGTTTTAGTTATTCCGATCTAGGGAATCAGCTATATTCCGATTGTGTTGGTTCGCATACATTCCGATTGACCCACTTTTGTGGATATTCCGATTGCACTTCCACCTAATATTCCGATCAACCGATCGGAATACATTCCGATCGGGACTTCTTTTGGCTTGTTTTGGTGTAGTCCGATCTTACTTTCTTTTAGTACTTTTCATCCAAGTTCTTATTTTTAGTAAATTTTCTAAGTGTTAGTTTTATTTTGTGAACTCATTTTGCCTTAGTGTTTACATACCTTTATGTCCGCTCGTCATTCTAGCATTAATTTTTATTCTTCCATTTTACTCAACGACACTTTAATTACTTGCTAATAGTTTAAATCAAACCAACCAAACCATTCTTTTCATTTCCACCAAGAACAATTGAGTCGCACTTTGAACCAGAAATCAATTCGAGAAGATCGGAACAACGAAATTTTTCACTAGTAAGATTCGAAGTATTAAATGGCGCCGCTGCCGGCTCTTTTCGTTATGATAAACGGTTTCTAGTGAGAGACGCATTGAATTTTGGGATCCGTTCTTTGAACGTTATTTTCCTTGCTTCAAAAATTTTCAAAAATCCATAAAAAATATAAAACTTTTCAAAAATACAAAAACATTGAAAAATCATTAAAAAGCAATTCTTTTCAAAAGGTTTTGCACCAAAAAGATTATATAGATATTCTCTTTGTGTATATTTTTCTTCTGCAGGTGTATGCGTACTAGATCTTCGAACTATTCTGAGCCCGAGACTCGTGAAGATTTAGATATGGCTGGTGTTAATAACAACAATAATCACCTACCTCTACTCAATTTGAACAATAACAACAACAACAACAACAACAACAATGTCCACCTACCTGATTTACGAACTATGGAGGAATTGTGCCAACCCACCATGAACGGACGCGGAGGCCCGATTGCGCCAATGCACGTCACGGCTCAGGAGTTTTCGTTGAAGCATTACATGATCCAGCAAGTGCAAACGAACCCATTTCGTGGAATTCCGGATGATGATGCCAACAAACACCTCGACAAATTCATTACCATGACCCAAAGCATGAAGTGCTCCGGTGTTTCTATGGATGACCTTCGCCTTCAACTCTTTCCCCACTCGCTTTCTCACCATGCCGAAAAATGGTTTGACCGTCTTCCTAAGAATTCTATTCATACGTGGAACGACATGACTCAACGCTTTTTATCGCGCTACTTTCCCCCATCCATGGTCACTAGCCTTCATAACCAAATCAGTGGATTTATGCAAGAGAATGATGAATCGCTTTTCGATGCTTGGGAACAGTACAATGATTTAATCGACCGCTGTCCTAATCACAATATGCTCCCCGTCACTCTCATTGACACCTTCTACAATGGTCTCACTTTTCGTGATCGTGACACGATCAATGCCGCCGCCGGTGGTACTTTTATGAAAAGGAGACCGGAGGAGTGTCGAGAGTTGATCGAAAACATGACTACTCACCACAAGAATTGGGATTCATCCGCATCCTCAAGATCTAATCAGAGAGTCAATGTTTCTTCTACTACTTCCAATCCTGAGATATCCGAACTTACCTGACAAATCGCAATGATGCACAAAGATTTCATGTCCATAGCCACAAACAATTTTCAGCAAGCTAAAGCCGTTGCTATTTCTTGTGACACATGTGGTGGTCCTCATTCTTATAATGATTGTCCTTCCACTCAAGGCAATTATTCTGAAAACGTTAACGCAGCTTACGGCACTTATCCAACGGGAGGCTATCAAGCCCGCCCTCAAGGAGATCGTGGCTTGCTAAGTTATCGTTCCAACAATTATCTTGCTCCTCCCGGTTTCCCTCCTGCAAACCAAAACCAACAACAAAGCTATAACCGAAACAACCAATCTCAACCACGTGCTCAAAATCAATATCAATCCCAAAGAAACCCATACCCAACTCAAGGAAATTCTCAAGCTTACCAAGCTCCACCTCTCAATCAACCGATGGCAGTAAATCAAGACGTCGAGACGTTCATGAAGACTAATCGTGAGATGGTGACGAATCTTCAGAGTCAATTTGTCAACTTGAAGAATGACATGGTGAAACAAGGGAGCGATATTCGAGCCGAGCTAAGGAATGATATGGCCAAACACAGCAATGAAATTAATGCAAACATGCAAAACTCTTTTAACAATGAAGCTGTTCACCTTCGTGATATGATTGGTTCGCTCATCCAAAGTAATCAACCCTCTTCTTCGGGTACTCTTCCGAGTAACACCGTTGCGAATCCAAGAGGGGAGATGAAAGCAATCACCACTCGTAGTGGAAAAGGTTATATGGAACCCGAGCTTCCTACACCTCCACCCGTGATTGTGGACAAGGAAACAGAGCAACTTTCCCCACCTCCTTCACCTTCTATCCCCATTTCCCCACCACCCGTGGTTGTGAGTGATCTTATTCCCCTAAAGCCTTCTTCTTCATCCAATATACCTTATCCTTCAAGGTTGAGGAAAGAGAAGCAAAAGAGCAAGGATGATATTCAGGTTTCAAACTTTCTAAAAATGTTTAAACAATTGAATTTTAACATCTCCTTTGCAGAGGCTCTCGCTCACATGCCCAAATACGCTAAGATGTTTAAAGATCTTCTAAGTGATAAGGAAAAGCTTCTTGACATCGCTCAGACTCAACTTAACGAGAACTGCTCCGCAGTGCTCTTAAGGAAATTGCCCACCAAACTTGGTGATCCAGGTCGCTTCTTGTTTCCTTGCAACTTCCCGGGAGTAGAGAATTGAATGGCCCTAGCTGATCTAGGTGCCAGTATAAACTTAATGCCTTTAAGTGTTTGGAAGCAATTATCTCTCCCTGAGCTAGTCGCCACCAAAATGACTTTGGAATTAGCCAACCGTACGGTTGCTTATCCAGTGGGGATAGCCGAAGATGTCTTTGTTGGCGTTGATAAATTCACCTTTTCGGCGGATTTTGTCGTCGTTGACTACGAGATGGATCCTCGTGTTCCATTAATCGTTGGACGTCCATTTCTGAGGACCGGTCGCACTCTCATTGATGTAGCCGCGGGCGAAATAATCATGAGAGTTGGTGACGATAAAATTGTCTTCAACATGGGTAAGATTTCTAAGCAACCTTATTCATATGAGAGTGTTAATGCTATTGATGTTCTCGATGAGGCTTGTGAAGAACATTTTCATGATGCTTGCAAAAGTACTCTCTCTTCTCTACCCAATGTTGAGACCGTTGCCTCAATTGCTCCAGCATTGACTCCTTTTGGAGAAAGTGACTTGGATGATTTCGAAGCTAGCTTGGGTCCTCTCGATATTAAGTATGATAATTTGTCCACCAATTGGGATGAAGACATTCGTACTATTGAGAGACTTCTCAATGAGGACCCGTTTCCTCCTCCTGTTCCTAAAGAGGTGACTAATGACGATCCATCGTTAGTTTCACCATCTATTGAGGATCCTCCTACTCTTGAGCTTAAGGACCTACCTCCTCATCTTGAGTACGTTTTCCTGGAAGACAACGAGAAGTTACCGGTCATCATCGCAAAGGATCTGAAAGAAGACGAAAAAGCCCGACTTGTCGCCGTGTTGAAGAAGCATAAACGAGCTATCGCTTGGAAAATCTCCGACATCCGTGGAATTGATCCTCACTTCTGCACACATAAAATTCTCATGGAGGACGACTTTAAGCCCACAATTCAAAGCCAACGAAGGGTGAATCCTAAAATCCATGAAGTCATCAAAAAAGAGGTTATCAAACTTCTTGATGCGGGTATGATTTACCCTATTTCGGATTCACCATGGGTTAGTCCAGTCCATTGTGTGCCTAAGAAAGGCGGAATCACCGTTGTGCCCAATGCAAACAACGAGTTAATTCCTACCCGTCTCGTTACTGGGTGAAGAGTTTGTATAGACTACCGCAAACTCAATGATGCCACGAGAAAGGATCATTTCCCTCTACCTTTTATGGACCAAATGCTTGAACGTTTAGCGGGTAATGAATATTACTGCTTTCTTGATGGTTTCTCGGGTTATTTCCAAATGCCCATCGATCCCCAAGATCAAGAGAAGACAACATTCACTTGTCCCTATGGCACATTTGCTTATAAAAGAATGCCTTTTGGCTTATGCAATGCCCCCGGGACTTTCCAAAGGTGCATGTTGGCTATCTTCCATGACATGGTTGAGCAAACCATGGAAGTCTTCATGGATGATTTCTCGGTCTTCGGGGATTCCTTCTCTTCTTGCCTTGCCAATTTGGAACGTATGCTTAAGCGGTGCGAAGACACTCGCCTTGTTCTGAATTGGGAAAAATGCCATTTTATGGTAAAAGAAGGCATTGTGCTAGGACACAAAATCTCTAAAGCCGGTCTTGAAGTCGACCGTGCTAAAGTAGATGTCATAGCCAAATTACCTCCACCTTCAACCGTGAAGGGTGTGAGAAGTTTTCTGGGTCATGCGGGCTTCTATCGTCGATTCATTCAGGATTTCTCTAAAATCGCTCGCCCGATGACCCACCTCTTGGAAAAAGATACTCCCTTTATCTTTTCTAAAGAGTGTCTCGAAGCCTTCAATCTTCTAAAGGATAAGCTAACTAAGGCACCGGTCTTGGTTACCCCTAATTGGGAGCTGCCTTTTGAATTGATGTGCGATGCTAGCGACTTTGCTATTGGTGCGGTTTTGGGCCAAAGAGTGAATAAACACTTCCAACCAATCCACTACGCTAGCAAAACAATGACGGGGGCTCAATTGCATTATACGACAACCGAAAAAGAGCTTTTAGCTGTTGTCTATGCTTTTGAGAAATTTCGCCCCTATCTTGTTTTATCCCCCACCATCGTATACACGGACCATTCCGCGTTGAAGTACTTGATGACAAAGCATGATGCCAAGCCAAGACTTCTTCGCTGGGTTTTACTCCTTCAAGAATTCAACATTGAAATTCACGACAAGAAGGGAGCCGAAAACCTGGCCGCGGATCATCTGAGCAGACTTGAGGATCCATATCAAGGGGATCATCCGAACAAAGAGATCAATGACTCTTTCCCCCTGGAGACCTTAATGTCTATAAATCTCAATCTTGATGGCACCCCGTGGTTTGCAGACATTGCAAACTACTTAGCGGGTGGTATTCTCATCAAAGGTTAACATCCCAACAAAAGAAGAAGTTCTTGAATGATGTTAAGACTTATTTTTGGGATGACCCTTATCTATTCAAACAATGTGCTAATCTGATCATTCGTCGTTGTGTTGATGGACCGGCAGCGTTTGACATCCTTCAAGCTTGCCACAAAGGACCCACCGGTGGTCACTTTGGTCCCAACTACACCGCTAAAAAAGTGTTTGATTTCTGGATTCTACTGGCCCACCATTTATCGTGACGCTCACGAAATGGTTAAGCATTGTGATGCTTGCCAACACCAAGGCAAGATCACACATAAGGATGAGATGCCTCAAAATTTCATACAAGAATGTGAAATCTTTGATGTATGGGGCATCGACTTTATGAGGCCATTTCCATCCTCCAAAGGGAACAAGTACATCCTCGTCGCCGTCGACTACGTTTCTAAATGGGTTGAAGCTAAGGCTCTTCCCACGAATGATGCGAGGGTGGTTGTGAACTTTTTGAAGCAGCTTTTCGCTCGATTTGGCGTTCCTCGTGCTATCATCAGTGACCGCGGGACTCATTTTTGCAATGATCAATTTGCAAGAGTCATGGCTAAGTATGGTGTCAATCACCGTCTTTCCACCGCCTATCATCCCCAAACCAATGGGCAAGCCGAGATATCCAACCGTGGCTTGAAGAGAATTTTGGAGCGTACTGTGGGAGAGCATCGCGCCGCGTGGGCCGATAAGTTAGATGATGCTCTGTGGGCTTTCCGTACTGCTTACAAGACCCCGGTCGGTTGTACACCTTATCATCTTGTGTACGGAAAAGCCTGCCACCTCCCAATCGAGCTGGAACATAAGGCGCACTGGGCCTTAAAGTGGGCTAACTTTGACATCAACAAAGCCGGTGATCATCGCAAGATTCAACTCAACGAGCTAAATGAACTGAGGAATGAAGCTTATGAGAACTCGTTGATCTACAAGGAGAAGACCAAGATCATTCATGACGCAAAAATCAAGAACCGAGAGTTCCACGTTGGTGATCAAGTTCTACTCTTTAACTCTCGGTTGAAGATCTTCTCTGGCAAGTTGAAGAGCCGCTGGTCTGGTCCATTCACCGTCGACAAAGTCTTTCCTTATGGGACCATTGAGCTTTCTCAGCCAAATGGGCCTAATTTCAAGGTGAATGGCCAGCGTCTGAAGCTGTACTTTGGTGAGGACATCTCTCAAGAGATGATTCCATCCCTCACCACGTTCCCCATGAACTAAAATTGGGTCGAGTCAGGCTCATGACTCGGTGAACAAAAACAAGCGCTTCTCGGGAGGCAACCCATGTTCTATCCTTTACTACTTTCATAATAAGTGTAAGGGGAGCCCCGCATATGTTTGTTGTCTTGTTTCTTGTGCTGTGCAGGGATTAAAGCTTCAGAGAGCATCTTGATGACTTTTGACGAACCGTAATACCGTGTTCCCATCTTCCCGGTTCTATCCTAAACTCTTGTGATTCAATATTTCATATTTTATATGTTCACATTGAATTCACTTTAGTTGTCCTTTCCTTAGCAAGATTTAAGCAAAGTGCACAATGTCCTAAGTGTAGGGGAGTTTACTCCCACATGCTCAAACATTGAGGACAATGTTTATCTCAAGTGTAGGGGGGACTTCTATCGAAGTAAGTGGTCTTTTCCATGAATCTGCCCTCATTTTAACCAGAAAATTTGATTTTTCGACATTTTTCAAAATTTTTAATCTATTTTGGCCTAGTTGTATAGTTGTATTTTCCGTTATTATGCTTATTTTCTTTCCTTATTAGAATAAAATTTTAATAAAGTGGTTTTAGATTTTTCTTAGTCGTGAACATTTTGACTCAACCCGAGTTTACTTACCTAAGTTTACTCTAGCTAGTATCCTTAACGTGTTTAAGTCAAGTTTTGCTAGGCTTTTATATAGGGAGCTATAAAACGCGAAAGTCTTAACTCTCACGGGTTAAGAACAAGAACTTTTCGCAAGTTCCTATAATTGATCCTAGAGAGTCGTTTATCAAGGGAACTTTAAAATGCACTTTCTAAACTTGAAAAAGTCTAAGAATTTGCAAGATCCTATAGGCGACTCAAAAACCCAAAACTTTGATTTAATTGGCTAAGCATCCACGAGTCTCATTCCTTGAGATTTTAAACTGTGGAGAACGAGAGATGATAGAGTCAATTATAAGTTCGGCATTCTTTCGTAAATTTATGTGAGTTAATTATAAGCCTATTCTCCCTCCGCTTGTTAATAAATTTATCTGCAATAAATAAGGTTGTACGATTTAAAAGGTTACTTAGCTTCTAGCCCCAGATCGTTTAAAAGTTGCTCGGTACGGATTAGAGTTCATAG
This sequence comes from Glebionis coronaria, assembly GCA_025667525.1. Classification (NCBI taxonomy): domain Eukaryota; kingdom Viridiplantae; phylum Streptophyta; class Magnoliopsida; order Asterales; family Asteraceae; genus Glebionis; species Glebionis coronaria. Next base: position 312,130,630 of record CM046880.1, on the reverse strand, counting down.
CCAAGGCATAACTTATTGAAGCGGGATGCGAAGATTGGCGAGTCCGAAAAGGCCCTAACAAGGCATGAGGGCTACATTTTGTTGCTAAAGATCCAAAAGTGATGTGAAGAATCATTTATCGAAAATCAATGTGAAGGATCGAGACACACGACGAAAAGCAAGAACTCCCCAAAAGTCATGGAGAAGTCTATCCGAAAAGACCCTAACAAGGTATGAGGATAAATAGATCCAAGTCCTAAAAGGAGGCGGATCGTTGTATATGAAAGTCCAAAATAAAGATTGGAGAAAAATGAAGAAGTCGTGGTCCAAAGATGAAGAATCTCTCAAAACTTCAAAGTGAAGAAATTCCTATTATGAAGAGAAGACCATTATTTCAAGAACGTCTCTCAAGATTCGAAGTATGAAGTCGCTGCCAAATATCGGTCCGAGAAAGGTCTCAAATCGTGAAGCGAGTTATGCCAAGATATGAACTTTATGAGGTCCCGAGAAGCAGTTTTAAAAGATTTGGTCCTTTAGCTAACTATTGATTAAATCGTTCACTTTATTTTCGGCCTAAATAACTATCGAAATAAGTCAAACAATGTATCTTCGTGATCATTCAAGACAAAAATAAAATATAAGAGATACACCTAGGAATAAGGGAGTCTAAGTGAATAATTGGCCCACATGAGTTCGTGATAGTTTGCTAACTTATAATAACAATGATCTCGTTTTTAAGCTTGGTATGGGGAACGTGAAACTTGAGGATGATAAACGTTCATGGCCGCCCAAACCCAATGTAAGTTTTTAATTTCTTTACTTATTTTTATCTTTTATGTTTAGTATTTAATAAAGGCCAAGGTGGGTTATTTATGATGAAAAATGTAAACCGTGCTTTTAAATTAATGCATTGCATGAGGGCATTGCAATGGTCAAGTGTAGGGGATTTAATAAGTGTGAAAACACTTATCCTTTTACCACTTATTTCCTATAATAACAAGACCAAAACGTGTGATTTATGTCGTAAAAGTCGGAATTATGCGTGGTTTGTGTTTTTATTGTGTTTTAGGGCCAAAAATATGAAAAAGGAAGAAAACACGGGTTTTCACGGGCTTTTATCGAAGAAAACGGGAAAAGACGAAGTCAAAAGATCAAGAGTGCAAAAAGAACGGAAGTCCAAGGCCTATTCTGAAGATTTATCGAAGAAAAAGTCTAAAGACGGAAGTTTAACGAAGTCGAAGAACTTAAGTCTAATAGAAGAAGAAAATTAAAAAGACAAGTTCAAATCCTGAGACGACAAAGACAAAGAATTAAAGTCGAGTCGAGAAAACGTGAAGAAAGCAAGAAAGAAGATGCAACACATGCACTCCTTCCACCTTCCCTATAAATACCCTCCTAATAGTCATTAGGAGGGGTGTTAGAGTTAGTTAATTTAGCTAGTTTTCACTTTTTCTTAGTTTTCTCTAGTTTTAGAGAGAGAAAGTCTTAAACTTTCTCTCACTAAATTTCATTTTCTTTCTTAATCTTTCAAGATTAAACACTTTGTATTGCTTATTTTTATTAATCAAGTTCCATTTTAAGCTTTTAATCCTTAATCTCATTCTACTTTTCTTTGATTTAAGATTGATTTTGGTGCGATTATCACTAGATCCGTGTTGTTCTTAATGATTTCGTGCTTAAAAAGTTAATCTTTTGATCATTACATAAGTTTTCATTTGATTAAGCTTTAAGACCTTTGTGCTTATTGGCTTATTTTTATGATTAGCTTATTTGTTTATAAAAGTTTTCCTTAAAAAGTTCATGTTTTTATTGTTTGATCCAAAAAGTTGCTTAATTTCGAGTTGAATAAGTTGATCAAAGTGCTTATTTGATTTGGTTTTGTCATTGATTCGGGTTAGTTTTGTGATAAGCTTATTATATAGCTTATTCACTTGCTTATAACCGATTTCCCCCATTTTCGGAAAGGGTATAAACCCCTTTCCGATTGACCCATTCCGAGCAGCTCTCTTCACCCCTATTCCGATTGCACAATCGGAAAAGGGTTTTGGTGGTTCCGATTTGCACCCCTCTTTCCGATTGAGTCCAATCGGATTAGGGTTTTGACTTTCCGACCACATACGCCAGCACTATTCCGATTGGTGGCTTCTGTTAGTATTCCGATTGAGATCTTTCCCATATTCCGATTTGGCAGATTTTGCACATTCCGATTGTGCCCAAGTTTTAGTTATTCCGATCTAGGGAATCAGCTATATTCCGATTGTGTTGGTTCGCATACATTCCGATTGACCCACTTTTGTGGATATTCCGATTGCACTTCCACCTAATATTCCGATCAACCGATCGGAATACATTCCGATCGGGACTTCTTTTGGCTTGTTTTGGTGTAGTCCGATCTTACTTTCTTTTAGTACTTTTCATCCAAGTTCTTATTTTTAGTAAATTTTCTAAGTGTTAGTTTTATTTTGTGAACTCATTTTGCCTTAGTGTTTACATACCTTTATGTTCGCTCGTCATTCTAGCATTAATTTTTATTCTTCCATTTTACTCAACGATACTTTAATTACTTGCTAATAGTTTAAATCAAACCAACCAAACCATTCTTTTCATTTCCACCAAGAACAATTGAGTCGCACTTTGAACCGGAAATCAATTCGAGAAGATCGGAACAACGAACTTTTTCTCTAGTAAGATTCGAAGTATTAATTAACATCCATTTATTCCTTCAAAATGAATCAAACAAGTATAGTTCATCAAGAAATAAATTTTTGAAAAAAAAGTTAGTGCATGTTGAAGAAAATCATACCAATGTGTTGCCCTTTGAATTCTAAGGATGGGACTTGTTTTAGTTTGGATTGAATCAAATTAGATCATCAAAAATTTTGATGGTTTGTGTGTGTGGGTTGTACGGCCAAAAAAAGAAAAGGGAGGAGAGTGGTGATGATTTTGATGAAAAATTGTTATGTGTGTGTAGTTAGGTAAAAATTTTAGCTTTTATATAGTGCTCCAAGGGCTACTTTTGCCAATATGTGACAGTTTTGGTCCAAAATGGAATAAAATAGTTTAAAAGGGTAGAAAATGTAAATTGTAAATTTTGAAATATTTACGAGACTCGGGTTTCGTAAAAATAATTTTTAAAAGTTTAAACGCACACGAAAAATAATAATATAACGACTCGATACGTAATTAAAACGATATCGTCGAAAGTATTAAATATCGAAACGATCGATAATACAATATAAAATTGTGGGCATCCGTCGGTATCGCGATCACTAGTAGTCCTCGTTACTCGTCAAAATATTAAAAGATAAAATTTAATATCGGTTTCAACTTAAACCGTTAAGCATAATAGTATTTAACGTTATAAAATACTTCAAAATAATTGAAAATAGAATTAAATTATGACCTTATTTTTACGGGTTTTACACGTTCGGCTTCCAGCGCTCTAGCAATAGCTTGCTCAATCATACTATTCACAGTTGTAGTTGTCAACTTCGGCGGCATATTTAGGGTATGAATCAAACAACAACTTCAGTAATAGCAGAAAAATGCCTCCCAACTCCTTCCTGTGTCATCACAGAAGAAAAGAACAAGTAAGTATTCATATCAAGATAAGAAGAAGGATTTCTTTATCAAGACGTGTCATGGATACTACATGCACAAACAACACAATTCACACTAAATCATCAACCAAATCACAAAAGAACTAAATGACAATCATAGATCATGAAAGTAATTTGGATTGCCCTTGGAAAATTTCCACAAAATTGTGACAAGTAATGTCACTACAACCCTTCATCACGGCAACTTAAAAGTCATTAAGTTTCATCATAAAATACAGTACCAGTCTGCTTAAGTTCTATTACAACCAGGCAAATAAACACAACATAAAGAAAACTAAACATCTGATCCCCGCGGCTTCTTGTACATCGGTTCGTCATCACTGCTGCTATCATCCTCCTCAGAGTCTTCCTCCACTTTTTCCTTTCCTTTTCGACTTCTTCCTTCACCTGAATTTACCAACATTTGAGCTTCAGCTTGACTTGGCACATCACGAATCACCACATCTCGACTAGGAAAAGACCTCATTGGTATATCCCACACATTCAACCTTGCATTCCTTTCTTGCTCCTCACGAAACCTTTCAAATTGCTCACTCAAATTCAACACCATTGATCACAGACTAGCAACTTCATCCATTTCCCTTGCCCGCACATACTCTGACCTTTTCACACTAGTAACAAACCTGTCAAACTGCCTTTCATTCTGCTCAAACCTTTTAATCACTCGGGTTTCAACTACATACCTTTCAAATAACGACCTATCAAACTTTTTAAGAAACCAGAAAATATCATCATATGATCTAGGACCTGGACAGTACACCTTAGCAATATCATCGTGAATAGATCGGGCACTAGCAGCATTACTGGAATCAGCAGAGAAATCATTCCTAACACGGGCAACTCTAGGTAAGCCACTCAAATAACTATCACAAGTAGGCAAAGATGAACGTACAACAGGTCGCTGACCTTCCTGAACAGTCGGTGGCACCACATTAGCTCTCGGAACATAACTACCCTGAATTACCTCAGGCTCTGTCTGTCCAACTGCAGTAGGAGCAATCCCATCATCCATATATTCATAGGGCTCCTCATCGTCACTAGCACTAAAGTTATCTACTTCCTCACCTTCTAAAATATCATTCATTTCAATCCAATCATCTTCCCGGGGTATATCAGCCATTTTCTACAATTATAAGGGTTCAAGGGTACTTAAGGTCATTGTTAAAAATAAATATGCAATACTCATGCATCGCAAATGTTATACGTAACCCATGATATGCATTGCAATGCAAATGATGTTTATGCAATGCTCGCAAAAATAAAATATGATAATGACAAGCACTCAACGCACTTTCAATAACCTCGATACAATATCATAGTATTTACTTAATAAATACTCGGGAAGTCATTTCAGTTCTGAGGGATACATCTATAATACAAAAAAAAACTAAAAGCGATCTTACCGGAGCGTTGCAGAGAAGTTGTGTGCTTTTGAAAAATAAATACTTTCGACACCAAAGTTATAGTTTAGGACAATTTTCAAAATTGACCTAGTTTGTGGCTCTGATAACCAATCTCTAACACCCCCAATATACATTGCGCAACGGAAATACATAATTGGGTGCTAGACACAAGCATCATCACACAAGGTATATTGAACGACTCAAAATAGAGACGTTTACACATAAAATATAAATACGATTTCACACATTGTCTAAAACATAATTTCAACCATTAATGTACTAAACCAACACCAGAGTAAAGCGTTTAGTCCCCACAGATCTCGACCAGCAAACCAACAAGTTTCAGTACAGTACACAAACATTTAACAAATTGTTCAACAGTAAAAAGGATCAAGATTGTTTTAGACCAACAAACTTCAAAAGCCAACCCACAACATCCACAGCAAAGATCCTCCATCAATCACCTTCGATTACCTGAAACACATGCTAAAACGAGTCAACAATAATGTTGAGCGAGTCCATAGGTTTATCAAATCATATTTGAACACAAGAAGAAAATCAATCATAATCATTAATAGAATTGTCGTACACACAATCTATTTCAAGGCAACACATTGTATTTAAGCTCATGACACCGACCCATTAACCAATTAGTTACCCACGCCAAATGCCAGCTTGACCAGATAAAAACAATTGCCCCTCTAGAGTATCAGTTGCTAGATATACCCAAATCTCATTCTCGTAAATTATCCTTCCCAGAGGTTACTCAATGTAATGCCCTGGTCTCAGATAGGGTGGTCAACCCAATAGTACTATCATTCGAATAAGCGGCTATTTCCAACTCACAACATCAAGTCAGAACATAGTTAACGGTTCATGAATTTAGGGTCTTTAGCAACAAGGTACTCAATACAATGTAAACAACATAGGCAACATTCGGGTCCAAACAATTACTCATGACTTGTGTTCATTTATTTTCAAATAGCATGTATCCCCCTCGCGGGTATTAAAACATTTAGTAGCTAGCATGAAAAGCGAGGCTACAAACTCACCTTAGTATAAGAGATCTAGCGAGATGATCGTCGATGATAGAAAATGCCTTTCAAACACGAGAACCGCTACCTATCAAATAAGGTGCGTTCATTAATAATGACTCGAGAAATAAATCATACATAAGAATATCAAACTAAAACTCATAAAATCACGACAAACTCGAGAGAAAACGATACAAATAATACTATTACACTCTTCTACACATCTACTTTACCATTTTATACTCTCAACAAAATCCGCCGGCACATACCATATGTACTAGCTCATTTACCCCATTTAGACTCGGCAAACGTTTATGAAACGAATCGAGGAACTAACTTACTATCGATATAAATTACTCTAACAAGTTTATCAAATGACTTTACTTTTAAAGTTCCTTACCCGACTCATCTTTGAACTACAAAAACCAGACAGTTTTACGTCATCGACTCATACAACCGTTTTAACTTCTATAAACGACTCCATATACAAAACCGACACTTAGGTTTAAAAATAGAGTCACCCTCTAGGGTTTAAACTTCTTCATCAGTATGTGACTCATTTCAAAAGTCAATATATAGTCCCCGAGATTCGATCCAAATATCGACAACAACTATATGTCGTGTCGATACTCATCTCCCGGTACACGAAAAATCAAACTATCATAAATTCTCGCTCGTTTGGAGCTAGAAGCTCTACTTTATATCAAATCGAAGCTAATCTAATTCTCTACAACCCTATGCTATTAGTTAAGCCTAAATAAAATCATGAGGTACCCAAAAATACACTTTTTCCCACTGATCTAATTTACCCTTCTAAAAGTTGCATGAAATCATGTTTTTAGCTAAAACCAACCATAGTTATGATCATCCCATAATCCTAATACCAACATATCTCAACTATAACACTTGTATCATCATCAAAATCAAAAACCCAAAATCAAAATCAAGTTTTTAACAAAACTTTAACATGAAAACCTTTTGATCATCACAAAAATCACATGCATGAGCATGGTTTTGATCTACCAACCCTAAAAAAATAAAACATCATGCATGTACCCAAAATTGGTATCAAAATGATCTCCTTACAATTATAAGGATGGATCTTGTGTTATTTTGGATTAAATCAAGCTAGATTTTAAGAGAAAATTGATTGAATATGTATAGGGGTGACGACATGTATTAAAAAGAAAGAGAGAAGAAAGATTTTGGTGGTTTATGGTATCTATGTGTTTGTTAGGTGAGAAATGAAGCTTATATATGGTGGTGGAGGGACCATTATTGTCAATTTGCAATAGTTGTGGTCCAAAGGGTAAATAGTTAGCTAAAAAGCGGGAAATGACTATTAGTCAATTTTGAAAATATTCACGGGGCTCGGGTTTCATAAAAATACTTTTCAAAAGTTAAAACGTACCTCAAATATAATAATATCGACTCTCGACTCGACTTAACACATCATTTAAAATAAAACATCAAAAACGACAAACATCGAACAACCGACAATAAAACGTAAAATATTAGGCATCCATCGACATCACGCTTGCTAATACTGCTTATACTTATTAAGTATAAAATATAAGTCTTCTAACATCGGTTTAAACTTAAACCTCCAAAAATAAATATCATTCAAATTCATCAAAATTTTCAAAAATAGTCGTAAAGTAAGATTAAGCAATGACCTCAGTTTCAGGTTATCACAAGTGGGCGACGTTGTGTAAATTAGTCATAGCTAAGATTAGCTCTCTACATTTAGCTTAGTGTCGGAAAATAATGTAAGCGGCGTTGTAAGGTTTTCTCCGCCAAGAAGGAAGCTTGTGGATATAGTGGAAATCTCGAGTAAGGTGTACTCGAGGAGTGGAGTAGGAACAAAGATAGAGTTTCGTTTCCGAACCACTATAAATCTTGGTGTCTTCCTATTAGATTGCTTCTTTCCTTACTCTTTACTTATTCTTACTATCATGTCATTCACATATATTACTTGTGATTGTTGTTAATGCATTAGAATTGAACCTAATCATTATGCAACTAGCTTTCAAGTAAAAGGTAGTTTTGAGACAAGCCTAATTGAAAGGAATATTAATTAGGACTTAAATCGAAGAGAAACTATTCAACTCCCCCTTCTAGTTTGTACACACTTCATCATCAATAGGCATAAGATGAGTAGTTGATTCATGTGTTGGTTGAGAATTACCTGTTGAAGGTGTATCTTGACCAATTGTTGTTGTAGACACATCTGATTGGGCTTCATTTGTTGGAGCAACAACTTCGTTAACCGAAGCTATTTCTTTAGGTTCTGGAGCAACAATACTTGGAGGAGTAAAGAATTCATCAAAGAACGACTGAAGCAACGTATCCCACTCATTCCTAGTAGGTGGTATAAATGATGATGAAGAAGGGTTGTTTGGGACAAGACCAGAGCTAATGTTACTGGGTCCCATTTCATGAAGCACGGGTTCAGAGCTGCTTTGCTCAGAAGCCATTGCTGCCAGCTCGTCAAAGTCAACATTCATAGTTTCGAGGATCTTACGAGAGTTACGATTGTAGATTCCAAAAGCCTTCTTTTCGGGTGCATAACCAATGAAAATACCAATATTATCCTTTGGTTGAAGTTTCCCCAAATTCTCACCATCGTTTTTCGGATAGCAAAGTGCACCTAACACATGAAAGTATGATAAATCGGGTAATTTTCCATGTAGAAGCTCATAGGGTGTTTTACTATAGCGTTTTAGAATTAGTGATTGGTTTTGGGTGTATACTGTTGTAGATACTGCTTCTGCCCGTAAAAAAATGGAGCCTTTACGTTAATTAACATCGTTCGGGCAGCTTCCATAAGTGTTCGATATCGCCTTTCAACGACGCTGTTTTGTTGTGGAGTGCGAGCAACTGATGTTTCATGAGATATGTCAACTTCTTCATAATAATTACGCAAGGTTTGATTGACAAATTCGGTTCCATTATATGTACGAATGCGTCGGACAGTAGTATTGAGACGTAGTTAAATCATCTTGAGAAATCCGATGATGAATTTAGGCGCCTCATCTTTAGTTGCGAGAAATGTCACCCATGTGAATCAAGTATTGCTTTCCTCTATTCCCATAGTCTAGAATAATGTTCGGTCATACCTCCTTCGTATTTCAAGCAAGGCACATTACGTGGCTCTCTTACACTCTCTTACACTGGCCTAAGCTTACATCAGTCATGTACTTTGCCCAGATGCTTTATTTGATTGAGTGGTATGTTATTGATGGTTTTTGAACTTTCACCACCATAATGTCTAGTAATCCACCTAAAACTAACCAAAGATCCCATCTTTCTTGAACACCTATGATATGACTACAAGGACTTACTCTGGAACGAACTCTCACTACTCATCTAAGAGGCCCAAAGCCGGAATTGAAAATGATGACCTTTTTACCGTTGCACTCTCATCTTTGTCCAATTCACATTTGGTTTATTAGTGTCTCCCATTTTCATACGAGAGTTACAAACTGACATCTTTTTTTTTTTTTTAGAACGGCAAATGTTAGTGGTTAGTGGGTCGAGTCGTGCAATGACATTCAAGCGGAAGAATGTCTTCTTCGAACCCTCGCCTAGTTATGTTAGACTCCTTATCCGCTTCGCCTGAAAGGCCCTTGGCAGGTCTTGAACCCAAGACCTCCAAGAAACCTCCCCCAAAGAAACCACTTAGTGAAACTTTGGTGGCCAACTGAGCCAAGCCAGTTGGTTACAAACTGACATCTTATCTTTACTTTTATCATTACCTTTCACCTTTGACTTCTTAACTCTATCCCTCCTACAAGCAAGTCTATCCCATTCCTAGTTCATTCCATAATAAGAATGAAAAGAGTTACTGCCACTTCTATAGTACCACAACCGGTATCCATCTGCCACTCCATAATCAGTTATTGCTTCTTTTAATTTTTGACACTATCAAATTTCATGCCAAGTACCTGTTTAAATTCCCTCCACGAATTTTATGAGTTATAACTAGGGTACTTAACACCGTCTCTAACCTTGTATTTGACATATATCACATCATCGTCAGGATTAGACTCTTTAATATTATACATACCTATTAAAGGGGTATGTGTCATGTCTATCGCTTATGAAGTTACCTTTCGGTTTTTTAGAAAAGGGTCATATATGGTCAAGTGTTCTAAAACTATATTATCCTCGCACTCGGTATGGAATTCCATGTTTTCAGGCTCATCATCACTAACATTTGTTTCATCACCATGAGTATCAGGCCCGGAATCATCAACCAACCTAGCATTTCTAACATATTACATCACATTATACACATTTCATTTTGCATACATGTATTTTCATAAAATCATTCATATCAACATCTATTCTATTCTGGGTAACCATGGTTTTCGACTCATTGAACAACTAATCCATAGGTTTAGACTCACCGCCACATAGACTCAACTAGGTAAATCCCTCCCTTTTTAGGAAGTTGGCGTGACCACTTCAAGGTTGTTTGCACTTAGCAAAATTTGAACTTAAGACCTCACTTATATTATAGTGATAGCCACAAAACCTTTTGCCACTAGGTCACCCTTGAGTGGTTATGAACATCTGTTTAAGTTCCCTAATTACCTTATTATAAGGAATACATTAATACAAAATTTTGGGAGTATTACCACTAACCTTTGTGACGACCTCAAGCAACTCATTGATTTGCATCTCTTCACATTAGATGCTATTGATAACCTTACATGGACCTTGCACTACTTAAGAGGATTAGGAACAAAAACTGCATCATTGTATAGATTAACATAATAACATCCATTTAATTATACATGCATATATAAATTAGGGTTTTTAATTTGGGCATAAAAATTAAGACAAAATTAGTGGTTTCTGACGCATAACTAATGGCAGGTTAGAGCACAAGGTGCCATGAACTAAAAAAACCTGCTCACTTGGGTCACACGGGGTGCCACATCATTTGACACTCATACTTACAAAAAACCATGTTATGACAAAACTCCTCCTCATTTGGGCCCCACCACTACATATTTTATTTTCTTTTCCTATATTTTTAACCAAAATAAATTCATTTTATAAAAATTGAAATTACAAAAACAATTTAACAAAAAAAACGTATGAAATTAAAAAAAAAAAGCGTTAAACAAAAACTTACATAATGCTAAATGATGTTGTGCCTCTTGTAGTAGATGTTGTTTCCAGGTATGCTCAATGATATTTCGTTGAAGTTTTGCGTGCGTCCGTTTATCACAAAGTTCTTTATCTAGTCTCCGATGTGTTTCACATCGCTCTTCACAACTTTGTAGAAAATTATTACGTGGACACATTGTTATTTCTGACTCCTCCGATATTGCAAAATTTTGATCTTTCAATATCATGTTATGCAATATAATGCACGTATACATGATACGGCGTAACTTGTTGATGGTATAAGAACGATCCGGTTGAGCTATAATATGCGATCGGCCTTGGAGCACCCCAAATGCTCTTTCGATGTCTTTTCGAGCACTTTCTTGCCTACGTTTAAATACGACATTTTTTTTAAATTTGCAACAGAAAAAGACTTCACAAAGGATGACCATTGGGGGTAAATACCGTCAGCTAGGTAATACCCTTGTTCGAATGTAACCCCGTTTACTTGAAACGACATCATTGGGGCGTTGTCTTCAAGTAGATCGTCAAACAAGGGAGAGTTAATCAAAACCGTTTAATCATTATTTTCACCTGCTACCCCCAAAAATGCATGCCAAATCCATAAATCATATGATGCGATGGCTTCAAGCATTATAATTTGGTATTTCTTATCACCTCTATGAAATTGTCCGTGCCATTCTTTCGGATAATTTTTCCATTCCCAGTGCATACAATCAATGCTTCCAAGCATACCCGGGAACCCATGATACGCGTTATGTTTTGCGTATTAACTTTGAATGTAAACAATCTGGAGCACAATGCTCCCCTATTTGTAAATACTCATCTAATGCGTCAGGTGATGTGCCATATGCCAATTGGCGTATGGCAGATGTGCATTTCATACGGACACTAAAACTACATTGACCCGTAGCACCACGACGTTGTCTAAAAAATCAAAATGTGCAGGTAAAGGAGGAGAAGTAGTGGCAATTTTGTTTTCGATACCTCTGACTATTTTAAAAAATAGTCTGTTGCTCATTCGATAGCGGCGCCTGAAATAGTATTCCGAGTATCTTGGGTGATCATCAAAATAATCGGCATATAAACGTTCTTCAGCCTCAACACGATCCCGGTCAATGTAATTACGAGAACGTGAACTTTCGGCTTCTTGTTCAGAATTGAGGATATGCATAAACATTTGATAATCGTCAAAATCATCGAGATCGGACATCCTGTCTTCACAAGAATAATCGCTCATGTTTTGGGAATGGAAATTATTTTATATGGGTTGCAATGTGTTATTTTTTTTGATGGTATATGAAAAGAGAATGGGTATATGGGTATTTATATTAATTATTTGATATAAAAAATATTAAAAAAATAATAGCAACGGCTAATACAATGTAGGATCAGTTTTTTTTTTGTTTTTTATGCGTCGTCTGGGTGGCGAAATGGCTTATGGCGAGCTAACGGCGAAGGTGGGCGGTGTGATGGCGGGCTATGGCGAGATGCCACATTGAATTGGCGAGCCCCCTTCGCCAGGGTACCTTTTGCTCTAAAAAAATAAAAACGGGTGTGTAAGTGTTAACCGATTTAACCTGTACTATGTCGGTTATATTGCGTGTTTTTATTAAAACATACATCTGCAGTACTAGTATTTGGCAAAAGTCTATTGCGTGTTTCGTTGTTTTTGGCAAAATATATAAGGAGTAATGTGTTTTTGGCAAAATATATAAGGAGTAATTTTACTATTTTCCGTTTATAACGTATAAACTTTTTTTTTCGCGCAATAACTACAAACTGAACGTGTAATTGTTACATTGAGGGTAACACCAAAACTTTTTTTTTTGGAACGGTAAATATTAGTGGTTAGTAAGTTAAGTCGTGAAATGACATTCAACCGGCATAATTTTTTTTCGAACCCGCCTAGTTAAAAGTTCACATATATAATTGTTTATGCACCATCATTTTACGCAAGTATTAATTTAGTTTTGATAATTTGAGTAAAATTACTATTTCAAATATACTTTTAACAATTTACTTAGTAAACCATTGTAGACTCGTATTATCTTAACATTGGTTCTTTGAAATAAACATGTTGCGCTTGTATTCCAAACATTATTAGATGGCGCTTCTCCTAAAGTGTAAACTCATTGCAACACGAGTAATCTCAAATACGTTTTCAAGCATATAGGTGAAAGTGAAACGATCATGAAAAAATCATCTCTATTATTCATATAAAGTAGATTATCACCAATTATACACTAATGAAAATTTTTTCGGCTCACCTTTTGCAAAGTAAAACCCGATGTCATTCACTAACCAATAACACTGGCTCTTCTTAAAAATATTTCCGCCACACTTCTGAGCGACATTATTATCAAAAACGTTAAAATGAACTTCTTTGGCGACAATATTGTCTGGAGTCATCCAGAAAAATTGCCCTCCAAACACAGTTTTATCACCAATAGCTTCGCGGAATTCCCAATTCATTTCTTGGTTTATAGTCAGTGTTCTGTTTCCAAGATCATCATTCTTGGAGGAAACATGAGCAATGAGATTTTGAATTCCCGCGTCCAAGATATGCACCCTATATTGTTCGAAAGCAGATTTTACCATGTAACCATGATACAATGTTAAAACAAGAAGGACTAGATACTTTGTTGTATGAACCATGTTTTGATTTCTGATAGTCAGACCACTAGTTTGTTTCCTTTATATAGATATGATTTCTTAGTCGGAAGTGTTATTGTAGAATAGTTTCAACGTAAAAAACGTATCGGACAGTAAATATTGAAATCTTTATCAATCAAAACCGAAATATGTTATGGCTAAATAAGTTAATAATGTCAGTTCACCTTCCTTCAAATCAAAACGTATATCCAGTTTTAATATAGCCTCCGGTTATTAAAGAATCTTGTATTTTGGTGGAAACCAAGGGCTCAATCTGGACCATTCATTTGGGAGGGACCAGATCAAATGATAAAAAACACAGAGGAACTATAATTGCCAATTTATAAAAAGAAGACTAAGGGATCAAAACGAAAAATATATTGTAAATCTCAACTACCCTTAATTTCTGTAAAACAAAACACACAGATCTCATAAACATTCTCTCTCTACATCAAACCCTCTATCTACAACAAACTCTAACAAAAAAATCCATAAATCTACACAAATTAACCTTGCAAATCACGAAATAAACACACAAATGGAAGAAATAACCATTAAATCAACCGATCCCTGAAAAAAAATCGATTAAAAACGAACCGATTCATAACGTTGATTGGTGATGATAAGGTGTTTGATGAAACGCCTAAAAGAAGAATTGAAGTTGAAAGTGCTTTGAAATCTGATGAAGGTAGGTGGTCACAATAGCAGCAGCAGATGGGTCACCCTCAGCAGTTCAGACCAACCCCGCCTTCCATCCCAAATACAAACCCCGCCTTCCATCCCAATACCATTGGTTTATTACTAGTGATAAAACAACAAAAATATCACCGGTGATATTACACAGTAACGTGATATTTCATTGGTTTATTACTAGTGATACTTCACTAGTGATAAACAATAAAATATCACTGGTGATATTACACAGTAACGTGATATTTTATTGGTTTATTGTGATAAAACAATAAAAATATCAACGGTGATATAGTAACGTGATATTTCATTGGTTTATTACTAGTTATAAAACAATAAAAATATCACCGGTGATAAAAATATCACCGATGATATTACACAGTAACGTGATATTTCATTGGTTTATTACTAGTGATACTTCACTAGTGATAAAACAATAAAAATATCACCGGTGATAAATTATCACTGATGATATTACGCAGTAACGTGATATTTCATTGGTTTATTACTAGTGATACTTCACTAGTGATAAAACAATAAAAATATCACCGGTGATAAAATATCACTGATGATATTACACAGTAACGTGTAGCGACACTACATCCGGTGAACATCCGTCTACCTCACCAACTTTTTTTAACAACTCACGTGCTTCATAAAGGTTACCACAATGACGAAAACCATTCTCAATAAAAGTGTATCCCACCACCGGCGACCTCCAGCCACCACGTTACCGCCTCCAATCATCGCCGTAACCACCGATTGGAACTCCGACCAAATTCTCCACCCACCAGATCGCTCGTTAGTCGGCCCAGATTAAGTTAGCAAGCTTCAACCTTCTCTCGATTTCGATTTGATTAATTGAATTAGGTTAGAGTTTGATTAGTTGATTTTGAATTTGGGAATGATGAATTGGGCACGTTATTGTGTGTGTGAAAAATGAGTGATAAAAGTTAGTTGGAAAAAATAGCTGGTATATACATTGGGACAAGAAAATAGAATTAACCAATTAAATCTTAAATTAATCTTCACCATTAGATCAAAGCTAAATGAAAGGTGAGGATTTGTCCCTTGGTTTCCAAAAAAAAAACAAGGCTCCAAAATAACTTTTCTCATATAAGACCCCTTTTTTATCATCAATTTATTTGATAGTAACTGATACACTCGAATAATGCAAAGTTCATTTTATGGTAACTGATACATGCAAATAAAGATCGAGACCATGTCCAAATAGAATTCTCCTTCCAAAAACATAGATCACAAAGAAATGCCCCGGGAAACCACACTATTGATCCGGTTTCCATTTTGACTACTGCAATGCTACAGAATTACATTCAGAACTAGTCACAAAAAAGTGGTTGAAATGCATATACCTAGGTAAAAACTGAATTTGTCCTCAAAAATAAATTTTGGGGGAAGTACTTGACATCCTTTTAATGTCAGGCCATTTTATAAAAAAAACAATATCAAAGTAGACAACCACAGAACTATTTTCCGCCACACGCAAACAACCTCTTAATCTAGACAAATGATGACAGGCAGAAATGAGAAATGTCACAGAAACTAAGAGTAGATAAGTAAACATAAGGTGCAAAGTAAAAAGATTGTATATTATTGCATTACAAATTCAAACACAAAGCAAAGCAAAGCAAATGCCCCTGAAACCAGGTTATACATTGCCCGGAGTCAAAGGCAACATGGATAAAAAACATTAAAGATAGTTACAACAGTGACATATATTGTGCTTATTTTTCCGCCATAAGCATAACAAGTACCATTACTTCCAATCAAGCATGTCTAACAGCCAGAGCACCTCGCCTTCAGAGTTAGCAGCATCACAGAAGTCCATCTCAATCCCAAAGACATCAATGATACCTTCATCACCATGTTCCATGAAGAGCAAGGATATCCAAGCTCGTATACCGGACACAAAAGGGTAAGCAGGGGAAAAGACAAGGTAATCAAACGCAAGTGCTCTATATGCAGAACGGTCTATATAGTCAAACATTGACTTATTGATTATGCAAGCAACTTTATTGGTATCCTTTCGTGCTACAAGCACAGAAACACTAACGGTTTGCGTATAAGGAACTGCAAACCTTGGTTCGACTGGTAACGTCATTTTATAATCTGGACTTTCTAAATGATGTTTTAACACGGAGCATATACCAGAAGGTGGAGTCCAGTTGCCCTTACGAAGGGCAGGTCCTTGGACAACTTGTGAAAAGAGTAAGTCATCATCTGCCCATACGTCAATGTAGAACTCAAGGTCATTCAAGGAGATCCTTGGGGGAAGAAGAGTCTTGCGGTTTTCACGTTTGTAGAAAGTTTTGAACAGTTTTTGATAAGTTACAGGAGGGGATGGATTTTTACAGGTTGACGGCCATCTTTTGGCACACAAAGATTTCCAAAAGTAATCGTCTTGAGCTATTTGTTGCCACTGCTTACTTACTGCCATACAAGCAGCTAAGTCGGCGCCATCAAGTAGCGGAAAAACAGCCTTTAATATCTCACCAAACGACATATCACCAGAACAGGTAGAAAACCCGAGTTAGTATTTGCTTAAAGCATTTGATAACTCACAAAGTCGCTACTGGTTGGCTTGCAAGTATACCTGCAAAAGATCAAATGTTCAATTCAAATAATAAACCCTATCCCAACAATATTAAGTATAACATTTTAATACATATCTTCTTTCTACAAACATAATGGATTTTCTTTTCGGTGGAAAGGTGAAATATATCAGCTAATATCATGTTTACAAGCTTTTATCAAAGAGTGTTAGACATATCCCAAACACTCCCAAAGAAAGCATACAACAAGAAATAAACTGCCTATTATGCATTCTAATGAAACAAGAATTTACCATAGATCACCTAATTCAGCAAGCAACTAGGATATACCAGCTACACTTCCATTTGTAAGATTACGCTGTTACTATATGTGCAGTACGATCCTCACATATAGCAACAGGTCCTATCACAAAGTTGCTTCATAATAAATGCAGTATCACTAGATGCTAATTCCACCAGACATTGGCTACATTTCCCAACTCAAATCAAGGATGTAAAGTGTATCTACATCAGACTCACACATCTTGACTGAGCAGGCATACCAATAGCCTTGAACTCTGCCAAACCAATAAACAGCTCAATGTATATCAACATTCCGAGGCTACATTTCCAATTTGCAAGATTACTCCCATCAGATACCTTTTTATCAACCCAAATTAAAACAGCCCATAACGGACCAAATCAAAAAAGCATACACAAACAGGGGAACCCCTCTGAAAATTTAACATTCCTTATCGATGGGTGGAACAAAATGCACTTACTAAAACTAATTAACAGTAAATCCCTGCCTTCCAAGACAAACTATATACATTTGACTACTTAGCGGAGAGCCCTAGATGCATGTTTTCCGATCAAGTATCTGCTCAAAATTATGCATATCCAACATACGCGCGATTAGTGGATCATAAGAAATGGCATGATTAACCAATATTGTGAAATATATACAGAGCACCTGCAAGTAGTATCTTACTAATTACACAAGATCCAATAATCATGATCCAATAGTAAAAAACTCCTATTTCAATGTATTTTCAAATCAAACTATCTAAAATCCATGATAGTAACAAAAATCAATGAGTTATTAATTAAGACATACTATATAATATAAATAAATAGATAACAAAGGAAGCAATTACCAATTAATCATGAACAAAAACGTAATTAAGATCAATTTTATGCCAATTAACGAGAGAAATTGGGTTCACCTTTAAAAGTCAAAAGCCCTAAAATAAAAATAAAAAATGACAACGATCGACAAATGAAACTTTTATTTACATTTTACATCCCTTGAATACAAAAGGTGTCGTTTGTAACCCTACCGTTATATGTTTTTTTGCTTGGATATCACATCTTATAGTTGTAGTACAACTCATACATGTCAAGTCGAGTTCGAGGTTCACAACATTTGGCTCAACTCAGCTCATTTGCATCTTATTTTGCACAATTCCAGTTCGTCTCTTGTTAGATTTTGGTTATTACACGTCAAATTCGGGCTCGATAATAAACATCAACTAAAATACTGTAACCCATGATATTTTAACCTTCTCGAAAGTTACTATCAGTATCATATTCTCGTCTATTGCAACCTTAAGTGCTCTAGGCTTGAGTGATGAATCTTTTAAATCATATCTTCTATGAATCGGAGTATTATAACGTGCAAAAGATATTTCCCATCACCACAAGCCAGAGCTGAAATACTCACAACTTCAAATTCTAAAACATTTTGGAACAAAAATGATTATTTTTCGCAAAGTAATAAAACTATCATCAATCGATTTAGGCAAGCAATCACTATAAAATAAAAGATATCATTTACTAAAAGTTTGGCTTATTAATAAGACTAGCTAAAAGACCCGTGAAATTCACGGGTATTTTTAAAAAACGTCGAAAGAAAGTGATGAATGAGATTGCTTAGTATGAAGGATATGTAAGAAAGAACCATCTTTGGATAAATAAACCGGAAGTATATGGTCTGTCATGATGAAACATACGTTATAGGTTATACATGATATCGGGTGCGCGCATGTATAGAGAGTCAAAGAGATATGGTTAAACATGAGAGACAAATTATTATAAAATATAATAAAACATCTGCAATCATTTATCTATACTAATGCGAGATACATATACATGTAGATGTGATCTTAAATTGTGTAGCACTCCTTTTGTACACAATGTTCATGGGTTATTTATGAGATTTTCGTATTCATCACGAATAACCATCTTCAATCATTTTATGCTCCTAATGTGAGAGAGAGTTACTTATAGCTGGCCATGTGTAAAAACATGTCGTGCCTTCTTGAGTTATTGCCTTTTATTTTTATTGATTTCTGTTATGAAAGAGACGGACACATAACTGCAACTTCTTCCAAACAATCTTTAACTACAAACGTTTATTCAAAGGATGAAATTTTCATCCTTGCGGTAAGAACTTATTTACCAAAATGGATTACGTTGATTGTCTTGGCACCTTTAAATTCAGGATGAACGCCCTAACCCCTCATTTCGTTGGTTATATGACATGCATGTAAGTTTTTTTTTTCTCATATTCATCTTAGTTCTTCACAAATACCTATCCTTAAACTTTTGAGTTAATGGTATGTAACAGCAACATACATTTTTATTTGTTTCATTATTAGATACGAACTACAATAAACAACCAAATTGCAAATTTTATTTATTTATTACGATTTTTTTGGTTTTTTTGTCGACTTTAACCTTAAATATATATATTTTGTATAATATAGCACTTGATGAAGTTTGTATCAATGAAAATACATATAAAACTCAATCTATTCATGTATCTTGCATTATGTAGTATAACACACGCGAAAATAGTGAAGGTTAAAGTTGAACCAATTTAACTCTGAAAAGTCAAGTCGGGCACTTATTTTGGGATGGAGCCAGTATGTGGGTTTAGAGTCATCTTCTGCATCGTTCATCATCTATTTGACTAACGACCGTTTGTGAAAAACTAAAAAATATATTTTTCTTTTCTTTTCTAACTACTTTTTAATATATTTTTTATCTAATATTTTTCAATTTTCTATAAATACTTAGTCGTTGTTACGGATTCATGTACATCTGAGACAAATTTACACTTTTCGTATGATATGATGTTTACTTAATAGTACAGGAAAACCTTTAATAATACAAACACAAAGACCATCCGTTTACATATAACACATGGCCTTTTGTAGAAATGACTTCATTCCTGTAACAAACATCCTTGATAAATCTATTATTGTAGTAAGCATCATCATAGTACAAATCCTTCTCATCCCGAAAAAACAGTATGCAACCTATCAAATTAACAAAATCAAAGGCTCCCATATGAAATTCGAACTAACAACAAAATGGTAAAATAATTGAGCTGATTAAAGTAAATGATTTCATGCATTACCTAAGCAAAAAAGAATATCCAAAAGCTATGCAAAATAAGTCTATATGCAAAAAACTTGATGAAAAACTGAAAAAAAGTTTCTAGACATGTATGTTCTTGGTATTTTCTGTGTCTTTTGCTAATTTATGAAGAAGAGTTCAATGGTTATTAGCCTCACTAACAACAATATTTTTGGAGTAGCAACATACTTTATTCATTATAAATTCAAACCAAAACAAAGGAGAAACTAAAAACTCTAACCTGCCCCATGATTCTTTTTCAAGAGTCAAAATCTAAAAGATTGATACCAGTAAGCTAAAAAATAAAAAAAAACTACTACAAACATCAATGGCATAGTAAACTAAGGAGTTATAAATAATTATGAAGTTAAGGATAACTGAAGGTTAAAGACTCTACCAGATCAGCTTTAATTTGGGCCAACTCTTCAGAATCTATAACGGTATAAACATGGACCATAGTAAAAACCAAATATTATAGTATGGCTAATGTTTGCATGATCTACATGTACAAAACGAACATTTATTTATGTGAACATCAAACACAACTATTGGACTCGATCATCTCCACAAAGATTATGGTCCAAGTGTATGGCATTGGAATAAGATAAAAAAACCAAAATCACACCGTGCACAATAAACACATACTTGTACGTTAATCAGGATTACACGTTTTGATCATGTACCTCGAAGAAGAAAATGTAATCTTCATTACATGTTTCAGCCAACATTAGTGCCACTCCAATTGCACCAACCGAAACTCATTCTCTTGAAAGGAAATCAACTCATTGGTTATTTTAGACAAATTCCTCACTCTAAAGCGTATAGTGATTTTATAATATGATGAAAAAAGCACACCAAAGAGGCGCCTCTTTAAGATTCATGTGTCTTAAACGAAACAAAAAGAAATACTTATAACATGAAATAAGTCCTACGATTACAAATCGTATCTAAAAAGTTATACGAAAGTTAGTAAATTACATGATCGACAAACTTACAATTTTTTTAGCGGTGAAAATTGTTATCAATCATCGCGACAGGTCTCCTAACATGAAAGGTTTACATGAAAAACATCAACTATAACGATAAAAAAATCATATCAGTTAATTACACTGTTACGCATATAAACTTTTGGGAAAAACAAAAGATCGAACAACCAATTATGACGATCCAACCACAATAACAACAATTAGCCTCACATAAAAACTTTAACAATCGGCAATCAAACTAAAGATAAAGGTACCTTGTGTATAGAAGTTTATTTGAAAACAACGGTGATGCTCATTCTTTTGATTTTCAACCATGCAAAATCAAATGATTTAGTAAATATTGATGATTTGGATCTTTGAATCTTTAATAATAGGTGTCTTGTTTTATTAAAAGATATGAAGATGGTAAAGCTAAGAAGATACGAAGCATATTTTTTTCAAATGAGGCAAATTGGGTCAGTTTGTGAAGAGGATAGTCAAACATTAGCTGCCTTCCTTAACTTAATAATAGGCTTTAAATAGGTTGTTTCAACAACATATACGGTTGTAAATATACTAGACGATACCCGTGCAAAGCGGCGAAATTGTCTGGCGGCAAATAATTAATAAAACGTTATATTATGGTAAGATCAAATTGTAATTGCAAAGTGTCGTAATATGCGATTATACTTGTTTTCTGCCAAATTGAATCAACCAAGGTTCTAAAAGGCTCGTAAATGTCTCATATAGATAAAATCCGTTTATATGTACAAATTCGTTCACCTATTAATTGTTTTATAGAAAAAACGTAGCGATTGTTCAATGGTCTAACTTGATCTTATGTTTTCCTAAAACACCTTTTGTCAAATGTTTACCCTTTTCTAAGGTAAAATCATCTTAGACCATTTCAATTCATGATGAAACAATCTTTAATCTTTAATACAAACAAGATTTTGTTACCCACGCTTCGCTGTATTTTCAAAATACTTATATCAATTGTACAACCAAACAATAAATAAGGTACATACGCTACATATTCTTCACTCTACATAAACAATATCATGGAATTGAAACTGTAGCTTTATAAGACCTCAAATCTTGTGTTAGAAACATACACGAAATGCCAAATGTGAGTGATGAACAACAGTGACATTGTTTTATGTTAATGATACAACGACTACTAAGGCTTCATCCCATCAATCTATATGTATATAATATTCCTGTTTGTATAGTCAAACTCTTGAGAATAAACTATTCCATGACATTCATCACGTTTAGTTCAACAATAAATCTGATCAAGCTTCTTCTATTTCCTTTCTCACTTGCATCATGTAGCTAGAATAAGATATAACAGAAACAGGTTAGCCCTATTGTCATAGTCAACTATAAGAGTACACAATCTGGTACGCATTTCAGTACTTTGGTCATATATTTGTTCCTTTAAAATGTCACATAAGTTGGATGTCAAGTATTTGTGTTCCTCTAAAACGTCAAATAAGCTGGATTTCAAGTATGACAGTAGTTGCTAATGTTTTCTAGGGTGTTTGGAGGAACTTCTATTACCTAGTTGTGTATTTAAAAAAATTCCAGGCCAACAAATTTAAGTTGTATGTCATACAGGCCGTCAAAGCCACAAGATTTTGGTGACGGTGGAGCGTTTCCGGAGATTCATTATGAGCAGTATTTGCTTGATATGGGTAGGAAGAAGGATTCCAATTCTAGGCCCAAGACGTTACCTGTAACTGTTGATGACAAGGGAAATTTGACGTTTGATGCTATTCTGAAGCAGAATGAGAACTCTAGAAAGATTGTTTATTCACGGCACCGAGATATCATTCCGAAGGTTTTGAAGGATGATGAGCAGCAACACGAAGAGGATGAAGATAAGCATAAAGATATTGAAGAGATGACGGAGCAAACAAAAGCAGCTCTTGAGAAGATTGTGAATGTGAGGCTGTGCTGCACAACCCAAAAATGTTCAAACTCAGTCTCAAGATTCGCAGTTTATTAAGTATAAACCTTCACAATAATAGGCTGCATTTAACTCTGGTGCGAAGGAGAGAGTTATTAGCATGATGGAAATGCCTGTCGACCCATTGGATCCACCAAAGTTTAGACACAAGCGTGTCCCAAAGTCTAACGGTTCACCTCCCGTTTCAGTTATGCATTCCCCTCCTCGACCCGTGACTGTGAAGGACAAACAGGATTGGAAAATCCCTCCGTGCATCTCCAACTGGAAGAATCCTAAAGGATACACGATTCCACTTGATAAACGTTTGGCTGCTACAGTCAGAACTGAACTTAACCCAACCACAGGGTTCAAAGGGTTTCCAGGTTGTTAGCAAGTCACCACGGTAATTTGTGAATAAAAAATTTTAAAAATGTACAACCTACTTAATAATATTAGGATTAGTAGTAAACGTAACTGAATTATTTTGCAACACGAAATAGTATCTAACCATGTTTAACTTGGCAGACCTACAGACTATTAAATAGATCCTTTGTGTGTGTCCGGTTCGTGTTTTAAATATATTTAAACATGTATTTTTGTGTAACAGGAATAGCGACGCGACTCCTAAATGTGCACATAGTGTTATAGGATATGCACCCTATAATTATAACAGAAACCGAGTCTTATGAGTAAGAAAGGTTAGATAGACACATCTTATGAAGGGTAAAAAAATTACATGCTCCATGACATATGCAAACTCATAATGTGACTGGTCTTACACATGTCCCCAAATTCCACAAACATAACACCTACTTAATCATTTGGACCGTCTTCTCTTGTTTAAGTTAATCAACAAAGACCCCATGCGCAACCTATTGAAACAAAGTCTTAAGATTTAGTCACGTTTTTTACTTTAGTATCTTTTATCAAGTTCAATATTATTATTTTGTGCACATTATAGGGTTCTTTTGATTTGCATATTATTAGAATGAAAATGTTTAGTACAAACTCGACTGGCGTCTTCTCTTGTTTAAGTTAAATCAATTTCAATATACTAAACATTCTACCAACCAATACTACACCACATGCTTACGATGTCTGATAGAACACTTTATTGAGTAGTATATCAGGTGCTCGAGTATATATGACTTACAATGGACGTGAAGGTGTCTAAGATAACATTGAGAGCCGCACCATCCATATTGGGACCTATGATCGTATGATACAAACCACCGACATCCACTGGTTTTTGTTCAAGCATTCGCCAAACCTGCAAAACAAAATGAATCATCAAAAAATACCAGCAAATCATTAGTAATGCTGATACTTAATTGGATTATTGTACAAATGCAATAGAATATCTGATTTTAGCCAGAGCTGTGAGTCAAAAATCCACAACTTAGTTTTAGTGGACATAAAAGTAACATGACCAAACCACACACATAAATCACGGACCCTCTTTCTTTTTGTTTTTACCAAAATCCATTGATTCATCTTTCGATCTTTGAGAAAATCGATACAATATGTTTCATTTATAGTCGATATCACTAATTTTGGCAGTAACTGATTATCATCTTTAGTGACAATCTAACGTATTGATTATTATCTTCAGATCCATTAAGTTTAATATAGTTTAACAGGTTAGATCGTCACTAACTGATTATCATCTTTAAAATACATCAATGGTAGAGTACTTATATTCTCTAAGATTTGCAGCCAGATGCACGAAAATTCTGACGCAAATCTTAGTCGCCATCAAACCTAAAAAATCTTATTCAGCATAGTAATAACAGTTGTGGGCTACCAATGCTAAAAGGACATGTTCCTTTTTTGACCCGTTACCTACAAACAGATTAGCACCTTCAAAACACCTTCAAATACTTTGACTAGTCAACGTCAGGTTTCATACCTGTTCAATCAAACATCCTAGTAAGCGAGTAAGCTTATTTTACTTATTGTGCAGTAAAAGAAATTAACCTAATTACCATGGGAGAGTTTCACATTTATGAGTATGCTTAGTTTATGCATACTCATAATGATGGAGTACCAAGGTTCAAAGAATACTAAAACATAATAGAAAAGTTCTATTAGAAAACTCAGCTAATAGAAACTTGGAAACTGTAATGAAATATAATGTTCTGCTGCACATTAAAAAAATAAGTCACCAAAGGTATGATCAGTAATTGGTTCAAAGAGTTTTGAAAAAGTACAATGAAATTCAAAAAATTATGGTTTTCGGCTGCTTTTTGGTTAGGATGATTCTAAACTAATAATATGCATTAAATCTAGAAAGAAGAATCCAAACCAGATAAGGTTTAAAGACATGGTTGATACGTATAAATCCCAGTTCTTTCCCATCAAGAGAAATAATCTTCAATAACTCCTGAAGTAGTCTCATACTCTCATAAGACCAAGTCACTTTTCTACACCATAACGTGGATCAATATAACTTTCACCTAGATCTCATTATTTCGTCTTGCATTGCAATTACGCCAATACTTATATAGTGTATTATAAACAAATAAGGCTTTAATATAATACCTTTGCTAATGCATCTACATAAGTCAAGTCAAGGGAAGAGTATTTTTTTTATCTAATTTATGACATTCAAGCATTCTTTTCAAAAAAGCAGAAAATCAAGAGGCCAAAATGTGAAAGATGTCTTTCTTTACCTAATTTATGACCTTAACTGTGAGGGGAAATTATGATAGTAAAAAAAGCAGAAACAAACTTTAGTAGAGTTTTTTTATTACGTATATTAACAAATTAGAATGTTGTAAAATTATACCTGATGCCATTGAACCATATGCACCCGCGTTGATACAACATTTTAGCAGACCAAAAGTATGGCAACTTCGAACCCATTCTTTTACATCAATTTAAGATACTACTCATTACCGCCTGCTTTTTGACCACGGATCAATAGTTGATTTGTGTGTGATCCCAGTTCTGTAAATCATATTCGAACGATTATATGATCCTCATATTCTAAACAAAAATTCATTGCGTTTAACGCAAGCTCAAGCAGTGTAACGGCAACAAAAACTATTGATCTGCGACAACAACAATTGATTGGTGAGTAGTGGTTGTAACGAAGAATCATTAAAAAATTATAAGAATTATATTTACATATAAAACCTACAGATCTATGGAAAACCTTCAAAACTTAATTAATTCATAGATCTTAAAAAACTTAAAAATAGTTCAACAAAAGTTAACAAAAACCTTTTTAATGAGCGGTTTTCTTGGTGGTCGTGGTTTTGTGGTGGTTGGGCTTTTGACGGAGGTGTGGGTTTTGGCGGAGGATTTAGGTAGAGGGTGGTATTTGGTGATGGTATGCTTCGATGGTGGAGAGCTTTGGTGGTGAAAGGTGTGGTAGTGGCAGTGGGTAGCCAACCTCTTCAACGTCACTTGCCGACCAACAACGCCGCACACCATGAACAGCGGCAACGAAGAAACCAGCGGCAACGAAGTGAGTTTTGGCATGTGGGTATGTGGTTTGAACCAGAAAGAATTCTCAACTGGAGATGTTGGCTCAACCGGAGATGGTGGCGGCTGTGTTTGTTTTTACGGTTAAGAGAGGAAAAATAAGTTTTTAATGTGTTTTGGAATAGAGATTGTGGTTTATAGGAAAATAAGATTTGAATTAGCCTGTGATGTCAACCCTCTAAACATGGAAAGTTAGAAAAAGATTCCTATACTTTCCTTTATAATTTCCTAGTTTCCTTAGATAAATGTACTAAAAAAAATCATATACCCTTTATAAGTAGTAGGGATATCACACTGTGTGAGAACCCGTACTTTCCCAGTATTATTTTATTCTTTTTTTATTCGTGCTTCTTGAATTTTCCAACGTATTACGTTTTCTTGTATTGTTATATGTAAATCCTGAGATTTTTAAATTATACTTTTTAAGTATTTTTCTGATCATCGATAAATACCTTGTATGGAATTATAAAATTTTTATTTTATTTTTCCATATTTAATTTAAATCAAAGTTTTTGATTTAAAATCACCCGCGTGCGTTTTACAACGAGTTTATTCAAAATCAATGTGCAACGAGAATTCCTAGTGATCGCGATACCGACGGATGCCCAAAAGTTTACGTTTATTTATCGAGTGTTTCGATAATTAATATTTTCGACGATTTCGTTTTAATTACGTATTAAGTCGTGTCGGGAAATCATATAATCATTTTTATGATGCATTGTAACTTTTGAAAAGTATTTTTACGAAACTCGAGCCCCGTAAATATTTTCAATATTTACCAATAATCATTTTATACCCTTTAAACTATTAAATTGCTTTTAGGTCCAAAACTATTCAACAATTGCAATATCAACCCCAACAATACTATATAAACCTTACTTTTATCATTCCATCTAATTTCTTACACTCAAAACACACACACTAAAATTTTTACTCCCTCCCTTTCTTTCTTTCTTAAAACCGTGACCCCAAACACCTAAACCACCATAAATCTTCAACTTTTACCAAGTTTTAACAAAATCTAATCAATATCCCATCTCTAAAATCATCTTATGATTCTATCTATACTAAATTTCCACACATGTATCAACTTTTGAAGATTTTTATGATTCTATGGTTGGATTATGTTTAAATCACCATGCATGTAATGATCTTGGTAAGATCATCACTTTTTGATCCTTAAAAGTTATATTTTGATCTTGGGTTTTTGTTAGATTTTGCATGCATGTGTTTTGGAGTGTGTTTGGTTGATAGGAATGATAGTATAGTGATCCTAGGGGTATGGGAATGATTGGTTTTGGTTGAAAATTTGATTTGTCATGTTTTCTAAAAGGCTAATTTGGGACAGCAGTCTTAAACAGTTTCTTTCGTAGGTTTAAGGTCTGTGAAAGGCTAAGATTAGTTGAAATTGTTGTAGAGTTTTCCGAGACGGTCGTTTTGGTATAAGATAGAGCTTCTAAGTCATTACGAGTCAAATGTTATGCTAGTTTTAATTTTCGTGTACCAGGAGACGCAAGTCGGCACAATCCGAAATTGTGACTGATTTTGGGTCGACTCTCGGGGACTTTAGGCTTGGTTGGATAGTTGATACTACTGATTTTCAAAGTTTACAAACTGAGTTTTATGAGTCTAGTAGTAGTTTCGAAAGACGGATTGTCGAGTTAGTACTTTTAAAGTGGTCCAAACGGTTTTACAAAACAAGTGCATAAATCTGTCCCAAATTTGAAGTCGGGTAAAGTGTCGAGCTGATGGATTTTAAAGTGTGAACTTTGGCTCAAATTTTGGTGAGGTCTTATACAGGTTATAAGTGACCTTGACACCAATTTTCATCTAAAACGGACAAGTCTAGATAGGGTAGATCGGTGTGTACATTCGGGGTGTACTTGCTGATTTTTATTTTGGACACGTAGTTCAATGCTTGTGTTGCGTGAGTTTGAGTGTTCACCATCAGACGTGGTGACTTACTCAAGTGCTTAGTCATTATATAAATGACTTAGCTACTGGTCCAAATAAGGGTAAAGGATAGTTTGACTTGCGTTGACTTGGCGTCGTATGACGAGTCATTTTCAAGTGTTCAAGTGTTTTAACGAATAACGTTGGATAAAAGGATTCATTTGGTTCGTGTCAATGGTTTCGAAACGTGAATACTATGAAAAAATTTGAGTCATATTATATTTGGTATATATCGATATTGAGTTCGAGTCTTAACGCGCGCCTTATTTTGATAGGTTGCGGTTTTCGTGTTTCCCTGGCATCCATATCTTTGGTGATCGTCTCACTACATTGTTTCTACTCAGTTGCTGAGTACCGTGATTGACTTACCTCGTGGCTAAGGTGAGTTGATAGCCCCTTTTTACTTGTACATGATTTCTAAACACGGGGTGAGATTTTACATGGTGGAACACAACCATTTAAAAACTGTATGCTATCCAGAACTTGTATGCTATCCAGAACTTGCATGATTTTTAGGTTTTTAATATTTTAATTGCTTTTTAGTCTAGCCTTAAGTTTCCTCTCCCGATCATGAACCGTTAATTTCAAGTACTAAGCGCGAATGTTGTGGGTGGATCCATTGGGATTGACTATCCCCGTCTCAAGTACCTTGATGCACTGATATTCGTTTATTTACTTGAGTATTTAGGCTGAATACTCCCTAGAGGAACTTACAATGAGTTAAGCTTCGGTTCATGAACTAAACGGCATTAATAATGGTTTCGGACTATGGTTGACGTATATAACCATACTCCACACTACTTGTTTTACAACTGAATGCTTGTGTTCCACACCTTTACTGCTAAACCTATGAATATCAGTCAACTTTATGTTGACGATTTTACATGTTTTAATCTCAGGTATTATACTTAGCTTTGCTTGGATGGGAGCCCGCAGGATATTATCGCAGGTTGGAGATTTCTGTGGTGCTTGTGAAAGATTTGTTTTATATAAACTATCAGAAGTTTATTCAATCTTTTGGGCAACTTATTGTTATAAATCGAGACGAAATAATATAATTTTCCGCTTTTAAAACTCTGGGACCTATGTTTAAAAACTCTGACCTTTTATGATGTAATGTACATGTTTTTATTTCGTCAGCTTTGTATGAACTGTAATTCATTGTTTCTTGTACTATGACGTGTTACCCCCTCGTTGCCTAGTTGTTTCATGTCAGATTCTGGGGGTCTCACAGAGTGGTATCAGAGCGATGGTTATAGGGAACTGAGTCGTTTTCAAAAACTTAGTCTATAACCGAAAGTTCAATTATTTCATGTTTTAAGTGTCAAACACAGAATCTGCCATTGTTGTTCGATATCTTTGCGGGTAACTCTCTAATCCTTATTACTTACGTTTAATTATCGTTATAGTATTTCATCTCTTGATTACATGTTGAAATATTATGTTACCCTGATGAAGATAATTACTTTGTCTTTTCAAAGCCTTGTGCTTCATGAATTATCATTGAATGTTACTGTGATTACATCTACTCTTACTGTATTTCTGGAATTCTTGTTCTTGTGAATTGATCTTGTTACAATGATTTTATATCGTTATGACGTTACATACTTGTATTCAGAGCGCGTGTACTGTCGACTTTTCATGCTCAATTTTCTGAGTACTACTGTTATTTTGTTTATGTGTGATACGACTGACTTCATATACTCGTTCGTTTTGAACCGCCTGTTTTTCTCGACTCGCTGTTACATGTTGTGCATACTCTCGCCATACCATTGTTCGGAATTGAAGAAGTGTTGTTTTCGACGAAACTCCTGATTTTCATTTTACTACCGTGCAAGTTGCTTTCATTGTTTATTTCCTTTAAAATATCTATTTAGATACCCAGATTGTTTACCGACCATTCGTAATTGAATGTCTAGTCTATAGACCATTGTGTAGCTCAATGTGTCTCCGGAAAAGACTGAAGGACACCATGTGAGCCACACATCTCGAAGATTTCGTTGAATCAGTGCTGAATAATATCGTGAGTTCTCGTAATCTTGATTTACCTTTACGTCACCGTTTTACATGACACTTGTACATGGATTACATTTTATTTCATTGACCATTTTTACGTTTCGACTTCTACTTACAACATCGGTTGTACCTTGAACACATGATCGTCATTTATTATGTGACGATTGTTTGGAATACGATCCTACTTGTATCCTCCCTTTTTCATTAAACATCCTCGCCTCAGGAGTGTGACTTGTTAATATTTTGTTTCTTTCTCGGTATGTCTTGTGATTTTGGTAAATCACGCCGCCAGGAGACTTTCCTGCATTGCATCTTGCAGCCGAAGACACGGATGATATGCGTCATTTTTTATCTCTCAGATTACCGTTAGCATTCTTGAACCATTTTTGTATTGCGTTTTCTTTACATGATAAATTACACGGTTTATTCTCTTTCTTCTTTATGGAATCCACAAGTCTTGTGTGTACATTAATTCTGGGTTATTATGAAATTGGATTTAATTTCAAGCGGTGTCGAAAAATATACTTTTTATAGAAACTTTACAGGAAGTTTAACAGTGTCGAGAAAATATTTTTATAACTTTAGACATAAAAATATATATTTCTACTTGTTGAGACGTCCGTTTAGGAAATAAAATTTGGCCAATAAACATTAAAATCGAGCAGGCTACGCTCATTTGAGATTGTAAAACCTAAGAAGTTATTTTCTGAATAATGCTAAAATATCATTTTGTTGACATATTTAATGCAAAGGGCATTTTCGTCCATTTTTATTCCGTTTCAAGTCTCGTGTAAAACTAGAAAGTTGTTCAACATTGTTTTACATCGAAATGCATTAGACTTTGAGTCTTAAAATGTCATTTAGTGAGTCGATTGGTCTAGTCAAACCCAAAAGTCAAAGTTAACTAAAAAGGAACAAAACTAGTAAACAAAAAATAAAAAAAATGGATTGAAGCATTTTTGAGTTCGTTTGAGCTCGTAAAACTTTAACTAATGATATTTTGCAAACTAAAAAAAAACCAATGATTGCTTTTGAACAAGTATAAAATAGTAACTTTGAGGTCGGTCATACTTATACGTAGATCTTGAACTTTTGAAACTCGGTAACTTCCTAATATAGAAACTTTTCGGAGTGATTGTACTATCTGTTAACTGATACCCAACTTCCTTAAAGGTATATTATTTTCAAATTAATCACGATGTGCACACATACGGATTCCTTTATCCTTTCTTTTATATATGACTTATTTGTCATTCTACATTGTCTTTCTTTGCTTCTATCGTACCACTAAATTGGACCGAGGTTGAAGATCTTGCTTTCGTAACGTTTGTTATCATCTTGACACGCGTCTCAAGACGATTCCTACTAAACCTCTTGAAACCTTATCACCTTATAACCATTTCGTTGACTGTCTTGAACTACTTCTTGTTTCCCTCTTGTAACTCACTCTCTACTTTATAAACTATTGTCATGTTATCATATAACTCAAACAGATATTGTTTGCGAATCATTTTACAAAATGTTCCACTTTTACTTTACAAATTACTTGAAGGTTATCTTATAGAATTAATTTATATTAATCTTACAATTTATTTTCACAAATTGTTCTACCTTGGGTCTTGTAAAGAATGTTGTAACATTACAATTATTGAATTAAATATCTAGCCAGTAACTTAGTGGCGAAGAGTTTCACAAATTATTTTGATTCCCGTTTTCACAAATGACATTATATACATATTTTAAATCATATGATATGTAATACTGGTTTGACGAAGATGAGCATCGCATTGCTAGTCCTAAATTATGCATGGCCTGATCACCTATGCCTAATTTAGAAGGATCCATGCAAGGCCAAATAGTAGTCGCCCTAAATATTTGACCAACAATCAAATTTTTATTATGTTCCTTAAAAAGTTAGATAAATAAAGTTTAGAAAACTTTTACTTCTTATGCGAGTATCAACAGTTCGCCACATACACATATGAACCCTTATCTTTTCTTGAACAAAGTACATGCCTCAAGCACAGATTTCCTTACTCGACGATCATTGCCTTACTTGTTACCTCATCATCCTCATGATACAATTTTGTTACCATTTGCCTAAATTCTTACCATTGATACCAGACTTCAAAAGTTTCAACGTTGTTATGCTTCTACATCGATCGATCTTCTTCATCTATTTTGGTAGACCTTCGAAACGCCTCTGGACGCATATAATGATTTACGATTGGACGTGAACGATGATTAAGTGTATTTGTCATGATGTGTGTTAGACTTCATCGTCTTGAAATTCATTCGTGTGAATCATGTGTTGATTTCGCCTCTCATTGCGAATGTTGTTCATCTTACTGGAATTACTATCAAGTAACTTCTTAATAATTTTCTTTGATTCGAAAATTCGCTGTGTGGCTTTTCTCTTTCGATCGTATGTCGACCACCGAGAACTTAATAAGCCGTTATTAGTGTCACCAACTGCACTCAAGAAGTGATGACTTGCTATAATCCTTTGTTTCTCATTATTTTTATTATTATTGACGCAACTATTCTATCATGTTCGTTAAGAGTTGATACGACTT
Organism: Glebionis coronaria; assembly: GCA_025667525.1. Classification (NCBI taxonomy): domain Eukaryota; kingdom Viridiplantae; phylum Streptophyta; class Magnoliopsida; order Asterales; family Asteraceae; genus Glebionis; species Glebionis coronaria. Next base: position 312,097,182 of record CM046880.1, on the reverse strand, counting down.
CCGTTTTATTCCCTCGTGCTATTGCTTGTATACTAATTGTTGATCGATATTCGTTTCATAATCGTTTGTTGTTTTGTCACTTTCTGAAAACCAGAAACTGTTACGTGTTTATCATTTGATACCTTAATCGCCTTCTTGAATTTCTAAAAATTATTATTAATTTTTAAGAACATTTTATACATTTTACCAAATGTTTAAATTATCAAAATACCCATTTCAAGTTTAATATCGAATCTGTACATCCTCTTGGGTAAATCTTAACTTATGTTTAAACAGTGTCAAGTTGTATCTTTTAAAGTAATTGATTTTATCATACTTTACTGTCAACCTAATGAAATTATTAAATTAATTTATAATTTCTAACAATGATTCTAAATAACTTGGAAAATCTGATTTTTCCTAATGGTAACTGATAGGTGTGAAAACACCCATCCTTTCACCACTTAATTACAATAATAACCAAGCCAAAACGTGTATTTTATGTCGTAAAAGTCGGAATTATGCGTGGTCTGTGTTTTTGTTGTGATTTAGGACGAACACGTGGAAAGGGGAGAAAACACGGACTTTCACGGGCTTTTATCGAAGAAAAAGACAAAAGACGAAGTCAAGAGATCAAGAGTGAAAAAAAAGAACGGAAGTCCAAGACCTATTCTGAAGATTTATCGAAGAACAAGTCTAAAAGACGGAAGTTTAATAAAGCCGAGAAACTCAAGTCTTATCAATGAAGAATTTTCAAGACGAGTTTAATTAATCCCGAGACAACGTTAAAAAAATCGAAGAATTAAGAAGACGAAAAGACGGAAAGAAAGAAAGAAAGAAGGAAGCAACACATGCTCCCCTCTCCCTATATATAGACGCCACACCTCTTCATTTGAGGTGTTGGCTAGAGTGACACTAGTTCTTCCATTTTCATTTCTTGCAAAATTTACTTTTCATGTCATTTTAAATACTTGTCTTGCACTTTAATTCATTTTAATTCCAAGTAAGTGTTCTTAATTTTGTTGCTTTAATCTTTATTTACCTTTGATCAAGTTTACTTTTATCATTCTCCTTCTACTTTTCTTGATTTTGGTTTGTTTTAAATTCGGATTAAGCAAGAAATTGCTTAATCTCTTTGCTTATTTGATTAAAAGTTTTGTCTTTTGTTTTCCCTTTAAGCTTTCATATGAAATAAGCTATAAGTTTGACAATCTTATGTGCTTATTTGGTATTTAGCTTAATTGTTTTCAAAGTTTTCTTAAAAGTTTTATCTTTTTAAAATCCATTTTATTAAGTTTCGTCTTTTAAATTTCGAAAGGTTTTAACTTTTTAGCTTATTGTCTCGTTTTGTTTCCTTTTCATTTAAATATTTGAATTCAGCTTATTAGTTCTAGCTTATTTGGACTTGTGCTTGTTGCCAATTTGTAACTCCATCGGAAAGAAGGGATTCTACACATTGCGACAGCTCCACTTAGCCACATTCCGATTGTGACAGAATTGGGACAAGGGTTTTGGATTCTGACGTCATTCTGATCTAGAGTTTACCCCCCTCATTCCGATCTGGGATTGCGATCGCATATTGCGATCACATATTCCGACGGCTCTTGACGTTTTCTAAGTCGAAGTGCTGCCCGATTTTCCTTAGCAACTTTCCGATCTGAGGATTGCGATCTAACACATTGCGATCGGGATTCCGATAGGTTGCACTTTTATACATTCCGATAGATAGCACTTTTCCTTATTCCGATAGACCAAGTTTTATACATTCCGATAGACACATTGCGATCTGGATTCCGATGGGCATGGTGACAGCTTTCCGATCTGACATTCCGATGGTCTTGGGTTTGGGATTATATTTTGCTTTGCTTTGTTTTTAAGTTACATTTTTAATACTTCGTCAAATTTAATTTTCGTCACGCTTTAGTTTTAAGTCATTTAATTAATTTAACTTAAAAAAGTTTTTAATATTGCACCCTTTACTTTTAATTAGTCTTACATTTGTTTCCCACCAAAAGACAGCTGAGTCGCACGTTAACCAATAATCAATTCGATTAGACCACGACAAAGAACTTTAATTTTTATACAGGTAAAACCCTAGTATTAAATGGCGCCGCTGCCGTCTCTTTTCGTAAAGATTAACGGTTTTCTATGAGAGACGCGTTGCTTTTTGGGATCCGTTCATTCATGAGCATTATTTTCTTGCTTAAAAATTTCAAAAAAATCCATAAAAATTAAAAATTTTCAAAAAATCCAAAAAGATTTTATTTTTATAGTGTATATATATTGTCTATTTCTTTGGTCTTGTTTTCTTTTACTTCTGCAGGTGTATGCGTACTTGATCTTCAGCTTATCCAGAGCCCGAGACTCGTGAAGATTTAGCTATGGCAGGTGTGAACAACAACAATAATCCACCACACCTCAACAATAACAACAACAATGTTCTTCCACAGCCCGATCTTCGGACAATGGAGGAACTTTGTCAACCCACCATGTTTGGACGAGGAGGACCGATTGCGCCGATGCAAATCACGGCTCCGGAGTTTTCGTTGAAGCATCACATGATCCAGCAAGTGCAAACTAATCCATTCCGCGGAATGCCTGATGATGATGCCAACAAACACCTCGACAAATTCATTACTATTACTCAAAGCATGAAGTTGCCCGATGCTACTATGGATGTTCTTCGCCTTCAACTCTTCCCACATACTTTATCACACCACGCCGAGAAATGGTTTGATCGTCTCCCGAAGAATTCCATTCATACTTGGGATGACATGACTCAACGCTTTTTGTCGCGCTACTTTCCACCATCCATGGTCACGAGCCTTCGCAATCAAATCAGCGGTTTCATGCAAGAACCTGATGAATCTCTCTTTGATGCTTGGGAAAGATATAATGTTTTGATCGATCGATGTCCAAACCACAACATGCTCCCCGTGACCTTAATTGATACTTTCTACAACGGTGTGACTTTTTGTGATCGCGATACGATTAATGCAGCCGCCGGTGGCACATTTATGAAAAGAAGACCCGAGGAGTGTAGAGAGCTTACTGAGAACATGACTACTCATCATAAAAATTGGGATTCCTCCGCTTCTTCAAGGAATAACCCGAGAGTCAATGTTTCTTCTACTTCAGCAAACCCCGATATGACTGAATTCACCCGCATGATGGCCGAAATGAACAAAAATATCTTGCTCATCGCTTCAAACCAACAACAACAAGTTAAAGCGGTAGCAAATCCTTGTGAGACATGCGGTGGTCCTCACTCATACACTGATTGTCCTTCTACTCAAGGCAATCCGGAAAACGTGTATGCGACTTATGGTAATTATTCACCGGAAAATTACCAAGCCCGACCTCAAGGGGATCGAAATTTGCTAAGTTACCGGTCGAACAACTACCTTTCACCCGGTTTTTCTCCTCAAAACCACAACCCCAACAACAATTACACTAGAAGCAACCAAATCCCACCTAGAGCTTCTAATCCTTATCACCCACCCGCTCAACAAGCCCCACCCATCAATCAAGATGTTGAAGCCTTAATGGGAACCCAAGGAGAGCAAATTAAGAATCTACAGAGCCAAATTATCAATTTGAAAGGGGATATCACTAAGAAAGGGAATGATATTAGATCCGAGCTTCGAAATGATATAAAATCCTCCTTCAGCAATCAAACGAATGATTTGAAGAATATGCTGGCTAGTTTCTTACCCACAACTCAACCCTCTACTTCGGGCTCTCTACCTTCAAACACCGTCACCAACCCGAGAGAGAATGTGAGTGCTATTACTACCCGTAGTGGAGTTACTTTAGTAGGACCATATATCCCACCCCCAGTTACTCCATCTACACCTCCTCCACCACCATTTATCCCTACTACTCCCACACCTAGTATTAGTATACCATTACCGTCTCCGCCTCGTCGTGAAGAAGTACCCAAGACGAATCCTCCACCAACCCCACCTTCCACCTTTAACCCTTCAACATCTCAACCTTCACCTTCTACACCTCCACCACCTAACCCCAGCATTCCTTACCCTTATCGACTCAACAAGGCTAGAATTTTGACTAAGAATGACATTCTAGTCGCTAACTTTTTGGAAAATATTGCCGGCATGAAGTCACCTTTACCCTTGTTGAAGCTCTTGCCCAAATGCCACAAGCAAGATGTTTAAGGAATTGCTTAGTAAGAAGGAGAAGATGGTCGAGTTTGTTAATACTCGCTTGAATGAAAATTGCTCTGCAATCCTTCTTAAAGAACTTCCGAAAAAACTTGGAGATCCCGGTCGTTTGTGCTACCTTGTACTTTTAACCAAACCGACAAATTTACTGCCTTAGCCGATCTCGGGGCAAGTATAAATTTGATGCCTTCAAGTGTTTGGAAAAAGTTATCATTGCCCGACCTTACTTCCACCAAGATGACTCTTGAGCTAGCCAATCGAACTCTCGCGTACCCCCTTGGTATCGCCGAAGATGTGTTCATTAAAGTTGGCACATTCACTTTTCCGGTCGACTTCGTAGTTATTGATTATGAAATGGACCCTCGTATTCCGTTAATACTTGGACGCCCATTTTTGAGAACCGGAAGAGCTTTAATAGATGTGGATAAGTGTGAACTCATCTTAAGAGTCGGGGATGATGCACAAGTTTTTGAAATGGGGAAGCTTACAAGCAAATCCTATGGAAGAGAATCAGCGAATATGATTAATGTGCTCGATGATTTTGTCGTCTACAACAATCCTCTATTCGATTCTTGCAATGATAATCCACTGTTTCAAGATGATGTGGATGATTCTCTCTCCAATTTGGAACCTCCACCCATATATGATTCTCCACCGATCTATGATGCTTATGATGATGATTCTAGTTCCGATGGGGATGATTATGATGATTTTACTTCCGAGTATCCCGACATGCCCACTTATGATGATTTTGATGAGGCTGATACTCTTTCGAGTGATTCTTCTCATAATGAAGATCCTCCGCCTACAACACTTGATCCTACTTTGGATGACTACTCATTTGAGGAAGACTTCTCTACTTTTCTCAATACATACTTCCCAAATGAGAGTGATGCTCCTCCTTTAGACTTTGATGATTATGGTCTTCATTCTTCTACGGATTTGAAGAAAATTCTTTCAAAGGAGAAGAAACCGGACGACACCAACATCCACAGCACGTATGTTTTGACACCTCTTTGTCCACCTTCTGAGGACGAGGTTGTGCATTTTCTTAGCGGATGTTCTTCAAATTCTGCTGAGTCTGAGTGCTATTTTCCCCTAAAGGAAAAGGTGTTCGACCCCGGCATTGCAATTTTCAAGCCATCTCAGTATCCATCTGATGAAATAAAAGGAAAAATCTTTGGAACTTTTGAAGATATGCTTGCTCCTCTTCACCCTTGCTCCGATCATGCTCCATCTTTGCTTAAGGGAACCTTGCCTACTCTTCTTTGGCTTGCCTTGTTCGCCTTAAGCTTGTGCTATTTAATGGACGAAAACCATGTCTTTGATCCCGGTGGATGTGTTTCAAGCTTCTTCCTATGCTAATCCAGGTCGAGTCAGGCTCACGACTCGGTTATAAAAAACAAGCGCTTTTTGGGAGGCAACCCAATTATCTATTCTTTCCCTCTGTTTTCATAATAAGTGTAGGGGGAGACCCTAGTATGTGTATTGTTGTCTTCTTTCTAATCATGTGCAGGGATTCGAGCTTTCAAAGATCCATTCTTGATGACTTTTCACGAACCATGATTCCGTGTTCCCTTCTTCCTGGTTCTATCCTAAACTCTTTTCGATTCACTATTTTATATTTTCCAATATTAAAATAGGAATCCCTTTAGTTATCTTTTCCTTAGCAAGATTTAAACAACGTGCACAATGTCCTAAGTGTAGGGGAGTTTACTCCCACATGCTTAAACATTGAGGACAATGTTTATATCAAGTGTAGGGGGACTTCTATCGAAGTTAAGTGGTCTTTTCCTTGTATTTGTCCTCATTTTAACCGGAAAATCAATTTTTCGACATTTTTCAAAATTTTTGATCTATTTTGGCCTAGTAGTTTTACCTTTGTATAGTTATTTTCTTTCTTTACTAGAATAAATTTTAATAAAGTGGTTTTAATTTTCAACGTTGTGAATGTTTTGACTCAACCCGAGTTTACTTATCTTAGTTTACTCTAGCTAGTATCCTTAACGTGTTTAAGTCAAGTTTTGCTAGGCTTTTATATAGGGAGCTATAAAACGCGAAAGTCTTAACTCTCACGGGTTAAGAACAAGAACTTTTCGCAAGTTCCTATAATTGATCCTAGAGAGTCGTTTATCAAGGGAACCTTAAAATGCGAATTCTAAAACTTGAAAAAGTCTAAGAGTTTGCAAGATCCTATAGATGACTCGAAAACCCAAAACTTTGATTAATAGGCTAAGCATCCACGAGTCTCATTCCTTGAGATTTTAAACTGTGGAGAACGAGAGATGATAGAGTCAATTATAAGTTTGGTATTCTTTCGTGAATTTATGTGAGTTGATTATAAGCCTATTCTCCCATCGCTTGCTAATAAATTTATCTGCAATAAATAAGGTTGTACGATTTGAAAAGTTACTTAGCTTCTAGCCCAAGATCGTTTAAAAGTTGCTCGGTATGGATTAGAGTTCATAGCCAAGGCATAACTTATTGAAGTGGGATGCGAAGATTGGCGAGTCCAAAAAGGTCCTAACAAGGCATAAGGGCTACATTTTGTTGCTAAAGATCCAAAAGTGATGTGAAGAATCATTTATCGAAAATCAATATGAAGGATCGAGACACACGACGAAAAGCAAATACTCCCCAAAAGATCATGGAGAAGTCTATCCAAAAAGGCCCTAACAAGGTATGAGGATAAATATATCCAAGTCCTAAAAGGAGGCGGATCGTTGTATATCAAAATCCCAAATAAAGATTGGAGAAAAATGAAGAAGTCGTGGTCCAAATATGAAGAATCTCTCAAAAAGTTCAAGAGAAGAAATTCCTATTATGAAGATAAGACCATTATTTCATGAACGTCTCTCAAGATTTAAAGTATGAAGTCGCTGCTAAATATCGGTCCGAGAAAGGTCGCAGATCGTGAAGCGAGTTATGCCAAGATATGAACTTTATGAGTTCCAGAGAAGCAGTTTTAAAAGATTTTGTCCTTTAGCTAACTATTGATTAAATCGTCCCACTTTATTTTTAGCCTAAATAACTATCGAAATAAGTCAACAATGCATCCTCGTGATCATTCAAGACAACAATAAAATATAAGAGATACAACTAGGAATAAGGGAGTCTAAGTAAATAATTGGCCCACATGAGTTCGTGTTAGCTTGCTAACTTGAACAATGATCTCGTTTTTAAGCTTGGTATGGAGAACGTGAAAACTTGAGGATGATGATCATTCACGACATTTGCAAAAACCTAAGGTATGTCTTTGATTTCTTTACTTATTTTCTTCCTTTGAATGTTTTAAAATTTTCTATCTGTTTAATAAAGGCCAATGTGGATTGATTATGATGGAGAATGTAAAACTTGCTTTATAACTAATGCATTGCATGAGGACATCGCAATGGTCAAGTGTAGGGGATTTGATAGGTGTGAAAACACCCATCCTTTCACCACTTAATTACAATAATAACCAAGCCAAAACGTGTATTTTATGTCGTAAAAGTCGGAATTATGCGTGGTTTGTGTTTTTGTTATGATTTAGGACGAAAACGTGGAAAGGGGAGAAAACACGGACTTTCACGGGCTTTTATCGAAGAAAAAGACAAAAGACGAAGTCAAGAGATCAAGAGTGAAAAAAAAGAACGGAAGTCCAAGACCTATTCTGAAGATTTATCGAAGAACAAGTCAAAAAGATGGAAGTTTAATAAAGCCGAGAAACTCAAGTCTTATCAATGAAGAATTTTCAAGACGAGTTTAATTAATCCCGAGACAACGTTAAAAAAATCGAAGAATTAAGAAGACGAAAAGATGGAAAGAAAGAAAGAGAGAAGGAAGCAACACATGCTCCCCTCTCCCTATATATAGACGCCACACCTCTTCATTTGAGGTGTTGGCTAGAGTGACACTAGTTCTTCCATTTTCATTTCTTGCAAAATTTACTTTTCATGTCATTTTAAATACTTGTCTTGCACTTTAATTCATTTTAATTCCAAGTAAGTGTTCTTAATTTTGTTGCTTTAATCTTTATTTACCTTTGATCAAGTTTACTTTTATCATTCTCCTTCTACTTTTCTTGATTTTGGTTTGTTTTAAATTCGGATTAAGCAAGAAATTGCTTAATCTCTTTGCTTATTTGATTAAAAGTTTTGTCTTTTGTTTTCCCTTTAAGCTTTCATATGAAATAAGCTATAAGTTTGACAATCTTATGTGCTTATTTGGTATTTAGCTTAATTGTTTTCAAAGTTTTCTTAAAAGTTTTATCTTTTTAAAATCCATTTTATTAAGTTTCGTCTTTTAAATTTCGATAGGTCTTAACTTTTTAGCTTATTGTCTCGTTTTGTTTCCATTTCATTTAAATATTTGAATTCAGCTTATTAGTTCTAGCTTATTTGGACTTGTGCTTATTGCGAATTTGTAACTCCATCGGAAAGAAGGGATTCTACACACTGCGACAGCTCCACTTAGCCACATTCCGATTGTGACAGAATTGGGACAAGGGTTTTGGATTCTGACGTCATTGCGATCTAGAGTTTACCCCCCTCATTCTGATCTGGGATTGCGATCGCATATTGCGATCGCATATTCCGACGGCTCTTGAGGTTTTCTAAGTCGAAGTGCTGCCCGATTTTCCTTAGCAACTTTCTGATCTGAGGATTGCGATCTGACACATTGCGATCTGGATTCCGATAGGTTGCACTTTTATACATTCCGATAGATAGCACTTTTCCTTATTCCGATAGACCTAGTTTTATACATTCTGATAGACACATTGCGATCTGGATTCCGATGGGCATGGCGACAGCTTTCCGATCTGACATTCCGATGGTCTTGGGTTTGGGATTATATTTTGCTTTGTTTTGTTTTTAAGTTACATTTTTAATACTTCGTCAAATTTAATTTTCGTCACGCTTTAGTTTTAAGTCATTTAATTAATTTAACTTTAAAAAGTTTTTAATATTGCACCCTTTACTTTTAATTAGTCTTAGATTTAATTAACCGTCATTTACTTTTAAGTTTTGCACTTTTAATATACTACAACGACAAACATTTGTTTCCCACCAGCTGAGTTGCACGTTAACCAATAATCAATTCGATTAGACCACGACAAAGAAATTTAACTTTTATACCAGGTAAAACCCTAGTATTAGTAACGCTAAACCTAAGTTTTAATAATAATTTCATACAATCACCCAAAAGTTCTTAAGCTGATCAAAATAACTATTTGAACTGAGTTACTTTTACCTTGAAGTCCTGATCAAGAAAAAGATTTGACAACTGTTTACCCACTCATTTCATATAGAGTTTAAATTTTTAACCACTACACCTGGTAAAATTTTCTTTTAATAAAGAAAATATTTAAAATAAGTTTTAAAGTAATACCAAAATACTAGACAACTGATTTTGACAGCCTATATTTTGAATGATCGTATGTATTTCATTTTTCCCTTCTAGTTCTTTGTAACAGGATTATTACGTTTTAAGATTTTCATGTTTTACAGTTGCACGATTTGCGACTCCTTGTTGTTTAACAATCTTGATTCATTTTATCGCACTTTGCCTGTTTAAGCGATTCTTGTGTTCATTCTTGTTAGTTTACCGCACGTTTTTCCAACAATTCTATCTCTCGATGTATCTCCGTATTGAAAGATCGTTATTCTAATCGAAGACTGAAAAGTTATACGAAAAGGAGTTAAGAAAACTGAAGCATAATGAATTCTAACCGTTAAGATTCGTTGTGGTACGGAAATTACCTGGGAAGCAATGAATTTTGTTCTACACTTTGTACCTCCTCTTGTTTGCATCTTCTACTGTTTTCAAGAGAACTCTGGGGACCAGAGTTCCTTTAGAGGGGAACTGTGAGAACCCGTACTTTCCCAGTATTATTTTATTCTTTTTTTATTCGTGCTTCTTGAATTTTCCAACGTATTACGTTTTCTTGTATTGTTATATGTAAATCCTGAGATTTTTAAATTATACTTTTTAAGTATTTTTATGATCATCGATAAATACCTTGTATGGAATTATAAAATTTTTATTTTATTTTTCCATATTTAATTTAAATCAAAGTTTTTGATTTAAAATCACCCACGTGCGTTTTACAACGAGTTTATTCAAAATCAATGTAGAACGAGAATTCCTAGTGATCGCGATACCGACGGATGCCCAAAAGTTTACGTTTATTTATCGAGTGTTTCGATAATTAATATTTTCGACGATTTCGTTTTAATTACGTATTAAGTCGTGTCGGGAAATCATATAATCATTTTTATGATGCATTGTAACTTTTAAAAAGTATTTTTACGAAACTCGAGCCCCGTAAATATTTTCAATATTTACCAATAATCATTTTATACCCTTTAAACTATTAAATTGCTTTTAGGTCCAAAACTATTCAACAATTGCAATATCAACCCCAACCATACTATATAAACCTTATTTTTATCATTCCATCTAATTTCTTACACTCAAAACACACACACTAAAATTTTTACTCCCTCCCCTTTCTTTCTTTCTTAAAATCGTGACCCCAAACACCTAAACCACCATAAATCTTCAACTTTTACCAAGTTTTAACAAAATCTAATCAATTTCCCATCTCTAAAATCATCTTATGATTCTATCTATACTAAATTTTCACACATGCATCAACTTTTGAAGATTTTTATGACTCCATGGTTGGATTATGTTTAAATCACCATGCATGTGATGATCTTGGTAAGATCATCACTTTTTGATCCTTAAAAGTTGTATTTTGATCTTGGGTTTTTGTTAGATTTTGCATGCATGTGTTTTGGAGTGTGTTTGGTTGATAGGAATGATAGTATAGTGATCCTAGGGGTATGGGAATGATTGGTTTTGGTTGAAAATTTGATTTGTCATGTTTTCTAAAAGGCTAATTTGGGACAGCAGCCTTAAACAGTTTGTTTCGTGGGTTTAAGGTCTGTGAAAGGCTAAGATTAGTTGAAATCGTTGTAGAGTTTTCCAAGGACGGTCGTTTTGGTATAAGATAGAGCTTCTAAGTCATTACGAGTCAAAAGTTATGCTAGTTTTAATTTTCGTGTACCGGGAGACGCAAGTCGGCACAATCCGAAATTGTGGCTGATTTTGGGTCGACTCTCGGGGACTTTAGGCTTGGTTAGATAGTTGATACTACTGATTTTCAAAGTTTACAAACTGAGTTTTATGAGTCTAGTAGTAGTTTCAAAAGACGGATTGTCGAGTTAGTACTTTTAAAGTGGTCCAAACGGTTTTACAAAACAAGTGCACAAATCTGTCCCAAATTTGAAGTCGGGTAAAGTGTCGAGCTGATGGATTTTAAAGTGTGAACTTTGGCTCAAATTTTGGTGAGGTCTTATACAGGTTATAAATGACCTTGACACCAATTTTCATCTAAAACGGACAAGTCTAGATAGAGTAGATCGGTGTGTACATTCGGGGTGTACTTGCTGATTTTTATTTTGGACACGTAGTTCAATGCTTGTGTTGCGTGAGTTTGAGTATTCACCATCGGACATGGTGACTTACTCAAGTGCTTAGCCATTATATAAATGACTTAGCTACTGGTCCAAATAAGGGTAAAGGATAGTTTGACTTGCGTTGACTTGGCGTCGTATGACGAGTCATTTTCAAGTGTTCAAGTGTTTTAACGAATAACGTTGGATAAAAGGATTCATTTGGTTCGTGTCAATGGTTTTGAAACGTGAATACTTTGAAAGCATTTGAGTCATATTATATTTGGTATATATCGATATTGAGTTCGAGTCTTAACGCGCGCCTTATTTTGATAGGTTGCGGTTTTCGTGTTTCCCGGGCAGCCATATCGTCGGTGATCGTCTCACTACATTGTTTCTACTCAGTTGCTGAGTACCGTGATTGACTTACCTCGTGGCTAAGGTGAATTCATAGCCCCTTTTTACTTGTACATGATTTCTAAACACGGGGTGAGATTTTACATGGTGGAACACAACCATTTAAAAACTGTATGCTATCCAGAACTTGTATGCTATCCAGAACATGTATGATTTTCAGGTTTTCAATATTATTATTGCTTTTTAGTCTAGCCTTAAGTTTCCTCTCCCGATCATGAACCGTTAATTTCGAGTACTAAGCGCGAATGTTGTGGGTGGATCCATTGGGATTGACTATCCCCGTCTCAAGTACCTTGATGCACTGATATTCGTTTATTTACTTGAGTATTTAGGCTGAATACTCCCTAGAGGAACTTACACTGAGTTAAGCTTCGGTTCATGAACTAAACAGCATTAATAATGGTTTCGGACTATGGTTGACGTATATAACCATACTCCACACTACTTGTTTTACAACTGAATGCTTGTGTTCCACACCTTTACTGCGAAACATATGAATATCACTCAACTTTATGTTGACGATTTTACATGTTTAATCTCAGGTATTATACTTAGCTTTGCTTGGATAGGAGCCCGCAGGATATTATCGCAGCTTGGAGATTTCTGTGGTGCTTGTGAAAGATTTGTTTTATATAAACTATCAGAAGTTTATTCAATCTTTTGGGCAACTTATTGTTATAAATCGAGATAAAATAATATAATTTTCCGCTTTTAAAACTCTGGGACCTATGTTTAAAAACTTTGACCTTTTATGATGTAATGTACATGTTTTTATTTCGTCAGCTTTGTATGAACTGTAATTCATTGTTTCTTGTATTATGACGTGTTACCCCCTCGTTGCCTAGTTGTTCCATGTCAGATTCTGGGGGTCTCACACACTGCCTTTCCTAACGCTTATTATTTTAGGAAAAAATTGGCTGTTTCAAACCATAATTCAAAGACAATCTCGACTACACGTGTCCAGCTGACAATCAATATTATTTTAGGAAAAAATTAATTAGATGTGTGCTTTAAGACTTGTACAATAGCTGCTTTAGAGAGCTGTATAAAACTGTGGTTTATTAGATATAATAGAAATAGATAAACAACTATTTAAATTATTATAACTTTTTCTTAATAAAACACAATAAATAAATATAAAAGTAGATAAAAAAAACCTCACAATTTTTACTTACTATTTTGTAAAAAACAAGTTATTAAAAGTTTTATAGTTTTGTTCACTAAATATTGAGTAAGAATAGACTTTTAATATCTATTACCTTTTTTTAGTAGAAGTTGATAAAAATAATTTTTTTTTTATTTTTTTCACTAAAATTTGATAAAAAAATATTTTTAACACTTTTTTATTACTTACATATATCACACTTAATTTAATTTCGTAAGCATATGTTATAAATTTTATATTGAATGAAACATGTTTTTTTCTATCATTTTCATTTAGCATATATTTGTTCTTCTTAATAGGGCTGAGCAACAGGTCCGGACCGGACCGGACCGGATCGAGGACCGAAATGGTCCAAAACTCTGAACCGAGACCGGACCGAAATGGTTCGGTTCGGTCCGGTTCGTTCTTCGGTCCAGTTCGGTCCAATTAAACATAATCCACATGTTTTTTGTAAGACCGAACCGGACTGACCGAACCGAGGACCGAAATAAACAAAAACCCCGGACCGAGGACCGGACCGAAATTATCTGGTCCGGTCCGGTTTTCCGGTCCGCTCCGATCCGACGGTCCAAATGCTCACCCCTACTTCTTAATAATGTTTTTGAGAAGAAATATGATTTGGGTTTATTCTTCACCGACCAAAGTAGAAAAGGCTTTTCTAGGTGTTCTTTGTTAGCCCAACTCACTCGGGCCATTTATCAAACATTTCGCCTATCAATGGGATATCGCATACAGTTTTTATGTTAATATGATTTCTGTTCTATTTCACAAAATGTGAAGATTGGCGGTAACACTTTAATTCTAGGTGTCTTTTAGCATGAGTCATTGTCCACCTCACAAGGAATAACTCCGACAACTCTCCTGGCCTAGAGGAGCAGCAGCTGGAGTGTGACGAGCCAAGACTCAACCCTCAATCTCTTATTCCACAAAGTCTTTCCGGTGTGCCCATAGGTTTTACAGAGGCAAGTATCTATTTGAAACAAATGCCAAAGATGAGAATTGAACTTGAGTTATTTGATTCAAACACAAAAGCTCCACCCATTAGACTAATGCTCAAATGATTTTTATTCTATTCAATTATCAAACCAATCTTAAAGTGAATAGTGAAACATGCGTAATGTGGTACTATATCACTTGATACCTTAACTTGTATTCATTTCTGATCCTCGGTTTAACTACATAACTTTTTCAAGTTATATTTTCAACTCATAGCAATACAATTACAATTTGCTTTTAACAATGACACATTCTCGTGGTCTTAACTACATAACTTTTTCAAGTTATATTTTCAACTCATAGCAATACAATTACAATTTGCTTTTAACAATGACACATTCTCGTGGTCTTAATCATATTTTTCTTATATTCGCTAAAATTAAATATTAGATAGAGAGAAGTGTAGTAAGAAGATGAGACTATAACATGCAAATGCCATTTGCTAATAAAAACAAAACTATCCATCAAATTAAGTTCTAATTTCAACCAACTATGGGTTACGAAAGCTAAACTACAACGCATTATTATATTACTCGCACTTTGCTGTAAAATGAGTCCAACAAAAAAGAGTTAAACCAAAAACTATATCAGTGAAAAACTAGAACGAAATTAAACCATTTTCATCAAGAATGACACATCCAGGTGCAACGAGCGGGCAATTTAAAATCTTGTTTCACTACAAAACTCCAGTCTTTCCCTGGCTAAATTTCGAGCGTTTCCATGGCGACATGTCGCAAGGGAAAACGTATCCCTGGCGACATGTCGCCAGGGAAAATTCGCCAAAGAAAGCTGGTGCGGGAAAGTATCCTGGCGACATTTTTGGATTTCCCTCGCGACTAAGTGGGCCCCGCAGCTCTTGGGTTCAAAAACTAGTGCAACGCTGGATTTGGTGCGGGAAAGTTTCCCTGGCGACATATGTCGCCAGGGAAACTTTGGGTGATTAACAAACTTAAGTAAACATGCTACCTAATCCTCACTTTTCCCTGGCGACATGTCTCCAGGGAAACTATTCGTTACGTTGACAAGTCAATGCCTCGCGTTGACAAGTCAACGTTGTGTCAGAGTTTCCCTGGCGACATGTCGCCAGGGAAACTATTCGTTACGTTGACAAGTCAATGTCTCGCGTTGACAAGTCAACGTTCGGCCAGAGTTTCCCTGGCGACATCGCCAGGGAAACTTTGCTGACTTTTCAGAAAGTCAAGCGAGCACCAGGTTTCCCTGGCGACATGTCGCCGGGGAAAATTTGTCATTTTTTTCAGCCTGCATAGCAGGCTATTTCCAGATTTTTTCCGGAATTTTTCCGGAAAAAATCTACCAAAACCTAGGAATACAAATACAAAACCTGGGGATACAAATACTAAAAATCTACCACGAATCTAGTACCAAAACACAATAACATGTAACCTCTCGATCGATTAACTCGATCAATACAAATACATATGTCACAACTTGAGTACAAAGTTCTTAGTTACACTTATTAAACTTGCAGTTCGAGGTTTACAATTATTAAACTTGCATGCTAAGGTAGGAAAAACAAGACATACTAACCATTATTGCCACTACCGCCACTCCCACCGGCGCCACTACCGTTGCCTCCCGTGCCACTCCCACCGGCGCCACTACCGCTGCCTCCCGTGCCACTCCCGCCGGCGCCACTACCGCTGCCTCCCGTGCCACTCCCGCTAGCACCACCCGATAGGAATGCTGAGAACACATCGGCAAACCTAAAGTCACTTCTTAGAAATTCAAACACTTGAGACGCTTGTTCCAATCGTGGGTCGACGACAGGGGGAGGAATATATCGAGCAGTCCTTCTCGGCACTATCTGACCGACACCGGGCATGTGGCCTCGCTGCTTTCCGCCTCGGACGATACGGTTGATCTCGTCGCCCGTATGTTTGCCTGCAACCTTCAACGCAAGCATCTCCTCCTAATGAAGTGACAAAAACAAACGACAGTTAGTATATTATTTATTAGTCGGGTTGGTACATTATTTATCGGCAGGGAATAGTAAAAAACCAAGGTATATCCAAAAAATAAATAAATTAATTAATTAATTTTAAAAAAAATACTTACATACATAACGCGGTCCGCATCGCAAGGAAAATTCTCATCCGGGTCGGTGTGCGTCAAGAAGAATTGGTCAATGACAGTCGGGGTGGCACATCAGCTTGAACTACAGCTTAGGTCTGTACATACATAGACACGCATATATAGAATGAAGCAAATTCAAAACAAAAAATCACAACACCAAAACATATAATCAAAGACATATATGTATGTAAATTAATTATAGAATTTCTCACCACTTTGTCTCTAAGGAGTGCTAACGATCGAGATCCCTGTCGACTCGATGTCTTCTGCTTAGACCGATTTTGGGAGTTCGTCAGGCATCTTTTCTCGTAATCCGGATTACTCCAAAGTGCGATATGTTTTTCCCAGTCCTCGGAAGTAATTTCCTGAGGACGCTCGCTACGGACTCTGCCGATGTCTACCCTGCCGGTATCGATGTCTCTGCGCCAATGCTTCGTCTTCAACGTATTTTTTCGAGAATTGTAACTCTTTTGAAGCATGTGATTGATGCCGCCACGTATATCCCTCCATACCTCAGGATCACTCTTGTGTGGCGTCAAATTAAACTTAAACTGCATTCATATACAACAAATAAAACAAACATAGAGTTAAAGTTAGAGATATAATTTATACATTATTTTGTTTATTTATTTAATGGCTTATATATTTATTTAAATTTTTATAATAAAAACAACTTATCCTGATAAGCATAAGCTTTTTGAAAACAGCTTGTTATGATAAGCTTATCAGGACAAGCTGTTTGAAAACAACTTATCCTTATAAGCTTATCAGAACAAGTTGTTTGAAAACAGCTTATCCTGATAAGCATATCAGAACAAGTTGTTTTCACACAGCTTGTTCTGATAAGCTTATCAAGATAAGCTGTATTCAAACAGCTTGTTCTGATAAGCTTATCAGGATAAGCTGTTTGAAAACAACTTATCCGAAAAAGTTTATTACCTTATTCTCATCAAATATATATTTATTTAAAAAAATATATTTATTTAAATTTATTTATATTTATTTAAATTTTTTTATATTTATTTTAAAAATTTTTATATGATATAAATAAATAAGATACAATTTGTATATTTATTTAAATTTGTTATTTATTTATATGATATAAATAAATAAACAAATTTATTTAAATATATACACCATTAAATAAATAAACACAATAATGTTATGAACATAAAAATGATAACTGACCTCTATGTTCGCCCAAACCATCGTCGTGATCTCATCAGGGACATCATTCCAACTTGGGTAGTACAGTGGCACGAGCCTCCTGATACAATCCCCGACATAATTAGCTAAATGCTGAGCATGCGTGCCGCGAGGCCGGAAAGAGACTTCTTCAAAATCTATCGGGATAGCGTCATGCTCTTCAACTTCGTCCAACAAATCGAGACATCGGGTAATGCCCCGAGTCTTTCTACCGGCCTCTCTGCCGCCCAAATTTTCTTTTCTTTTGCCTTTGCCTGCAAAAATCAAGTGAGTGACAAAGTCATAAAAATTCAAGGCAAGCAACATATATATGCACCAAATTTATGATTGTGTTACAATAATCCAAATATTCTTACCTTTATTTCTAAATACGGCGAAACAACCGCTGCGGATGTTTGGCATAGGAGGTTCATCCTCACCACCACCGTCATCACCGTGTGATCGTGCAACATCTGCTGATATCTGTACAAGTACAATTAGCATAACATAGACAAATTCATGAACAAAATAATATAAGCATGCACACATCCAAATACAACACATCCAAATAAATATACACATTTAAACAATCCACAACAATTAGATTCATTCATTCAAACAAATAAGTGTCTTTTGCAAGTTACAACTAAAGGTCAATCTTCTTCTTCACTTGAATAAACTCTGTCTTCACCATCATCATCATTCACACGTTCTTCATCACTTAAATCATGAGGGGCGTCTTCATCATCAGTAATACCATCGTCTTCGTCATCAACATCAATGATATTTGGCGGTGCATCAACCTCCGTTTCTTGGACATCTATATGCAAGGTCACATCACCCAATTCATTCAAATCAGTGGAAAGTGGTAGATCAGATGAGTTGTCGAAATGTATAATATCAGGAACGACAACTGACACTATGACACCCCCGTTGGAAAACTTTTTATGATTAACATGTTCAACGACCTTCCAGTTGGGTTTGTTCTTATCTTCAATGTAGAAGACTTGTTTGACTTGTGTTGCGAGAATGTATTGATCATCTTTCCACCACTCAGCTCTTGTGTCGGTGAGTTGAGTCATGTTGTTTCTATAGATAAGACGTTGTTTACGTAATGTGGGGCGAGTGTCGAACCACTTAACTTTGAACAACACAACACTGAACGACAAATAATGAAACACGAGGATCTGTTGAAGCTGACCATAAGCCATTGTGTTCTCAGGGCCAAGCGCACAAATGCCGCTATTTTGAGTTGTACGACGTTCATCGCGACTGTGCACGACATACCTCACACCGTCGACTATGCAAGAGTTTAGTGAGATTGGATGCGGTGATGGTCCACAAGACAAAGCGAATAACTCGCTGGTTTTGATAACCTCTGGGTCTTTATCATTGTCTACGTGACGTTGACGGATCTATGAGGAATAAAGGATTAGGTACAGAAAACTATTTATAATAATATTATTTTTTTACAGGTAAGTACACAAGATAAGTCTAAGTTTACCTTTTTTCCAAACCACGCGGGGAATTCTTTTTTCGTGTCTTTGTCAGGATATAATCTGAAAAACGTTCATGGTATTAGAATAAGTCGTTATTGTTAAGAAAAAGAAGTTTCAAAATAAAATAAAAAACGCGTACCTCTTGAACTCGGAAATATACTTGTCGATTTCAGGACTGTTGTTTAGTACATACCATTCCACTTTCTTGAACTCTTGATAAGGGAACATAATAAATGACTTTTTCCCAAGCGGGTTACATACCGATCGGAACACCTGAAACTGACATGTTGGGGGAGGGGGGGGTCCATATTACGGTCGAGCCGATTAAATTTAGTGGTAACATCATCCCGAAAATACTTAGAACAGAAAGTCAATGCTTCTTGTGCAACATAACCCTCCGCAATCGAACCTTCTGGCTTAGCTTTATTTCGTACATAACCTTTTAGCTCTTTCATGTATCTTTCAAATGGATACATCCACCGGGGGCGGATAGGCCCGCCTTCAATTTCCTCATCAGGTAAATGGATAACCAAGTGAACCATAATGTCAAAGAAATCAGGAGGATATATGAGCTCAAGATCGCACAAAATGTCAACCACCTTTTTTACAGCAGTCACCATGTCATCCACCATTAAAGTTGTAGAGCAGAGTTGCTTACACAAGTTACATAGGTCGATCAGTGTTCTTGCAATCTCATCAGGCAAGTATTCCTGAAGTGCGAAAGGAAGTAAACGTTGCATCACTATATGACAGTCATGAGACTTCATGCCCGTTATATTGGTATCGTTATCGGTCACTTTGTGCTTGAAGTTGGATCCGAACCCATCTGGTAGTTTAACACTTTTGATGTACTGACAAAACTTTTTCCTGTTCTCTGGTGTGAAGGAATACAAAGCCTGAGGCTTCTTGCACTTCCCGTTTTTTATTTTGGGTGAGCCACAAGCTTTTTCGAATGCCCATGTCTTTAGATTTGTCATTCATCAACAAAGTGTTCAGGATGGCCTCCAACACATTTTTTTCGATATGCATGATGTCTAAATTGTGTCGTAGTGAAAGAAAAGGCCAATACTCAAGCTCGTAAAAAATAGACCGTTTAGACCAGTTAGGCTCAAGACGAAAATTGCGTTTTATCTTCACACTCCCATAATCCTTATGTTTACCTGGTAGTCGATTTGGCAGTGAAGCATGTTGATCGTTAATCTGGTCCATGGTAAATGTTCTAGGACGGGGCTGGTGTTCGGGTTTACATTGAATAAACGTGAAGCCCTGGATTTATGGTGGGGCGGTAAGAATCTTCTTTGGCCAACATAAGCTATTTTGCTTGCCACATGAAGAGATGGAGTATCGTCATTACATGTAGGGAAAGCCTTGTAACCTTGCCCACTATACCCAGAAAAACTACTTCGATCCGGAAAATCATTGATGGTCCACAAAAGCATCGCTTTCATGGTGAATGCCTCGCCTTTAGCTTGGTCTATAGTACTGACACCATCCCATAAAATTTTTAGATCATCAATTAAAAGTCTCAAGTAAACATCAATGTCCTTGCCCGAGGATTTAGGGCCAAGAATTAACAGCGTCAGCATTAAAGAACTCTCTTTCATACACAACCACGGAGGCAGGTTGTATGTTGTCAATATCACCGGTCACATGCTGTAAGTCTGACTAAGGTTGCCGAATGGATTGAAACCATCGGCAGCCAACCCTAATCGAACTGTTAGAAATACGTTTTTACGTATATTAGAAGTATCGGTCACTCCACAATATTATTAATGTTGTAATAGCTCGTAGTTAGTGTTACTTATTAAGTTAAGTAAGAAACCGACCCATGGGCTTGTCATGGGTCGGCCCAAGCCCAAATAAAGGCCTTGGATATAAATACCCCTTTCCACCATGGAAAGGGGTTGGTTGTTGATGATTCTACACTTTCATTTGAATAAAATACACATAGTTTCTCTCTCACTTTCTCTCTCTAGTTTCTCTCTCTAGAAATCTTCAACCCACTTCATAGATTCATAGGTTATCAAGATTCTACATTTGGTATCAGAGCTATGGGGTGATTTAAGGTAATGATTTGTGTTGTTATTTAGTTTTTGATTGTATTAGTGTTCTTTAAGAAGATCCATCTTGATTCTTGGAGTTTTTGGTGATTTTGTGATTGGGATTAGTAGATAAGTATTAGTTTTTACTTATTTTAGTTGAAATCACAAAACTTTTTGGGTAACTTGGTAAAAATCTGGGTTTTTTCTTCATATTTTGGATCGACTGTTACTCGAACAAGGTTTCTGTTTCCCAGTAAAAGTTCCGAACCAAAAGTTCCGGATCAACAAAAGTTCCGGATCAAAAAGTTCCGAACCAAAAGTTCCAGATCAAGGAAAGTTCCGGATCAAGGAAAGTTCCGTACCAAAAGTTCCGGATCAAGGAAAGTTCCGGATCAAGGAAAGTTCCGGATCAAGGTAAAGTTCCGGATCAAGGGAAAGTTCCGGATCAAGGAAAGTTCCGGATCAAGGTAAAGTTCCGGATCAAGGGAAAGTTCTGGATCAAGGAAAGTTCCGGATCAAAGGAAAGTTCCGGATCAAGGAAAGTTCCGGATCAAATCTTCCGAACCAAAAGTTCTGGATCAAGGAGTTCCAAGCCAAAATCTTCCGAATCAACAAAAGTTCCGGATCAAGGGATATTTCACTTGTTTTTTCGACGATTTTTTAGAGGATTTAATCTTGGTTTCTTACAACAAAAACTCAACACAATTCACAAGCTTTACTTCACTGCTCGATCAACCGATAATCTTTGTCTCTTTGAAGTGAACAAAATGAATCCGAATTCATTAATGCCTCAGATGACATCACTTACGGACATTTCCGTCATTACGGGAACGGATAATCGCCCTCCAATGCTCATTAAAGAAGTCTTTGAAGCATGGCAAGGCCGTATGATGTCATACCTTAAGGGAAAACCGATATATGGGAGGCTTATGGTTAAGTCAATTCTAAATGGTCCACTTGACTATGGTACCATCGTGGTTAACAATGTGACTCGACCAAGGGAGTTTGAAGAACTTACACCAGCTCAACAACTTGTTGCCGATGCAGACGAAAAGGCTCTTCAAACCATTCTCCAAGCTCTTCCACATGATATCTATCGAATGGTAAGTCAGTATACGGTGGCAAAGGATTTATGGGAACGTCTAAAGGTGTTGCTACAAGGTACGTCTCTTACCAAACAGGAAAGGGAATGTCATTTGTATGATCTGTTTGATAGATTCACGTACAGCCCAGGGGAAACGCTTCACGACTATTACTTCAGATTCACTACTCTCATGAATGATCTGAATGTATACAATCTCGTGATTGCTCTATTCCAGGTTAACACCAAATTTTTGAATACTTTACCTCAAGCTGAATGGGGTGAGTATATTACCGATGTTAAGTTAACCAGGGATTTGCATAAGTGCATTTGGATCAACTCTATGCTTTTCTTCAGCAGCATGAGAAACACGTGATCATGCACCGTTCGCCTCGAGGTATGTACCCTGATTCTTTAGCTTTGATGGCGAATCAACCAAGCTTGTCTCACAACAACACTCCTTATATTTTGGGACACCAAGCCTATCATCCATCACCTTACATGACACCAACCTTTCCCCAATATTCGATTCTACCGCAACCACCCACCTCGCATCAGCAACAATATCGGTTTAATGCACCTTCATCACAATATGCTTCACAACCTCACTCAGCAAGCATTTCACCTTATGCTCAGTCTTCATATTCTTCTTATCAAGAGAATGCAGCATATCCATCAAGCTACTCTGACCACATGAGTGTTCCTTCTAGTGCTTATGCAGCTCAACAAGACCAAGCATTGTATTGTGATGATGATGAAGTCCCCATTCCTGAATTCAAACAAGGAACTGACCCAGTTGAAGTGTTAGCCACTATGTCTGCTTATCTCACAAGGACTTTAAGCAAAAGAGGATTTAGAGGACCAGCTCCTACTAACAATCAGCTAAGGAATTCATCCAATTCTCGCCAACAAGCTACTATTGAGAATGGTAGGGTAACGGTTCAACCTATTCAACCTTATCAGGGGAGACCTACTACATCAACCACCAATGCACGCACGGTCAATCCTGCTCCAATGGTCAACACTCCTCCACGGGCTAATTCCACAGGCAAGTTGAGAATGATTACATGCTACAACTGCAAGGAAGAAGGTCACATGTCCAGGGATTGCAAGAAACCCAAGAGGAGAAGGGATGGTCAATGGTTTGCAGAGAAGATTTATCTGGTGAATGCTCAGGCACAAGGAAGGGAACTTGATGAAGAGGAGCTTGCATTTCTTGCTGATCCAGGGATTGCTGAACAAGACGTTGTCACTACACAGAATACAGCATACCAAGCAGATGATCTTGATGCTTATGATTCAGACTGTGATGAACTTCAATCAGCACAAGCAGCTCTTATGGCAACTATCTCTAGCCTAGGGCCAGAAAAGAGATCTGAGGTACTTATTAATACCACTGATAATACCACTGATACTAGTATTCAACCACATCAAGTTGTGCAAGAGCGTGTTGATTCGAATGAGTCTTCGGTGGTGAGTCTTTCAAATGAGGAGACAATCAATGATAGTAATATCAATGTGAGTCCCCAGACTTTGAGTGAATCACAACCGGGAGCCATTTCGCATACGCATACTCCTGCTCAACAAGATTTGGTCATGGTTCCTGCTACATTACTTAGCCAAATGAATACTGCACTCTTAGAAACCCTAGCTAAGAATAAGAATTTGTCTGATGAGCTTGCCTTAAGCAACGAGAAAGTTCAAACTTTGGAATTAGTTCCTTCGTCTAGTGTTCTAACAAATCCCGAATATGATCATTTTCGAAACAAACAAATGGGTCATTTGCAAGAAATTGAAACCTTAAGAGCAGATCTTTCTAACGAACTTAAAGAAAAAGAGTTAGTGGTCACTAATTTTCAAAAACTTCAAACGGATTTTTAATTACTCGAGTCTAAGAAGAATGAAATGGAAATTAATGCGGCTAATAAGATTAGAAGTCTATATTATTTGTTTTTAAGACAATACACTGCCTCTCAACTAGTGCACTTATTTGATGCTTCGTTTAGAGAATTTAACTTATCACGTCAAAAGGCCTTCCCCCTAACCCACGGTATGCAAAACAAGCTTTTAACCATAGTCCAAGACTTTATAATGCAACCCAATTAGGATTGGTCTTAGACCCGATTGTTATTTTCGATGATCGCACCAATAAGGATCTAGTTGATGAGAATCGGTCATATAATTTTGCAAAATATCCCGATTGTGATTATTTTAAAATGAATCAGGAGCTTGCTAAAACGGATTTTAGAATTCGCTTCCATATGGACAAAGATCTCATTACAGCACCAACCTACATGTTAAATGAAGAAAACCCTAGTACACTTCCTACACTTGTCAAAATGGAAGGACCTAAGGAAATTCCAAAGGATCTTCCACCTGTTAGCACTGTATGGTTAAACTTGCAAGAGATTAATCAATACTTTGTTAGTTTTGACAAGGTCATTTTGGAATGTACGACTTCAAATGGCTTAAACGCCGGAGAATGGGCTTTCGAACACATGAACGAGGTGTTTAAAAATAAGATCAATCCGTTTGTCGAAAGTCTAAAAAGATGTTTTGCATCTCTTTCGGAAAATCTTGAATTTGAAATTGCAGAAGTTCAAAAAGTGTTTTATGAAATGGACACCGCTTACGAACTACAATTAATTGAAAAGGAAAAGATTTTAGCCGAATATGACCGATTCTTGTCCCAAGTAATTTCGTGTGATGTGCTTACTACGGTGAATGTTAATTATTCGAATGAGCTTACATCCGCTATGATTAACTGTGATGCTGTGAATATATGTGATGATGTGTGTGATCTCTCTGTAAATGTTGCTGATACTGTAAATGAGGTATATAATCATTCTTGTCACGAATCTAACGCTGAATTTTTAAAGCTACAAGATTCTTACAATTTACTTTCAAAACGCTTTAATCAACTTGAACAACATTGTATATCTTTAGAATTAAAACAACAAACTCAAAATGAGGATCTTTTGATAACAAATGGTTGTGAAAACGGTGTTGAGACGAGTGACAAGATGATTGCAATAGTTAAGGCATTAGAGGAAGAGATTATGAGATTGAAGAGAGATGTGTCATCAAATGAAACACTAAAATTGGAACTAGAGGCTGCAGAGTCTAAAAACCAGGACTTAGAAATTAGACTTTCGTCTATTCTAGGGGAGATGGATCGTGCAAGACAGGGAATGTCCAAACTTTATGGTTCACTAGAAGAACGCTTCGCTTTTAATGCGGCACAGCAACAATCTTATGTTGAACAATTGAACCAAAAATGTGAGGAAATCTCTGACTTAAACATCCTGCTCATTGATAAAAACATGGTTTTGGCCGAGTTAAAGGAGACACTTCTTCTCACCCGACAAGAAGCTGTTAATAACTTAGCTACCAACTCTGCACCGTCCTCTAGTGCTCCAACAACCAAGTCAGTAGTGCTTTATAAGAACCCACTCCATAAGAACAACCCGGTTACCTACGATGATTATATGAGGAATGCCATTAAGCATGTAGATCTTGTTAGGGATATTTTAGACGATCTTTATGCCTTAGATCCCTCAAGTAGCTACTATTACTCAGCTCATGAATATATTAAGCGAGTTCAATATTGCTTAGCATATTTGCAATACATAGGTAAACCAGGTTCTGCACTACTCACTAATCGACCCATTGTTGTAACTCCATTCAATAAGACCCCAGGAGCAAAACCGTCATTGGCACCATCAAGTAAGGCACCTTTAAAATCTGTTGCTAATGTTCCCACTTTGCCTTCTACAGGAGTAAAAGAGTCTACTAAGGCTAAAGGATCGCCACTCAAGAAAGATAAGATCAAGCCCTCCACTAGTAGTACCAACAAGAAGAAAGTAGAAGCTCACCATAGGAATGTTAGTTCAGATTTATATAAAAAGAATCATGTTAAGACTAAAAGCTCTGCGCCTGTGCAGCAGCCTAAACCATTTGTGAATTCTGATTTGAAATGTTGGAATTGTAATGAATGTATGTTTTCCCAACGTCATGATTTGTGTCTTATTGATCATGTGAATGAAATGAATGCCATTAGGAATGATCTTGAATGGAATCCAACTGGTAGAACTTGTGCCAAGTTGGCTGGCAATGGCGTCCCACTTGTAGGACCTTTACATTAGATGGAAAAATGTGCCCTTTAACTAGGAATGCATCCATTGAGGTTAGGTCTGAGCGTCCTTTAGTTAGGCACACTAGCACTAAAGTATGGAAACAGCGCCCTTTAATTAGGTCAGCCCCCACTATAGTGCCTATCAGTGAAGAAATACCTCAGGATTTAAGCCAACTAGAATCTACACCACCAACTAGGAAGAAGAAGGCTAGGAAATCTAAGAAACCTAAAGTTAGCAAATCTAAGATTATTAAATCTGTACCTGCTAATAACAAGGAACATTCAGATTCCGATACCTCTACATTGTCCTCGTCTGGTGATATTTTCAGGTGGTCCAAATCATCCTCTGGTATTTGGACTCCGGTTGTTCAAAGCATATGACCGGAGATCGCTCGATGCTTCGAAATTTCGTCAGCAAGTTTCTTGGAACGGTTAAATTCGGTAATGATCATATTGCAAAGATAATGGGGTATGGTGAATATCAGATTTGAAACGTTACGATTTCAAGGGTATACTATGCAGAAGGTCTTGGTCATAATTTATTTTCAGTAGGACAGTTTTGTGATTCCAACCTAGAGGTTGCTTTTCAACAACACACTTGTTTCATCCGCAACTTGGAAGGAAAAGATTTGTTGAAGGGATCTCGTGGTGCAAATCTTTATACTTTTTCCTTACAAGACATGATGGCCGCTTCTCCAGTATGTCTTCTCTCTAAAGCATCTAAGACCAAGTCATGGTTATGGCATCGTAGATTATCTCATCTCAACTTTGATGCTATTAATCATCTGGCTAAAAATGAATTAGTTCGTGGTCTTCCAAAGCTCAAATTTCACAAGGACCATTTATGTTCCGCGTGTTCAAGGGGGAAAAGTACCAAGAAATCATACAAGCCCAAAGCTGAAGACACCAATCAAGAAAAACTTCATCTTTTGCATATGGATCTTTGTGGGCCAATGAGAACTGAAAGTGTGAGCGGTAAGAAATTCATTCTTGTTATTGTGGATGATTTCTCCAGGTTTACATGGGTTAGATTTCTACGTACAAAGGACGAAGCACCGAAGGCTATCATCACTTTTCTGAAATTCATTCAGGTACGTTTAAATACTACTGTCCGCCGTATTCGTACAGACAATGGAACAGAGTTCGTCAACCAGACTCTTCGTGATTACTATGAAGAAGTTGGTATCTCACATGAAACATCCGCTGCACGTACTCCACAACAAAACGGTGTCGTTGAAAGACGGAATCGTACGCTTATGGAAGCTGCTAGGACTATGCTGATTTATGCGAACGCTCCATTGTTCTTGTGGGCAGAAGCTATATCTATTGCATGTTTCACCCAAAACCGTTCTATCATTCGGAAACGCCATGGAAAAACACCTTACGAGCTTCTACATGACCGTAAACCCGATGTTTCATTTTTTCATGTGTTTGGAGCTCTTTGTTATCCAAACATTAATAGTGAGAACTTGGGCAAGCTTCAACCGAAAGCCGATATAGGTATTTTCATTGGTTACTCACCCTCCAAGAAAGCATACCGAATTTACAACCGTCGTCTTGGTAAGATTGTAGAAACTATGGACGTAGATTTCGATGAGCTGACAGCGATGGCTTCTGAGCAACGCAGCTCTGAACCCGCGCTTCATGAGATGGGAACCAGTGCTATTAGTTCCGGATTAGTTCCCAATAATCCTACTTCTACATCATTTTTACCACCTACAAGGCCCGAGTGGGATAAACTGTTTCAACCGTTGTTTGATGAATTCTTTGATCCCCCAAATGATGAAGTTCCAGCACCTGTAGTGATAGCTCCAATCCCTGAAGTTGTTGCTCAAGCAAATGACGCTTTATCTAATGCATCTTCAATTAACATTGAACCGGATGCACCTTTACCAAGTGATTCTCAAACTACACCTGAATCGTCACCCTTACTTGTGCCTAATGATGTTGAAGAGGATTCTATTGATCACGATTTGGAATATGCTCACCTACAAGAGCTTCCTTTCTTTGGTGTACCGATACCTGAAAACCCTTCAGCCGCGTCTACCTCAGAAGAAGCTCCTTCTATTGTTCACTCCAGACCACCTAGGATTGAAAAACATAGCACCAAATGGACAAAAGATCACCCAATTAGGAATGTCATTGGTAGTCTCGATCGACCAGTCTCTACACGCCATCAATTACAAGAGAGTGCACTCTATTGCTACTTTGATGCATTTCTCTCCGAAGTTGAACCTAAAAATTGGCAACAGGCTATGACTCAATCATCTTGGATTGAAGCCATGCAGGAGGAACTAAATGAATTCCAAAGACTTGAAGTATGGGAATTAGTTCCTCTCCCTGACAAGGTTAACATCCTTACTTTGTTGTGGGTTTATAAGGTTAAACTCGATGAGATGGGTGCAGTATTGAAGAATAAGGCTAGATTGGTTGCTAGAGGATATAAACAAGCCTTGGGTATAGACTTTGAAGAATCTTTTGCTCCTGTTGCAAGATTGGAGGCTATTAGACTATTCCTTGCGTATGCTGCTCATATGAACATGATCGTCTATCAAATGGATGTGGAGACGGCATTTTTGAACGGTGAACTAAGGGAAGAAGTCTATGTTAGTCAGCCGGATGGGTTCGTTAGCACGGAGTTTCCTAATCATGTGTACAAGCTTAAGAAGGCTGTCTATGGGTTGAAACAAGCTCCACGCGCGTGGTACGATCTCCTTTCAACATATCTCATCTCGGAAGGCTTCTCCAAAGGCAAGGTGGACCCCACTCTATTCACTCTCAAGGAGGACAACGACATGATTCTGGTACAAATTTATGTTGATGATATAATATTTGCTGCCTCTAACATAGAATTGTCAAAACGCTTTGAGAAGATAATGTCCACACGCTTTCAGATGTCAATGATGGGAAAATTTTCATTATTCTTAGGATTACAGATTTCTCAGAATCCCAGAGGCATCTTTATTAATCAATCCAAATATGCTCTAGAATCTTTAAAGAAATATAACTTTGAAAATTGTGACCCCGTGGACACTCCAATGGTGGAGAAATCCAAGTTAGATGAAGATAGGAATGGGACTATTGTCGATCCAAAACTTTACCGTGGGATGATCGGCACCCTTCTCTATCTGACTGCTAGCAGGCCTGATTTGCAATTTGCCGTATGCATGTGTGCCCGGTATCAGCTCGGCCTACCGAAAAGCACCTACATGTTGTTAAAAGGATCTTTCGGTATCTCAAAGGAACACTTCATCGTGGTCTATGGTATCCGAAAGATTCCTCTATTGCTTTAATATCATACGCAGATGCCGATCATGCTGGGTGTCAAGACACGAGGCGTAGCACTTCTGGATCTGTGCAACTCCTTGGAGACAGATTGATCAGTTGGTCTTCAAAAAGGCAGAAAAGCGCTGCAATTTCTAGCACGGAGGCTGAATACATCGCCATGTCCGGTTGTTGTGCTCAAGTCCTTTGGATGAGATCACAATTAACTGACTACAGTTTGGGTTTCAACAAAATCCCGATGTATTGTGACAAAAAGAGCGCCATTGCCCTTTGCTGCAACTATGTTCAACACTCCCGGGCCAAGCACATAGACATTCGCTACCATTTCATTAAAGAGCAGGTGGAGAACGGAGTGATTGAGCTGTATTTTGTCACCACTGAGTATCAGCTGGCAGATATGTTCACCAAAGCCTTAGATCGAGGACGAATCGAGTTTTTGATCGACAAGCTTGGCATGAAATCATTCACTCCAGCGACTCTCAAAGAATTGGCAGAAGAATCAGCTGAATAGTGGTGGTAAACTATTCAGGAGTATCCTTTGTTCGTGATCATGTATATTATCGTATATATATTAACCACAAAAAGAAAAATACAAAAATATAAAACCAAGAAAAACCATAAAAAATATAAAACCTAGAAAAACCATAAAAATTATAAAATCAAGAAAAACCAAAAATATGTTTTGTTTTTAAATCGGGCATGTCTTTTAGTACGGTAATATTTACGGCTTTAGAAATGTCGATCAATATTGACACAGCGCCATAAATAGAGTCCGTATAAAAGTTGTACATTTTTAAAACATGCCCATAATGGCTTGTAGTTATTTCAGACTGCAACCCGGTTTTCATATTAAAGTCACGTATTTCCTTGGAAAACGTTGGCTCACAACGGGAATTAATTTTCTCGGGCATGATTTACAAGCCAAATCATGCAAAGGGATCAAGTTTACTTTACAACTTGGTCTAACACGAGTTAGTGTACGTCTCAGTGCATTAATTTGTCAAAATAAGAGAAATCTTATTGCCACCATGAATCAATCTTTTCAAGACATTAATTGGTAATGTTTTCATTAATATTTGACTCTTTAAACAATGACTACAGCTCTTTAAATAGAAAATGGGTCATCGTTTAAGGGGGAGAAAATATTAAATTATCTTCGTCATCAAAACGATTTTCAAAAGTGTTTGTGGAAAATTAATTGGCTAAATGGTTTATGAGTGGTCTTGCTTTAGAATACGACTTGTGCTCGTTTAATGTGATAGGAATTGCTTTAAGGTCTTGGAGATTTGCTAATAGGTTGCGATGCTTAAGTTGTATGAAGGTTAAGTTGGCGAAATTTAACAATGGTTAGGGTAACTAGAAAAGAAAAGGAGTTAGTATCTAAAAAGGATAAGAAAAGAAAAGTATAGGGGATTTAAGTGACAATTTGTGAAATTTGTCAAAAATTGACCTAAGTCAAACCAAACCCCCCCCGTCTTTCATAGTCACTGTTTCTCCTTTATCTTTTCCCTCCGCCATTTTCACACACTCAAGATTTCATAACTTCTCGTTCTAAATCATACAATCCATCTCATTTGATCTAAAAGGTACAAACATCAATCTTTAACTTATAATTCGACTAATTCATCATTTAAATCAAGTTAATTGATTTGGGTACTCAACTTTATTAAATTAGGGTTCGTTTGCCTAATTAGGGATTAATTGATTAGGGTTTTTTTGATGGGTTTTGATCGGAATATCATTAGAATGTGTTTAGTTGCCTTAGGTTGCCTTAAAACTCACAATCGCGCCTAGAATAATCTTTAATAGGGTGTGTTTAGAAGTTCCGGATGAACAAGGATTACAAACTTCCGAATGAAGGAAGTTCTGAACAAACTTCCGAATGAAGGAAGTTCCGAACAAACTTCCGAATGAAGGAAGTTCCGATCGAACTTCCGAATGAAGAAAGTTCCGGATGAACTTCCGAGTGAAAGAAGTTCCGAATGAACTTCCGAATGAAGAAGTTCCGGATGAACTTCCGAATGAAGAAGTTCCGAGTGAACTTCCGAATGAAGAAGTTCCGAGTGAACTTCCGAATGAAGAAGTTCCGGGTGAACTTCCGAATGAAGAAGTTCTGAATGAACTTCCGAATGAAGAAGTTCCGGATGAACTTCCGAATGAAGAAGTTCCGAATGAACTTCCGAATGAAGAAGTTCCGAGTGAACTTCCGAATGAAGAAGTTCCGAATGAACTTCCGAATGAAGAAGTTCCGGATGAACTTCCGAATGAACTTCCGAATGAAGAAGTTCCGAATGAAGGACTTCCGAATGAAGAAGTTCCGAATG
The DNA here is from genome assembly GCA_025667525.1 of Glebionis coronaria. Lineage (NCBI taxonomy): Eukaryota > Viridiplantae > Streptophyta > Magnoliopsida > Asterales > Asteraceae > Glebionis > Glebionis coronaria. The sequence goes on along the minus strand of CM046880.1, from coordinate 312,065,354 downwards.
AAGGAGTTCCGAATGAAGAGTTCCGAATGTAGGAGTTCCGAATGAAGAGTTCCGAATGAAGGAAAGTTCCGGATGAAGAGTTGTTGGATTAATAGTTGTTTGCATATTATAATTACTTGTTGAAATATGTTATGCTTAAAAGTAATAATGATACATATCTATATATTTTTGTGCATCAACCTTTCATGTCTTATCTTAAGCAGATACGATGACTAATCCAACAGTACAAGCACTCCAAGATGCTAGAACAGCCGCAATTGCCGAAGCAAGAACACTCAAGTTCATACCAAACAATTACCGGCTGAAGCAAGTCTCAAAATCCACTCACCATGGATTTAAAGTAGCCATAGCAATCCTTGATCACTCTCACTTCAAGAATGCTTTAAGGAGTACTGCCTCGGTGCCTTATGATTACATGTATGAGTTCTGGGCTACCAAGGAAAGCACTTCAAACAAGATCACCTTCACTCTCGAGAACAAGCAGCAGACACTTACTGTTTCAGACTTCCGTAAGATATTTGGCATTCGGGATACACCCAAAGGTATGTCATTTTCTAGGGATCCTACTAAAGACGAACTCATGGAGATGTTCGATGCTCTTGGATGTCCTGACATACGAGTTGTGTCTGAGTTTACCACCGCTAAGGTAGGTCAACCGTGGAGAGCAATCTTGGGTATTCTCAGTAGATGTCTTACACCTAAAACCAGTGGGCATGATGCTTTGCGTAGTCCAATTATGAACATCTTCCATGGCATGTACAAAGGCTCAAATGCAGATTATGCATTATTGTTGTGGGAAGAATTCACCTTTCAACTCTTCCAAAACAAGAAGCTGAAGACTAATTTCTTTCCTTATCCTCGGTTTATCAAGCTTATCATTAATTATTTTATGAAGAATGATGTTACTATTGATAAGCGTGCAGCAAGTCGTCATCACACTGAAGAGGCTGATCATACTATGGATCTAAGGCATGAAGGACCATCTGGTGGTGTTATTCCTGGTCCTATTCCCGATTATCTTCTGACGGATAAAATTAAAGCTTCTGCTGATTACAAACTACTGCTACTAGAAATCAAGAAGCTAAAAGCAAGTCTTCAGACAGGAGAAGACTCGTCTACTACGGTCAAGAGTAAAGGTAAACGCAAGCAACCAGCTGCTTTATCTGAACCCGAAACCAAGAAGAAGAAGAATGAGGCTAAGAAGGGAAAGGGTACGGCTGATGAGTTAGTTCTCCACGACGAAGAAGATGTTGATGATCCTACTCTTGACAAGGCTGAGAGAAAATTAATGAAGATAGCTATTGAAAGGAGTAGGAAAGATACGGGCGGTAGTGGTTCGGGTGCACAGATGAATATTGAAGAAGAGTACGAGGAGCCAGAGGATGTTTATGAGTTTGGATCACCTGAACGGTATTCTACTTCGAAGGAGATATCCATCCCTGTTTTAGCAAGTGTTGAAAAGGAGTCCGGTGCTCCTACAATCATGGTACCTACTCAGCCTTTAGTAACTCAACCTCCACCAATACAGCCCTTACTAACCCGACCGGTTTCAACACCATTCCTTCCACCTCCAATAACTCCCATCCTCAGTACTGTGGTTACAACCGAGCCTCTTCAACCAACCCAGAGTAGCTCTGCATCATCTTCAATGGCTGCATTTGTAATGGCAGAAATGTTGGATAAACATACGGATAATCAAAAAAGAGAGATGAATTAACTTCGCCAAGAGCTACATAGACGAGTTCAAAGTGAAGAAGCATCTAAGAAAGCCCAAGAAGAGATGCTTGCTAAGTTCGCTGCAGAGATGGAGTTGACACGTAAAGCTCATGCAGAAGAACTAGCTCAGGTTAAGCAGGCTGAAGCTGATAAGCATGCTGCACGAATCACGAGACTTCAAGCTATGAGGGATAAATACAAGGAGCAGAAAGAAACACTTGAAGCTTCTGTTGAAGAGAGAGTGAAAGAATCCGTTGAGTCCATTATGCCAAAACTGCGTGATGAGTTGAAGACACTCACGGCTGATAACTTGATGATCAAGTCATCCAATCCTTCAGAATCCGCCTACAAAATTGCCTATGATTTAACGGATTTTGAATTAAAGAAGATCCTCAAAGCTCGTATGAGGGAACTTGGATCTTTTGATAAATCTAAGATTCAACGGACACTCTACAAGTCACTGAATGATGCTATCATGGAAGATGATCGGCTATTTAAGATGTTTGGAAGTGTGGTACCTTACCACATTCTGCCTGAGGAAGAAAGGGAAGAAAGTGAACAAGAAGAGGGTGACGGGGAAGAAGAAGGTGAAGAAGAAGAAGAAGATGATGATGATGATGGTGACGATGGTGGTGATGATGATGAGGATGATGATGATGATGATGGTGATGATGGTGGTGATGGTAATGAGGAGAGTGCTAAGGGAAGCAACAAGGATAGCGATGAGGATGATGATGGTAAACAGCCTGAAACAGGGGATAAGGTTGCCAGCACAAAGAAACCTTCTAAGTCTGGAACCAAGTCTAAGAAAGATGCTGCAGAAAAGGAAAAATCCACTTCAACAGAATCAAGACGATCCAAGTGGCGCCATGATGTGAATGCTACTACGGCGTCATCGATTCCCGGTACATCTATTGTTGTGTCTATACCTGTTACCACTAACCCTGTTAGTTCTGTTTTTGCTCCTGTGATTGCAGAGTCAGTAACTGAACCTGAAGCTGCACAACACTCGCCCGTTCATGACACCGCCGAGATGCCTGAATCAGAACCAACAGATTTTCACATTTCTACTCCTCTACAACAAGAACCACAATCTACTGTTCCTGAGTCAAGCACACGAGACTGGGCAGACACATTAGAGATTGACGAGACTGCACCGCCACAAGCTTGGATCACGGCAGCGGCTCAATATGATCCAATCACAGACGCTGACAAAGATGTTCTATATCTCCGTATCCGTAGTCCGATTGACTTGTGTGCATTTCTGGCTCATGAGTATAAATCTTCGGTCACTCCGTCGTTGGTAAAGAGAGCGCTAAAGGATAAGAAAATTCGCGCCAAAACCAGGTTAACCCGAGTGGAGTTCGAGTATTATGCTGACGAGGTCCTGAAAGCTCTTAACACCGTTCAAAGGCCAGGCCTCCATGAATCAGAAAGAGCTCCACCTCCACTTGATCCTTCTCAAGATAATCAAATCGCTCTCGACTTCTTCGTCACCTATGATCTTGAGTATCTCCTTAAGGGTTCATCAAAGTACGCAACCTCCATGACCTTGCTGAAAGCTGCCAACTGGGGGACAATACCCTGGATCGAGGAAAAGGTAAACCGACTCTGGGTCCCAAGGGTAACTCGTAATTATGATATGTATGCTGTTATAGGTGCATCTCATTGGGACGAACGAGTCCGAAGGGCGTACAGAGGTTGCTGCTTAGCCAATTCAGGAAGCAACGTTAGATCTGATATTCGCATCTCCAGCATTTTGGGACTGAAAACTGAAGCCAAGAATGGCTATTATCATGTGACGGAGATTCGTCTAAAAAGGGAGGATGACAGAGAATACAAAATCCAGCAGGGAGATTTTTCTATCATTCGCCTTGAGGATATCGAAGATATGTTGCTTATGATGACCCGGGATCAACTCACCCATATTGCTCGTGAAGACATTATTGCCTTGAATACAGCACTTCGTATGTTCACACGAAGCGTTGTTATCAAGAAACGAGTTGAAGATCTTCAATTAGGAGTCGAAAGGTACCAAAGGAAGCTTAACCTCACCCGTCCAATGAACCAAGTTCTACCTCAACATGTCGATAGATGTCCCTATACCGGCATTACTGTTCCGAATTACGGGATTTTCTACTTGAACAGTCGAGGGATAATGAAGTTTATGAGGGTAGGCGAGCTTTATAAGTACAGTAATGGGACTCTCATTTACGTCAGAGGAAAATTGGAGCATCTTAATTCGGGTGGGTCTTTACCAGAGATGACTGAGGATTGGCATCAGGGTTATCGGCAAATGGCGAAGTATGTGATCAAGAAGATTGATCAAAAGCTCCGTGAACGTAGATTGATGAGGAGCTTAGAAAGATTCGTTGGTGGTAGACCATATGGAGTGCACCACAAGTTACTGCAACGATCCATCTAATGGATCGTACATCTCAGGTCTACTCTATATTGGTTTTTAATTGTGAATATGTAAATTTGTGAATATTATGCTTTTATGGCTTGATGTAGTGTTAAGGTATGATAATTTTTCAAGAATTTCTCACGAGATTCTAAATCTTTCAAAATATATCATACTAAAGCACTACAACTATCCCTTATTAATTTAAGGGGGAGCATTAACATGTTCTATGGCCAAAAATCGATTTCATTTTTACCCAAAGACCGGTTAATCCATTCAATATCCCAAATATTAATGGTTAACATTTTGGATAAGGGGAGAAAATGGGATTAAGGAGACTTAAATGATACTTGGCTAAAAGATGAAAAGACTTAACGATAATCCAACTTAATATGTGTAAAGCACGTGTTAAGGGGGAGCGTTTTTGATGAACAAAACACCTAAGGTACAAAACTTTTGATTTCAATATCACAAGTACCTTAGGTGATTTTCAAGGATTTTTCATGGTGGCTATACTTTCCCAAAACACGCTTAATTCACGACGAATGTGGTGACAAAAGGGTGGTAGGAATAGGTTTAGTCCAATGATTCATCAGAGCCGATGGAATCTTCCCAAGTACAATTCCGTAGATAGAATTAGAAGTCCTAGGAAAGTTGGAGAAAGATTGTGAACGTAGCTGAATGCCGACCAAGTACTTAAGCTAGCACTGGAACAATCACAACAAGGTGCTAGTTATGACGTATTGGTAAGCATTGAAGGGGTTGAAGAATGAAAAAGAATTGTAAAGATAAAGGGTGTAAAGAAAGAAGCCCTCCTTACAACTTTAGGCAGAAACCGGGTCAATACATATGCTATTGAGATCATTTTTGTTAATGATTCTCGATATTGAAGAAAGACATCATGGACCCAGTGATGCAATGCACAACCCTTCCCAGCTGACTCAAATATCTCTCAAAAGGTATTTGTTTTATTCACACGGAGATCAACACGTTATCTATTGGTTTATTCACTCCGAATAGACTGATATTGAAAAGGTGGCACTCCTCTCCAGCCATCGCTCACTAAATCAAAACGCACTATCGAGTCTAGAGCCACGAGATCATCAAAAGTCTCATTAGGACACTTTCCATTTATTCCTTGCTTTCTCACACACTGTGAAAAGTAAGAGATTTTCATGAGTCCTACGTAGTATTCCTGTAATATTGCCAGAACATCCGAGTAATACGTAAGTATTACAATGAAGATGGAAATCCTGGTTGAGCCAACATCAAACAAGCTCATGGTAGGTTACACGTGCGATTCTTTTAGAACCAATCTTGTGAAAAAAACTGGAAAGAAACAGTGGTTTAATTCTTAATTGAACTTAAACTCGTTCCAGGCCTCTACGCATTATCATATGATCTTGCCAGAACACTCAGAGCGACTCTTTATTGATCACAGTGACGAGTGGAAATCCTTCTAGTGTTAACATCAAACAACACTTGGTAGGTGACGTGCAAGATTCTTTATGAATTGAGCTCGTGATAACTGGAAAGCAACGATGGTGAAAATCTTAATTGAAATTCACTTGTTCCAGGTTTCATGAATTGACGGCTTCAAATCACAAGGATAATTTATCCAAGTGATTCACTCTTTATGTTCGCAGTCAGCTTTGGATGGTCGAATAAAGAGAACGGGTTTACCCGCAAAATCCTGTCAGGAAGTTACTTAGTTGAAACTATCCGTCACGGGTACGATATCTAATATCGTCCAACGGTCTTCACCAACCGGAGGTAAAATGCTACCGAATTAGAATAAAATGTCAAAGCCATTTTATTCGTGTCGTTGCTGTGTACCTGTTAAAGACGGTGGCATTGCTGTGTACCTGTTGAAGACGGTGGCGTTGCTGTGTACCAGTTGAAGACGGTGGTGTTGCGGTGTACCTGTAGAAGTCGTTCCCACATGCTTATGTTTTTCTGCATCAAAGCTCAACAAAATTCAAGAAAGTGCAAAATGAAGTCTTCCACTGTACCAAACTCTGAAGCTTTCGAGAATTCAACAAAAAGACATAAGTGTGTGGAACATGGAGTCACGAGGAGGCAAGTTTCACAAGAAGGAAAAGATCGCACGTGATTGGTCAAAAGAACAATGCTCTCAAGCCAAAGCCTAAAAGATCAAATCAAAATATTCACAACAAAAAGAAAGAAGAAAAGACTACGAGCTGAAGAACGAAGACTTAGTATAGTATGCTAAGTTTAGAACTTTGTAAACGTGGAGTGACCTCCCTTAGGGGGAGATTGTTAGAAATACGTTTTTACGTATATTAGAAGTATCGGTCACTCCACAATATTATTAATGTTGTAATAGCTCGTAGTTAGTGTTACTTATTAAGTTAAGTAAGAAACCGAACCATGGGCTTGTCATGGGTCGGCCCAAGCCCAAATAAAGGCCTTGGATATAAATACCCCTTTCCACCATGGAAAGGGGTTGGTTGTTGATGATTCTACACTTTCATTTGAATAAAATACACATAGTTTCTCTCTCACTTTCTCTCTCTAGTTTCTCTCTCTAGAAATCTTCAACCCACTTCATAGATTCATAGGTTATCAAGATTCTACACGAACATTTCTTGGTCCTACTGCAAAATTAGGATACTTGGAATCAAATTTCTTCCAAGCCGCACCATCACACGGGTGTTGTGACAACCCTGGTTTTGAGGTTCGCCACTTAGTTTTGTTTTGTGCTAGTTGCGTGTCTTTACGTGTTTATGTGCTTATTGGTGTATATAGATTGTGGTTTGGATATCGTTTCCGGTACGGGGTACCTTGTGAATGAAACGATGTGTGATGATTTCATGTTCATGAGTTCACATGGTAGTGACTATGAAGTGAGATGGTGTTATTCGGTGGTTCTAAGTATACGTATATGTATTATAGAAAATCGTATTTTTACGATTTACGGTTTAACATTTAGAGGTCGCGGATGAGGTAATTAGTCATATGAATATTTTTCGGGATGGTTTTAAGTCATTTAGGACTTAGTTATAAAGTTTATTGCAAAATTTGAGATTTTTTTTAAAAGTGTATATTTTACGTCTTTTACGGTAAAACGCGTAAATTTGACTAATTTTACGGTTTTGTGGTTTTGGAAGCTTTAGGAGCTGAAATAAATTAAGGAAAATTAAAGTAATATTAATAACATAATATTAAATAAAAAATAAAAAAAAACGAATTTAGGGGTGTTTGGGTCGGTTTAGACGCACCAAAGAAGAAAGAAAGAAGGGAAAAGCCCAAAACAGGCCCAATGGACTTGTAATGGGATTAGGGGGCCTTTAGGACTTAACCAAACCCAACTCATAACCATAATAATCAGGTTTTTAACCTCCATAACATCTCCTAGCCGAAATTCAGCAATGGTGGCCAATTAGGGTTCTTCAAAAATTAGGTTTTCTCATCTTCCATTAAATTAAAGGTAAAACCTTCTTAACCCTTTTCATATTAATTGTTTTTAATGTTTCTATGATCATCTTATGATGGATTTAGGTTAGGGTTTAATTAAAAACAGTATATTAATCATATTTTAATGATTAAATAAATTAGGGCTTGTAATTAGAGGGATTAGGGTTAATTAATGAGGTTAATTTTTGTTAAACCCGTTTTTAAAAACTGGGCAGAATTTTGAGTCAATTGTTTTGATTATATCGGGAGTTCTATAAACTCTTTTTTTACGATCCAAGTACCCCTGGAAAGATATTTGAAGTGGCTTTCTAATGCAAGAAACGAGAACTAAATTAGAGGTCGGGAAGTGGGTCAAAAACAGGTTACAACAGTCGGAGGTCAAAACAGTTTTGAATTAAGCCTGTTTTCTTTTTAAGTTTTGGGTTGTTTGGGGTACTTAGGGTTGCATTGGGATCTTCTCACGAACGTGAGAGATGGTTTATATATTTTAATAAGTATCTGCACTTGGGCTAAGGTTGTGGTTTAGGGTAAGACCCCTTAATGGTAACAAACTTTTAGTATGTTTAAAATCAGGAAATCTGGAATGACAAAAGTAGATATATGTATATAGGGGCCTTAACAGTAGCTTTAAGGTTAGGGCAAGTGGTAGGTGTTAAGCAACATATGTAAGGGTATGAATATTCCTTTTACAGAAACCATAGGTATGTTTAAGTGGACTTTTGATTTAAAGTTTTGAGACTTAAAAACTGGGACTGATTTGTGTAAAATATGAACGAGATAGTTATTAAACTTAATCAAGTTAAGGACTTGTTAGGGAAGGTTAATGGGATGGTTAGAGCTTATCAATGAGGTTTTTATATGGGAATAGACTAGATGTCCATTATAGGTTGATGAGCCATCTTAGTGATAGGTTCGTGTATTGATTTCGTGTTTTTGGTTTGTTAGCTTGTTGCTAGTGCGAGGACTTGTGAAGAAGCTATCAGGTGAGTTTCATAGTCCCATGTTTACTATTGATTTTGACTTCCAGATGGGATGGAAGAGACACTGTGTTGAATTATTTTCTAAATTAATGTTGTGAATGTTTTTATGTGATTAACTGCTATGTGATTCTTGTTTGTGTGTGATCTGGATTGGAAAGGTACATAGGTCTATGGGCGCCTATGGGACCTATGGTTAATGATAAGGCGTGATGCCTTGGAAATTGTGATTGTTGGTAAGGCGTGATGCCTTGGAAATTGTGATTGTTGGTAAGGCGTGATGCCTTGGAAATTGTGATTGTTGGTAAGGCGTGATGCCTTGGAAATTGTGGTTGTTGGTAAGGCGTGATGCCATAGAAATTGTGGTTGTTAGTAAGGCGTGATGCCTTGGAATTGTAATGATTGATTGAACTTGAATGCTAGTTGTTAGTACATAATTGTAGCGCATTGTCCATATGTTATTGTGTTGATGTTTGATATTCACAGCTTATAACTGTTTTAGCGTTGGAGTCTAAACCTATGACTCTCACCAACTTTATGTTGACGTGTTTTAGTGTCTCTTTCAGGTGATACTATGGTTAAGCATGAGAACATAAGTGGCTAGGATTGGAGAAGCTTAGGAATGCATATAGAAGGAGAATCCCCGTTTCCTTCTTAGTTTTATTTGTTTGTTCATTTTAATAAGTGGTACTGTGGCACACATATGTTTGTTTTGATTTGTTTGTCTTGGGTAAGAGGTAGGACTGTTACCTACTTACCTAGACTCCTGCATTTGATGAGATATTGTCATGACTTTTGTGTCACCATTTTATGACATTTCTTATTTCATATAGTTATCTCTATAGACACGCCATGTTGTGATGATATCCATACGTCGCGCCCCATGTTCCGCCATGGTGGGGTGTGGCAGAATGGTATCAGAGACAATGGTTATAGAGAATTAGGTTGCCTAGTCGCGTAGCCTAGTCTATAGCTTAAGGGTCCCTGCATATAGGCGTCATAGGAGTATGTGTGCATTTTATTATAATTGATGTGCTTGAATGTTATTTATTGTAATGTTTTGACTGGTATGAATTGAACCATAGTAAATTCATACTTAGCCACATGTTATTTTCTTTTCGAGTTGTGAGTAGTGCGGGTTTAACCATAATCGTCCACGCTAGTCATTATCGTATTTTACTTATAATGTACATTATAGTACATAATTTGGTACATAGTAGTTTCTATCTTTTGTTGGGTTATTTTATGTACCTGAGGGGTATTATTTTCTTTTGATGTTTAAGTCATGTTCCCTAAGAATCATGTGGTGGTTCGAGTTATTAGGAGTAGGTGAATATGAAGGAACTTATGCTATTTCCACTCTTATGGGCGACATGACTTATAACTGATTATGTTTTCGTTTTGGATTTAGTCTAGGCTGTTTTAGCTAGACTATGGATTTCTGTATTCCAAGAGTTTTATTATGTTATTTTATAGATGGAGTTTTGGACCTTATTGGTTATGTGGTTATGAGCTTATGTGAGTAGATAGATTTATGTGTTATATGTTGTATTGATTCTTATAAGTGTCATCATAGGAGGGAGTGCATTGGGGAAAGGGTAATTGTATAAGTATGGTGGCCAACATAGTTATACAAGTACAACAACTTCAATGGGTTCCTAAGTATGGTTGCATGAAAGAGGGTTAGTACATGCTTGTATATGATGAGATGTAGAATTTGGGTATACGTATTATATATGAGTTTATGTAATGGCTACCTACGATATGGCTATTGTTCTTTTTGTGTTTTATGTTTTGGGTTATAGTTGTGGTGTGTGATTATAGGGTCACACGATATGGTTTGGTTTTGGAGGTGGGCATTATGCCTTGTTGTGGCACGGTGAGATGGTGATTAGTCGTGTGGAAAAACGAGTGTATGACGTGATTGTTTGATCCGACATGTATGGTAACGAGTATGTTTTGGGTGATTTAATAGGTATATATATGCGGATGTATATATACTACTATGAGTTAAGTTATGGTATATGGTCGTTCACTAGTTATTATAACTTGAACGTACCTTGTGTTTGTTCGTGTTTTATGGTGCTGGAGTTGATGGAGTTTCAACAACGTTTCGATTTCTTTTGAACTGTGTCTTGTAGCGTAGTCTTTGAGTTTTGTATTTCACGTGTACGTTTTAAAACGGTGTTCTTGGTTTTAAGTCTACTGAAATAACCTGGGATTTCTTTTGAGATAATGAAATCTTTTGTGTTGAGTCTTACATTTCTTTTGGTTGGTATATGGAAAAAGGGGACTTGGAAATCTAGTATAGGGTTAGATAGTTGGTCGTATTCGGTAAAATAAGGGTAAGGTGTTGGGGTCGTGTTTGAAACAAGATGTAACATAAGATTTCTTTTTAGTCAACACTTATTTATTTCAAATTCTAAAAGACTTTCTTTAAAATAAAGCGAAGTAAAATTTCTTTCTACTTACATAGTTTATATAATTGGGTTTAACCGATTCACGTCGTTTATAATTATTAATTCAAGGTTAAATTGAGTTTATGAAGATTTCACATACAATTTTATCTTTCATTAATATAAAACGGTTTCGGTCATAACTTGTTCGTTTTTAGAGCTTTTTGAGTGATTCAAAAGCCAAAAATTACGTACTCGGAACGTACTTTTCAAATATTCAGAAAGTATAGTCATGGGAGGTCAGTGGAATGGTCGGAATTGTTGTACAAGTGTCGGGTTCAAGGTTGAGTTTTAAATAGTAGTTTATTTTTATTTGGGGTGCACGGGATATCTAGTCCTTGGGTTGAGTTTTGAGATCGCCTAGAAGGTTGTTTGTAGATGGTTTGAGTTACATAGATGTGGGGAGGTAAAATAATAATAATAATAATAAATAAGAGTATATTCTTTTGGAAAGGTCGGTCTTTTGCACGGTTTAAATAATATGTTGCGGGGCGTAATATGTTTTGGTTGCCATTGGGTGTTTCTTGGATTATTTTTCGTTGTCATGGGTCATTTTGAATTGATACATGTTCTGGGTTTGAGTTTTCTTTTGAGCTCGTGGTTTTTGACTTGTTTTAATTGGTGCACGTGAAATGTCGTTAGTTATCCGTTGGTTTGATTCGTTGATCATATCTGATGGATTCAGGATGTAGTTTTGGTTTCGTATTGTTCGGGAGCGTTGAGGTAGTCGTATGAAATACTTGGTCGCGCCTACACGCTTAAGTAGGTGACCATGAGAGAACGGTCGGAATACCCTTAGTGGGGAGGAAAGAAGTTCGTAGACGAACTAGTGTGGTCATGAGGTCTCTTAGGAGTACCAAGGAGATGAATAGAGATTTGTGGGATATTAGCACAAGTAACGCGCCATAGAGAGTGTTGGAAGGGGAAGTAATATCTCAAAGGTATTTATGATTGTTCGTAGGGCATGTAAGTTTTCCGAAAATTTCCTGAAATTTATTAGGTTTACCTATTACTGTGAGGTAGAACCATAAATAGAGCAAGTAGGAGAAGTGAGAGGAGTTGTAGTTAGTGCCCTTCTAAGGCAAATCGTTGATGGAGTGATTTAAAAAAAAACAAGAGCTGTTAGAGTTTGGCAATGAGTTTAATTGTTTTTGGTTTGTATATGTGGTATTTTGAAACTTGAACTAAAGTTCACGTGGAAATGAGAGGAGTTCTTTTAGAACAAGTATCCTCGTGTGATTTGTTGTCTGTGTGTTTGATCCTAAGGAGTAAATCTCGGGACGAGATTTCTATTAGGGGGGAGTGATGTGACAACCCTGGTTTTGAGGTTCGCCACTTAGTTTTGTTTTGTGCTAGTTGCGTGTCTTTACGTGTTTATGTGCTTATTGGTGTGTATAGATTGTGGTTTGGATATCGTTTCCGGTACGGGGTACCTTGTGAATGAAACGATGTGTGATGATTTCATGTTCATGAGTTCACATGGTAGTGACTATGAAGTGAGATGGTGTTATTCGGTGGTTCTAAGTATACGTATATGTATTATAGAAAATCGTATTTTTACGATTTACGGTTTAGCATTTAGAGGTCGCGGATGAGGTAATTAGTCATATGAATATTTTTCGGGATGGTTTTAAGTCATTTAGGACTTAGTTATAAAGTTTATTGCAAAATTTGAGATTTTTTTTAAAAGTGTATATTTTACGTCTTTTACGGTAAAACGTGTAAATTTGACTAATTTTACGGTTTTGTGGTTTTGGAAGCTTTAGGAGCTGAAATAAAATAAGGAAAATTAAAGTAATATTAATAACATAATATTAAATAATAAAAAAAAACGAATTTAGGGGTGTTTGGGTCGGTTTAGACGCACCAAAGAAGAAAGAAAGAAGGGAAAAGCTCAAAACAGGCCCAATGGACTTGTAATGGGATTAGGGGGCCTTTAGGACTTAACCAAACCCAACTCATAACCATAATAATCAGGTTTTTAACCTCCATAACATCTCCTAGCCGAAATTCATCAATGGTGGCCAATTAGGGTTCTTCAAAAATTAGGTTTTCTCATCTTCCATTAAATTAAAGGTAAAACCTTCTTAACCCTTTTCATATTAATTGTTTTTAATGTTTTCTATGATCATCTTATGATGGATTTAGGTTAGGGTTTAATTAAAAACAGTATATTAATCATATTTTAATGATTAAATAAATTAGGGCTTGTAATTAGAGGGATTAGGGTTAATTAATGAGGTTGATTTTGTTAAACCCGTTTTTAAAAACTGGGCAGAATTTTGAGTCAATTGTTTTGATCATATCGGGAGTTCTATAAACTCTTATTTTACGATCCAAGTACCCCTGGAAAGATATTTGAAGTGGCTTTCCAATGCAAGAAACGAGAACTAAATTAGAGGTAGGGAAGTGGGTCAAAAGCAGGTTACAACAGTCGGAGGTCAAAACAGTTTTGAATTAAGCCTGTTTTCTTTTTAAGTTTTGGGTTGTTTGGGGTACTTAGGGTTGCATTGGGATCTTCTCACGAACGTGAGAGATGGTTTATATATTGTAGTAAGTATCTGCACTTGGGCTAAGGTTGTGGTTTAGGGTAAGACCCCTTAATGGTAACAAACTTTTAGTATGTTTAAAATCAGGAAATCTGGAATGACAAAAGTAGATATATGTATATCGGGACCTTAACAGTAGCTTTAAGGTTAGGGAAAGTGGGAGGTGTTATCCAACATATTTAAGAGTATGAATATTCCTTTTACAGAAACCATGGGTATGTTTAAGTGGACTTTTGACTTAATGTTTTGAGACTTAAAAACTGGGACTGATTTTTGTAAAATATGAACGGGATAGTTATTAAACTTAATCAAGTTAAGGACTTGTTAGGGAAGGTTAATGGGATGGTTAGAGCTTATCAATGAGGTTTTTATATGGGAATATACTAGATGTCCATCATAGGTTGATGAGACATCTTAGTGATAGGTTCGTGTATTGATTTCGTGTTTTTGGTTTGTTAGCTTGTTGCTAGTGCGAGGACTTGTGAAGAAGCTATCAGGTGAGTTTCATAGTCCCATGTTTACTATTGATTTTGACTTCCAAATGGGATGGAAGAGACACTGTGTTGAATTATTTTCTAAATTAATGCTGTGAATGTTTAAGGTTTGAGATGGACTTGTGTGTACATTTATGTGATTAACTGCTATGTGATTCTTGTTTGTATGTGATCTGGATTGGAAAGGTACATAGGTGTATGGGCGCCTATGGGACCTATGGTTAATGATAAGGCGTGATGCCTTTGAAATTGTGATTGTTGGTAAGGCGTGATGCCTTGGAAATTGTGATTGTTGGTAAGGCGTGATGCCTTGGAAATTGTGATTGTTGGTAAGGCGTGATGCCTTGGAAATTGTGATTGTTGGTAAGGCGTGATGCCTTGGAAATTGTGGTTGTTGGTAAGGCGTGATGCCTTGGAATTGTAATGATTGATTGAACTTGAATGCTAGTTGTTAGTACATAATTGTAGCGCATTGTCCATATGTTATTGTGTTGATGTTTGATATTCACAGCTTATAACTGTTTTAGCGTTAGAGTCTAAACCTATGACTCTCACCAACTTTATGTTGACGTGTTTTAGTGTCTCTTTCAGGTGATACTATGGTTAAGCATGAGAACATAAGTGGCTAGGATTGGAGAAGCTTAGGAATGCATATAGAAGGAGAATCCCCGTTTCCTTCTTAGTTTTATTTGTTTGTTCATTTTAATAAGTGGTACTGTGGCACACATATGTTTGTTTTGATTTGTTTGTCTTAGGTAAGAGGTAGGACTGTTACCTACTTACCTAGACTCCTGCATTTGATGAGATATTGTCATGACTTTTGTGTCACCATTTTATGACATTTCTTATTTCATATAGTTATCTCTATAGACACGCCATGTTGTGATGATATCCATACGTCGCGCCCCATGTTCCGCCATGGTGGGGTGTGACAGGTGTTGCATCTTACCGGGCTCCGTACACTTTCTAGTTGCATGCCAAATCATATCCTTTGCACTTTTACTAGACTTGTACAAACGTTTTAGTCTAGGAATGATCAGAAAGTAACGCAACACCTTTTTAGGAACTTTCTTCCCCGGCGTGTTAGTGTCTTTCCATCTACTTGTATTACACACCGGACAGAAATCCAAATCGGCGTATCCTTCCCGAAATAAGCAACAATCGTGTTCACAAGCATGTATCGAATCGTACCCTAACCCGATCATTTTAAATGTCTTCTTTATTGCATAGTATGACGGTGGAAGCTTGAATCCTCTACTTGGGGGAAAGATAGTTTGCATCCACTCTAGAATATCATTGTATATGGTATCGGTGATTTTACCTTTGGCCTTATAATGTGTAAACTTTGCCATAAAGTCTAATCGAGTCGCTTCTACACAACCAGGGTACAACGGCTCATTGGCACTGCGATATAACTCTTCAAACTCGTTAGCTTGAGTCGGTCTGTTACTTGAGTTGGGAGGAGGTGGAGGAGGAATATAGTCCGGAGGAATATAGGTAAGATCATCAAGTAACGATGTCATGTCACTAATCAAAGGTTGTCTTGTGTTATCTATTATTGGCAGTGGTGGCGGTGGTGGTGGAGGAGGTGTATGTGTAGGAGGAGCCGGTTCACCATGGTGTACCCATGTTGTATAACTGTTGTCAAACCCGTTTTTCATAACGTGGTTCGAAAGAAGGTCAATATGTACCGGGAGTCTTGTTCAACAACGCTTGCATGGACGTGTTATCTGATTCAAACTATTCACAAACTTCCTGGAATGCTTGACAAAATTGGTAAGACCCAATATAAATTCTGGCTCATGACGCTCTAACCGTGTCCAACTCTTATCAATGAGTACCATAACTGTGTTTTAACGATACATTTAGTTATTATATGCAATTTAATTAAAACAAGGAATTTAAAAAATAATTATTATATATTTCATAAATAATAATATGTATTATATCAAATTATAAAAAATAATTATAAAATATATAATTATTATTTATAAAGTATATAATTATATAATAATATTTATAAAAGATATAATTATCAAGTATAGAAAATAGTATGTTCACCTAGTGCAACTATGAAAGGCAATCCTAACCCACCCTTTGAATGTTTCGTCTCATATATGAATGCGTATAACCGATTTACTATTTGAGAAAATTTCGGCAGCATTTTGTCA
Organism: Glebionis coronaria; assembly: GCA_025667525.1. Taxonomy (NCBI): domain Eukaryota; kingdom Viridiplantae; phylum Streptophyta; class Magnoliopsida; order Asterales; family Asteraceae; genus Glebionis; species Glebionis coronaria. The sequence continues at coordinate 312,049,149 of CM046880.1, read as the reverse complement.
CACCCCACCATGGCGGAATATGGGGCACGACATATGGATATCATCATAACAATAGCGTGTCTATAGAGATAACTAAATGATATAAGAAATGTCATAAAATGGTGACACAAATGTCATGACAATATCTCAACAATGCAGGAGTCTAGGTAAGTAGGTAACAGTCCTACCTCTTACCCAAGACAAACAAATAACAAAAACAAACAAACATATAGGTGCCAACAATATCACTAGATAAATGAACAAACAAAAACTAAGAAGCAAACGGGGATTCTCCTTTTATATGCATTCCTAAGCTTCTCCAATCCTAGCCACTTATGTTCTCATGCTTAACCATAGTATCACCTGAAAGAGACACTAAAACACGTCAACATAAAGTTGGTGAGAGTCATAGGTTTAGACTCCAACGCTAAATCTATTACAAGCTGTGAATAACAAACACCAACACAATAACATATGGACAAAGTGTTACAAATATGCATTAACAACTATCAATCAAGATTAATCATACCAAACCAATCCAAGGCTCCTACCTTGCCAAGCAACATCATGGTACCATAGATGATCACACTATGTATCTATCCCAAGGCCACTACCTTGTCAAACCACAAGGCCACTACCTTGTCAAACCACAAGGCCACTACCTTGTCAAACCACAATAACTGAGACGGCACGTGTCCCCGATCCAAATCATACACAATCAAAAATCACATAGCAGTTAATCACATAATGTACACACAAGTCCATCTCAAATCACAAACACATTCACAACATCAATTTAGAAAATAACTCAACACAGTGTCTCTTCCATCCCATCTGGAAGTCAAAATCAATATTAAACATGGGACTATGAAACTCACCTGATAGCTTCTTCACAAGTCCTCGCACTAGCAACAAGCTAACAAACCAAAAACACGAAATCAATACACGAACCAATCACTAAGATGGCTCATCAACCTATGATGGACATCTAGTCTATTCCCGTATAATTACCTCATTGTTAAGCTATAATCACCCCATTACCCTTCCTTAACAAGTCCCTAACTTGGTTAAGTTTAATAGCTATCCCGTTCACAATTTTACACAAAACAATCCCAGTTTTAGGTCTCAAAACTTTAAGTAAAATGTCCACTTAAACATACCCATGGTTTCTGTAAAAGGAATATTCACACTTTTATACATGTTAGCTAAAACCTCCCACTTGCCCTAACCTTAAAGCTACTGTTAAGGCCCAGATATATGTGTATATATTGCTACCTATCCAGAATTCACTGATTTTAAACTTATGAAAAGTTCATTACCATTAGAGGGTCTTACCCTAAACCACAATCTTAGCCCAAGTGCAGATCCTTACTACAATATATAAACCATATCTCATGTTCGTGAGAAGATCCCAATGCAACCCTAAGTACCCCAAACAACCCAAAACTTAAAAAGAAAACAGGCTGAATTGAAAACTGTTTTGACCTCCAACTGTTGTAACCTGTTTTTGACCCACTTCCCGACCTCCAATTTAGTTCTCGTTTCTTGCATTGGAAAGCCAGTTCAATTACCTTTTCAGGGATACTTGGATCGCAAAATAAGAGTTTGTAGAACTCCCAATATGATCAAAACAATTGACTCAAAATTCTGCCCAGTTTTTAAAAACGGGTTTAATCAAATTAAACTAATTAATTAACCCTAACCCCACTAATTACAAACTCTAACTTATGTAATCATTATAACCTCATTATTATAACATTAATTTACTGTTTTTAAATTAAACCCTAACCTAATTCCATCATAAGATGATTAATTAAACATAAAAACAATTTAATTAAAAAGGGATTTGAATATTTACCTTTGATTTATGAAAAGCCCAAAATTTTATGAAGAACCCTAATATTCTCCATTAAATTCGACCTAAGCTTGATCTCCAGGGGATTATGATATGTTTTTAGTTAATAAAAGTCTTTATATAATTACCATACTAATCCTAGCCCAATACAATGTTTCCTTTTTCTCCTTTTTTCCTTTTTTCCTTTTTTTTTCTTTTCCAACCGTCTATACCCTTTCCATATCCATTAAATTTCTTTTTTTTTCTTTTTATTGTTTAATATTATGTTATTAACAATACCTTAATTTACCTTAATTTATTTCAGCTCCTAAAACCTCCAAAACCTCAAAACCGTAAAACTAGTCAATTTTTACGCGTTTTACCGTAAAAGTCGTAAAATATACACTTTTAAAAAAAATCTCAAATTTTGAAATAAACTTTATAACTAAGTCCTAAATGACTTAAAACCATCCCGAAAAATATTCATATGAAAAATTACCTCACCCGAGACCTCTAAATGCTAAACCGTAAATCCTAAAAAAAAAATACTATTACTATAATACTTATACGTATACGTAAACACCACAATATCACCATTTTCATTTCATAGTCACCACTTGTGAGCTCATGAACATGAAATAACCGTTCCTCGATTTACTTATGAGTACTCTATACTCATAAACGATAACCACACCAACCTCGTTCACACAAAATAAACACGTAAACACACAATTCAAGTAAGCACACATAAAATAACCTAAAAGTAAGACCAAGTGACAAACCCAAAACCACGGTTGTCACATCACTCCCTCCTAATATAAATCTCGTCCCGAGATTCACTCCCAAACTCAAACTTATTCTCAGCAAACAAACGAGGATGCATATCCCTGATAAAACCTTCACGTTCAAACGTGAACTCAGTTTACACGAAAATAATCTCAACCAACAACACATGAGCCTTAACCGTCCGCGAGGAAACTTATCAAAACGATAAAGTTATGTAACCAACCTAACTAAATCTCGCAACTCATCAAACAAGAACTGTCTTGAAACCAAGTTAGGAGCCGTCACATAACTCAACGGTTTAAAACTGTCACCCCGATTTCAGTCTTACTCATAAATACCATAAATCAAAACTCATCAAAATATAACCACGTATAATAAGGTCTAAAGAACTCTCAAATTCCTTCCCAACTCATCTCTATGTTAACCCTCCAAGTGTTCATTACCGCAAAATACCCAAAACACGAGTTTAAACCATGTTGTCCGAAAATTAACCTTGAACTCAACACTTGTACAATTAATTCGACCAAGCTACTGACTTCCAATTACGAAACTTTCTGAATATTTGAAAAGTATGTTCCGAGTACATAATTTTAGGATTTTGAATCACCCAAAAACCTTTAAAAACGAATAAGTTATGACCAAAACGATTTTTCTCAAAATCTGCCTAGGCATTAGCGACAGTTTCTGACAGTTCGCGACATATTTTGACAGTTTAGCGACAGTTTATGCCTACTCCGATTTATACCAAAAAAAACGATTTTTAAACCCTAAAACCCCCCATTAATTACCAAAACTAGAACCTAATTTATTTTAATTCCAGAAAATTAAAACTCTATTAATTACATGATTTTAACATATTTCACTAAATAAGAACAAATTTTTTAACTTAAGAACAATAACTTTAGGTGATCAAAACCAAAATATTTTAAAATAACCGAGTCATGCTTATATGTTAAAGAATTTATATTCCACCTTATTTGAAACATGATCCCGACACTTCCTTATTTCATCGACTACCAACAACTATTTTTTTTTCAATTTGCAAGTTCTATTTTTTTACCATGTATAACTCGAAACAAAAGACATCGTTACCCCAAAAAGAAATCTCCACCATCTCAAAATCCTTCACGCCAAAAGTATCGTACAAACAAACACGTGAAATGAGGACCCGAGAAATGCGCTACTACAGAAGTTGAACATCTCAAAGAGAAACGAGCTAGCAACCATCCCAAGAATACAACCGGTAAGTAGAAAATAATTTTACATACATAGGCATAAGCGTACATACACTCAAATCCATCCAAGATATATTATACAAGCATGTATTAACTCTCTTTCATGCAATCATACTTGAAAGTCCAGTGGTGTTGTGGCACATATATAATTATGTAGGCCTCCATAATTATACATGTTCCCTTTCACCAATGTACTCCCTCCTATGATGACACTTATAAGAAACTAATACTACATATAACACATAATCCAACAACTCACAAGCACATAACCACACAAGATAAGATCCAAAACCCCATGTATTAAAATAACATAGCCAATGCACGAAACACATAAACTCGTAGTCCAGCTGAACCAGCGTAGACAAAATTCAAAATGTATAAAGAACATGAAAACATAATCAAGCGAAATCCAACAATGACTAGCGTATACGACCATGGTTCCACCCGCACTAATCAAAACTCATAAAGAAAATAACATGTATTTAAGTATGAACCATAGTAGTTCATAACCTAACAAATACTGCGAAAATAATATTCAAACACATCAATTACTATAAAATGCACACATACTCCTATGACGCCTATATGCAGGGACCCTTAAGCTATAGACTAGGCTACACGACTAGGCAACCTAATTCTCTATAACCATTGGCTCTGATACCATTCTGTCACACCCCACCATGGCGGAATATGGGGCACGACGTATGGATATCATCATAACAATAGCGTGTCTATAGAGATAACTAAATGATATAAGAAATGTCATAAAATGGTGACACAAATGTCATGACAATATCTCAACAATGCAGGATTCTAGGTAAGTAGGTAACAGTCCTACCTCTTCCCCAAGACAAACAAATAACAAAAACAAACAAACATATAGGTGCCAACAGTATCACTAGATAAATGAACAAACAAAAACTAAGAAGGAAACAGGGATTCTCCTTCTATATGCATTCCTAAGCTTCTCCAATCCTAGCCACTTATGTTCTCATGCTTAACCATAGTATCACCTGAAAGAGACACTAAAACACGTCAACATAAAGTTGGTGAGAGTCATAGGTTTAGACTCCAACGCTAAATCTATTACAAGCTGTGAATAACAAACACCAACACAATAACATATGGACAAAGTGTTACAAATATGCATTAACAACTATCAATCAAGATTAATCATACCAAACCAATCCAAGGCTCCTACCTTGCCAAACAACATCATGGTACCATAGAGGATCACACTATGTACCTATCCCAAGGCCACTACCTTGTCAAACCACAAGGCCACTACCTTGTCAAACCACAAGGCCACTACCTTGTCAAACCACAATAACTGAGATGGCACGTGTCCCCCGATCCAAATCATACACAATCAAAAATCACATAGCAGTTAATCACATAATGTACACACAAGTCCATCTCAAATCACAAACACATTCACAGCATCAATTTAGAAAATAACTCAACACAGTGTCTCTTCCATCCCATCTGGAAGTCAAAATCAATATTAAACATGGGACTATGAAACTCACCTGATAGCTTCTTCACAAGTCCTCGCACTAGCAACAAGCTAACAAACCAAAAACACGAAATCAATACACGAACCAATCACTAAGATGGCTCATCAACCTATGATGGACATCTAGTCTATTCCCGTATAATTACCTCATTGTTAAGCTCTAATCACCCCATTACCCTTCCTTAACAAGTCCCTAACTTGGTTAAGTTTAATAGCTATCCCGTTCACAATTTTACACAAAACAGTCCCAGTTTTAGGTCTCAAAACTTTAAGTAAAACGTCCACTTAAACATACCCATGGTTTATGTAAAAGGAATATTCACACTTTTATACACGTTAGCTAAAACCTCCCACTTGCCCTAACCTTAAAGCTACTGTTAAGGCCCAGATATATGTGTATATATTGCTACCTATCCAGAATTCACTGATTTTAAACGTATGAAAAGTTCATTACCATTAGAGGGTCTTACCCTAAACCACAATCTTAGCCCAAGTGCAGATCCTTACTACAATATATAAACCATCTCTCATGTTCGTGAGAAGATCCCAATGCAACCCTAAGTACCCCAAAAAACCCAAAACTTAAAAAGAAAACAGGCTGAATTGAAAACTGTTTTGACCTCCGACTGTTGTAACCTGTTTTTGACCCACTTACCGACCTCCAATTTAGTTCACGTTTCTTGCATTGGAAAGCCACTTAAATTACCTTTTCAGGGATACTTGGATCGTAAAATAAGAGTTTGTAGAACTCCCAATATGATCAAAACAATTGACTCAAAATTCTGCCCAGTTTTTAAAAACGGGTTTAATCAAATTAAACTAATTAATTAACCCTAACCCCACTAATTACAAACCCTAACTTATGTAATCATTATAATCTCATTATTATAACATTAGTTTACTGTTTTTAAATTAAACCCTAACCTAATTCCATCATAAGATGATTAATTAAACATAAAAACAATTTAATTAAAAAGGGATTTGAATATTTACCTTTGATTTATGAAAACCCCAAAATTTTATGAAAAACCCTAATATTCTCCATTAAATTCGACCTAAGCTTGATCTCCAGGGGCTTATGATGTGTTTTTAGTTAATAAAAGTCTTTATATAATTACCATACTAATCCTAGCCCAATACAATGTTTCCTTTTTCTCCTTTTTTCTTTTTTCCTTTTTTTTCTTTTCCAACTGTCTATACCCTTTCCATATCAATTAAATTTTGTTTTTTTTTCTTTTTATTGTTTAATATTATGTTATTTACAATACCTTAATTTACCTTAATTTATTTCAGCTCCTAAAACCTCCAAAACCTCAAATCCGTAAAACTAGTCAATTTTTACGCGTTTTACCGTAAAAGTCGTAAAATATACACTTTTAAAAAAATCTCAAATTTTGAAATAAACTTTATAACTAAGTCCTAAATGACTTAAAACCATCCCGAAAAATATTCATATGAATAATTACCTCACCCGAGACCTCTAAATGCTAAACCGTAATTCCTAAAAAAAAATACTATTACTATAATACTTATACGTATACATAAACACCACAATATCACCATTTTAATTTCATAGTCACCACTTGTGAGCTCATGAACATGAAATAACCGTTCCTCGATTTACTTATGAGTACTCTATACTCATAAACGATAACCACACCAACCTCGTTCACACAAAATAAACACGTAAACACACAATTCAAGTAAGCACACATAAAATAACCTAAAAGTAAGACCAAGTGACAAACCCAAAACCACGGTTGTCACACATTTCCCCTCAACTCCCCAAATATGTGTTTAAAGACATATTCGTAGGAGTAAAAGAGAAACACTGTCGAAATCATCTCAAATAGTAAATCGGTTATATGCATTCATATCCTAAATGAGACAAAACATTCAAAAAGCAGTCCCAAACAGGGGACTTTCCGAAGTTAATTCCTAATAAATTAACTTCGGACGGGTTTTCTATAGGTTGATCAATTTCAGACGGGAATTTTCCGAAGTTAATCGCTAAATTCCTAAAACATTCCTAAGGTTTAGTCCAATAAAACATTTATATTATATAATAAAAACAGCTTATCCTGATAAGCTTATCAGAATAAACTGTTTGAAAACAGCTTATCCTGATAATCTTATCCGAATAAGCAGTTTGATAACAGCTTATTCTGATAACCTTATCAGGATAAGCTGTTTGAAAACAGCTTATCCTGATAAGCTTATTAGGATAAGTTGTTATCAAACACCTTATTCTGATCAGCTTATCAGGATAACCTGTTTGAAATCAGGTTATCCAAAAAAGCTTATTATAACTTATTCTCATCAAATAGGTAACATAAGGAGTGTTTGGATTTACGTTTAACAAAAATTAACAAGTTTAAACATCCCGGATGACATGTCGCCGGGGAATCTAAAAAAAAACTAAAAAAACAATATGTATTATCAATTACAATTAAAAATTAAAAAAACATACCGTTAAAGAGTCGTGGGTCTCGGATGTGGTCGGGGCGCGGCTGTGGTCGGGGCTCGGCTGCGGTCGGTTCTCGGCTGTGGTCGGGCTCGGCTACGGTCGGGACTCGGCTGCGATGACCGGATATGTAAAAATAAAACCAAAAATACTATCAATTATAATATTAGTTATATAAAAAATCAATTACAATATAAATTTAAAAAAAATTATATAAGAAAAACCTTAAACTATCAATTACAATATACATTATATAAAAAACCTTAATAGAGGACGGAGATGGAGTGGTGGTGGTGCCGGTGAACGTAGATGGCGGTGGTGGTGCTGCTGGCGGATGGAGATGGCGGGGACGCGCACGTGTGCAAGTGTGGAGAAGAGTGGTGGTGAGTGGTGGTGGTGATGATAAAGATGGTGGTGGTGATAGCAGATGGTGATAACAGGTGGTGATGGTGGTGATAGCTGCGTGGGTTTATTTTTTGAGGATAAGAAAAAGTGTTATGAGAAAAGTGAGGATCTGGTTAAAAAAGGTCCACTTTTTTCCCGGCGACAATCCCTGGCGACATGTCGCCAGGGATACTTTCTACTTTTGTCGTTTAGCCAAAAGCGCGCGTGATTGAAATTTTTTGGAGGGTTGTGACCAAGTTTCCCTGGCGACATGTCGCCAGGGATACATTTGACTTTTCAACGCATATATACGTACCTAATTTCTTTTGTCGTTTCTCCCAAACCTTCTCTGGCGACATGTCGCCAGGGAAACTATCCCTGGCGACAAGTCACCAGGGAAAGTCCAAATTGTCGCAGGGGATAATTTTTGTCAAAATAAAATTTATTATTACTTATATATTATTATAATTAGTAATAAAATAAAAATAATAATTATTATTATTTATAAAATAATTATTATTATTATTATTATTTATAAAATAATAATTATTATTTATAAAATAATAATATCATCCCGGTCAGTTTAATTTCTAAATTCATTCCGATTTAGTCCGTTTATTTTCTCGATTTATTCTAATTCGGTAACCATTGAACATCTAACGTTTAACAAAGGCATACCGACTCATCCATTGAACATCTAACATGTAACCAAGACATGTCGAGTCATCCATTGAACATCTAACGTGTAACCAAGACATGCCGACTCATGCATTGAACATCTAACGTGTAACCAAGACATGTCTACTCATCCATTGAACATCTAACGTGTAACCAACACATACCGACTCATCCATTGAACATTTAACGTTTAACAAATGCATACCGACTCATCCATTGAACATCTAACGTGTAACCAAGACATGCCGACTCATCCATTGAACATCTAACGTGTAACCAAGACATGTCCACTCATCCATTGGACATCTAACGTGTAACCAACACATACCGACTCATCCATTGAACATCTAACGTTTAACAAATGCATACCGACTCATCCATTGAACATCTAACGTGTAACCAAGACATGTCGACTCATCCATTGAACATCTAACGTGTAACCAAGACATGCCGACTCATCCATTGAACATCTAACGTGTAACCAACACATGCCGACTCATCCATTGAACATCTAACGTGTAACCAAGACATGTCGAGTCATCCATTGAACATCTAACGTGTAACCAAGACATGCCGACTCATCCATTGAACATCTAACGTGTAACCAAGACATGTCGAGTCATCCATTGAACATCTAACGTGTAACCAAGACATGTCGAGTCATCCATTGAACATCTAACGTGTAACCAAGACATGTCGAGTCATCCATTGAACATCTAACGTGTAACCAAGACATGCCGACTCATCCATTGAACATCTAACGTGTAACCCACACATACCGACTCATCGAACATCTAACGTGTAACCAAGACATGCCGACTCATCCATTGAACATCTAACGTGTAACCAAGACATACCGACTCATCCATTGAACATCTAACGTGTAACCAAGACATGTCGACTCATCCATTGAACATCTAACATGTAAACAAGACATGTCGACTCATCCATTGAACATCTAACGTGTAACCAAGACATGCCGACTCATCCATTGAACATCTAACGTGTAACCAACACATACCGACTCATCCATTAAATATCTAACGTGTAACCAAGACATGCCGACTCATCCATTGAACATCTAACGTGTAACCAACACATACCGACTCATCCATTGAACATCTAACGTGTAACCAACACATACCGACTCATCCATTGAACATCTAACGTGTAACCAAAACATGTCTACTCATCAATTGAACATCTAACATGTAACCAACACATACCGACTCATCCATTGAACATCTAATGTTTAACAAATGCATACCGACTCATCCATTGAACATCTAACGTGTAACCAAGACATGACGACTCATCCATTGAACATCTAACGTGTAACCAAGACATGTCTACTCATCCATTGAACATCTAACGTGTAACCAACACATACCGACTCATCCATTGAACATCTAACGTTTAACAAATGCATACCGACACATCCATTGAACATCTAACGTGTAACCAAAACATGCCGACTCATCCATTGAACATCTAACGTGTAACCAAGACATGTCTACTCATCCATTGAACATCTAACGTGTAACCAACACATACCGACTCATCCATTGAACATCTAACGTTTAACAAATGGAGGGAAAACATTGGCGGGAAAATATTGGAGGGAAAACATTGGAGAGAAAATGTTAACAATTTCCCTCACTTTTTTAGCATAAAAGGAGAACCACACACACTCCTTATCATCACAACCACCAGCAGATCACACACACTTATCATCACAAACACATTGTTATTATGAAGATGTTGAATCATGAAGCTTTTCCGTGTACGTGTGGACGTGGAGATGTAGTTCTTCGACAATCGTGGCAAGAGGATACCTTTGGTAGACAGTACTATGCCTGTCCACGTTCAAAGGTGCAACCTTCAGTTTCATATGGATGCGGATTTTTTTATGGAAAGACGAACGAGTCAGACTACTTGTCAATTCTCTTGGAGTTTCAATGAGCTTTTCTCCTCCAAGCTCTTCTTCAAGACCTTCAACGAGCTTTTCTCCTCAAAGTTTTCTTCGAGACCTTCAAGGACTCCAATTTCTTCTCCAAGCTCTTCAACGTGTGCAAACTGTGTGCGCTTGAAAGGAATGATAAAGGTACTTGAGAGTACAGTAGAGTTGTACAAAAATTGCCATAGGCACACAATGGATTCAGCTGCACTACTTCACGACCTTTACGATGACATGGGGAACCTTAGTTTGAACTAGTTTGTGATGTGTTTTTTTTCCGTGTTTACGAGTCTAATATCGTTGTAATATCCATGTTTAATTAAGCGCGTGTTTAAGTGTCCGTGACGAATAAAATTATTTTTAGGAGTGTTTGTCTGTAAGTCTCCCATGTGATATTACAAAAGGTTTTATGTAATATTTGGAATAAATAAATATTTGTTTTATAAATGTCTCATTTTTATTATATAAACGTCGCAAAAATAAAATAACATCGGATCGATAGTTAAAATAATAATTATTTGGAATAAATAAATATTTGTTTTATAAATGTCTCATTTTATTATATAAACGTCGCAAAATAAAATAACATCGGATCGGTAGTTAAAATAATAATTATATGGAATAATTAATAATTTTCATAACAAGCAAAAACTAATTATATATATGACAGAGCCGCCAGGGAAACTTTTGAGATTTGGCGGGTAAAAGCCCGCCACACATTTTCTGCTTAACTTTGAAGTTAATTACGTTTGACAAAGTTTCCCTGGCGACATGTCGCCAGGGATAATTTTGACATGTTATTATCAAAAAATAATTATTGTTAATTACGATGGACGAAGTTTCCCTGGCGACATGTCGCCAGGGATAATTTTGGACAAAGTTTCCCTGGCGACATGTCGTCAGGGATAAATTGGAGGGAAAATTTCGCGCTCTTTCATTTGGCATCTGATTTTGGACGGATTATCCCTGGCGACATGTCGCCAGAGATACCCTAGTCAAACTTTGACCAAAAAGTAAATCTGCTTTATTGCCACGTCAGCGTTGTCGCCAGGGAAAAAGTGTTATCCCTGACGACATTTTGTCGCCAGGGAAAATGTGTTATCCCTGGCGACATTTTGTCGCCAGAGAAACTCCGGTCACCTGTTCCAGTTTTCTTGTAGTGTTTATGACCACTTTATAACACAACCTTTTAAGAATCTTCAGCTTACATTTTACGGAGTAGTTGATAATCATTTATCCGTACTTCGCTTCAACCTCCTATTTGTAAAATTTTAAGAAGTTAAGCCTAATGTTTCAACCTTCTATTTGTAGGCAAAACTCTTTCTACTGTGGAATCAGTTTGACCAGAAAGAAGGAAACACCTTTGCTTTTATGTTGACGTTTTAGGTCAAAATGTAACTATACAGGGTGGAACAGGATCGGTCCAATGAGTGATGTTCTCAAACATTCAAGTTTCCGAAATTCAGTTACCCACAGTAATCGATCAATACTACTTCGATAAAGAAACTGTAGAAACCAATCACCTGCTGTAGATGATCAGGAATCAGATAAGAAGAACATATATAGTCAAGCCGGTGCATTTGGCATGTGGCGACAGTATGCCATGTACAGATGTGAATTTAATGGTATAAACCTCAAACCGGTTCAAGAAAGGTACCATCTTTATGACCCATTATGCTGGAAGCCTTCCGTTGAGTTGCTGTCATCAGCAGTCCCGCCAGTTGAGAGAGTCTGCAAATTGGAAAGCCATCCGGCCAGTAGCCATGTTCAGGCTGATCATGATACATGTTAGTTAAGGCATTGTGGGGATAAATTATGTGTGTGATCAGTTGGTCTATCTGAACCCTTCAAATATATAGACTTTTATGAAGTCAGAGATGCATATTCTTTGTAGTACTAGATTATACAGATGTGAGTAGTGTTGGCTGTAGCCAAGGTCTTGACTTGATACCATGATTATTAGTCTATTGGGATAACTTTGGTGTCATATAAATATATGTGTTTTTCTCGTTGTGTGAGATAAATAAACCAGAAATTTTCCAAAGTATGTACTGTACTAATCTTCTTGTTGACATGCGATTTTACGGTTCCACTTTTTAGAATTCTACCTTTTGTTCATAGTTTCATTAAACTTGCTCATCCTACAGTTTCAACTCAAACTAGATATTCTACACTCACTTAGTAGTGTCGTAAAGAAACACCATTGCAACCTAAAATTTGAATACGAACCCAAGTGGTGTTACCTTGCATATAACTTATTTAACGGTTACATTTAAATAAAACTGCTAATCCATAATCTCAGATATTAAAAAAACTTTTGAAATTAATAAAATTACAGTGAGTCGGGTTGTGCCAAAACACATGCATCCTTCTCTTTAACCCACTCAATAAAATTGCTTAGATTTGTGTGTGAGTTTCCTCCTTCCTTAACACTACTTGTAACCTTCTCTTTAATGTCCAATGCCTTGGTCTTGAATGCTTTGTCACTTAATATTTGTCCAACCTTATTTTTTATTTCTTCTTTTGAAATGATACCATCTTCATTTTTGTTAAACCCTAATCCATTCTTCCAAATGTCACAAATGTAACTTTCATCGATAAATTGATCCGAAAAGTATGGCCAACACAAAAATGGGACTCCATTTGTCACGCCTTCTAAGGTCGAGTTCCAACCACAATGACTCAAGAAGCAAGCTATTGAAGGATGAGCTAATACCTTTTGTTGAGGTGCCCAAGTCACGATTTTTCCACGAGAGCCTACTCGTTCCATATATCCATTCGGGAAAGTAGTTGTAGCCTCATTAGTCATATCAGCTCGTACAACCCACAAGAATGGTTTGTTGGTAAGTTCAAGGCCAATTGCCAATTCTTCAAACTGAGTTTGGTTGAACATAGTTGTGCTCCCAAATGCTATATAAATGACTGAACATGGTTGTTGTTGATCGAGCCATGCTAAGCAAGTGGAGTCCTCTTGCAAAAATTGGCCTGCTTGGACAGCCAGGCGGTTGCTGGCTAGTAGAGGGCCTATTGACAACAACTGTGGGTAAAAGCTAAATGGTCCAGGTTCCAGCTCAGTAGTCGAGTTGCATATCAACTGTTCTGCTAAGTTAACACCTTCTACAACTCCTACTGTAAATGGAAACACGGCTTTTATTGTGGCCGAGTCCCCAATGGTCCATGGGAGGTTAACCGATCTTACAGGTGGCATGTTTTCCGACAGCTGAATAATCTGATCATTTAGGGGAACACCTAAAATAGAAAATTTCAGGAAAGATTAATTAAAGGAGCTTGTAAGAATTTAATTATTTAATGAAACAAAGTCACACAACAAGAACCTCACCATCTTTGTCTATGATTCCCTCGTCGATAAACTTATGAAGGCTCATGATGGCAGCTAGAGTTGCATTTGAGGCTGTCCATAAGGCTACTCTTTTAATTCCCATTTTCTTTGCGACTCGTATAGCCCATCCCATGAAAGGATCAGCAATAATACATATGCATTTGTTGTTGTCTTCTTTGTTAATTGTCTCAATAAGTTCCTCGAACTTGCTAGGCATAGATAGTAACATCGATTTGGATAACTTACCCCAATCATTTCTATCCTCCCATGGTTCCAATCCATCGGAGATTGAAACCATTTTCAGTAAACTGTTGTGGCTATTCTTCTCTAACCAAGCGCTTGTCACAACCTTTCGATGAATTGCCTCTGTGTTTACGAATGTAACTTTGACACCTTGCTCAACTAAGCGTTGAGCAAGCTCCATCGCAGGAATTACATGGCCTTGTGCCGGATTAGCCACGACTACAACATGATACTTTGCCATAATTTCCAACTGAAGCTATTTATTTTTTTTGGAAGGGGAATTTTAATAAGAGTTGGTGTTTTCTAGTTGATTGTTATCTCACTTTTATAGACAAGGCTCCATTTGATCATTGCCTCGAATATTGTGTGTAACACATGTCTTATATTTTTTGTGGCCTTCATCTTAGTTGATATGCCTTTGATTTCATACATTCTCAATGTGTTGATTTAGCGTCTTATTGATTGATTGACAATATAGTTACATGTCTCAATAATTGTCCTTGACGCAGGCCCTACAGATACTTTAAACTTGGAGAGCATTTATACGCACGGTGCAAGTTAGATATAGTTTTATGCAATTCAGCAAATTGTACATCATCAAAATTACTTCATACATTAGTGAATTAAACAAGCCAAAAAACGATTTGACGGGTGTAGGTGACGTATAAATCATCTTTAGCAGTGCAATGTGAGCCGATGAAGCTTGAAGGTTTACAGCGTGGATTATCATTTTTTTTCTTGCTATTTAACTTATGATCACTATATAACCTTCATTTTCGTGACTAGCTAACAGACTCCGGTGAAGTTGATGTTTCGTTTGACGTTTTTGAAACGCTGCATATGCGTATTTACACCTATAGACTTCAGGTACATTTGGAAAGGGCTTTCTTGACTTTGTAAGAAACTGATAAATGTATAAAAATCTTCCAGTAATGTTTTGAAAAGTATGTTTATTTTATTTTTTTGGTTTGTTTGATATAGAGAGAACAGGGAAGCAATATACAAAGGAACTCAACACGAATAAAAGGATCAATCAGCGATGAAAAAGAAAAAATAAATAACATAGCATTGATGTGAAACCAATCGTAAGAAATAGCTAATGGAGTATATATTGGATAATGATTTTGCCTGACTTTCTTATTAATTCCAAATCAATATATAGTTACATTCGTATTCTAGAATATAAGTTAGGCCTATCATATATGTGACTAGTAACTACCACAAGCCCAAAGGCATAAACAATATATTGACTAACACTCCCCCGTAGTTTAAGCGGGAGAGGACCCAACACTCAAACTGGTACGAAATTCTTCGAATAAAGCTGAGGGTAATCTTTTGGTGAAGATATCGGCATACTGATAGCGCGAAGGCACATGAAGCACACGAACCTGACCCCGTGTAACCATGTCACGAACGAAATGAATGTCAATCTCAATATGTTTCGTCCGTTGATGTTGCACAGGATTAGCAGTCAAATAAATTGCACTGACATTGTCACAATAGAAAAGGGTAGCTGATAATAAAGGGGAATGTAGTTCTCGAAGTAAATTTCGAATCCAAGCAGTCTCTGCTACAGCATTGGCAACAACTCGATATTCAGCTTCTGCACTAGGTCTAGATATGTGTAGTAATTCTTAATTATTGGATCCATATTTATAACCCGACTTTCATTTAACATGTTTGTTTTTACAAAAAATATATATTTAATTCTCGGTTAACCGACAAAGTTAGGGCTTTAAATAAAATATAATTATTATTTATCTACAAAGTCTATGTCCGTCATTGAAGATAAATAATTGAAAATATTCTTTTCATGGCGTAAAAATATTTTTTATTGTCGGCGTTTTAAATTATTCGGTTTACGTGCATTTTTGTAATTTATAATAAACCTTTAAGTGTCATTCGTTTATATAACGCGTTAACGTTTATTAAATAATAAGCCCTCATTTATATATCGAAATATAAATGTTCTCCGAATGTCGATGTTTTTATTTTATATTGAGCGTTTATTTCTCGAGTTTTATGCCTAACTTTTAAATCGCGTAACTCTTAAAATATCGGACTCTGATTATACCCGCTTTATAGTTAATGAAACAAATTGTCTAACAAAAACCATAGCATGAAATGTTTAACGTGTAAAACTACCAATTTTACAAAAAGCTACATAATATTCGTTTAGACAAACTTTGAAAATTCCATTTAAATAACTTATTATTTTCTAGCTTAAAACGTGTCACTTTAGTTCTGTATGACGTGTTTTACGTGTATAATTTCATCTTGTGACTAAGTAGTTACTAAAAGATAACACTAAATTTATAAATGTAAAGATGGGTTGGTTACAAAAAAAATATAGAAAAGTTAAACTCAATTTTGTTTCTAGTATATTTTCTTAAATAAGAACAAGTCTTCTTCATTTTAGTCATTCATTCCGATCTTTAACAAAATGGTATCTTGCAAGATATTGAAGGGGTATGAAGATTAAACAACAAGTGCCTTTAAAAAAAAAAGATTAAACAACAAGTAGTTGTATTATCACCGTTTTGCTAGCGAGACACGTCATCTCCGGCGAAGCTCCACTATTGTTTCCGATCACAATAGCTATCATTCTCGCTCTACATATGAGGTCTCGTGTAGTCCCGTGTCGACAATTGAGCATTTTTCCTCGATAAACGTGTAATAATTATATCAGGTCAGTTCATAGCCTCGCTTTTACTACTTTAATTATTTTATAAACCCGCGAGGGGAATACATGCTACTTTTTACGAATGGACGCAAGTGCTTGAACTGTATGCTTAGCATGTCATTATCATTTACACTAAGGAACACTATTGCCTACAACAAGTCCCTTTTAGTCATGAACCGTTAATTACTTGGGCCGACTGTACTGGTCGAGTAAACACGAATGCTTTGAATAGATCTATTGGGATTGACGTCCCTGTCCGGGTAAGTCGCGCTTACTTGACCGACTGAACTGGTCAAACGGGCACATTGTATTTGAGAACTCTAGGTAATATGGTAAATTACCTACTAAGGGAAAACTTATCTGAATTCTGTTAACGTATCGGTTTCATGAGCTTAGTGCGATATGGGATGCTATCTGACTTGGAAACTGAATGCTTGAAATCTTGTGGTCCATTTGTTTTATTTGCAAACCTACGAATTCACTCAACCGTTGTGTTGATGTTTTTAGCATGTATTTCTTAGGTACTCATGTTTAAGAGCAGCTGGAGCATGGAGTCACACGAAATATTTTGAAGGCAATAAATACTGATTACCATTCGATAATTTTTTTTAAAACTGTTTATTATTACATTATTGTTGGGACCTGCTGTTTGTAAACTCTAGTGTTTTATTAATCGAATGGATTAAACTTTTCAAACACCTTGTTTTGAGTCGTTTTCTGTAACTTGTGTGTTGTGCTATGAAGTAATACTCCCAACGACCCTTCCGCTGCTATCCGAAATTTGGGAGTGTTACAGATTGGTATCAGAGCACTTGTTATAGAGACCTGGGTCATTTTTATGAAACCTGGACTATAACAGCTCTATTGATAAAACTATTTCATTGCCTCGAACATCATCTGTGCGCTCATGCTACCCGAAAGCTGGTAAAATATGTGTATCGGTATATATATTTGCTTTTTGATAGTATGTTTATATGATGGGTTTATTTATATAAACATCGAGCTAAAAGACATTGTGGGTGAAGCAATGGTCTTGGTAAAGTTATTCATGACTTTTATGATAACTATTTTATGTAAGCGTGAACTCACCATCAAGTGTCGATTCCACTGTTTCTTTATCTTCTGGATTTGAGTTTGAATACTCATCTTGCTCTTTGAAATCATACATGATTATTTCACAGACCACCATTGTAAAGTCTTCTAATTGATTGGAGTACGACTTTTACTTATCACCTCGTGATGTGCCAATTTGAGGAACCTATTTCTTTTGAAACACGATTTATTGTGTTCCTTGATAATTTTATTATTCCGATTGATTTTGAAAAATCATGTCGTAAAAGAGATTATTTCTTTTTCTATGAAACATTTAATTTGGTCTTGATCTCGTGCTTTGTGCAACGATGCTTAGGTAGGCTAATTTATAATCATCTTGTTGAAATGACCTCGTCACTCACTTGAATAAGAAAATTATAAAATACCGAACCATTTGTTTTTAAATCTTAATTAGATGGAACCGACGAACCCATGTAATTAATGATTTATAAATAAGTGGGATTAAGCATTTGACATTCGCACTCAGTTTCTTTTTCTACTCATTGTTCGATTGAATGGTTCATCCATTGTGTATCGCAATTCCAATTTGTATCGTTATTATCTTGTACGAATGACTCTTTAAATTTTCTTTTATAATTTTCACACATTTGTATGGATTATTTCAAGCGTCTATCGACTATTTTGAACTTAAAAGTACTCTCACTTTTTCTCGAAAGTATCATGAACATGTAAAACAGCCGAACTCTGGGACAGAGTTCTTTTAAGGTGGTTAGACTGTAGTAATTCTTAATTTTTGGATCCATATTTATAACCCGGCTTTCATTTAACATGTTTGTTTTTACAAAAAATATATATTGAATTCTCGATTAACCGAAAAAGTTAGGGCTTTAAATAAAATATAATTATTATTTATCTACAAAGTCTATGTTCGTCATCGATAATAAATAATTGAAAATATTCTTTTCATGGCGTAAAAATATTTTTTATTGTCGGCGTTTTAAATTATTCGGTTTACGTGCATTTTTGTAATTTATAATAAACCTTTAAGTGTCATTCGTTTATATGACGCGTTAACGTTTATTGATCGACGTCGAAGTGCCGGTCAAAAAAAATAACCTAATTACCTTATATTAGATAGGGTAAATGGGTATCGATCCACGAGGACTATGTGGTTTTAGTTTAAGTTTTGAGGTGATCACTGATCAATAAAGGTTTTGGTTTTGAAATCTGACAACTAAAATACTTTTGATAATAAAAATGCTGATTAAAAATTAAAATAATTATTAAACTAATAGTAAAGTTAGAAAAATAAAATAAAGATGTAAACAATTAAAAGAAAAATGTAATCCCTTCCAGCTCCTAATATTTATGGTTGGTCACACTTATGGATTATCGAAACTTTTTAGTTCGTTTACAAAGATTATTCGACTTAATATGAATGAATTAATGTCGGCATTTATTATGTTTGTCAACGACTTGTGATAATAAATCTTATATTAATCCAACCAATAATTATGTTTTAATAATTTATTTAAGTACAACTTATGTTGATTATACGACCATCTTTTTTTAGCTAAATAAAATAAGTATGAATCGTTAACTAACAATAAATTGTCTAACACAAATAATTAAACATAATATCAAATCGATAAAAATAATTTATAAATAAATCATAAATCAATGTAATAAAAATATGATAATCCAAAAGTAATGATCAAACCATAAATAAAGTTACCGGAAGGAATTACAACAAAATTAGCCGGACATCGCGATGCGAATAACAACACAAATGATATATGAAATCATCTTATTCGATATAAATCTGCAGCCTTTTTACTTTGACTGCTGCTCTCGTAAACCTCGGACAAAAACCTTCAGCGAATCTTTTTTTCTAAAACAATGGCTGCGTAGAAAAAAAATATTCGATTCTCCTCCTAAAAACAATCGCTCAAGATGTGATCCCAAAAAAAAACTATCGTCCCTTCTTTTGACTTCCTCCCTTTTAATATATATACTCTTGTCCTCCTTTTTATTTTACTTGCCGACAAAAACAAAGCCCAAAAGTATTGTTGTTTCTTTTTGTTTCTCACGTCAAAACACCCCAGGCCCAATACACTTACAATGATATATTCAATTTGGCTAGTATCATTAACTTTCTACCATACTTGATTGATAACAAAACTACCACGAATTTGTAGGTCCCACTTGAAAAACCACCAACCAACTTTAAAATTTTAGCCATTTTATTACGTATATTCGAAGGTATATTTGTTCTCATTCCGTGGCCGCTTGAACCGACTAAAACGGAGTCCGGATGCAAAAGATATAGCCAAAATACTCCAACACGCGCAATTTTTTTTTTCTTCAATATTTTTTCTTCATTTATCGGCGCTCAAACTGTCTTTTCTCCAAAAAATTAATTAAGCGTCCATTTTTATTCCACTTCGCTCGTAACCTACATAATCACAAAACACATTAAAAGTACATGCATAACGAAAAATAAATATATAATTATACTAAATTAACATGCTATTAGGTGTATGCAAAATACACCAATCAGATCCCCTCGAACTTAACCTTTTACGTGTCCCAAGTAAAAATAAAATAAAAATATACAAGCATGTTAATTTCATAATTTTTAATCATACTATTGAAATTTCATCAAAAAGATCACATTCAACCTAGTACACTAATAACCATCCTACATGACAAATAATCCAAAATGATTACCAATATTTTTGTCCTTCTTAAACACTTAGCATAACCATTCCCATTGACTCCATTTACTTTATGTTTCATATAATTAATCATGTGTCCAACGTACTTAATGCACACCTATAATCAATATAAACATTAATCTAAAACAAAAGGTGAAAATATCGTACACCTTTTATAACATTGGAGTTTTTATACCATAAGAGCACATCATAAGCCATCATACTTTAGCTTATATATTTCTACTTCCTTTTTTTTTCTTCTTTTTTTTCTTTTTTTTTTCTTTCTTTCATTTTTTTCACTCTTTTTTTTTTCTTTTCATTTTTTTTTCTTTTTTTTTTCACATCACACATCAGCTCTATCTTTTTTAGCCATTCGAGACCGTTTCTTATACAAGTCATCCCGAACGCTTTATACACTCCTTTTAAGGTTGATATAAAGACCAATTATTCAGAAAAATGAATATCTATCCTATAGGTGCATACTAAGATACATTGGCACATGAAAACCGGTTAATTAAGTCTGTTTAATTAAATGGGAACAGTTATACTTCGTGCCTACTTGTACATCACATGATGGAATTATCTACCACATAGTATAATTATACAATGCACTAAATTAAACTAATCTTCCTAATTTCATTACAACAATACAAGGATTGGGTTATTTCACCTAAAATTGTCTCAGCTAAGTGCAATGCTATCCATTATAAAAATTGGCGTCTGACCCATGCTAACAACTAAAGTATCACCTTGCGCGGGTGACGAATCAGATAGGCAAGCCCAGCATATGACTACCACCAATAATTATGACAGTTCTCCAACTCTTTTCTAAGGCCACCGTGCGCGGGTGGCGAGCCGAATAAGATCAATTTCAAATGTCTTAACCCAATAATTACATTACCATACTGCATATTATTTATTTAAACTTTTACTCGATCTAAGCACAGGTAAGTAGAGGGAATTCAACCAGCGTGGTTTGATCATCTAAATTATACATATGCCTAACTACATGCAAACAATCAAATCAATTTTATAACCAAATTATACAATGAAATCGGGTGCACCTGATAATTATGGCCAAATCTTCTAGCTTGCTCCAATAAATCATCCACAAGCTAATCTTTAGAATCTGCAAACACTCAACAAACATATAGAAGAAACTTCCACATCTAATTAGCACAAGACTCTTATAATGTGATTTAAAATTTTAAAAATTTTCAATTTTTCCCAAAAATCACATTTTAACCCATTTTGACCAAAATTTCACACAAAAACATGTAACACATGTGCCAACCCCCCCTCAACTTAAAGCATTGCATTGTCCCTAATGCAAAAACTTTAAATTGAAATTTTGGTTAAAAATCAATTTGACAAACTCACACAAAAAACAAAAACCTAACTCACTTTCGTAGGAATCACGGTTGCATTTAGCATATGCAACAAGCCTTTAAACCACTCGGTAGCCCGACTGGACGAGTTTTGTCTCGTGAGGGTTTGTAGTGAACACACCCACAAAGTTCCACAAACCACGGGTTGCCTCCCGCGAAGCGCTAAGTTTACCGTCTTCAGCCAGACATAACTCAAATGAGCTATTGAGACGGTTGGATTGGTTCCAAGTAAACCACATCCACCGTTTCCATCTGATCACTCTCCAACTCAACATACGGCTTTAAACGGTGTCCATTAACTTTAAAAGGCTCTCCACCCACCATATTTTTTATTTCAATGGCTCCGTATGGAGAGACTTGAGTCACAACGTATGGACCCGTCCATTTACTTCTCAACTTTCCAGGAAAAAGCTTAAGTCTAGCATTGAATAACCAAACTTTTTGACCAACCAAGAAGGACTTCTTGGTGATGTGTCGATCATGAAAAGCTTTGGTTTTCTCCTTATAAATCTTAGAACTCTCATAGGCATCACGTCTAATCTCATCTAGTTCAGATAATTGAAGTTTCCTAGAACTACCTGCTTTCTCTAAATCCAGATTAACAGTCTTAATCGCCCATTCAGCCCTATGCTCTATCTCAACTGGTAAATGACACGCCTTGCCATATACCAACTTATACGGTGACATACCAATAGGAGTCTTAAAAGCCGTCCTATATGCCCACAAAGCATCATCTAACCTCAAGGACCAATCTTTCCTATCACTACGAACGGTCTTTTCCAAAAATTCGCTTAATCTCCCTATTAGATACTTCAACCTGTCCACTAGTCTGTGGGTGATAAGGGGTAGCTATCCTATGATTAACTCCATAGTGTTTCAGTAATTTTCCAAATCTAAAGTTCTTAAAGTGGGAACCCCCATCACTAATTATAGCCTTAGGAATTCCATGCCTAGCAAAGATATTCTTCTTAACAAACTTAAGAACTACACTATGGTCATTGGTTCTAGTAGCCTCAGCCTCTACCCACTTAGACGCATAATCAACTGCCACTAAAATGTAAACATTGCCATGGGAAGTGGGGAATGGTCCCATAAAGTCAATACCCCACACGTCAAAGATCTCAACAACAAGTATGGGATTCATAGGCATTTGATCACGCCTTGAAATCCCTCCAACTTGTTGGCAACGAATACATGCTTTCACAAAAGACTGGGCATCCTTGAAGATAGTCGGCCAAAAGAAACCGCTTTGCAGGACTTTATGCCCAGTTTTCGTAGCACCAAAGTGTCCACCACATGCATAAGAATGGCAATGAGCCAATATGTACATATGCTCATGGTCAGGAACACATCTCCTAACAACTTGGTCAGCACATACCTTATATAGCTCCGGATCCTCCCAAAAATAATGCTTCAACTGAGAGAAGAAGTATTTTCTTTGTTGTTTGGACCAAAAATCCGGAAGCTTTTTAACAGCTAGGTAATTAACTATATTTGCGTACCAAGGAACCTTAGAAACCTCAAATAAGCTTTCATCCGGAAAGCTTTCCTTAATTACGTCAGAAGGGTTGAACGGAGGAGGGATAATTCTAGACAAATGGTCGGCAACTACATTTTCTGACCCCTTTTTATCCCGAATTTCTAGATTAAATTCCTGTAAAAGCAAAATCCACCTAAGCAACCTCGGTTTTGTCTCTTTCTTAGTCAACAAATGTCTTAAGGCACTATGATCTGAAAATACTATCACCTTAGAATGCCCCCAAATATATGACCTAAACTTATCAAGAGCAAAAACCACAGCTAACAACTCTTTTTCAGTAGTGGTGTAATTCATTTGAGCTTCTGAAAAAGTCTTACTAGCATAAAAGATCACAACGGGTTTCTTATCGACCCGCTGTCCTAGAACCGCCCCAGCGGCATAATCACTAGCATCACACATGATCTCGAAAGGCTTCGACCAATCAGGTGATTGCAGAATAGGGGCTTCTACAAGCTTTTGCTTAAGCATGTTGAATGCTTTAAGACATGATTCATTAAAGTCAAAGTGTGCATCTTTTAAGAGTAGATTACAAAGAGGCTTTGATATTGCACTAAAATCTTTAATAAATCGCCTATAGAACCCGGCATGACCAAGAAAAGAACGCACACCTTTGACGGTAGTAGGAGGAGGAAGGGTCGAAATTACTTGAACTTTGGCACGATCAACCTCAAACCCTTTTTCAGACACAACATGCCCTAATACAATTCCCTCTCGAACCATGAAATGGCTCTTCTCCCAACTAAGCACCAAATTAGTTTCGGTGCATCTTTTTAACACACTTTCAAGCTGATCAAGGCAGCTTTCAAAGGATTGACCAAAAATGGAGAAATCATCCATAAATATCTCTACAGATTCTCCAACCATGTCAGAAAAGATACTCATCATACACCGCTGAAAGGTAGCGGGTGCATTACACAGGCCAAAAGGCATTCTTCGAAATGCAAACGTTCCATAAGGACATGTAAACGTAGTTTTGGCCTGGTCATCAGGATGGATGGGTATTTGATTATAACCGGAGTACCCATCCAAGAAGCAATAGAATTTCTTACCAGAAAGCTTCTCAACTATTTGATCAATGAAAGGTAGTGGGAAGTGATCTTTAGATGTGGCATTATTCAGCTTACGATAATCTATACAAACTCTCCACCCAGTAACTGGTCGGGTTGTGAGCTTTTCCCCATTCTCGGTTTCTACAACGGTGATTCCGGCCTTTTTAGGCACCGTTTGAGTAGGACTTACCCATTTACTATCTGAGATGGGATAGATGATACCGGCATCTAACCATTTAAGAAATTCCGTCTTCACTACTTCTTTCATATTAGGATTCAGCCGCCTTTGCGCATCTCTTGCTGGCTTAATATCTGGGTCCGTAACAATTCGATGCATACATAATGAAGGGTTGATCCCTTTTAAGTCTGCAATTGTCCATCCCACTGCTGCTTTGTACTTGGAAAGCACCTTTAGAAGTGCTCCCTCTTGTGATTCAGAAAGATCAGAAGCAACAATAACGGGTAACGTATTATTAGGACCTAGAAAAGCATATTTGAGATTGGATGGCAAAGGTTTTAACTCAAGAGTTGGAGGCACCTCCAAAGACGGCTTCGTAGCCGTGTCAAAAGTAGAAGGCAAGGGCTCCACTTTATAAGACCAAGGTGGTTTTTGATGGTCCAAAGAACTGACCAAACACTCTTGAATCTCTAGAACTTCAGCAACATCAAGAATCTCCTCATTATCACCAGTTAGATATAATTCCAAAGGATCATTCTTAAGCATACAGGATGCATGCTTTTGGACTTCCTCGTCAATCACATCTACTTGGTAACATTCATTCATCGTAGGAGAATTCATATAATTAAACACATTCAATCTTATCTTCTTATTACCGAATGCAATATCCATGGCGCCAGTTCGACAATTAATCCTAGCATCTATCGTGGCTAAGAATGGGCGGCCAAGGATAATAGTTGGTTGAACATCTTTGTATTGTGACTCGGTGTCCATAACAAAGAAGTCAACTGGGTAATAGAAATCATCAACTTTCACAATAACATCCTCTAAGATACCTCTAGGAATTTTGGTAGATCGATCGGCTAAGGAAATAATGGTGTCTGTCTTACGAAGAGTTCCTAAGTCATACTTATCAACCAAACTAGCAGGAAGGATGTTGATACTAGCACCAAGATCAAGGAGCTCCTTCTTAATGGCAATATTTCCGACCACAACTGAAATCAGTGGTGCTCCAGGATCTTTGAATTTAGGAGGAAGAGAGCTAGATAAGACTGCACTAACATGCTCAGTTAGGTCAATCTTTTTAGGCAAAGACACCTTCAGCTTCCTCTTTTGAGTACACAAGTCCTTTAAAAACTTGGCGTATGCAGGAATTTGCTTGATAGCAACAATAAGGGGGAGATTGATTTTAACTTGCTTGAAAGTCTCCCACATATCCTCAGCATGAGGACCCTTTTTAGCTAACCTTGCAGATGTCGATTTCTCCAAAGCCGTAGGGTAAGGTGTGCTGGACACACCACCCTTCCCAACTTCGGGAGATTCAGTAGCTTTAGGATTCGGTGTTGTTGGTTTAGGAAAATCATTTAACAAATCATTTACCAACTCAGAACCGGACTTAACATTATCAGAATTTTTACCTTCAACAATAATTTCGTCATCAGTGACGAAATCCTCTACATCAGGAGAATTTGGAATCCCCTTGTCATTGTTGTAGATTTTACCGTTTCGAAGAGATGTCACCATATTCACGTGCTCATTTCCATTTTTCTTATGTGCGGGATTCATGGTGGGGTAGCTCGGTAGCCTTCCCTCATCTCTTTTGCTTAATTGATCTGCTAATTGACCAACTTGTCTCTCAAGAGCTGCAATAGATTTAGTAGTGGTCTCGTGTCTTTGATTAGTGACCTCGAATTTTCTATTAATCTCTTGATTGTTGGTAGACAATGAATCCATAAGCCTATCAAACTTTCGGTCAAGATTCAAGAGACGGTTGTCATCTTGCCCTTGGCCCTGATTTGGATATTGTTGTTGTGGCCTATGATTGTAAGAATTTTGTTGGAAGTTAGATGAATCGCCACCCTCGTACCTTGGTTTATAACCATAGTGTTGTTGTTGGGCATTATTAAGGCGACTGTCTTCATCTTTCCAACGGAAATTGGGGTGATTGCGCCATCCAGGATTGTAACTTTCGGAGAATGGGTCATTTCGTGGACGACCACCGTAGACTCCATTTACCTCCTCATTTGGTGGCGCCACCCAACTTTGACAATTATCGACAGAGTGACTCGGATCACCACACATTGAACACCCACTATGCGACACATTAGACACATTCGGAACACCTTTTCCTATATTTTTCAACAAAAGATCAACTTTCTTACTTAACTCGCTAATTTTAGAATTTGTGCCACGTTGGTTAGACACATAATTGGCGGAAGATGGGTGGTTGTTTCGATCCACTGAAGCTTGGGTCTTAGAACCTTTGCTTAGTTTCTCAAAAAACTCCCATTCTTCCTCCATAGGTCGCGAGAAAAACATACCCCCACTAGTGGCCATCACAAATTGTTGGTTGTTATAATCCAACCCATCATAGAAGACTTTGACAAGCTCCCATTTTGGAACATCGTGATGAGGGCATGTTCTTAATAACTCCTTAAGTCTATTAAATGCTTCATGAAACTGCTCGCCTGGGATTTGACGAAAGGATTTAATCTTATTCCTAATGGTAGCAGTTTTACTTATAGAATAAAATTCCTCAAGAAAAGCAGATTGCATTTCAGACCATGAGTTAATACTACCTGGCTCAAGAGATGAGAACCAGTCCTTAGCTTGATCTTTAAGAGAAAAAGGAAAAAGGCGAAGTCTTACCTCATCCTTAGTAATGTTATTAACCTGATGTGTGTCAGCAATTGAGAAGAATTCTCGTAGATGTGCGTATGGTTCCTCACGACCTCTAAACACTGGCAAGATTGCTATGAGGTTCGGTTGGATCTTGAAGTTACTTGTAACCCCTTTAACAAGATCCGGATAAACGATAGGCGAGGGATCCTCGAAGATCCTCGGCCTGTAATAAGAATCAACACCCCGTGGTGGAGATTCTCCTCCGCTACTACTGCCGCTAGCACTTCCGCCAGCATCTTCGTCACCTGGCATTTCAGCGAAAAGCTCTGCTAAACCTGAAAAATCAAGATTAGTAGAAAACTGTCGAAACGTCTTCCTTCTCAACCTCGCACTTTTCTCAACCTCGGGATCGTAAGCTAACGGTGATGTACGTCCCGATCTACGTGTGCGCATACACTAACCTGCACACTCACAAGAAACAAAACAAACAAACAAAACAAAACAAAACAAGAAAAATAAAATCTTTTTGTATTTTTGTATTTTATTAAAGAAAAATATTAACAAAAACTTAAACGAAAAGCTCACTGAGTCCCCGGCAGCGGCGCCAAATTTTTGATCGACGTCGAAGTGCCGGTCAAAAAAAATAACCTAATTACCTTATATTAGATAGGGTAAATGGGTATCGATCCACGAGGACTATGTGGTTTTAGTTTAAGTTTTGAGGTGATCACTGATCAATAAAGGTTTTAGTTTTGAAATCTGACAACTAAAATACTTTTGATAATAAAAATGCTGATTAAAAATTAAAATAATTATTAAACTAATAGTAAAGTTAGAAAAATAAAATAAAGATGTAAACAATTAAAAGAAAAATGTAATCCCTTCCAGCTCCTAATATTTATGGTTGGTCACACTTATGGATTATCGAAACTTTTTAGTTCGTTTACAAAGATTATTTCGACTTAATATGAATGAATTAATGTCGGCATTTATTATGTTTGTCAACGACTTGTGATAATAAATCTTATATTAATCCAACCAATAATTATGTTTTAATAATTTATTTAAGTACAACTTATGTTGATTATACGACCATCTTTTTTTAGCTAAATAAAATAAGTATGAATCGTTAACTAACAATAAATTGTCTAACACAAATAATTAAACATAATATCAAATCGATAAAAATAATTTATAAATAAATCATAAATCAATGTAATAAAAATATGATAATCCAAAAGTAATGATCAAACCATAAATAAAGTTACCGGAAGGAATTACAACAAAATTAGCCGGACATCGCGATGCGAATAACAACACAAATGATATATGAAATCATCTTATTCGATATAAATTTGCAGCCTTTTTACTTTGACTGCTGCTCTCGTAAACCTCGGACAAAAACCTTCAGCGAATCTTTTTTTCTAAAACAATGGCTGCGTAGAAAAAAAATATTCGATTCTTCTCCTAAAAACAATCGCTCAAGATGTGATCCCAAAAAAAAACTATCGTCCCTTCTTTTGACTTCCTCCCTTTTAATATATATACTCTTGTCCTCCTTTTTATTTTACTTGCCGACAAAAACAAAGCCCAAAAGTATTGTTGTTTCTTTTTGTTTCTCACGTCAAAACACCCCAGGCCCAATACACTTACAATGATATATTCAATTTGGCTAGTATCATTAACTTTCTGCCATACTTGATTGATAACAAAATTACCACGAATTTGTAGTTCCCACTTGAAAAACCACCAGCCAACTTTAAAATTTTAGCCATTTTATTACGTATATTCGAAGGTATATTTGTTCTCATTCCGTGGCCGCTTGAACCGACTAAAACGGAGTCCGAATGCAAAAGATATAGCCAAAATACTCCAACACGCGCAATTTTTTTTTTCTTCAATATTTTTTCTTCATTTATCGGCGCTCAAACTGTCTTTTCTCCAAAAAATTAATTAAGCGTCCATTTTTATTCCACTTCGCTCGTAACCTACATAATCACAAAACACATTAAAAGTACATGCATAACGAAAAATAAATATATAATTATACTAAATTAACATGCTATTAGGTGTATGCAAAATACACCAATCATTTATTAAATAATAAGTCCTCATTTATATATCGAAATATAAATGTTCTCCGAATGTCGATGTTTTTATTTTATATTGAGCGTTTATTTCTCGCGTTTTATGCCTAACTTTTAAATCGCGTAACTCTTAAAATATCAGACTCTGATTATACCCACTTTATAGTTAATGAAACAAATTGTCTAACAAAAACCATAGCATGAATTGTTTAACGTGTAAAACTACAAATTTTACAAAAAGCTACATAATATTCGTTTAGACAAACTTTGAAAATCCATTTAAATAACTTATTATTTTCTAGCTTAAAACGTGTCACTTTAGTTCTGTATGACGTGTTTTACGTGTATAATTTCATCTTGTGACTAAGTAGTTACTAAAAGATAACACTAAATTTATAAATGTAAAGATGGGTTGGTTACAAAAAAAATATAGAAAAGTTAAACTCAATTTTGTTTCTAGTATATTTTCTTAAATAAGAACAAGTCTTCTTCATTTTAGTCATTCATTCCGATCTTTAACAAAATGGTATCTTGCAAGATATTGAAGGGGTATGAAGATTAAACAACAAGTAGTTGTATTATCACCGTTTTGCTAGCGAGACACGTCATCTCCGGTGAAGCTCCACTATTGTTTCCGATCACAATAGCTATCATTCTCGCTCTACATATGAGGTCTCGTGTAGTCCCGTGTCGACAATTGAGCAATTTTTCCTCGATAAACGTGTAATAATTATATCAGGTCAGTTCATAGCATCACTTTTACTACTTTAATTGTTTTATAAACCCGCGAGGGGGATACATGCTACTTTTTACGAATGGACGCAAGTGCTTGAACTGTATGCTTATCATGTCATTATCATTTACACTAAGGAATACTATTGCCTACAACAAGTCCCTTTTAGTCATGAACCGTTAATTACTTGGGCCGACTGTACTGGTCGAGTAAACACGAATGCTTTGAATAGATCTATTGGGATTGATGTCCCTGTCCGGGTAAGTCGCGCTTACTTGACCGGCTGAACTGGTCAAACGGGCACATTGTATTTGAGAACTTTAGGCAATATGGCAAATTACCTACTAAGGGAAAACATATCTGAATTCTATTAACGTATCGGTTTCATGAGCTTAGTGCGATAATGGATGCTATCTGACTTGGAAACTGAATGCTTGAAATCTTGTGGTCCATTTGTTTTATTTGCAAACCTACGAATTCACTCAACCGCTGTGTTGATGTTTTTAGCATGTATTTCTAGGTACTCATGTTTAAGAGCAGCTGGAGCATGGAGTCACACGAAATATTTTGAAGGCAATAAATACTAATTACCATTCGATAAATTTTTTAATACTGTTTATTATTACATTATTGTTGGGACCTGCTTTTTGTAAACTCTGGTGTTTTATTAATCGAATGGATTAAACTTTTCAATCGCCTCGTTTTGAGTCGTTTTCTGTAACTTGTGTGTTGTGCTATGAAGTAATACTCCCAACGACGCTATCCAAAATTTGGGAGTGTTACAATATGGTGTGTTGGCGTTTAGAAGACCAAGTGAGAAGATTATCTCCTAAAAATACACAATAACCAGATGTAGACCGTCGAGTAGAGTGGCAACCAGCCCAATCAGTATCAGAATATGGAACAAGAGAACCAGTAGAAGAAGTAAACAGTTGTAGGCCAAAGTCCAATGTACCGCGAACATACCGAAGAATACGCTTGAGAGCCGCCAAATGAGGCTCTCAAGGGTCATGCATGTAAAGACAAATTTGTTGAACGGCATAAGAGATATCGGGACGAGTAAATGTAAGATACTGTAAACCACCTGCCAAGCTCCGGTATAATGTAGGATCTGAAACAGGATCCCCTTCAGGACCAAGCTTCGACTATGTATCAACTGGGGTCCGAGAAGGATTACAAAAAGTCATGCGTGCCCGCTCCAATAGCTCCATAGCATATTTCCTTTGAGAGAGGAACATACCTGTAGAGTCACGAGTAACAGAAATCCCTAAGAAATAATAAAGTGCCCCAAATCCGTCATCTCACATTCCTGATGCAAAGATGAAATAATACGCTGAAGCAGTCGTGGAAGATGCGGTCAATACAATGTCATCAACATATATCAATAGGTATGCAACCTCAGTACCATGGCTATAAATAAACAAAGAAGAATCACATCTACTAGAAGAGAAACCAACACATAGAGCATAATTGGAAAATCGTTGAAACCAAGCACGAGGTGCTTGCTTCAAACCATATAAGGGACACTGTAACTGACAAACATGGTGTGGAAAATACGAATCCACAAAACCTGGAAGCTGGTACATATAAACAGTCTCTGAAATAACACCATTAAGAAATGCGTTCTTAACATCAAGCTGATGAACATGCCATCCACGAGACAGAGCAAGGCTGAGAACAGTCCGTATGGCGGCTGGTTTCACAATTGGACTAAAAGTATCATCATAATCAATACCAACTTGCTGTGTGCGCTCATTGGCAACAAGTTAGGCCTTATACCTGCCCAAAGATCCGTCTACATGATACCTATGTCTAAACAACCACATAGACCGAACCACATTAGCATTAGGTGGTTTCAGAACAAGCATCCAAGTATTATTTTTAACTAAAGCATTATATTCATCGTACATAGCAGCACGCCAATTAGGATCAAATAAAGCAATAAAAGGAGACCTAGGTAGATGAGAAATATGAGACGTATAGAAATTGAAACGAGGATTAGGTTTAACAGTACCAACTTGAGCACGTGTGAACATTGGGTGAGTTCAAGCTGGAGGGTCTTGGGTCGATGTAGTGGGTCCAGTCGGTGTGGGGGATGTGCCATGGTAGATTGGTTGATAGGTGTTAGATTATGGTATGTTGTAATCGGTTGTGAATCTTGGGATGTTGGTGTTGGAGGTAGACCATGGGTGTTGGTATTTAGTTGTTGGTGATGGTTAGGATTTGTTTGGGCTATATGAGATGGTGTAGTAGGATGGGCGGATCCGGGTAAAGCTCTCCCGAACTATCACATCTGAGAAGAATATAACGAGTCAAGAAATCTTTTACAGAGAAACCAAATTCATCAAACTCGACGCTACATTTATTATCCTTAGTGAATTGATGTACAAAAATAAGATTTTTAATTATATTAGGAGTAACTAGTACATTATGAAGATACAAAGGACGACTAAGGGTTGGCAGGATGCTATGGCCCGTGTTGGTGACGGGAATGGTTTTTCCGTCACCTACACGAACAGATGGATATAAGAAATTATTATAAAAAATACTTAAATTACTTGAAAGGGAGTTTAGATGAGAAGACGCACCCGTATCCATATTCCATGTTGAATCTTCGGATGTCATAGCCGAAAAAAATTTGGCAATGTACGATTAGATATACCAATAGAATGATTTGGTTGTGTCTTTGTGTTGTCGGCTCCTGCTAATCTCGCCATACCACTAGTACCGCTATAAATATTTTCACTTCTACGAACCATTATGCCAATATGTAATTAAACGAAGGGATATACAAGTGAGTGACAAAACAATAAATTAAAATACTTGATGCACCACCCTTCTGACTAGCTAACGTGAGTACTACAATTAAAATAGTGTCTTTTAATTTGACTGATCAATAAAAATTTGATTTAAACAAACTATTATTCAACAATGAGGGCTTCTTGTAATGGGAGGGGTTTGGAGATATCGGAAAAAAAATACGCGTGAATGGGAGATTTTGGATGGGCGAAGTAGATATATTTTAGGAGATTATTTTGATGGCTCTTATTACCATATTGGACAATGATTTTGCCTGACTTTCTTATTAATTCCAAATCAATATATAGTTATATTCAGAGTATTCTAGAATGTGGGCTAGGCCTATCACATATCACATATGTAACTAGTAACTACCACAATCCCAAAGGCATAAACAATGTATTGACTAACAGTATATACACATGATATACATACTAGCCAGGTACCCGCACATTGCGGCGGCGGGTACCCGATGACTAATTTTATGATGATAAAATGTTTTTCATTTAAACGATTCTTCCATGTCAGTAAATTTTATGAACATGTGTTTGTTTATGTGTCGTTTAAAGATAAGAGTAAAGTAACATTGCAAAGTAATTACTATTACTTTACACCGACTTAAACATGCTCGATAGCGTCAATTAATTTTTGGAGTTTCAATATCTGTGGAACGGATTCTTTTGATTATATATGGCAACAAATGATCATCGTTACAACTTAAACAATTGAATAGTTAACATTTTTTTCTTTCACTTTTGGCTTTCAAGTATAGGCATTTAGTTTATAGTCACCAAAATAAAAGAGACTTTTACAAATTGTCGATGTTAACATTCTATTGTTGATAGAACTTTAACAAATGTTCATCGATTGTTTTATTCTTCTAATTAATCGTAATTATATAGTATCAAACTAACGCAAAACGGATATTCGGCCCAATACTAATGAATAACACAACATTTTAGCCCGTAATAATTGATATAATACTACAAGGCACAAATACTTTATAATTGCAGCCCATTAACCACTGAACCCTACTAAACCTAAAATGGATGTCATCATAAACATACCTACGCAGTTTTTTTATCCACAACCACCACAAATGAGCCATCAAACCATTCCCTTAATAAAAAACAATGCAACCAAAATATGTTTCTCTTTTATCTCAACCAAAGTAAACCAAGAACATTGTTACAACAAATTAATGATTCTTCTGGCTTTCGTATCAAAGGGCCATGAGTTGGTCTTTGATTTTGTTTATTTCCAACAGGTTGGTGTTTAGATTTGATAATTATTCTTGTAGCTTTAGTTTTTCATTTGAAACAACAAGATCTATCCTAAGTCCTCGAGATCTAACACCAAAACTAACAAAGCACAATAAAACTCTAATAGTTGCGGTCGAGGGTGGTGGTGGTGGTGGTGGTGGTGGCAGCGACTATCAGTAAATGTCGTGGCGGTGGAGAAGGGTGTCGGAGGTGTTTGGTGTAGTTGAGGCGAAAGGGTTGTTTTACTGGTAGGTAATGAGGATGATTTGAAGCGCATGTGCTGTTTTCTTTGTGTGTATGTGGGTATTTATATACCATAGTTATATACTAAAATACTGAATTTAAAAAAATATTTATGGTTTAGGCTGTTACTGTTGAACTGTTACGAAATTGATTGTACATGAAAGACACATAAATTTTCAAACGTATGTATTAACTTTCATTATGATATTTAACTACTTTGTTTCTATATTTATTTCATAATAAAGCAATTTCAAGGTTTGAAAAAAAAAACATAGAATAAATATCTCTACTTTGGGTTCTATATTTATTTTCTAATAAAGCAATGTTCAAGGCTGAATTTTTAAGACTACTAAATATAAAAATGAGGTAAATCTATTTTATATAATAAAACAAAAGATATTACAACCCTTTAAAGCATAAGCATGTAATGAATAAATTAAAAACAATACCTTAAATAGACTAATGTACAACAAGACAATGCAATAACAATTTAATTTGTTACCATAATTAACTCTAACTATATACACAACTTATGAAAATGTAGTAACGAGTGACCCATATCTTTTAATGGACTGCGATCTATTTTGATAAAAAGCCCATAATCGTGTGTTTTAGAAGTCCAAAAAAACATGCCCTGGGAAAACAAATGGCTATCATAAAAAACATATTCTAAGTTAATTAATATCAAAAACGAAATATTTGAATAATATAAAAATTTTTGTATTTTTGTACTTATAAGCAAAAATTGTAAATAATTGAAAAAAATATTTGTATTTGACGTTTAGTCTTTATAAAATGTATTTTTTTACAAAATTATAATTTTGAAAACATTTTGGCAGTTACTATGTTACATTTCAATTTATGTTAAATTTTAATGAAATTAACTGACAATATTTTTTTGCAAACACATTTATGTAAAATACGTTTCATATCAAAATAATTTGTTCTTATCTTTTACAATTTTTTCAAATTTTAAATATTGGTAAGTATTTTTGTAAACAAAATCAACATTAAACGATACCTTCCTGGAAAATTGGGTGGAATCAAAGTATAACATAATCATGGATAAATTTTTTGCCCTAAATTAACCAATAACCACGACCCTATATAATTCCCATTAGCGTTGTGTTTCTTTTCACATTCCAAAAAAACCATATACAACAATCATTTAATCATACCTATGGCTACCTTTGTTGCAGGTTTTCTTAATAATTTGTCCCAAGTGAAGGATAATATCATTTTACATGTGAGAATTCTTAGGACATGGATGCAAAAAATGTATGGAAAATCACATATCCAGAACTTGGAACTCATCATTATGGATGAGAATGTAAGTGAGATTTTAATTTTAGCACGTTGATATGAGATTTTTTTGCAATATTATTCTGTTAAAAATGGATGTTGTTTTGCAGAACACAAGAATGCAGGCGACTATGCGTATGGCTTTGGTGAATCGATTCAAAGATCAGCTTGTGGAAGGAACCACTGTTAGTTTTGAACGCTATAGTTTAGGTGAAATTCAGCCTAAATATCGTATGGTTAATAAAGTCCTGCGAATCAGTTTTTTGTCCAACACTGTTGTGAAACCATTGACTGATTATACTTGATCAATTTATGGTTTTGATTTTAGAGCTTATCCTACCATTATTGGGTTGAAACAAGAAGAAGATGGTCAATTTGGTGAGTTATTTTCCTACATAGTTTTTGAGATTTACTTATAATCGTCTTTATTCTTAAACATTATGATGTTATACTAATGGTAAACAATTCTAAATGATTTACAGATATCATCGGACATGTGACTGCGTGTGACGATTTGGACAACTATGACAAGAACGGAAAGGCTGAAAAAAAAACCATTGACTTTGCGTGATCATGAGTATGAACATATATTTTTTCCAGGTAAATATAATTTTATCTTTGTTTATGTTGAACTACATTTGATATTCTGTTTTTTTAAATCTTTAGCGGTAACGAACTTAAGTGTACATTGTGGGGTAACTTTGCTCAACAATTCAATGACTTCTTGAGTACTTGCACCGATCATGGAAAGATCGTTGTAGTTCTTCAACTGGGAATGATGCAAGTTTGGGACGGTTAGTTTTAAAATTTTTATGATAATAATACAAATAATCATATACGTGAACTTATTATATTTCCCCTACTAAAATAAAATTGTATTCTTTACAAGGTCAAGTGTGTGTGCAAAATGGATATAACGGCACTAAGTTGTTCCTGTTTGATGCTACAATCCCAATGGTTAAGGAGGAATTTCATGATGTGAAGGAGTACATCCAAAGGTAATGTTTGTAAACATGTTAATTTATTATAAATATGTTGATTATGGCCTAAAATGTAATCGAATCATATTTTGGTATACAGGTTGTTCAATGCAGATGTGAATGAAAACTCTAAGAATACGTCAGTCCGTATTTCTACAGCTTCTGAAAACTCAACCAAAGACCTTTTCACCACTCAACACCCTCCAAAAAATATTGCTGAGTTGTTGGACATTTCTCAGGTAAAGTTAAATACAATATATGTTTTTTCATTATTTTTTATTTCTGTTGTTGTTTATGGCAATAGTATGATAATAATAATTTGTTTTCTTACCATTTTAGGGCGTTACTACTATTATTGTTGGAACTATAACAGAAATTCACGAAGATGAAGGTTGGTGGTACATTGGTTGTCACAAATGCAACAAAAAGGCTGTGCGTCCACACGACATTATAGACCTTGAAGAAATCGATACTATGAAAACTGTTGGAGGGAAAGATGATTGGTATTGCACCAAGTGCAAATGCACTACCAGTATTAAAACATTGTGAGTTTAATTTTAAGTGTACTATTTTATAATTATATATTCATTTTGGTTTAACAGGTTAATATTACTGAACATTGTATTTTTATGCCAGGTTCAAGGTTCAGTTACGTGTTCAAGATGAAACTGGAACCATATCGTTAACCTTATGGAACAACGAAGTCCAACCATTAGTGGATAGGCTTATCAAATGTGTGATAAGTATGGGAAGGTATTAAACAGTACCTTTTAACATTAATCCATTAACTTTTATATTTATATAAAATAGATTGTTTAAAATCTGGACTTTAACATGACTCTAAATCTGTTGTAGGTTGAGTTCAAAGATAAGTTCACAACTGAGATTACGGCATTGTTTGGAAAAAGATATGCCTTTAAGGTCACAATTGATTCTTACAACATCAAAAAGCTACTTCGAGTGTTCACCGTGTTGCGATTGTCCGATGATCCCGATATCCTTAATAGTATTCATATTGGCATCACACCAACAAAGGTAAATATTATCATATATGACTTAAGTTATTTATTGGTTTCTAAAGCATAAACTAAAACGTGTTGAATATTTGTGCAGAACAATTATGAAGAAACAAGTTCTATCGACCGTAACATAACTCCATTGGATTTGGAGTCACAAGATGAAAACACCACCCCGGTGCAGACACAGAATAACAAAAATCGTGAAGATGGCAAAGTTGAAGTTATTTCTGATGGGAGGAATAAGAGGCCAGCAGATGGTGAAGTTGGTAGTGAGTCTACCAATGTGAAGAAAAAGGCCATCGAAGTGAAGATTGAGAAAGGCCTTTGATCTTTTATGCAATATGGCTGAATCAAAATGGATTCATACTCAATGATTTATGTTGTTTCTTTTTGTTTGTGTGTTTGTGTTTGCTTAAGTAACATTTTGTGCTTGTGTGTTTCCTTTTCAATAATTTCCTTTCAAAATAGTATGGTTGCTTTAATGTCTGATTCGTTTGAAATCAGGATTGATTGTTTGTTTGTTTCTTTTGTAAGTCATTTAATACATTGAGGAATTTTTGCTTAACCTATTTCTATTACTTTGACTTCATTTGTTTATAAAATTACAAAGTTTAATTTATTATGTTTGTCTTTTACTTTCTTTTGAAATACAAGTTGTTAAATTGATTTTGTGTTTGGTTTTATTTGAGTTGTCTATCAGTTATTTGTGTAAAAGTTTAATCTGGAAAAATTGGGTGGTATGTTGTTTTCCAGGAAGGAAAATGAATGTTGCCAATAAGGCATGCACAAGCACAAAATCAATGTTGATTATAAGTCAAATAAAAGCTATATGAATGTTGATTTTCAGTCATGATAAGTTTTACTTGATTTGTTAATCTATGTGGTTTGTAATACAAATTTGATGAATGTTGTTTACAAGTTATGAACACATACTTTTGTGCAGCTATCTATGTGGTTTAACTAATAAAAGTGCAAAATTTGTTTTGCAACATAAACAAATCAAATTTGTGGTATTGGATACTAATTTTACATCCCATTTGCTGCACAATACCACATAAACAATTACTAACCACAATAGATTTAATACATTACTAATTAAGGTTCAAAGTACACAATATTCATTGCTTGGTTGGCGACGGATACTTATAAGCAAATTTACATGGTTTTCCGTACCCAAAATGCGACTAAGAGCATAAACTGTTTACCAAAATTTAGCAACAAACGCCAACCAACAAGCCAATATCAACATGGCATTAGTCTAAAAGTTAAACAGAGAAGGTACATAACGCACGAATACCGAGAATGGCAAAATACACCTTCAAAAACACGGGCCTTCATCCAGCAGCTTCTTTAACACATATGAAAGACTAGTATCATGACTGGGTGCCTTTCATCAACTGTCTGAGCACCATCACGAACTTTCTCTACCATTTTGAATCTGACTATTTTGTTAGTCTTGAAACCATATCTCTGCACCAAATTCTGCCATTTAGTTCTGATAGTCATGTGATCTTTTCTTTCAGGACTTTCTGGATGAGGTTCCAAATCAATCTCTACATAAAATGCCTTTTCATCATGCAACAAAATTGCATTGTGATACTTGATAATCTTGTGCTTCCTAACGTAGTCGGCTGGTATTGTCTACAAATTAAAAATAAATACATAATTATAAGCATTAAATTAAAAACATGCTATTAAAAGAATTCTTTGAAAAACTTACAAGACGGTTCCGTGCAGTAACATATGCCAAAATGGGAGTATAAAAGCATTTGTTTTCATTCTCATGTTCAGAATGTTGTTTCCATACACATTCATGTTGCATCCTTCCGTCTACAATTGGCAAAAACCAAATTTCATTTAACAACTGTATTTGAACTAATACCAAAACTAATTAAGGTACATAATATTAAAGCTTCTATAAACCAAACAGAGTTGTTTATCAGTTTTTTGTGGTTGGTTTGACTTGAGTTGTTTATCAGATTTTTTGTGTAAAAGTTATATCATTTGAAGTAATACCATAACCAATTCATTTAACCACAATATTTCAACTTATACCAAAACCAAATAAGGTACAAAATCTGACAGCTTCACTAAACTAAACAGAGGTACACTTTATACAACATGTATCTTAATAAACTTTTAAATTGAGAAAGATGTTACAAGGGACATACCTTTATCAGTTGGGTTTCGCCTGAATGGAAACCGAGTGTTCAGAGGCATCCTTGGGACGGTCTCAAAACGAAGGCCAATCCCATAATCATTAAATGGTACCATAGAGAAACTGTTTTCCAACAGATTAGTGAACACTAATCTGTTACCAGCTCCAAGGAACTCAACGTTAGTCACAGTCTTCCATCCCTTACCATAAAAGACATGGCCAACACGGTCATCAGATAGTTTAACCCGACGCCAAAATATGGTAGAAACATCCGTATCAGAAACCTTAACATTTATTTGATTTCCAGACATTTCTTGAAGGAATTGATAAGGAAGTGGCTGCCATCAAAAAAATAAATGACGAAACGAGTTACATTATTTTACATTGTATATTAATACACAACTAATATATCAATATAAACAGTTGGGGAGTTTACTTACAGGAGTTTCATTGAAGCTTCCCAGAGTTACAAAACATCTCTTTTTCCTGTAACCAACTTTATCCAAGTCATACCCATTGATTTCAGCCCCACTATTGTCATATGCTGTTGCATAAAATTCATCTTCACCTTCACGAATGAAGTGGAAAATACTAACACGAGTAT
The DNA here is from genome assembly GCA_025667525.1 of Glebionis coronaria. NCBI lineage: Eukaryota > Viridiplantae > Streptophyta > Magnoliopsida > Asterales > Asteraceae > Glebionis > Glebionis coronaria. The sequence goes on along the minus strand of CM046880.1, from coordinate 312,008,316 downwards.
ATTTGTTGTCATCCATAAAATCCTTCCATTCACTGGAGTAGAAAGCATAGGTGTTTGTACCACTTAATTTCTTAATCCACACTTTATGTTTTGTCCCTTTGTTGTTGACCGAATACACCCATGGGCTGCCGGACCAAACAATTGGAGCGAAAAAATGTGGTAACACCTGTTTAGTGTGGATACAAAATTTAAATAAGTATGCCGCATTTTGTAAAATTGATTTCAATCAAAATTAAATGACAATGATCGTAATGGAAAAGTTTGAGAAAAGCATCAATGAATACACTTACTTGCTCTGTTGTAATGTTTCGTTGGATGGCTTCAAAAATAATCTGGATACTCATCCTATGTATGATAAACAAAAACATACATATGGTAAGTAAACAGCAAAGTTTGATTCGCACTTTGTTTATACTGAAATAAGTCTAACTGTTTATTTGTTTATGATATAAGCAGAACCATAAGTATATAATCATCTATAGTTTTATGACATAACCATAACCATAAGTATATAATCATTTAAATAAGTATTACTGTTTATTTGTTGTTGTAAACCAATTTTGTGCTTTACAAGGCCAAAAACATACCAGTTACAAGGTCCATTTAAAAGAAAAAATTGCATACTAGTAGCCCATACCATTTAATGGACTAAAATACTACTAGATAAAATCCCACAATGTGTTTTTACAATCCTAAAAAAAACATGCATAAAACGCAAATGTTAATAAGTGCTATCATGAAAATCCTTCCATGTCCTCGAAAAAGATATTGATATCATAAAAAAAGTAAAATCTAATTTAATTATTACAAAAAATAATTTAATTGTATCTTTTTTTGTCGTTAAAATTATTATTTTTTTTAATTTTGTCCAAAATTTAAATAATATAAAAAAATATGTGTGTGTGACGTTTAGTTTTTATAAAATGTTTATTTTTACAATTTAAAATTTGTAAAAAGTTTAGGCAGTTACGATATAATTTTCTTATTTATTTTAATTTATAATAAAATTTAATGACAACATTTTTTTTTGAAAATACATTAATGTAAAACGCGTCTCATAACTATTTTTATAACTATAAAATAATCTTAAAACTAAATAAATTGATTTTGCATAGCAAAAAATAAAGATCCGTGAGATTTTTTAGCATAAGTATACGAATATTAGGAAATAATTTATGGCTTAAATAGTTTCCACAAAAACAATCATCTATTAATAATAAAAATCAAATTAATTCATTCAAATAACATAAAATTAAAAAATTCATAACATATACAATCTATTAATGTCTATTATGAACCTATCTATAGACATGCAAATTGATTTATAAATTTCAAATATTAATAGATATGAAATCATCTACTATCGAAAACTATATGTTATACTACATCTCATCATTTTAACAAAACAAAAAAAATAAGTAAATGGTGTTGAAAAACATACGAGATAGGTTATGGAGGATTCGTTGTTTGATGATGAAGGCCACTGGTTTTTGTGTTGAAAATACTAATGAAGATGAAGTATGATGGCGGTTGAGTGTTGTGGTTAAAGATAAGTCATAATAAATGACAAAAGTAACTTGTGTGTTATGATTAGTAAGTAGAAATGTATTTTATAAAATAGATACCATTTGTTTGTGTTACACTACATAGTATGAAAATAATGTATATGGATTTTTGTTTACATATTTTATAGATAAAGCAGCGTTATGAACTTCTAAAAAGGACCAACATATGTAGTTTTTATTTACGTATAATATGTTTAACAAAATAAAAGTTTTGCTTAACTATCTTCATGTAACAAAGTAATGGATAACTACTTAAAAAATTAAGAATAACTAACAACTTTTTTTCACCAAGTCATACAACTAATGTATTTGATTTGTAGTATATTTTTATAATATATTTATTTCATATTCTCCACTATAGATTCTATGTATTTTTTTTAACTTAAGCCATTGTCAAAAGTTAAAAACTTAAAGTATGGATCCTAAAATACCATGCAATGATGACGATAGGGCTACACACTTTAACACTATCGATGTCTCCAAAGACAAGTCGGTTATCAATTTATCCGATGATGACGACGTAAGAATTTCATTACCATTTCATACGTGTAAATAATATATATATATATATATATATATATATATATATATATATATATATATATATATATATATATTATTTAATTATAAAAAGTAACGTTTTCTTTAATTATTTTTTTATTCTTCGGTCTATGCCCATCAAACGCAAACGCGGAGGAATCGTTGATAATGATGAGGTTGTAAAAAATAATGTTGTTGACGTGATTGTGTTCGATGATGTTAAGGAGGTAGTTGATATTTTATCTTATGACGATGAAAAAGATGTCAAATTAAAAAAAAACAAAAGTGGTTGATACAGATTTGCAAAAGAATGAGAAGGTTGTACGTGTGATACAATTTATTTCGTTATAATATATTTTTTATATAACATATTTTAGTATAAATAATTTTATACACCACATATTGCAGATGAACTAAAACAGTTGTTCTTGGTTTGTGTAGGAAGATGATGATGGGGAGTTAATTATATTTAAGCGTCCAAAGAAAAAAGAACAACATTCACGTGCCAAAGTACCAAAATTCACTCTTATGGATGAAGATACAGATGAAGAGAGTTATGAAGAAATAGAAGAAATTTTAGAGAAAAACAGCAATGATATGGGAATTGATTTAGAAGATTCTGAAAATGGTAACGATTTTTTGGAAGATGATTTAATAGATGATGTAGAAGACGACGATGATGATTTCATTAATGATGATTCTGAAACTGATTACGAAAGCGATGATGAAGATACTGATGAAGATTTTTGATTGAAAAAATAAATGTTTTTACACGAAATTGTTTGCATGTTTCTTTGCTTTTCTTAAATTGTTTGTTTTTTTAAGACTTTAAGCTTAAATTTATGATGTTTATTTTGTTTGATCTTTTTTATAAATCAATAAAACTTTGTTTGATACTTCTATTTTTATGTACAGTTAACTATTAACGCTAAGAAACTTTATTATATAAAATAGATTGTAGTGTGTAATTAAGTTTATGTTATAGGGTTTTTAAATTATAGATATGGTGTTTTAGTTGAGAAAACCAACCTATAAGATTTTAAGGTTTATCCATTTAGTGGAAATTAATTTACGTTCAAAAGTATAGTTAAGATTTAATTGACTTTTTAGGTTAACAAAAAAACTAGTCATTTGATGTTTAAATGCCAAAAACTTTATCCCACATTTAATAAAATATTTGAGTGACGTTTTTTTTAATTTATTTGTATACACAAAAAAGTAACGTTTAATATAAAATTACAGTATAATTTATTTATGATATAACCAAAAACTACATATACATTTTCAATCAGGAAGGACTGTATTTGTAAATATGTACAATAAAATCATCTATAAATACACTATGTAGCCATATTATGTTCATGTGAATTACAGTTTTTCATTAACCATGTCTACATCAAAAACTGATATGGCTGAAGGGAAAAAAAGTATGCAGATCATAAAGTTTCGAAATTTCATGCTCCGACGACCGACTCTTTCAACCCATCGTATGTTTCAATACATGAACAGCCAGTTCGTGACGAGGAGAAAAAAAAATTCAATGATAAAGTAGACGATGCGTTGAAGTTTCTTGCATCAGTATTTGAATCCTGTCACACATCTAAAGGATATAAAGGTAACTAATTATATATTTGTTTTTTGGAAATGAACCTAATTGTATGTATTTACAATGTTTTTTTTGTAATTGTTTTATAGATGACCTTGATGAATCCGTTTTTATTGACTGGCTACAAGTCTTTAACGAAGTGAATGAAAGGATTTCTAAGGCTGGTTCGTTGTGCAATGAAATCCGTGGAATGGGTAATGAGTTATATGATCACGACTTAGTGAATGTCAACTTGTTCCGTAAAGATTAAAAGTTTCAAAATCTTCGTACGCTCACCAAGTCGAAGTCTTTCACATTTAATAATTTCATGTGTTTTTTAAACTGTTTGCATGTATTTAAATTGCTGTTAAGAAAGTTTTCTAATGAATGGAAAACATTTATTTACAATGTCATTTAGATGTTAAATTAATTGAATGTTGATATTTCATAATATTTTTCCTTGATTATCTACTCACTCTCAAACCTTATTTACTTAAAATTCGGTTATGATTGCAAATATCTGTAATTAATATGTAATTATATTTAACAAGCAATAAATGATATGAATTGTAACAGTTGGCCGAAATTTTAGCAACAAAATATTTTGTTTTTACAACATTTAATTTGATAGTACCTACAATATAGTCGAATCTTTTGGAAGGCAAAGTGTTCATATCAAATATTTTTCTTAAGAAGTAAAACTAATACTTAATTTTCAAGCTAACTTTTCATCACAGTAGTTACTACAATGGATGAAAACAACCAGGTAGATACAAGAAAAAGGAGAAAGAAAGTCTGTTCGACCAACAAAACACAGCCTTCATTACAAAGTTCATGCCAATCTACTACATCTCTTTTTAATTCGTTGAAACCTAATGCTTCAGATGTTGTCACACCGTCTACAAACAGGAGAGTTTCGTTGGCTGAGTTACTAAAATGTATGATTTATTCATATGATTTATATAATCTATATATGCAAACATTTATACATATACGTATATGTATATGTGTATAACAATGATTTTTTTTATTAGATGATCCACTCTCTTCAAATTCGGCCACCTTATCAAACATCACAGGTAAAAAAATGTTGTAAATCTCCAAAATACATAATGTTAAAGTCTTTTTATTTGGCCCGTTAGTAATATGTTAGGAACTTTATTCGTGAATTGAATTATATTTAGCTCTCAAAACGGCAAGATAATATTTGTTATTTGTGATTCTGTTTAACTAATAGCATGACATACGCGGTCCTCTGGTCACAAGAGAATACCTTTTAAAGACATTACTAATGGTTAGTAGCTGGATTTTTTCATAACCATAGTTTTATAACAAATCATTCTGTAAAATGTTATACTCATACATATACAATTATATTTTATGAAAAAACATATTTGGATCAAAGTGGAATTCATTACAAAACAATGGTAGTCGGACTACATGTTCAACATTTATTTTAGGTACGTATATGCTAAGATTAAACGGTTGGATTAGTTTTAAATAATTTTTCTTTTTAATTAAATTAATTGTGCACAACGAATATTTGGTTTTTAGGACTGAACTTAATATTGACACAAACTGCCGGGCAAGCAAGTGGTCAAAAAAGTTGTGGAACTCAATTACTGCCATTAGGAGGCAATGTGTGTACACCTTTTAGGCAAAGTATAGTTCTGGGTTTAGGTACAAATAATGTACCTCATAATGTTGCAAGGAAAACGCATAACAATGCCACACAAAACACGAGCCGTATTACTCATATTTAGTAGACACAAACATGTAATCTGTTTCAGAACTCATCTTTTGATCCTGGATGGATATCAAGTAAAGAATACTCTAATGGTTAGTAAAACACATAGCTTTCATTTAATTTTTTGTTTTTATTTTCAAATGTACAATTCCTAACACTGATTTATATTTATGTATACTCTCACAAGCAACTGCTGTTCGCAACACCACTAACAGTGTTAATAATAATGGAGTTGATACAAATTATTTGGGAACAATCCTTAATCAACATACTCCAGATGTAGCACGAGGCAAACGTCAAGCACATTCCAGGCCAAGCTGTATGGTTTCACCTTTTACTATGTCTTTGGTAACATCTGTTGATCAAGTTACACCAGTTGTTGGTATACGAAAACGACAAACTCCTTTGGTTGATACTTCAAAAGGTACTTTTATCCATAGTGATTATATTTATATATTGAATTTTTATGAGTGGTAACACTTATTTATTTGTAAGTTAATTTGACAAATAATGCGTTCATTTTCAGTTACGCCAAGACAATAAAAAAAGGCAACAACAAGTACAAATTGAGCAGACTTACTTCGTAAGCAACATATCCGTATTTTATTGAGTTAACATTGATTCACCATTATAGTTTGTTTAACTCATTTCATTGTTATTGAAGTATCACCATCACCATTTATTTCGAACACGGTTAACAATGTTAATCGTAATATAAGCGTTTCGTGTTAGTTTTCAACAAACGATAACCAACTAACTCCCACTGCATCCAAACGTAACCAAGAAAGTTCACGTAATTTACTTTCAAACGGTAATTTAAGTACACATGTTGTTACAATTCATGTTATCACAGTATGAAGGGTTACATAAAATACATTTTGTGTTTTAATTCAAAATACTTTATGTGTTCATGTTTTTTCAGATGGTTTCACTACACCTGTGGTTGGTAAGGTTACGCAACGCACAAGACAAAAAACAACAACAGCAGGGCTTACCACATCCACAAATTGTTTACCAAAAACAAATTCGACATATGAAGCAGGTGAATCATCACGACAAACCAAAAGATCCAAGAGAGCAACTATTCATGGACGCCAGTTAGTTTTAATCTAAATGATGGTGATGAAAATGTTAGAAAAGTGTATGATAAATACGTTGGTATATCTGAAGGTACTTCTATATTTACTTACACACAATTGAAAAAAATCATATGTAACAATATTTTAAATAAAATTCCTTTTTAAATTTGCAGAATATTATGATCATGGTGGTCCTGTATTTGAGTGTACGGAATGCCATGCTTTGGTGTGGGAAGCGAAGGCAAGAAAAGGAAACACAAATCCAAACAACAAACCGTACAGTATATGTTGTGGCAAGGGAAAAGTTTTTATTAAGCAACCAGAACGCACTCCAAAAGTGTTGATTTGTTTCTTAATGATGATGCAAAAAGTAAAAATTTTAGAAACAACATTCGATCATACAATAACATGTTTGCGTTTACTTCGATGGGTGGAAAGGTCGATGAAAAAATCAACCAAAGAGGTCGTGGTCCATATGTTTTTCGGTTGCATGGACAAACATACCATAAAATTGGTATTTTGCTGCCAAAAGAAGGTGAGAGACCAAAGTTTGCGCAACTGTATATATATGATACTGAGAACGAAGTTGAAAACCGGGCAAAAGCGTTAAGGTAACAGTTATTGCATTGTTCATTTTCCCTTTTAAAACTCTCATTATAATTTTTCGTTGTATAATTGCATGTATGTTATTTCTGACTTCAGTTTTAATATATTACAGCAACTCGGCGTCAACCTCTGATAATTCAAAGTCAAGTCATCCAATTGATCGAAATATTATACGTGAAGTGAGAGACGTTTTAGATACTTCAAGTGACTTGGTTAAAACTTTTAGAAGGGCGCGTAACAGAATCAATGAAGGCAACGAAAAAATATTAAAATTAAGTTGGTAGCAAAGAGAGGAAAAGATGGAAGAACTTACAATCTTCCTACTGCTAACGAGGTTGCTGGTCTTATCGTAGGTGACTTAGATACGTGCGTAGAGCAGAGAGATATAGTTATAGAAAAACACCGTGAAGGTTTTGAACGTATAAACCTTTTTCATCCTTTGTATCTACCTTTGCAATACCCGTTGTTGATGCCACGTGGGCAGGATGGGTATCATTTGGAAATACCGCATAGAAAGCAACGTTTTCAAACTGAAGAAAGTGATGATGATATCCCAGATACACCATAACCTGCTCCACATCAGTCAACAAATAATGTTGCAACAGATAAAACAAAAAAGAAGAAAAAAATGGTTTCTATGCGAGAGTGGTTTGCGTTTCAAATCCAGGATCGACCGAATCAAGAAAATTTGTTTATTCGTGGAGGTCGTTTGTTTCAACAATTTCTTGTGGACGGATACACTATGGTTGAGACAGAATGGTTGTATTTCCAAAGAGCAAAACAGACAAAGATGAGGTGTGATACATACTCCATCATAGTTAAAAGCATTGCTTCAGGGAATTCTGACCCAACAGTCCTTGGAAAATCTATTGTCTTGACATCTTCATTTACTGGTGGACCAAGGTACATGAAACAAAACTACATGGATGCCATGGCTTTGTGTAGATGGTATGGTTGCCCCGATTTGTTTATTACAATGACTTGCAATGCTAACTTGCCGGAGATCGGACGATTCATGAGAAAGCATAATTTAACATCTTCGGATAGGCCTGATATGATATCAAGAGTTTTTAAACCGAAGCTGGACCTACTAACAAAGGATTTTAAGGACTTACGTTTATTCGGTCGTATGCAAGCACATATGTTTCAAAGGATCTATTTATATACTATGCTAGATTCGTCTTATGTCATTAACATATGCTTATATAGAACTTCTGTTTATTAATTTAACAAGTTACTTTTTGATGCAGTTGTATACACAGTTGAGTTTCAAAAAAGAGGGCTTCCACACGCACATATATGTTTGTTCTTGCATAAGGATGACAAGGTACCGAGCGCTGATCAAATTGAAAAATACATTTCTGCCGAAATCCCAGATGAGAACGATGATCCAGATTTGTACAAATTAGTATCTGATTTTATGATGCATGGTCCGTGTGGTTGCGATGACCCAAAACAAGCGTGTATGATCGATGAAAAATGTAGCAAGCATTTTCCAAAGAAATTCACTCAACAAAGTTCAGTTGAATCAGAGGGATATCCAGTTTATAGAAGACATGGCGACGTGAGATATGTTGAAAAGAGTGGAACTAAATTACACAATGGCTATGTAATTCCGTATAATGCTACACTTTTAAAACGTTACCAATGCCATATTAACGTTGAATGGTGTAACTAGGCGGGATCCATAAAATATTTGTTCAAGTATATTAACAAAGGTCCTGACAGAGTTTCGGCACAGTTGTATGAACCTGTTATCATGGTAGATGGGACACAAGTACAAAAATCGATTGATGAAATTAAAGCGTTCTATGATTGCAGATACCTATCTGCTTGTGAGGCGGCTTGGAGGATATTTGGATTTGAGATACATTACAGATACCCTGCTGTTGAACGACTATCGTTTCATTTGCCGAGGGAGCAACAGATTTTATATGACGAGAACTCAGACCTTGAAACTGTTATTCACAAACCGTCTGTTGGACATAGTATGTTTGAAGGTTGGATGACAATGAATGAACTTTATCCGGTGGCACATGAGCTAACATATGTAGAGTTTCCTACTAAGTTTGTGTGGAACGCGACACAACGAAAATGGACATTCAGGAAGCAAGGAAAATCTATTGGTAGAATTCATAGTGTTCCTATTGCGACCGAAGATGCGTACTATTGTAGAATGCTACTAAATAGTGCAAAAGGATGTTTTAACCATGATCAAATAAAAAAGGTGAATGGTATTATTTATCCTACTTTCAAAGAAGCTTGCTTTGTTGCGGGTCTTTTAGAGGACGATAATGAGTATGTTGATAGTATTAAAGACGCCGCACACTGGGCACCACCTGCGCAACTTCGAGACCTGTTTGCTACATTGTTGTCTCAAAAAGAACTTACCATGCTGTTGACAGTTTGGTTACAAACATGACACCTAATGGCCGACGATGTTCAACACCAAAGAAGAATATTACTAAAGATTCCAGGTTAGATTAAATAAGTTTTTTATTATTTGTATTTATGTTAGCTTAAATCTAAACATATCACCAACATATACTTTAATCCTTTAACACTTAACTATTTTTTTTAAGTCAAACAAAAAACCATTCATAATTATTTAGTGATCTATTTTGTCAATGACAACTGCATATCAGCTATAACTACACGTGGTACGGAAATTATACACTTACACCTATATGTATCCGTTTGACATGAAAAACTACTTATGTTATTGGTTTAGACCAAATAGATGTATCCTACAACTATAAATGCGTGCTAAGTTTTGCTGTAATGTGATGGTGTAGCTATTCTCATTAGTGAACTTATATGAATGTAATGCATAATTATATGTTAATTATAACTAATAACATGTTAAAGTAATACTCCAGATTTCATAACTGATAACTTTCTGATGATTCCAATCATGAGTATATGGCGCCTATTAACTGGAAATTATAACTCATATGTGTCTAATTTTGTTAATGATGTCTAAAACAGTAACAAATAATTGTATTACTGGTATAAACACTACATGTATTATACAACATATGTTACATTCTGAATGTTGTTGCTATGTCATGTCCTATGCTGTAGTTACTTATACACATACACTAATAAGATGTTAAAGTGATAATATTAATGTTGGTTACAAGCGAAAAGTGAAAACTTGTGTGTATTTACTATAATGTATTGCGTAATGGGAATTAAAAATAGATATTGCTTTCTGGCTAACAACACTATGCTATGTATCTTACGTATGCAGATTTGATCATTTCTGACGACGAAAAGAAAAATGTTTGTTTGTTCTACATTGAAAAAATTTTGAAATCACGAGGTTGTTCTTTAAAAAGTTGTCCTGAAATGCCTTATCCGGATGATAGATACATAACTAATCTCGGTAATCGACTTATACATGACGAGACAAATTACAACCCAATAACGTTAGATGCTGAATATCAACAGTTATACGGATCTTTAACCAATGAACAGAAAGGTGTCTACGACACAATAATGGGTTTTGTTGAAGCAGGTACTGGTGGAGTATACTTTGTATACGGATATGGAGGAACAGGGAAAACGTTTTTATGAAAAACACTTGCTGCCAGAATTAGAAGAAAAGGAGATATAGTACTGAATGTGGCATCAAGCGGTATTGCATCATTGCTAGTGTCTGGAGGTAGAACTGCTCATTCAAGGTTCCATATTCCAATAAACGTAGATGAGACTTCCACTTGCTCCATCAGCCCAAATAGTGACTTGGGAGCATTATTAAAGAGATGTAAACTTATAATTTGGGATGAGGCACCAATGGCGAACAAGCTTTGTTTTGAAGCATTAGATCGTTCATTGAGAGACATACTACGTGAGAGTAGGTTTGAAATGTGTGAACATCCATTCGGAAACATGGCTATGGTATTCGGTGGTGATTTTAGGCAGATTCTACCTGTTGTTCCTAAAGGTTCACGATAAGACATTGTCAGTGCCTCTTTAAAGGAATCTTATTTGTGGGATAATTGCAAGGTTCTAAGGTTAACCGACAATATGAGGCTAACCGTTGGAGCACGACCCAAAGATGTGTTTGAGATATGGGAATTCGCTGATTGGATATTGAAAGTTGGAGACGGGGAACTTGGTGAGCCCAATGACGGTGAGGTTGAAATAGATGTACCTGAAGAAATACGAGTGGACGAAAGTGATGACCCAGTGAAATCTATTGTCGACTTTACCTATCCAAACCTTTTGGATAATATTGATGACCCTACATACTTCTAAGAAAAGGCTATCCTTGTTCCAATAAATGAAATTGTAGACAATATTAACGAGAAATTGTTGGAGAAATTCCCCGGGGAAGAAATGGTTTTCTTAAGTTGGAATAGCATAGATAAAAACCAAACGTGGCGCTGTTATAGATCAGTCGATTTTCTCTATAGAATTTATTAATGGGTTAAAATTCTCAGGTGTTCCAAACCATAGAATCGTTTTAAAAGTTGGAGTTCCGGTTATGTTGTTGCGAAATATAGATCAAGCAAATGGTTTGTGTAATAGGAAAAGACTCCAAGTTCTACATTTAACAAGAACTTCGATTAGTGCACAAATCATTAACAAAACAAACTTTGGAAAAAAAGTTATTATACCGAGGTTGAGAGTTACACCAAGTGATAAACGTTTACCGGTAAAGATTGCAAGAAAGCAGCTTCCTTTGTCACTTTCTTTCGCAATGACTATAAACAGAAGTCAAGGCCAATATCTTTCCAAAGTTGGTTTGTATCTTCCACGACCTGTTTTCACCCATGAACAACTTTAGGTTGTTGTTTCACGAGTAAAAAGCTAAAAGGGCTTGAATGTTGTCATTTTTGATCAGGATGGTAAAATTTCCAAGACTACTACTAATATTTGTTTTTTAGTATATTAAAAATTACATCTTTGTTCGTTCTCGGTATCTTAACGAATTGATCACGGTTTGAAGTGGAGAAATCGTTCTTGGTAACGAAAAGGGAAGTTTGGGTTTCTATTTCTAAGTAAAAGGTAAAAGCGAAACGTAATAAAAATAAGCCAAAAACAAATAACTAATAATAAAGGAGCGAAACAAATAATAAAACGAAATTTAAAACAAAACAATTAATAAAAATAAAACTAAAAGAAGAAATTAACTTTCGACTTGAAAATAAAGTTTAACTAATGAAAAAGGAGGAAATAGGACTAAGTGGCTACTTTAAAACTAAATGAGGCAAAAGTTAAAGCGGGCACTAAATAAAAGATAAAACTTAAACTTTTCGAAAAAATACTAATACTAAAAATTGACGAAAAATACAACTAAAAATACGTGACTTTCAGAATAAAAATCGGAACAACTTCCAGATAAAACTAAACGATTACGGAACAATATTAATTAATAAACAAGCAACCAAGCTAGTATGTGAAGCACCAGGCTAGCAGGACATTTTGGCGCCAAAAAAAGATAAGCGTGCAGGCATACATGTCATTTCATCGGAATAAGTAAACACAAAACCTATCGGAATGTTGAATTATAAAATCTGTCGGAATGTGTATAGGGAAAAACTGTCGGAATATCGAATTATAATACTATCGGAATGTGTATCGGAAAAACTATCGGAATACACAAACCCCTTTCCGATGATGGCAATCAGAATAATGGTCGGAAAGTAAAACTCTAATCCGATGAAAAACTAAATAAGCCACAATTTAAAAACTTTAAAAACACAAAATAAACTAAATATTAAAAATCAACTTTTTATAAAAATATTAATCTACCAAATCAACTTATTTATCTAAAAACTTAACCAAATCAACTTTAAGAAAAAACAAATAAGTAAAAATTTAAAAACTTTTAAAAACACTAAATAATCAAAATATTTAAAAATAAGAAAAACATAAAATAAGCAATAAGCACTATAATCTAAAACCATGAATCACATAAAAATGATAAGAATAAAAAGATAAGCACTTTAATAAAAAATAAGCATAAAGATGAAAACTTAAAAATTAACCAAACAAGACAACAGATGTTTAAAACAAGAAGAGAAGAATGAGAATGATTAAAAAGCTTGAATTTAAAAGATTAAAGATTAAAGATCAAAGATTTAAAACAAGATTAAAGGACTTACATGAATTCTTGAAAAGAAAGATAATTAAAGTAAATGACAATATGAAAAAGTGTTGGAAAAATAAAGTGGAGAGCTAGTTGTCAATTAGCTAACACCTCCTAATGAAACATTAGGAGGGTATTTATAGGGAGATTAAATATGTTGATGCTTTCTTCCTCTTCTCGTCTTTTCATCTCATAAATTCTTCGACTTTCTCGACTTTGTCTCGGGATTTGTCGATGGATAAATTGAACTCGTCTTATAATTTCTTCATTTATTAGACTTGAGTTCTTCGACTTTATTAAACTTCCGTCTTTAGACTTTTTCTTCGATAAATCTTCAGAATAGGCCTTGGACTTCCGTTCTTTTTGCACTCTTGATCTTTTGACTTCGTCTTTTGTTTTTTTCTTAGATAAAAGCACGTGAAGGACCGTGTTTTCTTCTCTTTTCACATTTTGGTCCTAAATCACAACAAAAACACAAACCACACATAATTCCGACATTTACGACATAAAATACACGTTTTGGCTTGATTATTATTATAATTAAGTGGTAAGAGGATAAGTGTTTTCACACTTATTAACTACGAACGTTGTGTACAAAGAAGTTCTTCACAATCTCTGACCAATCTTCAACAGGTATGTTAATTTTATATCGGTGCATTATAATACATATTTGTCAATGATTCATGTTTATTCCAAGACATCATGTGTAACTATAGTCTAATTGCATTTTATATCAATAAATAAACAGGTCTTCACTCATTGGAGTTTGGCAAGCAACTACGCATCTATGCCGAACATCGTGGCATACTCAAGATCATCAACTTTTGGAATTGAAAACACATGGAACTGTCTATTTTTTTGCAAAATAATAACATTACCGTGTAATGATACATGTTTACTCTTGGTTTTTATTTATTTCATATATTAATGATTCATTCTTACATTGTTCATTGTCTATTTCTCTTAATTTACTTCCTCATAACACTTCTTACAAATTATTTTTTCTAAGGTACCCCGTGATTCCACGGGTCTTTAAGCTAGTATTTTATAAAGTAGTATAGATTACGTACCAATTAAAACCTACGCTAAACTTATTTTACATACCAATTAAATCTTGGTGTAATAGCTTACGTTAAAGTTCTTATTATAAATAAGCTTAGACAAACACCTTAAGAGTTTTATGTAATACTCGTATATGATATATTAAGAGTGTTTCACATCTATACTTGTATGCATAAGCTATAATGATTTTAAATATCCCGTATCCAGTTAATGAAAATGCTGAGATTGTACTTGTGCGAGTTTCCTCCTTTTTTGATGTTGCTCATAGCCTTACGGTTTAAATCCATGGCTTTTGCTTTGAATGTATTGTCACTGAGAAGGCATTATAGTTTATTTTTATTTCTTCTTGTGTGATGATGCCTGAATGATCTTTTTTGAACCGGAGCCCGGTCCTCCAGATATCACAAATGTAAGTTTGGTTACTAAACTAGTTAAAAATTTATGGCCAGCATAAGAGCGAGACTCCATTTGTCACACCTTCTAAAGTAGAGTTCAACCCCAGTGGCTTAAAAAGCAAGTGACTGAAGGGTGTGCTAAGACCTTATGTTGTGGGGCCCAGCTTACAATTCTTCCACGAGAACTTATTGGCCAAGTTCAAGAGCAAGTGCCAATTCATCGAATTGAGTTGGTTAAAATCAGTGAAGTTACCGAATGCTATATAGATGACTGAACATAGTTGTTGTTGATCGTGTCATGCTAAGCATGAGGAGTCTTCTTGCCAGAAGTTGCCTGTCTGGTCAGCAAGTCAGTTTCTCGCCAGAAAAGGCCTGATCGGCAACTACTGTGGCACATTCTGAATGCTGCAAGCTTGATCTCAGTAGTTGAATTACATATAACCCATTTTGTCATTGTTGCAGCTTCTGCAACATCTACTGAAATTTAAAAAAATGCTTTTGTGGTTGCCAAGTCATCAACAAAGGCCCATGGGAGGCTTGTAGTTCTTATACATGCTATGGTTGGTGACAGTTGAATCATTTGATCTTTTAAAAGGAATTCATGAACTAAGGGTCTGGATCAGTAACTAAGGAAATTAAATCTCGTGGCAAGTAGTGATTTGGGTGACTGGTTATTTCATTTGGAAAGAGCGCAATAATCGGGTCTTTTGCGAGAAAATAGCAAGTACAAAAAACATTTTTTTAAGATATCCAATTAAAGAGCTTTCAATGGGTTTCGAGACGGGCTAACAAGTATTCTTGGTGCTGGCAACAGTGGCTCCGTGAACCCTTTAAATGCATGACAAATATTGCAGCTGTGCAATAACCTATTGTGGGTCACTTCTGGTATCTTTATGCAACTGGAATTAAGGCAATAGTTTTTTATTAGTAACGTTTGTGTATCAGTTTGTGTTGCATTTTAATTTAAGACAGTGGCATAATCTGCTATACTTGTTGACGTTTTATGTTGTAAGTCCTTTTTCGTTGGGTCTCTTTCTCCTTAAGCAGCTTGTTGAGGAAACGGGATGCCATTTCTTATGTATTTTTTGGTTGATTTTTAATATATGTGTGCCTTTTTTAAAAAAAAGAATTCCTAAAATACAACCTTTTTAAATGTTACACCAGTTTTTAACAATCATGCTTGATAGAATCAGATAATCACGCTAATCTCACCTTTGTTGTCTATCATTCATTATCAATCATCTTTCAAATGCACAACGAAAGTCCCAGTGAAGCAACTGATGCAGGCCAGAAGACTACTCATCGTATTCCCATCTTATTTGCGACTCGAACGGTCCAATCCGCACAACCATCAAGGATATCACAGTTGACTGTATCGTTTCCTTCCTTGTTAATCGTCTCTATAAGTTCTTCTAGCTTACCAAGCATGATTTTAAATATCGATTTGGTCAACTTACCAAGGTCACTCCTGTCTTCCTATGGTTCCAACCCATCTGGAATGGAATCCATATGCATCAAGTGTTTACGACTATATTTTTCCATCCGAGTGTTTGTGACTAGTTTGTGATTGATCTCTGTGTTTATGAATGTGATTTTGATACCTTGCATTACCAAACGTTAAGCGAGCTCCATCATAGGGGTTACGTGTCCACTGTGCTGGACAAGGTATAACTAGTACATGAGCCATTTCTGCCTTTTCCTGATGTTTTGTTCTGAGATTATAATAAGTTCATGTGCTTTCTGTTATGATATAATTAGTATCACACTTCTATAGACCTGTATTGATCTGCCTCGTATATTAATCTCTCGTTTACTTCAGCAGATCGACTTCTCCAGTTCTGATACTTGGTTAAGTTCTGATACTTTTTTTGTTGCTTGATGACATAAGACAATGTGACAAAACCAGGTATTAAAGCGTTGTAGAGAATCTGTTGCTTTCCACACATTATTATATGTGATTTGATCGATGAAAAAATATCTTATTTGGTGGAGACTTCAACAGTATAACTTTGGAATCATCCTCAAAACCTTATGCTGGTCTAAAATATAAAACAGTTTGTTGCATATACTAACATACAAAATTGTTGCTATTCTTTACATATTTTGGCGACCCCATCTGATTTTTAGATTGCCGGATCTTCTGTTATGTTTATTGTCCATGTCTTGATCCATTTCCTTTGTTAGCAGACTCGTTCTGATTCTTTTGGTAGCATACCGAAGCAGCCAAGGACAACAGCATTAATGATTAGAGCATAGCTTTGCTAACAATATGAAGCTCAATTGAAATTACACAACATTTGGACAACAAAAAGAAATCCGTGTTCACGAGTCCATTATAATAAACTTAAAAGCACGGATTCTCATTATCATATTTCTTTAACGAATCGGATGTCACTTCCTTGTGAGTTACTGACGGGTAATAAGTGCAAAGGCTCACAACGGTATAAACATAAATGCGGAATTAAGTCTTCGTTTGACAGCACGTACCCTAACCCGTATGAACCTATGAGGAAGTAAACAAATAAGGCAACCTTAAAGTAACTCTAATCAGCCCCTAATCAATATCAATCAACTATCAACAGGTAGTAAAGATAATCAAAAACACGCAGCAAGAACACCAAAGCTTTTAGCGTGGAAAAACCCCAAAGTGGGTAAAAACCACGGGACACCTAGTGCCGCTTAAATCCACTATCAATCAAGCAAGAGAGGTACACAAGGTCTTGTTCTCTAGATAACACTAGAGGCATACAACGATCATCATATAACTTGGAATCAACATCAAGATTATATGGCAACAAACAAAGAACAATAAAGGAAGAATATCACCAAACTGATGCGATCTGCCCGATCAATTAAACAGAACTTCCAGGCCTCCAAATAAAGATCCCAACTGTCAAAAGTTTCCTTTATATGTAAGGAAGCTTCAGTTCAAAAATCGTGACGATCCGACGGTTCAAACTCCGGGAATCGACGAAACACTGCTGTTGGGTTTTGGTGTTATATAACTCCGAATTTTCTTTTTCTTTCTCTCTTCTTTCTTGTTTTTCACACACAAACTTCCAGCTGAAGTTTTCCCTAAATAAGGGACTCAATGGACCCTAATGGACCCTAAGATGTTGGGCTCTCAAATAGTTAGTATCCATAAAAAATACTCCAGATTGTCAAAGTACCCCAAAAGTCAAGGTACCCCAAAAAAAGTCAAAGTACCCCAAAACTGAAGTTCTCCAATTTATCAGCAAACAGAGAACTATGGCAATACTAACTCATTCTTAATTCGAATAGACTAAGAAAATACCCAACAAATCTCCCCCTTTTCTGTCTATGAGGAGGAGTTCGCCATCCCGGCGAACGAGCAACATACCTTCAACTTTTCCTTTGCTACAGCCTTTGTCAACATATCGGAAGCATTATCATCCGTATGAACTTTATTAAGTTCAAACATACCATCTTCAATGGCATCTCTAATCCAATGATACCGAACATCAATATGTTTTGTTCTCTTGTGAAACATCGAATTCTTAGCAAGGTGAATAGCACTTTGATTATCACAAAGAACCGCATAACGTTGTTGCTTGAAACCAAGTTCTTGCAAAAACCTTTTTAAACACAATAGTTCTTTTCACGCTTCTATTGCTGCCACATACTCAGCCTCTGCTGTGGACAAGGCCACACACTTTTGCAATCTAGATTGCCACGAAACAGCTCCTCCTACAAAGGTCATCAAATATCCAGAAGTGGGCTTCATGTTGTCCTTCTTTCCTGCCAAATCTGAGTCTGTGTAACCAACGAGCATGGGCATCCCATCTCCAAATGTAATACCCAATTTTGAAGTACCTCGCAGATATCGAAATATACATTTAACAACTTCCCAATGCTTTTTACCAGGATTTGACAGGAACCGACTAACAACACCAACTGCATGAGCTAAATTTGGCCTTGTACACACCATAGCATACATCAAGCTACCAACTGCTGAGGCATATGGAACTCGATCCATCTTTTCAATATACTTCTTAGAAGAAGGACAATCCTTAACAGTAAGCTTAAAGTTAGGAGTTAGAGGGGAACTAACCACTTTAGCTTTATCCATGTTGAACCTGCGCAACACCTTCTCAATATATTGCTCTTGTGATATATGAATCTTCTTGGCACCTCTATCACGGGAAATCCGAATGCCAAGGATTTGTTTTACTGGCCCCAAGTCTTTCATAGCAAAGGACTTGCTCAAATCTCGCTTCAATTGGGTAATTCTCCCAATGTTCTTACCAAAATCAACATATCATCAACATACAACAACAATATGACGAAATCATCATCACCAAACTTTTGCAAGAAAACATAGTGATCTAAAGAGGTCTTCCGAAAGACTTGCTTCCCTATAACCGACTCAAACTTCTTGTACCATTGTCTCGGTGCTTGCTTCAACCCATACAAACTTTTCTGAAGTCTACACACGTAGTCTTCCTTCCCCTTAACCTGAAACCCTTCAGGTTGCTCCATGTAGATTTCTTTATCGAGATCACCATGAAGGAAAGCTGTCTTGACATCCATTTTCTCAACCTCAAGATCGAGGGCAGACGCCAAACCAAGAACAACTCTAATAGATCCCATCTTCACCACTGGAGAGAAAATCTCATCAAAATCAATATCTTTCTTTTGACTGAACCCTTTCACCACCAATCTGGCCTACCTCGGTCTCGAAGTATGATCTTCAGTCTTCATTTTGAAAACCCACTTGTTTTTCAAAGCTCCCTTGCCCTTAGGCAATTTCACCAACTTAAAAGTATTGTTTTCATGCAAGGAAGTCATCTCATCTTGCATAGCATCAAACCACTCTTTCTTGTGATCATCTTCCATAGCTTCTGCATAACACTCGGGCTCTCCCCCATCAGTGAGTAAAACATACTGCAGAATAACGTGTGGAAGGGTGAGGATTCCTATTGGATTGCCTGATAGGAACCAATGGCGGCATTGGAACTGGTAACTCAGGATGAACATCTTTATATGACTCTTCATCTAACTGCTCTTGAGCATCAACATCATCAGCACCTTGTTCTTCATCATTCTGAATATCATCTCCAAACTGCGCGTCTAAGTGTTTTGGAGGAACCGGATCTAAATCAATAGGATCATCATTATGTTGAGGAATTGTCTCTTTCTCAGTCTTCTCAACATCCTTCAAAGTTTGATCTTCTTCAAACACTACATCACGGCTGCGAACAAGCTTCTTTTGAAATGGGTCATACAACCTGTACCCGAGTTCGTCTTGACCATACCCAAGGAACAAACATGGCTTAGACTTTGCATCAAGCTTTGATCTTTCATCTTTGGGAATATGCACAGATGCCTTACATCCAAAGACACGTAAATGACAGTGTGAAACATCTTTGCCGCTCCAAACCCACCAGGAACATCAAAACGCAAAGGAACACAAGGTGTTAGATTAATAACATGTACCGCCGTATTCAAAGCCTCACCCCAAAAAGTAGCAGGCAATCCTGCATGTGAAAGCAAGCATCTGACTCTCTCCACAAGAGTCCTATTCATCCTCTCCGCTAAGCCATTCAACTGAGGTGTCTTCGGTGATGACTTTTGATGTTGAATTCCATTCTCTCTACAATAGGCATCAAAGGTGCCAATGTATTCACCTCCGTTATCACTTCGAATACACTTTAATTTCTTCCCTGTCTGCCTCTCAACTAAAGCATGAAACTGCTTAAACACATCCAACACTTGATCTTTCGTCTTCAAGGTGTAAGCCCAAACCTTCCTTGAATGATCATCTATGAAAGTGACAAAATAAGAACACCCACCAAGTGTCTTAGTCTTCATAGGACCACAAACATCAGAATGTACCAGATCAAGTATGTTCTCCATCCTAAAAGATGGACGACTCTTGAAAGCACGTCTAGTATGCTTTCCTGCCAAACAGTGAGAACACTTCTTCAAGTTGATATCATGCATATCGGACAACGCATTCTTCTTAGAAAGAATAGACATCCCCTTCTCACTTATGTGACCAAGTATCTTATGCCATAACTCAGTCATATCAGCACTGTCTATAGCATTTACAATGCTCTTGGAGATTTTCGGATGTGTAACATATAATTTGGATTCCCTTTTCCCTCTTGCTACAACCAAGGACCCGAGAGTAACTTTCCACAATCCATTACCAGAACTGTTGTGGTAGCCATCTTCATCAAGAAGACCTGTTGAGATAATATTGAGCCTCATATCCAAGACATGTTTCACATTACGCAAAACCAATTTCATCCCTGTTTCAAACATCAAACAAAATCTCCGATACCAGTAATCCTAGATAGCCTAGTATTACCCATCCTGACTACACCAAAATCACCTGGTGTGTAAGATGAAAAATACTCTTTTCGTGTTGCTACATGACACGTAGCACCACTGTCAAGAATCCAAATCGAATCATCATTAGCAAGGTTAACCATATCATAATCAGAACAAACAAATAATTCATCTGTGGTGGCATTTACTTATGCACTGTCATCACCATCATCATCTTTCTTGTGCTTGTTCTTCTGATTATTGTAGTCTTTCTTTTTGTTCTCCTTTTTCCACTGTCTGCAGAACTTCATTGTGTGCCCCTTCTTGTGACAATGGTAGCACTCAACATCATTAAATTTTCCTTTGCTAGAACTGCTACGATGATTACCTTTGTTACTTGGACCTCTACTTTGACTTCTCCCCCGCCTTTCCGTGACCAAGACATCTGACTGTGAAGAGGAACCCTGTGACTTTCTTCTCATCTCTTCATTCAAATACTGCCTTTAGCCAATTCCATAGTGATAACACCATTTGGTGCAGAGTTGGACAGCGATGTCCTAAAAGTCTCCCAAGTATCCGGTAGAGTACCAAGAAGCCACAAGCCTTGAACCTCATCTTTAAACATGATACACATACCTGCTAGTTGATTTATAATACCCTGAAAAACATTCAAGTGATCAGTAATAGGGGACCCGTCAGTATACTTTAATCTCATCATTTGCTTAATCAAGAACAACTTGTTGTTTCTAGTTTTTCTAGCATACAACTGTTCAAGCTTATTCCAAAGAGTGCGAGCATGCGTCTCTTCACAAATGTGGTTCAAAACATTAGCATCAACCCACTGCCTAATATACCCACAAACCTGTCTATGCAAAATAGTCCATTCTGCCTCCGTTTTATTATCAGGTTTCTCAGTGCTAAAAACAGGCAATTAGTAGTCTTTAACATAAAGATGATCCTCCATCTTCCCTTTCCAAACATGATAATTAGAACCATTCAAATTAACCATCTTACTTGTATTAGCTTCCATCGTTCAAACAGGTTTGTCCCCAATCGAGAGCCTACAACTCTGATACCAATTTGACGGGTAATAAGTGCAAAGGGTCACAACGGTATAAACACAAATGCGGAATTAAGTCTTCGTTTGACAGCACGTACCCTAACCCGTATGAACCTATGAGAAAGTAAACAAATAAGGCAACCTTAAAGTAACTCTAATCAGCCCCTAATCAATATCAATCAACTATCAACAGGTAGTAAAGATAATAAAAAACACGCAGCAAGAACACCAAAGCTTTTAGCGTGGAAAAACCCCAAAGTGGGTAAAAACCACGGACACCTAGTACCGCTTAAATCCACTATCAATCAAGAAAGAGAGGTACACAAGGTCTTCTCTAGATAACACTAGAGGCATACAACGATCATCATATAACTTGGAATCAACATCAAGATTATATGGCAACAAACAAAGAACAATAAAGGAAGAATATCACCAAACTGATGCGATCTGCCCGATCAATTAAACAGAACTTCCAGGCCTCCAAATCAAGATCCCAACGGTCAAAACCTTTCTTTATATGTAAGGAAGCTTCAGTTCAAAAATCGTGACGATCCGACGGTTCAAACTCCGGGAATCGACGAAACACTGCTGTTGGGTTTTGGTGTTATATAACTCCGAATTTTCTTTTTCTTTCTCTCTTCTTTCTTGTTTTTCACACACAAACTTCCAGCTGAAGTTTTCCCTAAATAAGGGACTCAATGGACCCTAATGGGCCCTAAGATGTTGGGCTCTCAAATAGCTATTATCCATAAAAAATACTCCAGATTGTTAAAGTACCCAAAAAGTCAAAGTACCCCAAAAAAGTCAAAGTACCCAAGACTGAAGTACTCCAATTTATCAGCAAACGGAGAACTATGGCAATACTAACTCATCCTTAATCCGAATAGACTAAGAAAATACCCAACAGTTACCTCTGTCTTTGGAAATGTAACTTTGACATGTTGTTCGACAAGGCGTTGAGCAATCTCCATTGCAGGAACTAGATGTCCAATTGGGCAGAAAGATGCATGAGTAACATGTGGTTTTGTAATGATTTATGTGTGATGATGTTTTGGAGATTCTATGAAACTTCTTGAGAACAAAATTCATACATGAACTTGAAAATTCATAAATAATTTGTCATCAGTATTTCAAAAGAAACAAGAAGAAAAAAAACGATGATTGGATGCAAGAGCATATTTTGTGAGTAAATATGATATATAATGCATACGAAAAAATCTAAAATTAATTAAAGGCAAATAAGGTCACATCTGATCAATCAAAAATGAAATTTTATTAACTGAAAAAGTGCAGGACAACATATGAAAACAAAGAAATTGACATGTTTATGCACCAGAGTCCTGGGAAGACGCTAATTACCGCTACCCAACCCTGTTTTTAAATGGCAGGCCAACTCTGTTTTTAAAATTAATGTTCACGTAGATATAGATTGATCCCTGCATTTGTATCTTTCTCTTTAATCCACTGAATAAAATTCTTAAGATTTAAGTGCGAGGATCCTCCTTTATTAACAGTACGTAAAATCTTATCTTTGATATTCATGGCCTTGTCTTTAATAGTCTTGTCACAAATTATCTGTTCTATCCTACTTCTTATTTCTTCTCGAGTGATAATACCTGCTTCATCTTTATTAAAGCCCAGTCCAGTCTTCCAGATGTCACAAATGTAACTTTCGTTGTGAAACTGATCACCAAAGTATGGCCAACATAAAAATGGGAGTCCGTTTGTCACACCTTCTAACGTCGAGTTCCAACCACAATGACTCGTGAAACAAGCCACAGAAGAATGAGCTAGAACCTTCTGCTGTGGGGCCCAGCTGACAATTTTTCCGCGAGAACTTACTCTTTCAATGAATCCATCCGGATAGGCAGCGGTAGTCTCCTTGGTTATTCCAGGCCGGACGACCCACAAAAATGGTCTGTTGCTAAGTTCAAGACCAAATGCCAATTCTTCAAACTGAGTTTGGTTGAAAATAGTGAAGCTACCAAATGCAACATAAGTAACTGAACCTGGTGCTTGTTGATCTAGCCATGTTAAGCAGGTGGAGTCTTCTTGCCAGAAGTGGCCTGTCTGGTCAGCAAGACGGTTGCTTGCTAGCAAAGGGCCGATCGGCAGCAACTGTGGGTACAGGCTGAATGCTGCAGACTCGAGCTCAGTAGTTGAGTTGCATATAAACCATTCTGTCATCTTAGAAGCTTCTTCACCTTGTACTACCATTGCGAAGATTGCTTCTACAGTGGGCACGTCTGGAAATCCTGCCCATCCAAGGTTCTCAGGTTTTATAGGTGGCATTGTTTCCGACAGCTGAATTATTTGATCACTTAGAGGAACCCCTACAGTAAAAAGCTCAAGAGGTATTAAAAAATACATCTTATGGAACGTACTTGATAAATATATAGTCTTTTACGTACCACTTTTGTTTATGATTCTATCGTCTATCAATTTTTGAATGGACAGTATAGATGCCCATGTGGTAACTGAGGCAGGCCAGAAGCATGCCCTTCTAATTCCCATTTTTTTTGCTACCAGTGTGGCCCATCCCATGCAAGCGTCAGCAATAACACAAGTGACTTTATTGCTGTCTTCTTTGTTAATCGTCTCTATAAGCTCTTCCAGCTTGCCTGGCATGGTACGTAATACTGACCAAGTCAAGTTACAAAGATCACTCCTGTCCGCCCATGGTTCTAACCCATCAGGGATCGATACCATCTGCATTTTACCCCCTAAAACATCTCCATCTAAACAATTTGTTGTTACGAGCTTGTGATTGACCTCTGTGTTAATGAATGTAACTTTTACTCCTTCATTAACTAAGCGATGGGCAAGCTCCATTATAGGAATTACATGGCCTTGTGCGGCATACGGTATTACTAAAACATGTGGTTTTGCCATGATTTAGTAAAAAATTTTGTTGATGCTGGAACTACTTTCTACTTGAGTGCAAGCCAACTTTATGGCTTTGCTTGAGTTGATTGTAAATTGTTTCATCATTGGTTTGCTTGATTTTACATGTACCAATTAAGTCAATGCATTTTGTCCCTTGCTGAATAAACATTTTAGAGTGGTTAAATCTGACAAAAAAAATCAGGCCTAGATAGGTTGCTGATTGCTATCCAAGTATTATTAAATGTGATATGATTGATTAAATAATGATCTGTTTAAGATTTTAACATCAGAACACTGTCATGATCTTAGAACCTATTGCTGGTCTAAATTATAAAACATGCATTGTTGAATATTCTGATATATATTTCCTTTTCTTTGAAGATTTTCGGGACCCCCATCTGAATTGAGGATCTTTGGTTTTGTTTTTGCTCATCTATTGATCCATGTACTTCGTCACTAGACTTGTTTTGATCCTTTTTGGAGCAAACTGAAGCAGACAGGACTATACCATTAATCATGAAAGCACGAGTGGTTCCTTTTCCCGCTGTTGTTGTTACCATCTGTGCTTAGTTAGTCTCACCAGATGTCTGATTATGGCAGCCTATTAGAAAGTCTTATATATCAGACACGTCAATTCGTAAGCAGATTTGAGACTGATCGGTTAAGTAGCATAAACAGTACAAACAGAATAAACAGATCGAATATCAGTCTCCAGTAAGCAACTCTCATGATTCAAAATGGGTCATCTAATGGCTTTTAATAGCTAAGTTGACCACTCTTCCTAGAAACATCAGGGAGGAGATTTGGACCCATCCTTCTTTTCAAAAAAAAAAAAAAAAACTTACGAACACCTATTTTTTTTTTCCTATTTCCCTTCTTGATTCTTTCCTTTCCCTAAAATAAAAAACTCAAGAACATAGTGTTAGGGTATTAATGAAGGAAGTCTAGATTAAATGATTTAAAAGCACTTTCAATCAAAAGAGTCGACGGTCTTTTTAAAATCCACATTTAAAATGAAAAGACATTCGGTTTTATAATACAGTGTTAGTCTGCCGTACAAAATATTTTTCTTTCCAAGTTTTATTGAAGATGATTTGATTGATATACAAAATGATATGGTTAAGTTTCAACGGTAGAACTTTTTCATCATCCTGAATATCTAATGCTGGTCTAATATAGAACAAGTTGTCACATATTCTAATACGGTATATGTTCACTTTTCTTTGCTTTATGGGGACCCCGTTCAAATTTTTGAATGCTCGGGTCTTCTTTCTTGTCCATATTTTGATCCATTTAGTTTGCTACTCGAGTTGTTTTGATCACTTTGGAAGCAAACTGATTGCAGCCAACGACTGCAGCAGTTAAAATTAGATCATAAAAATTTACCTCTGCTTAGTTCCTCTTACTAACTATCTGATTATCACTTCCTATTTGAGTCTTATTAAAGATCAGGCTTGTTAATGCGATCGATTGAGACTCTAGTCCAAATATCCAAATCTGGATCCAGTAAATAACTATCTTGATTAAGAATGGCCGGCTAATGTTATTTACTTCTAATAGCAAAATAGGCGTTTTCTTCTTTAAAGAACACCATATTTTCATAGATATGAGATTATAACCTCTAACCTGCAAGTATAGTGAAACCCCATGACTCTTTACGTCCGATAAGTGGTCTGTTTTATAAAGTAGAAGAAATTTTGACAATGGTATCTTTCTTCTTTATTTACGTTTTTTTAACTCTACCTAACTAAAAACCAATAAAATAACTTGTATGGCGTTCATTTATTTATTTTGTTAGGATCTCACATCGGCTAAGTATGGGATTGGTTGATGGTTTATAATGTGTAAGTGTCCCCTCCTCAAACAAGCTAGCTTTTTGAGAGAGTTCTTGATACAAGATGCTCGAGTCAAACATGGACCAACCTCAATTCAAAGACGTGCATCAAGATTCATGACCATGTTTATGTATAAAGCAACTCCCATGACCATGCACATGATCCATTTAGTTAGAAGCATAACTAGTACTCCTATGCCCACGTTTAGTAACTGTCTACCCATGTTTTATATTATTGGTTGCTTAATATTAGGATAGCATGTTTATTTCTTTGCCTATATAACCTTACTTGTTTATGGAATGAAGTAATGAATGAAAAGTAAAGTTTCTAGTTTCTCCCTAGTAATCTTGGAGTCGTGCCCGCTCAAGGGCCTTATCCGTCCGCTTCTCATATCTATTTCTTGGAGATTGACTGCCTCAAGTAGTCCCTATCGTAACAGTTCTACACTTGGGACTTATGAACCGATATGAGCCTAGTATGGGATAGGTTCGTATCATACTTATCTATATAAGTCGAACTCTTGTTGGGGGAAATGGAAAATTATGAATGAGGCACAGATTAGAAAGCGGCGATACAGAGGATTTCTCTTTTATTTCAGTTCATACTAAAAACTCAGAAACATGGCCTCTTATATAGGCTTACAACTAAGAAATAAAAACATAACTGAATGTTGGAACGTATAGTAAACTTATTGCCGACATTGCTTCCTAATTCGTAAAGGATAAACTGATATATATATATATAAAAGACATAATAAGTATTATAACCAGGTATTGCCTCTGTAACAGTAGTAGCGGCAATGCTCTAATTTAGAGCACCATTACTCAATAGCTCCACAACTGCTACCTATAGAACATGGAATATAGAAATCAAGCTGCTAATACCAGTACCTTACCGTGTTTTAGAAATCTTCACATAGAGTCAAGTTGATCCTTATCGTCTATATATTTCTCTTTAATCCACTCAATAAAACTGTTCAGATTTCTTTGTGAAGGTCCTCCTTCATTAACACTACTTCTAATCTTATCTTTGATATCCAATGCCTTTTCTCTGAATGTTTTGTCACTGAGAAGCTGTGCTATCTTATTTTTTACTTCTTCCCGTGTGATGATACCCGCTTCATCTTTATTAAATCCCAGTCCAGTCATCCATATGTCACAAATATAAGTTTTGTTGTGAAATTGATCAGCAAAGTACGGCCAACACAAAAATGGGAGTCCGTTTGTCACACCTTCTAATGTTGAGTTCCAGCCACAGTGACTGGTAAAACAGGCTATAGAAGGATGAGCTAGAACCTTCTGCTGTGGGGCCCAACTGATGATTCTTCCACGAGAGCTTACTCTTTCAATAAACCCATCTGGGTAAGCTGGTGTAGTCTCCTTAGTCATACCGGGTCGCACCACCCACATAAATGGTCTGTTGCTAAGTTCAAGACCAAGTGCTAGTTCTTGAAATTGGGTTTGGTTGAAAATAGTGAAGCTGCCAAATGCAATATAAATGACTGAACGTGGTGGTTGTTCATCAAGCCATGCTAAGCACGTGGAGTCTTCTTGCCAAAAATGGCCTGTCTGGTCAGCAAGTCGGTTGCTTGCTAGCAAAGGCCCGACCGGCAACAGATTTGGGTACATGCTGAATGGCGAAGGCTCGAGCACAGTAGTTGAGTTGCATATAAACCATTCTGTCATTTTAAAGGCCTGTTCCGCCTGTATTGACATTTGGAAGATTACTTCTATAAGAGGCACATCCTCAAATGCCGCCCATACAAGGTTCTCAGGTTTTATAGGTGGCATTGTTTCTGACAGCTGAATTGTCTGATCACTTAGAGGAACCCCTAGAAAGAAAAACATAATAAATCAAAGTCTATTGAAACAGTACTATTTTTTCAATAATATATAAATAAATATCGCCTTGTAAATTACCACTCTTGCTTATTATTTCATCATCAATTAGTTTCTGAAAGCATAGTATTGAGGCCAACGTAGTAACTGAGGCAGGCCAGAAAGCTGCGCTTCTGATTCCCATATTCTTTGCTACTTGTACAGCCCACCCCATGCAACCGTCAGCTATAACACAGGTTATTTGATTGCTATCTTCCGTGTTAATCGTTTCTATAAGTTTTCCCAGCTTGCCGGACATAGTTTGTAATATTGACAAAGTCAGCTTACATAAGTCACTCCTGTCCTCCCATGGTTCTAACCCATCAGGGATCGACACCATCTGCAACAAACCCCCAAAAACATCTTTGTCTAAACAATTGCTTGTCAAAAGCCTGTTACTGACCTCCTCTGTGTTTATGAGCGTAACTTTGACTCCTTCTTTGACTAAGCGTTGAGAGAACTCCATTGCCGGGATTACATGGCCTTGTGCTGGATACGGTATTACTAGAACATGAGGTCTTGCCATGATCTGAAATAAAGTTTTTTGGTGGTTGTTATTTTGAAATGTTTGTGCTTTCTAAACTTGATTGTGAACTCAGTTTTATAGACAGAATTGTATGAAAATCTCATTAAGTCGCACCCTTTTTTTTACGTCATTGGAGCCTTAGAGGCAACCTTATCTCGCAATAATAAGTTTTTGTGGGTTTTCAGTCTGTTGATGGTCTCCAACAAGATGGGCTCTTAATCTTTATGGTGCACATAACATAAGAACCCTACAAGTGATGTAAAGTTTGGAAAAATATGAGCCTTATGGCCGGTTCACAAGTTCTAATGTTGTCAAAGTTCCATCTCACTTGAAACTTGATTAGTAATTTACCATGTAATTCCAGAATCATCGGTATTGTTTATCGGTTAATGGCACTATAATGATAAACATTTGAGTGTGTTTGGGAATGCTTATATATGTCATGTAACCCCGTTGTGGATGCTTCATCTCTTGATAGTTTCTAGCCGTTTTCCCATCTTACAATACGTTAGCTAAAACGAATTCTTATAACACATCTGATGTTGTTGTCTTGTGTGCTATGAGCAATCTCTTGGTTTTTTCTTTCTTGTGTATTAGTGTATGTTCTAATTACTTGAACCTTTCATCTTTGCTTAAAAGTATATTGCTAGCGGTATCTAGAGTAGGATTAGGATTGCCCCTAGTTATAAAGTACCGTTATTTACTCACTTCATTTTATGGTCAAAAGCTAATTATGTGCTAACAGAAAATGTGTGCTAGTGTGCTCATGCATGTCAAGTAGTATAATTCTAAACCCTCTTAAACTTCCTATAATCATACATTTGTAATGTCATTGTCATTTAGCTAAAGAATATATTGCGTGTCTTGTTTTTAAAGAGTGAATTATGTGTATCTTATATGTGGTGGTTGTCCAATCTAAGAACAGGTCCAAGTGTCTCGTTCAAAAATGGGTTAGCAGTTAGCCCCTGGTCCAAGTATTTATGACTTGGTTGCTGAATTTAATTAAATGCCTTAAAGTTATTGTCTTGATAAGTTTGACGAGGCGATTGAATATGAACGATTCACGCTCACATATCATAAGGCCAAAGGCCTAGGATAACGTTTTGATCGCTCTATTACAGATAACAAAATCAGTTTTATACTCGTGTACAGGTATTTTTTAAATATTCTTTATGGTAAAAGACTACATCGCACTTAGATGCATCTTTCGCTACGCAATTGCATGTTACATGCTTGAGTGACCAGCCTCTATATTTAGTCAGACTCTACAATTTTGAGTAATAAAAGCTAGTTAGTGTCTTGAGCCCATCGTTTTATTGCCTGATAACATATGTCTCAGTCGTACCCCTTGATGGCCCTATATAGTTAATTTTGGCATTTACTACCTTGTCACCTTGATATGGCACTGCACGTTTGATACAGTTTATAGCTTAAAACTAAGATTTTGCTTTTTTTTTTCTTGATCTAGTCTCATAACTGCATGCTATCTAGAGCTATTAATGTTAAGAAACATAATATCACAGAATCAAGAGAGATCTTACACCCAACCAACCACCTTTGGTGTCATTTAAATCAAAGTACAAAACAAAACAGATAAAGATTAGTCCCCAAACGGATGCTAATCAAACGATTACAATAGAAAAGATGAGAACGTCCCAACTAGGTTGATCCGTTCTCCCTCACATACAAAAGATCACTCAAACACTCAGCTATACAAGATGAAGATAATCAAACTCCCAGGTCAACTTCCATAGTTTAGTGAGAGAGAGAGAGAGAGAGCTGCGCACACACATATATGTGTGTGTGTTGCAAATGAAGTGATAAGAGAAAACCCTAGTCAAAGACTAGGGTTATATTGCTTCCAAAGACAAAAGGCCTCAACGGCACAAAAGCCCAACAAGAGGAGAAAGCCCATATCAAGGAACCAAGCCCAAAACCAATGAACCTGAAATAACAAAAAAAACAAACATAACACAATACAAGTAAAAATGCGACATGAGACAGATTGACAAAATAACACCCTTCCTCAATCTGACAAGTGAGAGAGCAGAAAAAATTATTTGCCAAACATGTTCACAAGCCTCAGCTGTTTACAAAGTTTCAGGTGTTGGTTTAAACCATGAGCCTTAGTAAAGATGTCTCAAGTGAAGCAACCTTGATGGTGTTGATCACACCATCTTGAACCTTTTCCCTAACCAAATGAACATCAACTTCAAAATGTTTTGTTCTTTCATGAAATACAGGTTGGCAGCAATCTGTATAGCAGAGCTGCTATCACAATAAAGATTGACAGGAAACAAGGTCTTAATCCTTAGATCACTAAGCAAATTTGTGATCCAAATTACTTCACAAGTGGCACTAGCCATACATCTATACTCAACCTCAGCTGAAGATCTAGATACTGTGGGTTGCTTCTTGCTCTTCTAAGAGACAAGAGACAAGAGACCTTCCAAGAAAAAGACAGTATCCGGACACAGATTTTCTGGTCTTAAGGCATTTGGCCCAATCAGCATAAGTGAAACAAGATAGTCTTAAAGAACTATCCTTGTAGAACTGTATACCAGTCCCATGAGAGTTTTTAAGATACCTAATAACTCTCAAGGCAATTTTAAGATGAGACTGAAGAGGTGCATGCATGTGTTGGCTAAGACAATGAACAACATAGGAAATACCAGGTCTGGTATGAGTCAGGTAAATGAGTCTCCCAAGTAATCTTTGATACTAAAAAATGTTTAAGAGAAATTTATCATCTTTGCTTTCGTCAACAGCCAAAACACAATTCTCAGGCAAAGGGGTTGCTGCTGGTTTAGCAGCAAGTAAACCAAATTCATGAATAAGTTCAAGACAATACTTCCTTTGGGTCATGTAGATCCCATTGGAGTTCTCAAGAATTTCAATACCTAGAAAATACCTCATAATGCCAAGGTCTTTGATCATGAATTTTGTTTCTAGAAAGCTTTTGAATGATTCAATTTCCTTAATGCAGTTACCAGTGATGATAAAATCATCAACATAAACAAGAAGAGCAATAAACATGTTACAATTCTGTTTAGTGTAAAGGGAGTAATCAGACTTACTTTGGATAAAGCCATGCTTAACCAAGACAGTGGTAAGTTTTGCATTCCACTGCCTTGGGGCTTGCTTGAGACCATACAAAGCTTTATGAAGCTTGCAAACCTTACCTTTATCTTTGCAATTGAAGCCCAAAGGAAGAGTCATATAAATGTCCTCATCAAGATCACCATATAAGAAAGCATTGTTAACATTAAGTTGAAAAAGGGGGCAGTCATTAGAGACAGCTATGCTAATAAGACACCTAACAGTAACCATTTTAACAACAGGACTGAAAGTCTCATCAAAATCAATGCCTTACCTTTGACTATAACCTTTAACAACAACCCTAGCTTTAAACTTGTCAACAAGGCCTGAGGACTTGTATTTGATCTTATAGATCCATTTATTGTTAATAGCCTTTCTATCAGCAGGTAAATCACATAAAGTCCATTTATTGTTCCTTAACAGGGCCTCAATTTCATTGTTCATAGCCTCAAACCACTTACTATCCTTCACAGCTTCATAGTAGGTGGATGGTTCAATAGATTGGTTAAGAGTGGTAGCAAAACAAAAGTTGGTAGTGTTCAAATTAGAATAATTAACATACTTCTCAATACCATACTTGAGCTTGCTATCAAGAACAAAGTCATTAAGTTTAGCAGGCAGTTTAGTGGGTCTACTAGACTTTCTAGCAGGCTTCACCTAATCTTGAGGATGGTCCCCACTATGCTCAATAAACAAGTTAGAAGAATTATCATTTTCAAAATTGCCCTTAGAGCAGGATTGCACATTTTCACCTATAGTGCTTGTAGAGTTCTCCTCCTGATGATGCACTAAGGCGTCATCAATAATGGGGTGAACCCTACCATCCATATTAGGTGTTGATCTCTCATCATCATTGGGACCTGGAGGTGTTTGATTATCAAAAAAGGTCAAAAGTTCAGCATCACTTGTAATGACTACATCTGTTGAATCTTTTCCACAATTGTTTTTCATTTTGAAAGGAAAAACAGTTTCATAGAACTTCACATCTCTAGAAAACAAGGTTCTTCTATTATCCAAGCTAAACAATTTGTAAGCCTTTTTAAAAGAAGAATAACCAATTAGAACACATTTCTCAGACCTAGATGTGAGTTTGTCACTGTAGAAACTAGAAGGGGGAGTTTAATAGTTTCTAGTTCATTTTTCAAAACATTTCGGCTTAATCCACTGTGTGTGGTTCCTTATGTGTACCCGCGGTTCTTTATCAATAAAGAACCGTCGGTCCATTTAGGGAACCGCCGATAGTGAACTTAACCTTTTGTTGCATGTTAAACTTTGACAATCCTTTGTATCAAATTCTCGATCAAGCTTGACTAGATATGAGATGTGTTTGATTGAAAGATAAATACTACAAGTAAGTAAAAACACAAACATATCAAATCAAGAGTACATCAAGCAATAGTCTAAACACTAAGCACACACGTACTAAGCATAAGCTTTTACGCAACTAGGATGTTTAGACTAAGTGATGTACACTTGACCATAATCTAAACACGAAGCACACACGTACTAAGCCTTAGCTTTTCCGCAACTTAGATGTTTAGATTATGAGATGCACACAACACACAACATATAAATACATCTATAATACTAAAGACATAAATGTAAAGGAAAGTACCGACACGATGATTTATAGTGGTTCGGTCACGAAGCTCCTCTTCGCCCTACTCCACTCCTCGAGTACACCTTACTCGAGAGTTACTTCACTAGTCAACAAACTCCTTAAGGTGGAGAAACCATACACAACGTCGCTTATCCAAATTCCGACTCTAAGCTAAAAGTCTAGTCCTAATCTTAGGTAGGACCAATCTACACAACGTCGCCCACTTCACCATTTAACGACACAAGGCTAGATGTCGAGTTCTAATCGAAAGCTAGAACCAATCTTCACGACTCTTCACTTTGAAGCTAAGTGAGAACTTCACACAACACAACTACTAATCACTTTCAAGTTAAGTGAGAACTCACAAGACACAACCACATCACTTTATAGTTTAGTGAGAACTACCAAGACACAACCTAATCTACCCACTAGTTATGTTTTATGGCCCAACATAACAAACCTTGTGTTTTATGGGCTAAACACATAAACCATATAGATCTAAGCACGCAACACTTAGATCTATAACTCTAACACTATATCCAAGTACTAACAAGACTTGGATCTACACAACTAACACCTAATCCAAGGATATCCATCACTTGGATATTCTACCCTTACAAACACATCCAAGTGTACCCAACACTTGGATCTTCTATATATACATAGTAGGAAGACTAAAAACATAACTTAGATTTATAGAAGGATAGATCTTCATCATGTAGTGAACCCAACACTTCATAGTGATGAAAGTGTTCTTCTCTTTGCACTTGAGGAGATTGAGGATAGAATCACATCTTAAACAAGATTAATCAAAACTAACTAATCAAGGATCTAAGATGGTTTTGAAAGAAACTGTGCAAAAAGGGTTAAAAGAAAATCTGGAAATGATCCACTATTTATAGGGCAACATTGCAACGGTCAAAAACACCCGCGGTTCCTTATCTCTACCCGCGGTACCTTATCAATAAGGAACTGCGGGTTCCTTTAAGGAACCTCCGCGTCGGAGTCCGTGCAAATTTGTCCTTTAGTGGGGATATGCCATCTGGGGTAGTTTATACCCTCAAAGGATATTCCTTTGGCATATGGAATATGCCAAATTCAAATTTCCATTTTCTTTTTATTAAAACATTTTCTTAAAAATAAAGTTAACTAAAATCTTTTGTCACATTTGATTAAAATGTGAGTTTTAAGAAAATATTAATCCTTGATCACTTAGTTAGGTTAATGACATGTTTGTACATACCTTGAGTGATTCATGCCGAATGCGGTCTTGGAGGTGTCGAGAGAAGTATACAAATGTATTCTTGAGTGATTACGAGTACCTTAACATTTTACATAATGTATTGCGAATTATACGTTTTTCATCAACAAAACACAAAGAGATTATATCGACAAAGCATCGTAATGTTTGCACTAACAATCTCCCCCTTTTGTCGAATCAAAAAGTAAACCGCAACACATATTAAAATGCATAAGTTACTCGTTTACACTTACTTCTCCCCCTTTTGTCGAATCAAAAAGGTAGTCAACGTCTTGAAGAAGAGAAGAATCAACGTCGAGAGAGCACACGTCCAAAGTGTTAGTCATCGATCACACGAGCTTGCATCCGAAAGGTAGTCTTCATTTGTAGAAGAGGAGGATCGACTTCGAGAGAACATGCATCCGAAAATCTAATCATCCATTGTGGTTGTCATTTAAGAGGCGAGAATCCAAACCATAAACCCATCATCCAAAGATATTGAGCTTGCGTCATCCTAGTGAAGTCTTCAATCACCATACGTTAACTAACTCCATGCATAATAAAATGCTTATCTTCAAGATTCCAAAATTCATTACTAGCAAGTTATTCGATGAATGATCGCAAATGTAATGACTAGAACTCTTTTAAATGCTCCCCCTTGATATGAGCTCCCCCTTGCTTGAGGTACCACCAAAGCAAGAATAGTGACGAGCTACAAAAATGGGTTAGAAGTGTCCTACAAAACAAGGTTAGTAGACAAGAGCATATATAAAAAGAGGATGATAGACAAGTCGTTTGCACAAACAATGACAAGCAAAGAAGTGTGCACGCGATGCTATCTATCCAAAAAAAAAATAAAGGAGAGGATCGTGACAAGATCAATTCACAATTGTTGGAATAGAGATAGAAAAGAAACATCCATACCAATTGTAATGATAATATGTCAAAGGGTAAAAAGCTTAGAATTTTTGGAATCACCCAAGAAAATTCAAGATTTAACCATCAACTCTAAAAAAAACAAGGAGAGGATTTTGAGGAAATCAATTCAAAATTGTTGGAATAGAGGTAGAAAGGAAACATCCAAGAATTTGAAGATATCATCTCAAAGGGTTAAAAACTTAGAATTGATGGAATCACCCATACTAATTGTAAATTTTAACCGCAATCAACTCTCAAAAATAGGAACAAAAATATCTCAACCAAGAGACATTTTTGACCAAAAAATAAAAGAAAACCAAAAGCGGATAAATCGACGCTTTAAGAAAAATTCGGGATATAGGACATTATAGGCAGAAATGAGTATGAATGTCGACACCAAATGGTGTTTAGCATACGATAAACTACATGCTCAAAGTTTCGTATCTCTTCTCAATCATTATGGATGTTCAAAGAACAATTACATGATGAGGAAAGGGTAAGGCTCGACTCAACTTAGTTTAGAAAGACTAGAAGAAAGAGACTCGACTTAGAAGAGCATGATTAAAATAAACCAAGAGAAACTCAATCAAAGAAGTTAAGGATAACTTCACAAATTGATTCATGAATACTATACCTTAGAAGGTGATAGTGAAATCTCGAAAGAAAATGAGAGAAGAAACTCAAAAGAAGCTCAAGAAGACATGAAGAGTTAGTACAAAATCTAACACATAATCAAGTAAGCACATAGGATAATTCATGCAATGCCTTATGAAGTCTACAATAAACAAATGTAGAGAAGGTGCGCAATTAACACATATGGCATGTAAGAAACAAGATTACTTAAAAAGAGAAGACTAAGTAAAACATGTTAGCACATAGCATTTAAGGACATGCATGAGTTAGACACATCTAAGAAATATTATATCGGAATTGCTTGACAAAGACACAACCTTTATAATAAGCATGCATTCATTAACTAATCAATTAAGCATATAACATACGGATAAGCAAGAAGATATATAAGCAAGTAGCATACAAGCAAGTCATCTATCTAGATATCACAAATCAAGCTACATGTAATGTAAATCTCCAAGAAGATTCCTAATTCTTATTAGTTTATGAAAAGGACTCAAAAAAGAGAAAAGAAAAAACATAATAACAACAAGATCCAAGACTCAAAGAAAAATTATGTTGAAAAACATGAAAGGAAATACAAGAGAATAAAGATCACACAAAGATGTATAAAAAAACAAGCCTAAAACTTAAGCATAATTTTAATCTTAGTTACACTAGAATCCTAAGATTTGCTTAAATTAGATGTCTTAGCAATAAGCAATCCACATGCTTAAATGAAAGACAAGGGTGGTGGCAGAATTTGGTGGGGTGAAAGGTGAAGTCACTAAGGGTTCAACAAAGTCAATCCCAATAGGAATGCTTTGGATGGGTTGAGGTTGGGTAGTCACATCCAAGAGAGTACTTGGAGTGAAGGGTGAGGTTAGCTCATTCATTCTAGATTGGAATGAAGAGGAGGTAGAACCATGAGAATGGTTGGTACCATGGGTTGAGGTAGTCTTGCATGGAGCAAGAGGTGGTGAGGGTGATGAAGAGATGAGAATTGGAACAATCTCATTCTTGGGTGTGTGAGAGGGTGAAGAGTTAAGTTTGGGTAACTTAATCTTAATTTTGAGGTGCCTTTTTGAAGAAGAGGTTTTGGATGAATTGGAGGTTCTTGTAGAAACCATGGTAGTAATGGGTGGTTTAAGGGGTAAGGATGAATGGTTTAAGGTGTGAAGAACATGGCTAACAAGGTGGGTTTAAAATGGTGAGGGGATGATCCAAACTAGTAATGGGTTAAAAAGGGAAAGCCCAAGATATTTTGGGAGTGATCAAAGGTTTGAAACTAAGATTCCAAAGGGTGTTAGAACAATTGGGAAGTTTCAGAAAACCCGAATTTGAGAGCTTCTGCCCGCGGTTCTTTATCTCCACCGGCGGTTCCATATTGATATGGAGCCGCGGTCTATTTAAAGAACCGCCTACAGAGGCTAGGTTTAGGTGGTGAAGGAGGATTTTCCAATTCAGCAAATTCTAATGTTCTAGTCTAACTTATCATAAAGTCATGCTTAAGAGCAATAAAAACTAGAATACACACAAAGGAAAGACACATAGGTTCAATTAGCACGTAAGAGGAAAGCTAAGAAAAACCTAAAGAAAAAGACTCCTAATGACATACAAAGTTCATCAAAGTAAACTATCATTAGTGATATATATGAAGAGCCATTTAGCCAATTTAGAGAATGAGTATGACACTATCACTAGAGGTGCTCAATTAAGGCTAAACACGACCATTTTTACGAGTTATACATCAACTCAACTTCCCACATGGAAGTAATTCAACCGTTAGGTCAAATTAAGATCCTAGTGCATAAATTCTCTAGTAGTCATTCTCAAGTTAGACAAAATGTAATTCCAACATTTGCCTAATAAAGTTTAGCAAGGATGAAACTTGCATGGCGACACAATGCAAGACCTAATGAGGGTTAAGAATGCACCATTGCATATCTTGTCAAACAAGTCTAGTTAAGGTTATTTACCTTAATAGAACTTGAGTCCAATAATTTTGAAGTGTATAAACAAAGTTTACACAAACCAAAGGAACACTCTTGATTGGTCTTTCGGAAATGACACATTTATAAATTACATAGCAATGTAAATTACTTGAGTATTTCGGATGAAACATCCAAGTTATCAAACCGACTCTATTGTGCATTATAAGTAATTATTAAACAAAATATGTCTAACAATTTGAACAAGTAGATTCAATATAACGCCATCAACACAAGTGTGAGTTATGATCCGATGTATATTATTAATAAACCACATTTATGTCTACACCAAAAAAACATGTCAATTAGATTCGACAATGATACCAATCATAGTTTGAATAATGCATTGATATTTAATCAAAATCTTTCTTGATTCCCACAAACACTCTTTTAAGAGAAAATAGCTAAGATTTTCAAAGGGTGTTTCATGTTTTATAGTGAGACATTTATCTACTTGAACTAATAACACAATGATTGAGTAAGACGACCCAAATCAATAGATTTGATAAGCTCCCAAAGCTTTCAAACCTAAGAGTGTTAATAAACATAACGAGGTGTACATGATGTTTATATAACATATATAAACCTAGAGATGTTGATCCTATATGCAATGCACAAATAATGTTGCAACCAAAATGCAAGAAATCTAGCATACCTCCTAATTAGGAAAAAACTAGATACTAACAAATACCAAGCAATGTACAAGAGACTAGACATATAAGCAATACTACTACAAATAGCAAGGAACACTTAGTAATGACTACATATAATAATAACACACAAAGAAACACACACAAACAATTAGCTTAACACATAAAAGCATTCGTCCATGTTTTGAGTGTTAGATATACCAACGTATACATAGCTTGATCTTATTTTAAAATAGTTTTCGACACATTTCAAAAATTAATTAAGTTCAAAACTTTATAAATATATCAATTTACAAAGATATATCAACAAGAGATGTCCAACTTAATATAAAAGAGTAAAACACAAGTTTTATTATAAACCGAGACTCAATACTTTGGACAAAGTATAGAACTTATAAAACATTTAAATTTTAAAGTTTTAATAAAGGTTTGGAAGCATTTTTAATTGAAAGAAAACTCAATTACGTTCGAAACGCCGGGTGGCACGACTTCTACGGACTTACGGTTGATTTTATATGATTTTTCAAAGTTTGCAAAAATCTGAGTCAGACTGGCCGCGGTTCCTTATTGATAAGGAACCTCGGGGAAGAGATAAAGAACCGCGTCCAGAGGGAAAAAATGGGGTTTTTGGCCAAAATAATTTGGTAACTTTTTGGAAGGACTTAGGACTCTAAAAAATCATTTTAGACACATAGAATTCGTATTTTAGAGTTAATTATGTCATAAAAGATTTTTATACTTCCAAACATGAAAAGATTTAATTCAAGCTATTATACAAAGTTTATTTAACACCAAAACTTGTACAAATGAAACAACAAAACACATTTCATAGGTAATCACTCTTCATGAACAATTTGATACAAAGATCGTCTCTATTTTTAAAAACCGTTTTCATGTTGAAAACCATTTGTTTTGAAAAACTAGAACAAGGATCGATCCAAGCTTTAAAGTACAATATACTTCAAAGATCTTGTGTGACCATCGCTCTGATACCAATTGTAGAAACTAGAAGGGGGGGGGGGGGGGGGGGGGTTGAATAGTTTCTAGTTTATTTTTCAAAACATTTCGGCTTAATCCACTGTGCGCGGTTCCTTATTTGTACCCGCGGTTCTTTATCAATAAAGAACCGCCGGTCCATTTAGGGAACCACCGACAGTGAACTTGACCTTTTGTTGCATGTTAAACTTTGACAATCCTTTGTATCAAATTCTCGATCAAGCTTGACTAGATATGAGATGTGTTTGATTGAAAGATAAATACTACAAGTAAGTAAACACACAAACATATCAAATCAAGAGTACATCAAGCAATAGTCTAAACACTAAGCACACACGTACTAAGCATAAGCTTTTCCGCAACTAGGATGTTTAGACTAAGTAATGTACACTTGACCATAATCTAAACACGAAGCACACACGTACTAAGCCTTAGCTTTTCCGCAACTTAGATGTTTAGATTATGAGATGCACACAACACACAACATATAAATACATCTATAATACTAAAGACATAAATGTAAAGGAAAGTACCGACACGATGATTTATAGTGGTTCGGTCACGAAGCTCCTCTTCGCCCTACTCCACTCCTCGAGTACACCTTACTCGATAGTTACTTCACTAGTCAACAAACTCCTTAAGGTGGAGAAACCATACACAACGTCGTTTATCCAATTTCTGACACTAAGCTAAAAGTCGAGTCCTAATCTTAGGTAGGACCAATCTACACAACGTCACCCACTTCACCATTTAACGACACAAGGCTAGATGTCGAGTTCTAATCGAAAGCTAGAACCAATCTTCACGACTCTTCACTTTGAAGCTAAGTGAGAACTTCACACAACACAACTACTAATCACTTTCAAGTTAAGTGAGAACTCACAAGACACAACCACATCACTTTATAGTTTAGTGAGAACTACCAAGACACAACCTAATCTACCCACTAGTTATGTTTTATGGCCCAACATAACAAACCTTGTGTTTTATGGGCTAAACACATAAACCATATAGATCTAAGCACACAACACTTAGATCTATAACTCTAACACTATATCCAAGTACTAACAAGACTTGGATCTACACAACTAACACCTAATCCAAGGATATACATCACTTGGATATTCTACCCTTACAAACACATCCAAGTGTACCCAACACTTAAATCTTCTACATATACATAGTAGGAAGACTAAAAACATAACTTAGATCTATAGAAGGATAGATCTTCATCATGTAGTGAACCCAACACTTCATAGTGATGAAAGTGTTCTTCTCTTTGCACTTGAGGAGATTGAGGATAGAATCACATCTTAAACAAGAATAATCAAAACTAACTAATCAAGGATCTAAGATGGTTTTGAAAGAAACTGTGCAAAAAGGGTTAAAAGAAAATCTGGAAATGATCCACTATTTATAGGGCAACATTGCGACGGTCAAAACACCCACGGTTCCTTATCTCTACCCGCGGTAC
The DNA here is from genome assembly GCA_025667525.1 of Glebionis coronaria. Classification (NCBI taxonomy): domain Eukaryota; kingdom Viridiplantae; phylum Streptophyta; class Magnoliopsida; order Asterales; family Asteraceae; genus Glebionis; species Glebionis coronaria. The sequence continues at coordinate 311,966,579 of CM046880.1, read as the reverse complement.
CTTATCAATAAGGAACCGCGGGTTCCTTTAAGTAACCTCCGCGTCGGAGTCCGTGCAAATTTGTCCTTTAGTGGGGATATGCCATCTGGGGTAGTTTATACCCTCAAAGGATATTCCTTTGGTATATGGAATATGCCAAATTCAAATTTCCATTTTCTTTTTAATAAAACATTTTCTTAAAAATAAAGTTAATTAAAATCTTTTGTCACATTTGATTAAAATGTGAGTTTTAAGAAAATATTAATCCTTGATCACTTAGTTAGGTTAATGACATGTTTGTACATACCTTGAGTTATTTATGCCGAATGCGGTCTTGGAGGTGTCGAGAGAAGTATACAAATGTATTCTTGAGTGATTACGAGTACCTTAACATTTTACATAATGTATTGCGAATTATACGCTTGTCATCAACAAAACACAAAGAGATTATATCGACAAAGCATCGTAATGTTTGCACTAACAGTCACTGTTATTCAGACAAGTAGAAAAACACAGAAATCCAAAACACTTTAAATGAGAGAGATTGGGTTTTTTCCATATAGAAATTCATAGGGGGACCTACCATTTAAGACAGAAGAGGGGAGCCTGTTAATCAAATAAACAGCAGTCAAAATACATTCAGACCAAAAATTGATAGGAATCCCACCCTGAAACATAAGACTCCTGGCTACATTAAGCAGGTGTCTATGTATCCTTTCAGCAATCCCATTTTGCTGAGGGGTATGAGGACAAGAGGTCTGATGGATAATACCCAAAGAGGAGAGCAATGTGTGTACTTTGTTGTTAACAAATTCAGTCCCATTATCAGATCTAAAGATTTTGATTTTGGAATCAAACTGATTTTTTACAAGATTAATAAATTGAGTTAACCAATTAAACACTTCATCTTTAGATTTCAAAAGATAATTCCACACAGCTCTAGAGTAATCATCCACAATGGTAAGGAAGTATTTATACCCTTCCTTACTAGGAACCTTGTAAGGACCCCACAAATCCAAGTGAACAAGGTCACCAAGGTGACTGGATTTGTGATCACTCAAGGGAAAGGGTTCCCTTGTTTGTTTGGCCCTATGACAAGTTTCACAAACAGAAATATTGGTGTTTTTAGAAAGTTTGAGGTCAGTCTTGATAGCATTGAGAACTTGGTCAGAGGGATGACCAAGTTTGCAGTGCCAGATATCTTTGGAGGTATTAAAGGTCATAGCAGAGTTAATAGTACCTAAGCTCTTAGTCTTAAGGTCATCAAACAGGTAAAGCCCCCCAGATTCACTACTAGTCCCCAGAGTAGTCCCCTTGGCCAAGTCCTGAATATAACATTTATCCTCATCAAAACCAACAAACAACTTACTCTCTTTAATAAGCTTGTTAACAGACATCAAGCTAGCACAGTAACCAGGCACAACCAACACATCATGGAGAACAACATTATTAGAAAGTCTGAGGTCACCAATGTGACTAATATTAGCAACAGTCCTATTAGGGTGACCAACAGAAATGTTGAGGTTGGAAATATCAACAACATTAAACATACCAACTGTGGAAGTGGTAAGGTGTTGGTTAGCCCCAGAATCAATAATCCAACCCAAAGTAATAGTTTTAACAAGAAATTTAGAGTTCTCACAGAAAAACTTGGAAAAGTTAATATTGAACCAAACATTAGCATTAAAGAAAGAAATTCTACCTGCTATATTGGACTGAGCATTGCCAGAGGTGTCATTGATCAGATTAAAAAGCTTCTGCATTTGTTCAGTGGTGAAAGAGTTTGGAGAGTTACAAGTGGAAACCTGTTTCTCTCCAGTTTTAATGTCACAATTAGCATTAAAATTAGATTTAAAACCAGTTTGCCTTTGACCATTACCCCCTTTTTGATGTAACCAGCAGGATAACCAATCAATTCAAAACATCTATCAATAATATAACCAATCTGATTGCAATGAGTGCACAAAAGGTCAGGGTTAGGACCCCTAAAACTTTTGGACCCATTGCCCTTGTTGGGGGTTCTATTAGAAGCATTGGAAGTGCTTCTCCTATTTTGATTAAAGGTCTTAGCAGCAAAAGAAGTAGCATTCAATTTAGCCTCTGTATGGTTTGAGTTATCAGGAACACCCCTATGGGATTCCTCTCTAGATACAGTGACATAAGCTTCCTTAACATCAGGAAGTGGATCCCTGGTGAGAAGTGCAATTCTAACAGGTTGATAACAGTCATCAAGCCCCATAAGAAACTGCATAAGCCTCATGATTTGCTGATGCAAAGCTAATTCAGTGCTAGCAGAACAAGAGCATTTAACAACACAAACACATTTAGGAATCTTAGAGACAACATCAAACTCTCTCTAAAGAGAGTTCAATCTGCGATAGTAATCAGATATAGAGCTACCCCCTTGTTTAACAGACCCAATTTTTTTTGAAGCAAGTTATAAACAATAGAACCAACAACCTTGTCATAAGTTTCATTAAGCTCTTTCCAAACATTAGCAGCATTTTTAGAATAAACAAGCCCCATATACACATCACTAGAGACAACATTCATAATCCAGGTAAGAACCATATCATTGCATCTATCCCATTGAGCACACAAGACATCATCAGCATAAGACTCCCTTAAACAAGTACCATCAACAAAAGCAAACTTGTTCCTAGCTTGTAAAGCAAGTCTCATAGCTTTGTTCCACATTCTATAGTTCTCAGTCCCCAATAATTTGAAAGGGACAAGGACAGAACTACTGTTGTCACTATTATGAATATGAAGGGGGTTTCTAGCATCCAAGTTGCTAATAAGAGCAACTGGATTGGTAGTGGTTTCAGAGGGACCTCCACCACCAGCATTGGGTGTAGGAGATGGACCACCACCACTCATAATTCACACAAAAAAGAGAGCAAAGTAGGCCAACAATAAACAGCAAAAGCAAAACAAGAATAAGAGACAAATAAAGCAAGTAGAGCAAACCAACAAATAAACACAAAAAACACCCAGAAAGTAAGCACCAGAAATGTTAAGCTGCAGACTGGGATTGGCCAGAGCAGGTATCCACACCAGTCAATGCTGGAGGGTCAAGGTGTTAATCGAATCCGCTTGCACCCACAAACTTAACAACAGTAGCTCACAAGTAACTAAGAGAGAGGTAAGAAAGGAAATGAAAGAAGACTTACAGCGGAAAACAGCAACCAATATCTATAAAAAATACACCCAATCTCTAGATTCACTTAGTCTAGAGGATGGGTGAGCCACCAACAGGAAACCCCAAAAAACCAGATTAACAAACTAGGGTTAGCAAACCCTAGCAAGGATATACCTGCGCGAGCTAGCCAAAAAAGGTAACGACACCACCAAAGGTGATACCAGGATACCAAGTAAAGAGAAAACCCTAAAAAAATAAATTAGGGTTTCAAGAAACCCTAATCTAATCTTCAAGATTTTTAACGGCACCACCGAATAAAGTAACGGTACCACCTATTAAAGCTTCCTGGGCACCACAGAATCAAAACCCCCAAAAAATAAAATTAGGGTTTGTGAAAACCCTAACAATATTTTTCAAGAAAACGAATGGCACCACCAATACAAGCTTCCAGAGACGTCAAGAGAGCAAGGATCACCACCCAAAGTATAAAACCCTAAAAAATTAATTAGGGTTTCGTAAAATCAAAAAATTTATTATAATAAAAAGAAACTGAAAGAGCTTAGATAGGCTGAAAGATCTACAACCATCACTCTGATACCATGTTAAGAAACATAATATCACATAATCAAGAGAGATCTTACACCCAACCAACCACCCCTTGGTGTAATTTATTATAAATCAAAATACAAAACAAAACATATAAAGATTAGTCTTTAAACGGATGCTAATCAAACGATTACAATAGAAAAGATGAGAACGTCCCAACTAGGTTGATCTGTTCTCCCTCACATACAAAAGATCACTCAAACATTCAGCTATACAAGATGAAGATAATCAAACTCCCAGGTCAACTTCAATAGTTTAGTGAGAGAGAGAGCTGCGCACACACAGGTATGTGTGTGTGTTGCGAATGAAGTGATAAGAGAAAACCCTAGTCAAAGACTAGGGTTATATTGCTTCCAAAGATAAAAGGCCTCAACGGCACAAAAGCCCAACAAGAGGAGAAAGCCCATATCAAGGAACTAAGCCCAAAACCAATGAACCTGAAATAACAAAAAAACAAACATAACACAATACAAGTAAAAATGCGACATGAGAAAGATTGACAAAATAAAAATTAATAATCAAATTCATTGGATTCACAATGCCTACATATAGAAAGCTTTTATAAATTTTATTCTGAAGCTTGTGGATGTTAGGAAACTAACTGATAAAAAGCAATTTTTAGAATATTTTCCATGTTGGGCAATAGGGTCCAATAGCTACAAACAAGTACACATACGATACTGATGGTAGTTAAAGAAAGGGAAAATGACGAAAATGGTCGTATCCCATACACTTATCCACTAAATGGTCAAGCTGAATTTTTGACATATATGGTCATGCACAAATGCACAACTCTCAACTCCATTATGTTTATGACACGTGTCCTCGACTCGACTTACAGTGCTCAATCCTCCAAATGCTCAACTTTGCAAAAAAAACAAAAAAATGTTCAAGTTTGCAAAGTTGAGCATTTTATTGTGTAAAGTTGAGCATTTTATGGTGCAAAGTTGAGCATTTTATGGTTGAGTACCGTAAGTTGATCACTTGCTGTTGAACACTTGTGACTGCAAAGAACATTTGTGGTGGTGACCATATTTGTCAAAATCTTTTGACTTGACCATCTAGTGTATGGTAACTGCTCAACTTGACCGGATTCGTCCTTTTCCCTTAAAGAAAGACTGAGAAATTACGTGATACTGATTTTGTCCCTGAAAGCTGTACCTATATCTCATTTTTGGACCATTTATATGAATTGATGCTTTAGCTTTTACGGAAAAAAATTTAAAAACCGAAGTTACTTATTTATCTGAGTTCTATCTGGTTTGTCAAACCATTGATTTTTGGCATCCTCCTAAAAAGCAATAAAACATAGCAAGATTGGTAGTTTAATGGTGCATCTTCCTTCCCTGAGAATACTTACGCAATCCTTTTGTGATCAGAGTAAACCCGATGTTTGTTTAAAAAATAGAACGTGTGTTCATTAGGTAACTCGTCAGAACGTTCAATCATTTCGAGAGCAACTGAACTCATCAGTACATATGGTCTTGATCAGTGACTAAATTACTTTCAGTGAGTTCATCTGGGAGTGACTAATGAGAAGGTTCGGTCGATGAGTAAACTCATCAGAACATTCAATCTCATCAAGAGTAATGCTACAAGGCTATCCTGAGCCTATCTTTCACATTCACTCACACATTACCACTTTTGCAATAGCTTATTCTTCTCTAACCTATTGATTCAATAACCCTTTATGAACATATTGCTCCAATGCATTGACCCATTTTCAAGTCTTTTTTAGATCATCTTCAATCTTTGCGTTAAAGATGCTCTTAGCTTCAACATGTAATATCAAGTACCAACATTATATTGTTTAACAGAATAATCATATGTAGTTTCCAGATATTTTATAAACAAAGTTAACAGTTCAGTATAAAACTTTTGTATTCACTATGCATAGGCCGAATTGCATACATCCAATCTTAATTTAATAATTACATATACCAACATGCGAAGAGAATCACCTGTCATTAAGTTACGTAATATAAGATCATTTCTAATAAGGTCAATATGTTGGATAATTTAATCCATTAATCTTAGATTAGTATCTGTACATTCGTATAAACATGTATTATTACTGTATTAGTATTATTATGTATTTGTAAGGGCCAGCCCAAGAAAATCAGAAAAAGGCTGCAAGCCCATTAGGTTTAGGAAAGGGTGCAACGATTACTTTAACTGTTTTTGTTAAACCGTTGTGTTTGTTTAACACACCGTTTGACGCCCCTTCAGCTTGTATATATAGTTAGGATCCTGTAAAACACAAAGTAACCCATTCGTTATCAATATCAGTTATTTGGGTTCAAACCCCTTATTCAATCTCTTGTTCATCCCCTATTGTTATATGCCGTATTTATCCGAATATGATGATTGTTTGTTTGATCAATTCGTTTCTGGAATCTCCCCGAGTCTGGACCTGTTAACATTGATATCAGAGCGAAGGGATCAAGCAAAACTCCAAATCATGATTCATCATCAATCAATTCCACTGTCTAATCAAAGGTTCCCACTGAAGGGAAGCCGATATGATCAATTTGTGATCAGGAAACCCCGCCTAGAAAAAAGGCAGCATAAAGAAGGAAGGGATTAGGGAGTCAGAATAGCAGGAAAGAAAGAAAAGCCAGAAAGATATAAAAAAGATCAGAAGAAAAAAATACATTGCTATTTTTGGCAAATGAAGAACACTTTAGGTTCGTAAGAATTCAAAGAGAATGAAAGTATGAAGAAAAATCAGAAAATGCTACAAGATTATTCAGAGGTTTTCATAAGACGGCGTGGGTTCCTACTATGAAAGTAGAAGAAGACGAAGATCTTGGAACTTACCCAACGAACCGAGGTGAGTACGCTTAACCAACGAACCGAGGTGAAGCACGCAGACCCAACGGCCAGTCACAAAGAAAAGGAAACCATGGAGCATTTTTTGGACAGCAATCAATAACAGACTGCATAATATGGAAGCGAGTATTTAATCCTGACGGAAACTCGGAATTCAAGACCATCTATGTCAAACTTTCAGCCATGACGATTCAAGCATAGGGAAGAAGATATCGAGATTGAAGACACAAAGATTAACAGATTAGGGGGGAATATGTTGGATAAATTAATCCATTAATCTTAGATTAGTATCTGTACATTCATATAAACATGTATTATTACTGTATTAGTATTATTATGTATTTGTAAGGGCCAACCCAAGAAAATTAGAAAAAGGCTGCAAGCCCATTAGGTTTAGGAAAGGGTGCAACGATTACTTTAACTGTTTATGTTAAACCGTTGTGTTTGTTTAACACACCGTTTGGCAAAACCAGTCACGCCCCTTCAGTTTGTATATATAGTTAGGATCCTGAAAAACACAAAGTAACCCATTCGTTATCAATATCAATTATTTGGGTTCAAACCCCTTATTCAATCTCTTGTTCATCCCCTATTATTATCTGCCCTATTTATCCGAATATGATGATTGTTTGTTTGATCAATTCGTTCCTGGAATCTCCCCGAGTCTGGACCTGTTAACATTGGTATCAAAGCGCGGGGTAATAACAGGATTTGGGTTTATACACAGTAATGCAATAAATTTGGGAAGAAGTAATTTAAACACAATATAACACGTTTATAATACTTGATATATATTCCTTGGATGAAATTATTTGTTTACAACTGATCCTATTTATATACAAGATAACGGTATGAGAATAGAACCGTTGTGTTGTTCAACAAAAGTCAAACATACACATCCTTTAATCATACCATATCTGATTCCTATAACTGCCATTGATATCGGGCCTAATGCCCAGACATCTTTATTGTCTGATGCATGCTTTATTATACATGTTTGGGCCTGCTAAACTATTACAAATATAAATACAAATATACGAATAATGTTTACTATGAACATGATAAAAAAAGCAGGCCTTCATGATCTTACATCGTCCAACATTTTCCACCTTAAGATTATGAGGGCTTGATGTTTTGGCTTGCTGCTTGTTTTGTATCCTTTAACCAATGATGGTGAAGCCATCATCCGAACTGCTTTCTGAATCTTCAGAGACTGAGCATTTTGTTGTAGATGGTGCTTGGTTCTTTGGACATTCAAATTTGTAGTGTCCAACCTTTTGACATTTGTAGCATGTGACAATTGATGCGTCCTTCTCGTTATGTGCAATATGTTGTCTGTTGTAGACTTCTTCGTCTTCGAGTTTGATGCCAAAATGTTCTATCCTTTCCTTCCCTTTCTGAGAGATTTTGGGAGCACACGACTTACCAATTGACCATTGGTACGACTCAAGGCTTGAGTCTCCATCTGCTTCTGCAGGAACTTTATGTGCTCTCGCCATCTTGTAGTAACATACCAAGACATCTAGATAGACCATGTAACATTGCTTGACATCATCTCCATCATTCCTTGTTAGTCCAAGGACCTCTTCAACTGCGCCAAATTCTTGGCTAAATTGTACGCTGAGATATCCGCCCATCCAATCCATAATTTTGTACAGATCGAAGAGATGAACGGGGACTTCTTGTATCTTCGGTGGAATGGGTCCAGGAGTCTGTCTTTTCAAATAACAGTTGAAAAACCATTGAAAGACCTTGTTAAATTTCTCCCTGTAGTTGTCCCAATCTTTGCCAATCATCTTGTCATCCTTTATCAAATTTAAAAACGTCACAAATTCATTGAAAGTACTAACTTCTGATTCATCTTTTTCTTTCTTAGGGCATACCATGTTTTCTTCCTTCATCGCTCTTTCTTTGTCCAAGGATTTGAAGTAATTCTCCAAATAGTCGTTGTGCAACTTTGTCATTCTGTCTATATCAAGATTCTGTCCCACTTGGTTTTTGAACATGTAAACTAGTGTACACTTTTCTTCTTCAAAAACAATCTCAAAGCCTTGTTTGTGTAGCAAGTCAATTGAGAGTATATTCAGAGAAACTTCAGGGGCATATTGTACCCCTGGTATCATAGAGTATTGGATATCATTTTTGATGATCACTTCCCCCATACCGTACGTAAACAAAAACTGTCCCTGATCTTCTAACTTTTCTACTGTGAATTCTTCTTTGAGGTTGCAGAAGAATTTGAGATTACAAGATAAATGTTTATCAATACTATTGCTTACGTACCAGAAGTCGTCCCATGTGTCATTATCTGTACCTTTAATTACCCCCTTGGTTTTGAAGTGTATGAATTCGGGATACTTCAGCCTTGTTATTGGTTGTGGTTCCTTCAAAGGACATTTGCTGGCAATATGTCCATTTCCCTTGCAATTGAAACATAGTAGCAAACGGGTTCCATCCTTGTTTCTTTTGTGGTTGTATCAGAAATTTTTTGGGCATGATCTGCTTCATCTTTTATCAAGATAGGGTATGATTCGATAAAATGCCCTTTCTTTCTACAGTAAAAACATTTGTTCTTAACATACTTGGCGATTTGGAGTGATAAATTGGATACCTTGATTTCTTCGAGTTCTTTCTTCAACATTTCTTTACAGTCCATTGAGATTTTTCTGATACATCTGCTTATTCCTTCTTGTTTTTCTCTATTTGCTTGTTTCTGAATTAAGTCTAGTCGTGGCAACCTTCTTTGTGGCCTTCCAGGAATTTTGCTCTGATGCCAATCTTGAACGCGGTCTAATGGATGTTTCCTCCTAGACCATTTGGCCTCAATGAAGGTATTGGTGTTAACCATGGTTTGTGTAGAATTGCAGACGGGGTAATAACAGGATTTGGGTTTATACACAGTAATGCGATAAATTTGGGAAGAAGTAATTGAAACACAATATAACACGTTTATAATACTTGATATATATTCCTTGGATGAAATTATCTGTTTACAACTGATCCTATATATATACAAGATAACGGTATGAGAATAGAACCGTTGTGTTGTTTAACAAAAGTCAAACAGACACATCCTTTAATCATACCATATCTGATTCCTATAACTGCCATTGATATCGGGCCTAATGCCCAGACATCTTTATTGTCTGATGCAGGCTTTATTATACATGTTTGGGCCTGCTAAACTATTACAAATATAAATACAAATATACGAATAATGTTTACTATGAACATGATAAAAACAACAGGCCTTCATGATCTTACATCGTCCAACACAATATGCAAAATTTATTAACAGAGAAAGTGCAGTGTGACATATAGAAACAAATTACAAAGAAATGATATGCTTATGCACCAGAGTCGATGGAACATGTAACATAAAAAGCAAGACGCTAAATGCAGCTGATCGTCCATTGCCGAACCCATCTTTAGACATTCAGGTTCACATAGACTCAGCTTGATCCGTCACGCCTGTATCTTTTTCTTTAATCCACTCAATAAAATTATTTAGATTTCGGTATGAGCATCCGCCTTTGCTAATGCTATTTGTAATCTTATCTTTGATATCCAAGGCATTGTCTCTGAATGTTTTTTCACTTAGCAGATGTTCTATCTTACTTGCTATTTCTTCTCGAGTAATGATTCCAGCTTCATTTTTAATAAATCCCAATCCGGTCTTCCAGATATCACAGATATAAGTTACATTGTGAAATTGATCAGCAAAGTATGGCCAACAAAGAAATGGGAGTCCGTTCGTCACACCCTCTAAAGTAGAGTTCCAACCACAGTGACTTGTGAAACAAGCCACAGAAGGATGAGCTAGAACCTTCTGTTGTGGGGCCCAGCTGATGATTCTTCCACGAGAGCTTACTCTTTCGATAAATCCAGCTGGGTAAGCTGGTGTAGTCTCCTTTGTCATACCGGGTCGCACCACCCACAAGAATGGTCTGTTGCTAAGTTCAAGACCAAGTGCCAGTTCCTGAAACTGGGTTTGGTCGAAAATAGTGAAGCTGCCAAATGCAATATAAATGACTGAACTTGGTGGTTGCTGATCTAGCCATGCTAAGCAGGTGGCATCCTCTTTCCAGAAGTGGCCTGTCTGGTCTGCATGTCGGTTTCCTGCTAACAGAGGGCCGATCGGCAACAGCTTTGGGTACAGGCTGAATGCTGCAGACTCGAGTTCAGTAGCTGAGTTGCAGATAAGCCATTCAGTCATTTTAGAAGCTTCTTCAGCTTCTACTACCATTTGGAAAAGTGCTTCTATAGTAGGAACGTCTGGAAATCCTGCCCATCCAAGGTTCTCAGGTTTTATTGGCGGCATGGTTTCTGATAGCTGAATTATCTTATCAGTTATAGGAACGCCTGCAACAAGGAGAACATATTAGCATCTTATTTAATATATATAAAGAAAAGGTTTATAGAATTTCTCCACTTACCACTCTTGTTTATAATTCCATCATCAATCAGTTTCTGAAGGGATAGTATGGAAGCCAATGTGGTAACTGAGGCAGGACAGAAAGCTGCCCTTCTAATTCCCATATTTTTGGCAACCCGTACGGCCCACCCCATGCAAATGTCAGCTATAACACAGGTGACTTTATTGCTATCTTCTTTGTTTATCTTCTCTATGAGTTCTTCAAGCTTGCCAGACATGGTTTGCAGTATTGACAAGGTCAAATTACAAAGGTCACTCCTGTCCTCCCATGGTTCTAACCCGTCAGGGATCGACGCCATCTGCATCAGATCTCCAAAACTATCTTTCTCTAACCAGTTGCTTGTTACGAGCTTGTGATTGAATTCTGTGTTTATAAAGGTAACTTTTACTCCTTGCTTGACTAAACGTTGAGCAAGTTCCATTGTAGGAATTACATGTCCTTGTGCAGGATATGGTATTACTAGAACATGAGGTCTTGCCATTATATCTAGAAAAGAAAAAGTTTTGTTGGGAGCTGCCAAGAAAGGTTGGTGCTTTCTATACTTGAGTTTAAGCTCACTTTTATAGACAGAGTTGGGTGACAAACTAATTCACTCTCTTGCACAATTTCTTTGTTTGTACGTACCTTGTTCCAAAATGACCTAAAAATAGTCGATATATGTCGTTCTCAGTGTATGGATTTCCATGCTTTTATTTGCATGGCAACATAACATATCTGGAAAGATTATTAGTGGCATACATAGGACCAACCAAATTAGGTATAGTTTGTAGAGGCGTATGGTTTTACGTGTTGCATTTTGATCACAATTCCTTATCCTGTAAAATTGAAATGCTTGGTAGTGCCTCACACAAATTGTGTGACACAATTCTTAAATTATTACACATGGAAGAACTTCCTAGAAGACCTTCATTTATGCTATAAACTTGATATCCATTGAGATAAGCAACCTGTGGTCATTTGGCAAATCGCGTAATAGCCATACGTCTATTCTGAATTTCTCGCTTGGCACCAAGTACGTGGACGTGGTCCATGAACAATTTATTTCAATTATCTGAGTCAGGCTGATGATAATGGAGTACGGAAACATGATTCCAACATATTGAATACCACACAAACGAAGTTCTGAACAAGACACATGCATTTAAATTAAAGAGCAGGTTGGAATACCACACAAACGAAGTTCTGAACAACACATGCATTACATAATACTCCCTATGTTCTATCGAATTTGCAACAATCGCTACATTTCTATTCATTTTCTCCGAATATTGAGACGAAGATTTCAGATTGTTCAAATAGCATTATACAATCATGTCTCATAACTCTAAGTTCATCCCCTCATACTTTCTATTCAATGTTCCTTTTGACCGTGCTCATTGCTTGGCTGCGTTCCTAGAATTAACTTATATAAACGTACCAAGAGTTAGCTTATATATATAAGACGTCTCATCTAATCATATTTATATGCCTGTTGTTTGCTTTTTTGTTGAGTATACTTCTGTTCTTTGTTGTCTTAATTACCTTTTATCTTTGCTTAAAGATTACTGATAAAAGTTAGAATCCAGAATCATGTATTATAAGTGACAAATGAACTTTCACAGTATCTTTAGTAATGTCTCCAGGCGCGTAGTAGTGCCACCATCCCAGTGTCCTGACTCAAGCTAATTGCCTGAGCTTTTTGTTTTTTACCTCCATCCGAACGATAATCCTTGGTTTTGTTGCTATTTTTTCAGTTCATATATCTGAAGTTTTTTCTAGAAACTTCTATATTTATAAATGAAAAGAATGTATGATGTTGATTATTTTGATCCCATTAAATTATAACCACATCATTTCCATACGTACCTAAACAATAAATGTGGACATTGTCTTCTTCAATCTGATAACAGGGTAGTCACATCACCAAGATGGGTTAGCCCAGGCTCCAACCATATGCCTTAAAGATAGTGTGTAAATGCGTGGTTGTGGTTGTGGTTGGGATTATTCAGCCAGTATATATCATGGTAGTTGTAACTTTATTGCAATCCATTTAAGGCCATCTTGTCATTGTGACAAACAAGTTTTTACCATTAAAAAAAGATACCATTAAATTACCTTGATGGACGCTGCAAGTTCATGTGTAAATTTACTTGCTTGTTTTGGTATGTGAAACATGTTGAACAACTAATTGATAATTCCATGAAACAATCACATATTAATAATTTGTGTAAATCCCCAAAATCGTATATTGAATTATGACCAAGTATAAATACCACGTGCATGACATACCCTTCTGGGCCTAAAGCTATTACAGCCGACATATCATTAGGGATGGCAACGGGGCGGGTTTGGGGCGGGGCGACCATCGCCATCCCTAAACCCTATTAGTAAAATTCTCCCCAAAATCGCCCCGGTACCTGTCGGGGATTTAATCGGGTTGCCCCGTTGGGGCGCAATGCTCCCCCAAACCCGCCCCGGACTAATCAGGGTTTTTATCAGGTTCCTTCTTTGGGTGAAATTTTCTACTAAGGTACATTATTTCACATTTATTATTACTTATAGACCGTTACAAATAAGTTTGAAGTATTAAAAACTTACTAATAATATAATAATGAATTACAAGACTTATAAGGTTTTAAACGATACTATGATACAAATAATGATATATTTCACCACAAAAAACTTACATTACATTAAAAAAGTTTTTATAATAACAATTTGTAATATTGAAAAGATAAAATACTAAAAAAATATTTATTATGTCGTAAATAGTAAGAAAATACTATATAGAAATACTTATATTTGTATACGTGTATATATTAATCGGGCGGGGCACGTCGGGGACCTTATTCCCCGCCTTTGCCCCGAAACCTGTTTAAAAATTTCCGTTAAAGCCCCAAACCCGCCCCATAACCCGATAAAGATAACCCGCCCCACCCTAATTATTTCGGGATCGAGTTTCCCCGTCGGGTTCGGGTTTTTTTTGCTATCCCTACATATGATATATGGGCCTAACTAAAGTAATCAAGAATGCTAATACTCCCCCGCGTTTACAACGCCTGCGAACGTTTAAACCGGAACAATGAAACTCAAGGAACAATGCACTTGGAAGACCTTTGGTAAACATATCCGCATACTGAAAAAAGGAGACGGAACATGAAGCACACGACCCGGCCGGAAGCAACATAATCTCGGACAAAATGAATATCAATCTCAATGTGTTTAGTACGCTAATGCTGAACAGGATTAGTGGATAAATACGCAACACTCACATTATCACAATAGACAAGGGTAGCAGTAGTAAGCGGAGCATGCAACTCAAGCAACAAATTACGAATCCATGCAGTCTCAGCAACAACATTAGTAACCCCACAATATTCTGCCTCAGCACTAGACCGAGACAATGTGATCTGTCGCTTGGCAGACCAAGACAGAAGGTTATCACCAAGGAACACACAATACCTAGAAGTAGACCTACGAGTAACAGGGCAGCCAACCTAATCAACATCAGTATAGGCAGTAAGCTGAACTGTAGCAGAAACATAAAGCTGAAGGCCATGGTCAATATTGCCACGAACATAGCGCAAAATGCGCTTCAAAGCAGTAAAATATGGCTCACGAGGGTCATGCATGTAAAGACACACCTGCTGTATGGCATAAGATATGTCTGGGCGATTGAAAGTCAAATACTGAAGAGCTCCTGCAAGGCTTCGATACAAAGTCGGGTCACTGACTGGGTCACCGTCATAACCAAGTTTGGACTCAGTATCCACAGGGGCCCGACAGGCGTTACAATGCTGCATGTGGGCTCGCTCAAGAATCTCCTCAGCAAATTTGGACTGAGACAAGAACAATCCAGAGGTCGATCGCTGTGTAGAGATACCAAGGAAATAGTTGAGAGAGCCAAGATCAGTCATAGCAAACTCACTGTGAAGTAAGGTAATAATGCGTTGTAAAAGGGATGCAGTCGAAGAAGTGATAAACAAATAAGGATGCGTCAGTTTTGTTGTGCTGAAAACCAACACGCGTAATAAAGCTAGCAAACCGCTGAAACCAAAATCGAGGAGCTTGTTTAAGCACATATAACCAACGCTGCAACAGACAAACATAATCTAGGTAAGTAGAATCAACAAATACTGGTGGTTGATGCATGTAAACTGTATCAGATAAGTGGCCGTGAAGGAAAGCATTCTTTACATCAAGCTGATGAATAGGCCAATCTCGAGATACTGCAAGACTCAAAACAGTAGGAATCGTGGTTGGTTTAACAACCAGGCTAAAAATCTCATCACAATCAATCCCCTGTTGTTGACTACGACCATTCGCAACCAAACTAGCCTTATATCTGCTTAAGGAACCAGCTGCATTAAACTTATGCCTGAAAAGCCACATAGATCGAACAACATTAGCATTAGTTGGACGAGGCATAAGAGCCCATGTTCTGTTAGAAATCAAAGCATTATATTCATCTACCATAGCCTTATGCCAATGAGGGTCACGTAGGGCATGTACATGTGAGCGGGGAAGAGGTGAAGTAGTGGTGATATGACAGTTCATACGCTCTAGAGGTTTGGATATTCCGGATTTTGCACGTGTGACCATTGGGCGGATATTTGTAGCAGCTTCATTTTCAGGGGCTGGTGAAGTATGTGAGGGTGATTGAATGGGTTGTTGTGGGCTCGGGGTATGAGGTGAGGCTAGTGGGCTAAATGGAGTAGATTCTGAAGGCGAATGCAGGGGGTGACAGGGTGTGTTTGTTGGGCCGTTTGGGGTGTGGGAATGAGAAATGGAAATCGGGTAACGTGTGGCGAATTGGAGTGGGTTGTAGTGGAGGGAGCTGGACTTGTGGCGGATATGGTTGGTTGAGTTGATGTGGGAAGTGTAAAGGTGGCGTTGATTGGTACATTGTTGTTAAGTAGGAGCAAGAAATTGTAGGATGGAGGTGTATCGGGTGTCATGGATCTAAAATAGAATTGGTCTTCATCAAAAATCACATGTCGAGAAACGATAATTTTATTAGTGGAGATGTCAAGGCAACGGTACCCGTGATGTAAAGACGGGTAACCAAGAAATACACACGCAGTGGACCGAGGTTGAAGTTTATGATAAAAAAGATGTGAGGATAACAAATACATCCAAACACCCGTAAGTGAGCATAGTTTGGAGGTTTGTTGTAAAACCTATTAAACTGTATCTCATTATTGATGGCGGTTGATGGAAAAATATTTAACAAGTGAGCGGCCATATGTAGAGCTTCCACCCAATATAAGGGAGGTATGTGTGCTTGAAAGAGCAAGGTGCGGGTAATGTAGTTAAGGGTGCGTAACATACGTTCTGATTTTCCATTTTTTTGAGATATTTTGGGACATGAAAATCGAAATTGAATGCCATTTTGACGGAAGAGGGTAAGAAATCGGGTATTATCAAATTCCCCTCCATGGTCACATTGCAAAGCCTTAATATCAACATTAAACTGTTTATTCACATATGCACGAAACGTAACAAATATATCAAACAAATCAGATTTACGAAGCAAAGGATAAACCCAAACATAATGTGAAAAATGATCAAAAAACGTAGCATAATACTTAATACCGCTCACTCGATATGGGTGATATCCACAAATCTGAGTGAATAATGTCAATCCCCATAATCGTTAAATCTCCATAATCGTATATTGAATTATGAATTATGATTAAGTATAAATACCATGTGCATGACATACCCTACTGGGCCTAAAGCTATTACAGCCGACATATGATATATGGGTCGAACTAACGTAATCAAGAATGCTAATACATATGAGAAATGTATGAGAATTAGTTCAGTTTCAACATTAAAGATACATATATAACATATAAGTTCACTTGGTTAGATATTAACATGCGATAGGTAGTTTTTTTCTATTTTTTTAGAATGGCTTGTTTTACATGTTTGCTTTAGGCTTCGGGAAAGCCTGAACAACTAAATATGTGATGTTGTTTAGGCCTTGTTTTTCTAATGATTTTCTTCAATCTAAGAACGTGCATGCTCAACCCATCAGTCACGGCACCAAAAAATTTAACCCAAGGTCCAACCATTTGTGATTTGGTGGTTGCCCTCTACTAAATGCCTTAAAGATATTGTTTGTAATTTATCATGTGGCACTCTGCAAGTCCGTATTATAATGTATGAGTGATTGTCAACTGGGATTCTTCTAGTTATTATAAGCGGGTGAAACGGAAAATAAAAAATTAATAAGTTAAAATTGGTAAAGGAAAAAGAATATTAAGCAAAAATTGATAAAATATTTGTTTTGTACTAAAAATTACTGAGGACAAAAAGAATTAAAAGTACTAAGAGAGAAGGGTGTCACGGCGAGTTGGCCCTCGTCGAGCCGACGTGACAACCTTGCAGGGGTTCATCGTTCCACGCCGCCACACCCATCCCCCATTTCACCACCCAAAATTCAGAAAACCGGCGTATCGGGGAAGAGGAAGGAAACAAAGAAAAAGCCGTTGCCGAGTAACGGTCTAATTTATCAAAAAAAATTAAAAATCTTTTTATTCTTTATATATTCTCCCAATTTAACATTTTTAACAAACATATTTATTCCCCACATAAACAAATACTATAATGGCTTGTTAAGCTTGATTAAATCAAAACATTGGTTGATAAACTAATTAAAGAAAACAACGTTCGGTAGAAAGCGATTATGGATTTAGCCCTCAAATTTGAAAGTGCATTCATTGCTAAAGATGATTTACAGAAAAAATACGAAGAATGCACTAATATTTCAAAAGAGTGGCGTGATTCGATGATCAATTTTTTGAAAAAAGAATCAGATAAAGACTATGGGATACATGATGCCTTGTTTGAAAAAGCCGCTAAAATTGAAAGACAAATGGAATTTAAAAGGGAATGGGTGAGAGAATTTTAATTTCATTGTTGTAATGTTATTTTCTATGTTGATATATTAAATTCAGTAATGTAATTTGAATTTCTGTGTTGTAATTTGAATTTCCTAACGGTTATGTTTTAATTTGAATTTTCCAACGACTATGTTTTCGCTATAAATACTACTTTCACTTGCTATAATTTTCTTACACAAATCCCTACTCTCAAACATGTCTCAAGAAAATACTTCTGCAAACAAGAAACAAAACAAACGAAAAGCAACTCGAAGAAACCCATCGATACCCGAAAAAGTACCTGACTCAATCCCCCCACAACCTTACCCAAACACGATGATTGGATCATCAGTTCCTACTATTGATGAACAAGAGATCCATGTTGAAGAATACGAGGTATCTGCTGAGTTTCATCTTACTGAGGAACACAAATATCAAATGCTTCTTGATGAAGAAGCATTACGAGAAACATTAGCAGAAGAAGAAAGGGCGAAAAAAGAGGTGGAGAAGCAAATCAAGAAAAAAGAGAAGGCTCAAATCGTCTTGAGGTATTTGAGTATTCCATCACACTCATCTGATTTGGATCCCGGATCCGATTAAACAACGTAGAACTAGGATCGTATCGTATTTTTACTTTATCATATTTTTAAATTCCGTATTTATAATTTTTATTTCCGTATTTGTAGTTTTTAATTTGAATGAAATAAATTTTGATTTGTGTAAAAATTAAAAAAATAAAATAAAAGATAGTGGTGGGGTCAAAGTGAATATGGGTTGGCATGTCATGAGTGAGGAGGTATTTTGGTTAGTTGTGTTGTGCTAATGTGGCGCTGATGTGTCAGCTGTGAGGACAAAATGAAAAGACTTTGGCATGTCATGACACCATTCTCTCTAAATATTGGCACCTCCATGTATACGATACCAATAGTAACATCCTATTCATTGCACTCCATCAATTACTTAATAATTTAATCATTTTAGAGCACTAGGGTGCTTATAAGGTATATCCATTGTTTTATATTCTTTTTCTTTTAAAATATTATTTATCGATAAAAAACACACTGTTTAGAAAAAGTTCATTTATTATAACTTTTTCTTTTTTACTTTTTAATAGAATGATAGTTTACTATTAGATAATTAATTAAATTTTTACTTAAAGTTTGTAATAATACTTTTAAACAATGATAATTCACAAAACTTGATCAAACTTTTCTATTTATTATTAATAGTAGACAATAATTTTTAGGTAACTCAAAATGAAAAGAGGAACTATAAAATTCCATACTTTTTGTATTTTTATAATTTTAACTTATCAAATTTTATACCTTTACTCAATAGGTAGCAAAAAGAGTGGGCAGACGGGTTCGGGCAACAGTCCACATGGGTGATGGGCTAAACAAGCAACGGGCCAAATGGTCCGATTATCTTGAGCTAAACGAGCACGGGTCAACCGAGCATTTGGCTAAATGGGCACGGGCCAAATGTTCTAGGGGCAAAGGGATAAAAATAACAAAAGAGTTTGATATTTTCTAGCAACAAATTTTTTTACTTTTAAATACGTTGTAGTCCGTATTTTTTACGTTTTCATCCGTTTCTTAAGTTTTAGCCACTTTTCTAACATTTGCTTATATTTTTTCGATTTTTACGCATTCTTGCGTTTTTACGTTTTCTCATATTTTTTACGCCTTCGTTCGCTTTTTTACCTTTTTGTCTTTTTTTTCCGTTTTCGTCAGTTTTTTTACATTTCAGTCCATTTTCTTACGCTTACATCTGTTTTTTACGCTTTCTTTCATTTTCGGCAGCTTTTTTTACCGTTTTCGTCTGTTTTTTTACACTATCTTAGTTTTAACGCTTTCGTCAGTTTTTTTACGCTTTCGTCCGTCTTCTTAAATTTTCGTCCATTTTTTACGTTCTCGTCGGTTTTCTTAACGCTTTTGTCCCTTTTCGTATATTTTCGTCCGTTTGTGTAAGTTTTCGTATGTTTTTGTACGTTTTCTTACACTTTAGTTCGTTTTCGTCTACTCCCTTACGTCTTTGTATGTTTGCGTTTGTTTTCTTAACAATGTGTGAAAACGGAATAAAATTTGATGAATACGTAAGAAATCTGAAGAAAACGTAAAAATGGACAAAAACGTAAGAAAACGTAAAAATGGACATAAACTTAAGAAAACATAAAACACACACGAACATGTAAAAATGGGCGAAAGCGTAAAAAAACTAACCAAAATGTAAGAAAACAGACGAAAACATAAAAAAACATACAAAAACGTAAAAAAGGTAAGAAAAAAGAGAAAAACGTAAAAAAGAACTAACGAAAACGAAAGACAGCGGACGAAAGCGTAAAAAAGACGAAAAACGGACGAAGCCGAAATCGACGAAAACGTAAATAACGGACGAAAGCGTTAAATTGACGAAAACCTACGAAAATGAACAAACGCGGAAAAACACATACGAAAAGGTAGGAAAATTTAGAAAAACGAGCGAAAGCAGAATAAAAGATGAATACGAACAAAAAATTAATAAAACAAACGGAAACGTAATAAAATAGACGAAAACGTAAGTAAACGAAGGAGAAGGTACAAAAACTGATGTAAACTTAAACGGACGAAGGTGTAGAATAACACGAGAAAACGAAAGAAAACTTAAAGAAACCGCTGAAAACAGACGAAAGCTTAAGAAAGCGGACAAAAACATCAAAAAACATAAAGAAAATCCAAGAAAACAGGCGAAGTTGGTAAAAACATACGAAAAAGTAAAAAAGTAAAAAAAAAAGGACAAAAACGTAAAAAAATACTAACGAACGTAAGACAAAGGACGAAAGCGTAAAAAGGAGACTAAACGTTTTGTAAGAAAACAGTTGAAAACATAAATAACGGAAGAGAGCATAAAAATGACGAAAACCTAAGAAAACGAACGAACACGTTAAAAACAGACGATAACGTAGAAAACCAGCCCAAAGCGAAAAAATAGACGAAAACGAACAAAAACGTAAGAAAACGAACTGAAATGTAAGAAAACAGACGAAAAATTAAGTAAACAAACGAAAATGTTCAAAAACTTATGAAAACGTAAAAAACGGAATAATGTTTAAAATATCTGATGAAAACGTAAAGAAAGCGGTGAAAACATACGAAAGTGTGACGAAAGGGTTACAAAACGGGAAAAAGGTAAAAAAAACTAAAAAAAAGGAATGCAAGAAAACAGACGATAGCGTAAAACACATACGAAAACGTATTATAACGTCGAAAAGTAAAAAACATATAAAACGGATGAAAAGCAACTAGACTCATCGATAATGTTATAGAGACCCAACTAGACCCTTGTTTAACTATTGGGCAAAAAATACCCATCACATGTTTTTACTTATGCCCATAATACTCACTTATTAAATCCAAAAGCTTTTATATTGTACAAATAATCCAACTAAAAAATAAGCATTTAACCCATGATGTTAGAAAAGGACCCATAGAGCCCAAAGTAACACATACGAGTATGATTTCTCACCTAAAACCGGGATTCGTTCTCTTTTGTCGTTAGTTGAATAAGAGGGATTCTTATTTCTTGTGGAGATATGACCCTTTCATCAAATAGTTATGTATTCTAAAGAGACAACAAGAATATTTAAATAGGATGTTGTAAGGATTTGTTCCTTACAATCCTGGTTAACTATATGCGGAAACAACGATTGTGAAGCAACATTCGACAGAAAAAGAACCCATAAGTTAATATCCTTAATCGTTACTCCAATTTATTGAAAATAATACGTCTACAATGACCCTCCCTTCACCTCTTTGTTGTAAAGATGAGGGGGAGAAAAACCAACTCGTGTAAGAGTCCAGCTGCTCAACGTCGACTGTTCTTAGGCTTCGCTGTAAAACCCGCATAAAATACCTAAGAACATTAAATGCATGACAAAATGGATAACTTAAAACTTTATAATTAATTAATATATGACACTTATCATGAACATTTAATGTAAGTATTATGTATATTAATTAATTACGTCAAGTATTACGTATATGAATTATTACATGATAAGTATTTACGTATATGTTATTCCCATTCAATCCATAACACAAGATTTAGAAGAGATATTTAGAGAGAGAAAGAGAAGAAAAGTAGAGAGAGAAACAAGAGAGATTTGGAAGGTTTATGTTTACTAGAGAGAGAAAGTAAAATGAACCAACACCCTCTTTCACATGGCCTTGTGGGCCGTGGGCTTTGTTTCCTTGGGCCGGGCTTGGCTTTGTTTTGGGCTTACGCCCCTAACTTATACAATATTAGCTTAAAGTCCAAGCCCGGTTTTCCCGACTAACCTATTACAATACAAGACCTTTTAACGACTAAGATGACCTATTACATTCTTGTTCGACTATATAAAATATAGGGCTAACAATCTCCCCCAATGTATCGGTCATCTTAAAAAGCTTAAAAAGCATAAGATGATTGAGTGAATACATTCTTGTAGAGGAGATCTTCCTGCTTTGGTCTTGTATCTTGGTCTTGATCTTGTTTGTAACAACTTTGTTCCTTCATGCTTTCGTGATCTTTATCTTGAGCCTTTGTCATTTGACTTTCAGTGCTTGAGATCTTCATCTGTACTCCTTGTGACTAAGATGACCTATTACATTCTTACATTCTTAGGTATCTTGATTATCGCCATCTTGTGCTCTTGTGACTTCTGAATCGACATTGGTTGCACAGCTACGCCACCTTCTTGATATGCAGCAACATATATAGATACGGATGAAATGGCTTTGAACATTTCACCCTAACTCGGTAGCGTTTTACCTCCGGTCGGTGAAGACCGTTAAACGGTATTAAATACCGTACCTGTGATCAGGTAGATTCGATTAAGAACCTCCTTGACAGGGTTTCCCGGCGGTAGTAGCCAGTTCTCTTTACTCGACCGTCTCAAAGCAGACTGCGAACGTAAAGAGTGAATCATAAGGATAAATTATCCGTCTGATTAGAGTCGTCAATTCAGATTTCCTGGAACAAGTTTGATTCTAAAAGAATCGCACCATTGTTGCTTTCCAGTTTGTCACAAGCTTGATTCATAGAGAATCTTGCGAGTTACCTACCGCAGTGCTGTTTGATGTTGACACTGGAAGGATTTCCATTCGTCACTGTGAACACTAATGAGTGTCACTCTGAATGTTCTGGCAAGATCACATGGATTTTGCGAAGAAACCTGGAATCAAGTTTGAATCAATTAAGAATCGAAACTTAGTTGCTTTCCAGTTCTCACAAGTTTGATTCGTGTAGAATCGCACAAGTTACCTACCATGAGCTTGTTTGATGCTGGCTCAAGCAGGATTTCCATCTTCATTGTGAATCGTATCACTCAGATGTTCTGGCAATATCACAAGGATAATGCGTAGGACTCGATTGTGTCCTAATGAGATGATAGATAGATCTCGTTTGGCTCTAGACTCAATAAGTGCATTTTGGTATTCGGAGGCTGGAGCAGACTGCCACCTTTTCAATATTAACTGACTCGGAGTGAGAAAGTCAATAGATACGTGTTGATCTCCGTGACAATGAGACAAGTTTCTTTTAAGAGAAACTCGAATGGCTGGGGAAGGGTTGTGCATCGCATCACTGGGTCCATGACACTTGTCTTCAAAAGATGTGTTAACCCGGTTTCTACCTAAGTTGCATAGAATATTCAACTCCTTCAATGCTTACCAATACGTCATCATTAGCACCTTGTTGTGATTGTTCTAGTGCTAACTTAAGTACTTGGTCCGCATTCAGCTTCATTCCACTCCATCTTTCCTAAGGACAACTATTTCTAGCTATGGAATGTCCTTGGGTAGATCCCTCCGGTTCTGGTTGGATCATAGGACTTAGTTTCCTATCCTAAACCACCTTTTGACTCCATCGTTCCGTCGTGGATAGTAGGTTGTTTTGGGTATAAATCGTAACCATAAACCATTGAAAACCATTCAAAGTGTTTGATAAAAATCAAAACTTTTAACACTTGAAAGTTTTACATTTCCGAAAAGCTCCCCCTACACACATGCATCGATATACGAAATAGTTTGGCATGTGAAGGAAAAAGTTGCACTTGAGTCTTTAAGATCACTTGTTGCGATATATTACATTTTAATCACATTTTCTCCCCCTATCTCTAATATAAAAACATCATATTAGAGATACTAATTGATTAAAATATGACAAGTTCTGAAAACCGATTGGGAGAGAAACATGTGTGCACGAATGAAGCATGGAACATTTTCAGTCGGGTCGCTCCCCCTCAACAATATATGTGTGTCTTGAGACAAAATTTGACAAAATTTTAGAAAAACGACACCACAAAATATGTTGAGGTACGGAGTTGAGATGCCTTTTCCGATATAATATATTATATTTGACAATTTCATATCATTTTCGGAATGTGTTGGATACATAAAATGTGACAAGTTTGAGATATAAAAACCACTTATGAGGAAGGGAGTGTTGAACACACAATTTTGAAAGATTTAGAAAAACCTTTTGAGAAATTCTTGAAAAATTGTGTTCAACGGTTTTAAAATAATCAGGATAGAAGACTTCTCTTCTATTGATGAGGGAAAGCGCACTGAAACGTACACTCCCCTTTCGGGTCCGTTTTTCATGAGCTCAAAACTTTGATTGTTTTGTGACTAGCTCATGACCGAGAAAAATAAATTTCCCGTTGTGAAGGATAAGTTATCATCCGTGATAAACTTTCCTTAAGTTGAAGTTCGAGTTCTAAGCTGACATTTACTTAGAAATCGTTTTCATGAACTTAAAAACTTTGAATGTTTTTATGAGAAGCTCATGACCGAGAAATATGAATTTCTCGTTGAGAAGGATAAGTTATCGTCCGAGATAAACTTTCCTTAGTTGATGTCCGAGTTCTAAGCTGTGATGCGCCTAGAAGTCATATACACGAGCTTAAAACTTTCGAATAGTTTGAATGTAAGCTCGTGTCCGAGAAAAATCGAATTTCTCGTTTTGAGGATAAGTCATACTCGGGATGAACTTTCCTGTCTTGTGAGTTCGGGTTACAGTCTGTAATTTGACTATAAGCCTTGTACACGAGCATAAAACTTTTGAATAGTTTTAATAGAAGCTCGTGACCGAGAAATATGAATTTCTCGTTTTGAGGGTAAGTCATCGTTGAAGAGATAAAGTTCCCTTTCTTTGACGTTCGAGTTACAGCCTGAAATGTGACTGTAAGTCTTTGTTGAAGCTTAATTGTGAAACCCCTGAGACGCTTGCTTCTCTGATATCTGCTTCTTCAGCAACCAAACTCTGAGAGTGTCTTTTGTTGAACGGTATGTATATGGAAAACCATTGTGTTCTTGTTGAAACTTTACTTTATTACCTGCACTTACATCAGTAGTTTGTATGCTTGCATGTGGGTTAGCGATATCTTGATGAGAACCATGTGGGGGTTCACTATGAACCTTTGTCGAGCTAGAGGGAAATATATTTCCAGTAGGAACCCACCTAAGACCAATTGTTTTAAAGGTTCTACCCGTTGGTATCCACCTAAGACAAGGTCGATGAGACATAGTTTTCTCATGCACAGCGGAAGACTTAGTTGGAGCAAACCTATTTCCTTTAGGGTTCCGTCTCTGAGGTGCTCTAGCTTTTTGGTTCACCTTGTTCAGGACTTTAGTGATACAATCATCATGAATGGCATTAAACACGCATTTGTTGCATTTCGTGCAAACAAAGTGCTTAGCATCTGAGAAGGCTCTAGAGTTCCTAGGGTTGGCAGAATTGTGCACATCATAGAAGGGTCTAGAATTCCTAGATGTGTGAACAACGCTCCTAGGTTGTGGTTTGGTCCTATCTCTTGCTTGTGTCTTGTTTTTAGCATCCTCTAGATAGCTTTTATGACCCATGTCATTTGAACTACGCCTAGGCATGTTGTTGGAGCTATTTCTAGAGTTGGTTGAAGCATTCATGTGATCGGGCTTTGCAGAAGCAGTTTGTCTTAAGGTCGGTCTAGATTGTGGAGTGACTGGTTTAGGCAACTTGCTACGCACGTCAACTTGGGATGCAAACCTCGGATTCGACATTTTGAGTCGTTCAGATTTAAACGCATTTGGTTGTCTAGCAACAGAGCGATTTCTGACTGGTTGAGAAGGAGGTTTCCCCAAGACTGACTGTTTTGCTAACTTAGTATCCACACTATTTCCTTTTAGTTTCCTTAATTCAATTTTCACCGCTGTCAATGCAAAAACCTTTTCCTGAATCTGAGCCTTTAAATGCTCATTTTGTAGAAGTAATTGAGCGACACGTTGTTCTAACTTAATGTTCATATTATCAAATATGGCGTTATCCGCATTCGCATCATTACTATCTACAATGTCGATAGGTTGCACAGATAATTCAGTTAATGAAGCAGGCGGAGGACTTGGATTTTGAGAAGCCAACTTTGATTCTAACAAATTTATTTGTTTCAAAAAATGTTCTTTTTCCGCGTTGAAATCTTGAATCTTACGATCCAATTTTTGTTCAAGAACAACATTTGCTTTCTCAAGTTTTTCAAAGTAAGCCTCAAATTTGTCATTTTTCTTTGAGAATTCGAGTTTGGCATCCTCAAAATCTTTTGTCTTTTGAGCTAAGAGAGTTTCGAGCTCGTGAGTATTAGAATCAGTATTTAATGGTACCTCAGCCATTGGCTCATTGTCACATGTGGGGCTGATAGCTGTAACAACGACTTCTGTATCTTTCCCTGAGCTTTTGCTGGTATGTTGAGTTTCTGATTCTGACCTGCTGCTTTCTGTATCAACCGAAGAAGCATCCAATGCTTGATCTATATCGACAGTGCTCTCTTTCGTCTGCATCAGTCTTTGATTCACCCTTCTTTCCAATTGCCTTTGATGACGTGTTCTTTCAGCAACTGACTTCTTTATATTACTCATGTGTTGAAGAAGTGTCTCTTTGAATGCTTGAAGATCTACGAGAGTATATTTGGTAAAGTATGTGCTTGTGAACTCTCGATCGTTTTTGGATAAGCCACTTGAGTCAATGAATTGCTGGAACTGAAGGTTGAGAGATAAAAGGATGTCCATTGATAGAGTCTCGTGAAGATCATCTTTGTTAAGTTCAAGTTGAAGATGGTCCATATTAAATAGCATCGTTTTGATGAATGTCTCAACGTCTTGACCAAATAGTAGAACGAATACCCGTTTGAATCCAATTTCAATACGAGTACCTGTTAGGTCTTCTCTTGAAAGAATCTGAAGGTGTGACTGAAGTAACTTAAAGTGTTCCATGCATCTTTCTTTTGCTTTCGACATCTTGTATTTGATTGCATGAACGGTTTTGGTGGTAGAATCCTTGTTAGAAGGTTTACTGATTGGAGTCTCAGTATTTGTCTGAACCTCTGGATTCTGCATCTTCTCTTTATTCATCTCAGTCATGGACGTTGTTGATGTTGAATCCACGAAGATGTCCATTGAACGGATGTCTCGAAGAGGATATGATGTGTATGGATTATGGATCTTAGTGGATGTGTTGTGATTTGATTGTGGTTGAAATTACGAAAATTCCAAATTTTTTCAGTCCGACAATAAATTCCTCAGTCCGACAAAACGGTAAGTCGAAAAAATTTTGAATCACCAAATTTTGAAATCGGGTTAGAAATAGCCAAAAACTAGTAGGGAAAAAATTTGAAAAGTGAAAATTTTGACAAAAATAAAACCTAAAATTGGCCTAAAAATTTGAATTTTGGTCCGAAAATTCGAATTTTTGGTCGAAAAATTTTTCGCTTCGCCAAAATTTGAAATTGAAGCTTAAATGGCCTAAAAATGGTCTAAGAAAAAATAAATTTTTCTTGAGTTTTCCCGCCAAAAAACTCTTTTTTTTTTTTTTTTTATTTTTTTATTTTTTTTTTTTTTTTTTAATCTTCGTGTAAACTATGTTCCGAAACCAGTCTAGATAGTGGCTAAGTCTAAAAATTGCTCAAACAAAAATATCCATCGGAATGCCCATCGGAATAACCTTGTCGGAATGACCAATCGGAATGAGTGATCGGAATACCCAATCTGAATACCAATCGGAATGTACCAAATCTGAATACCAACCAATCGGAATGTCGATCTGAATGCCAATCGGAATACCCAATCTGAATACCAACCAATCGGAATACCCAATCTGAATACCAATCGGAATGTACCAAATCTGAATACCAACCAATCGGAATGTCGATCTGAATGCCAATCGGAATACCCAATCTGAATACCAACCAATCGGAATGCCGATCTGAATGCCAATCGGAATGCCCAATCTGAATATCAACCAATCGGAATGCCGATCTGAATGCCAATCGGAATGCCCAATCTGAATGTATAAACCCTATTCCGATTACACCAATCTGAATAACTGTAAACCCCTTTCCGATGACCTGATCGGAATAAATCCCACTTTTCTCGGACAAAACTCAACCAATTCGTGATTTTAAGCCAAAAAATGATCAAAACACCCAAAAATTTTGTGTTTTTAGCCAAGGTAACAATACCAAATCTCTACCACAACTATGTAGAAGATTTGTATCAAGAAAAAACCATAAAAAACACAAGAAAAATTTTGGGACGAGATGTATAGATCAAAGTGACCACGAAAAATCAAGAACACACCACACGAATCTTCAATCACCTATCCACTATAGGCTCTTGATACCAAATGTTAACATGGATTCACTAAGAACACGGGTTTATGATCCGGAGATCGGGGAGGGTGATAGAGGTGTTTAGCCATTGTTAGTGAGAGAAAGAGATGCTCTAATAAATGTGTGTTTATTAGAGAGAGAAAGACAAGAAAGAAATGAACAACCTCACCCCTCCATGGAAGTATGGAGGGGTATATATAGCACGGGACTTGGACTATTACATATGACAATATTAGTCCCTACAAGTCCCGGCTATGAACTAATGTAATTCCGTTAGTCGCACACATTTTAAGGCTAACAATGCTCCATGGCCATAGTTTTTGACCGGTGGGATAATTCTAGGATCCTTTTCCTTAAAACCACGTGCTCTAATCCTCTGAGCTACAGGCCCCACTCCGTCTCCACTGGATCGCTTGAACCACCTTTCGCTAACCTATTGGGTAGCCGGGAGAGTTAAATAGGAAGAACTAGAAGATTCCACCTGGGGAATTCCTCTATCTTCTTTGAATGAGGAGAGAGAGTACTCATTCTTTGGTTTGGAAGTTCCAGAATGTTGTCTGTGGATTTCTAGCCCCGTATATTATATGTTCACTCGGAGCTTTGGCAACCACCGTAGGAGGTGTGATGTACATGCACTCATTTCAAGGGGGTGCAACAACTTCTTCAACTGCTGATGCCGTTGACCTATATGGTGTGCTTTTCGTTCTTTTGGTTAGCAATACTTCATGTGTCGCGCTCAAGGTAACCTATTTTATCAGCAACTCATTTCCTATCAGCGAGTTCCAACCCTTTTGTTCGAAATTTCTTCGTTCGTACCGAACCGCTTGCAGAATCAAATCATGTTCGACAAGTCCTATTTCAGCTATACATCCTCCTTGCATTTATGCCGTAGCCGTCGCCAGTGCTATGGGATTTGGATTATGTAGATCAAAAATGATGAATGGGATTGTGGCACTCCACTCACCGCCAATGCAGAAGGATGACGCCAAAAAGAATGGAGGGCTCTTTCGCTCTGCTGGATGTGTTGGGTCACATAGAACAAGCAAGCTCGTTGCCCTCAAATTCAAACATGTAGCCGGAAAAGGCTATCCTGCTCTATTGTTACGTAGCAATAGAAGCTTGCTTATGTTGCTTCGGTGGTGTTTCGCCTTCTCTTTGCTCTGGAAAGGAGCGCTAGTGGACACGGGGAGGAGCAGGCGAAGCGTGTCGTTCGTAATTGAAAGAAAGAGACAACTACTTCGCTTTTTTGTTGGATCCATGGCGCGAACACAGTGGTATCTGACCATAACCAGGAACCAATTTGAATTTTGATCTTGACATGTCGATGATTTTTAACCGTAGGCATTTTGCCAGGAAGTTGGTAGGCTCATCATGAATTAGGTTAGGGTGGCTGGTGGCTTCGGGATCCCGTGGAAAATGCTTCTTTTATGCCTCGAGTATTAGCTACAGCCCGTATTCATTCAGTAATTCTACCCCTTCTTCATTTTTGGACCTCGTTTATGAATATTGTTACTTTTCCATGCTTTGTCTTAGGAACCTTTTCAATATGGTCCGGGTTGCTAGCTCCCGTTCATAATTTTGCTACAAATGATACACGAGGAATCTTTTTATGGTGGTTCTTCCTTCTAATGACCGATATATCTATGATTATTTTCTCCCAGATGAAGCAGCACGCATCGGTCCGTAGAACCTATAAAAAAGAGATGGTTGTGGCGCAAAGCACTCTTGTGCACCTACGTCACTCGGC
The DNA here is from genome assembly GCA_025667525.1 of Glebionis coronaria. Taxonomy (NCBI): domain Eukaryota; kingdom Viridiplantae; phylum Streptophyta; class Magnoliopsida; order Asterales; family Asteraceae; genus Glebionis; species Glebionis coronaria. The sequence continues at coordinate 311,936,311 of CM046880.1, read as the reverse complement.
TCGTGCGCAACCCCGCCTCGTTATGTTATAGAAGAATTGAGCTTCTTTCTGGGATGGTTATTCAGAGCCGGAAATTGGCTGTCGTATTTCGTCTCGCAACTAGAATAAGATCGCTTCGGGGGTCACTGTGATGTGCCTGAATGTAGAGCAGCCCGCCCTTACAGCCTTTGATCAGTAGATTATTTAGAACTTCAGAAGATGGTCAAGGTAGTTGAATAAAGAAAAATCAGAATCATCTGCCTTTACTTTATTTAAGGGGGGGTCTTGAATCTCTCGAAGGGATTTGAGAAGAGGGGCAACAGTGAAGATGTCGGGAATGGCCGTGTCTATGGGGAAAACCGGTCTTAGAATGAATCTGTAGCAAATGCATGTGAGGGAGGAATGCCTTCATTCAAATTTAAAACTCGTCTACTTAAAGGAAATGTTTGGAACAAGGAACTTACAATAACATTCCCAGTTTACCTAATCGTTTGGAAGCAGAAAATGCTTCAACTTTTCCCAATCCGTAATTTGTATCAAAACGTTTCGATCCTGGTTTGATTTTTTTTTGTACATACTCTTCTTTAATATTTTCGGGTATCTTTTTATAGATGAGCTGCACCGCGCAGTCGCTCCTTTTATTAATTCCTCAGGAGCTGGGCTGCCCGGGAACAGCATGGGCCATGACAGGGGAAGCCCCCTTCGAAGTGGGGGTGTTCGGGGTGAACGAGATTGGGGACCGAACGGATATAGGCGTCGCGGAGCCTCATCAAACTCGGGAAAGAAGGGAATGCGACGAGCTTCGTTCATCTCAAGAATGGCGGGCGGTGGAAAAGCATTTTCAAATGTGCGATAGTAGAATTGGTGACATTTTTGAAAAGGCCCACCCTATGTATCATAGAGGTAGCCTTCCACTTGAGATCGAGGAGGAGTCTGACATTAAAAGGGGGCTTGATGCATACTTTTCTGATCTTCATGACTTCCCATCTAATAAACATAGGCTTCGGCGGCTTAAGCGGGTGGAACGTTTCCTCGAGAACTCGCGTAGCCTAATTTGGGCGGAGATCAAACGCTTGATTGAATTTTAGGCGCGCCAATCCAGTTATAAATCAGAATAGGTCCCGGGGACAAATCAACAGGAAATGCCATTGGAAGTGATCGTAAGATGAGTATGACAAGTGAGTATGACACTAAGAATTGACAAGCTAACTTTCTTTCAAATAAGATCTTTCCCCGTGGGCATTATTATCCAAACCTCCTTCTCCTTTTTATTTGAGGGTAATACATAATTAACTCTATCTTATCCAATAGGAGACTTTTTAGTTCATCCTTTAGCTGACTTATCAGAGATCAAGAGAATTTCCATAAAGTGTAGTACTTCCTCTCTGGTGTATAGATCCTTACCATTTCTTTTCAACTATGCTTAAGGATCCTGGCATGTCTGGCTTTCCTACTAAATGATACGATGAAGGCTTGATAATTCAAGTATTAAAGGAGGCTTGACTTGATAGTAAAGGGGTTGTCAAGCTGTGGCAAGAGGAGAAAAATAGTTAATCTTAGTACCCGCGAAGTCAGGCTTTTCTAGCTAGTAGAAGGATAGAGACTAAAGAAAGTTAGTTTACCCGAAGCAGAGAGAAGAGAAAGGATGAGTGTCTCCATGTTTAATTCTAGAAAATCTTCTGTGGAGTAGGAGTAGCCCCTAGTTGAGTAGGCAAGTAACTTCTTTTACTAGTTGAGATAGACAGATTACTCAAGGTTGTACGAGTAGTCTTCCTGGGCCACTTACCCCTAACCTTATGCCTGACTCACTGATACGATAGGGCTTAGGCTTACTTGCTTCCCTTTCCGGTAGCTGCACCTCAAGAGGAGAACCTGCTAGCTAAGGAGTGGCATTTCACCCTAATCACACCACGGCCATAGTGGGGCAGCCTTCGCGAGAAAACTGATTAATAAGCAAGATCAAAGAAGACTTGATTAATACCCCTTCTCCTGGAACCTTTACTCGTCTATTTGGCTATCTCGTCTTTCCCTTTCTTTGTTCATAAGGCGGAATGCTCGCGTAAACCTGTCCACTCAAGGGAAAATCCCGTACAAGGTCTGGCTCGTGCAGTGGAGGAAGATGACTATCTAAATCCACTATTCCAAGCGTAGGTCGAGATTGAAAGGGCAAGGTTTTAACCTTTAATTGCATAAATAGAGATATTATAAGTAAACGATGATGAAGGATGACTTTCAAGTGGTACTGGGGATGTTGACTCAACGAAATCAACCTATGCAAAGCAAAGATGGTTGAAAGCAAGTAGGTGGTGGCAGGATGGGGGTTTCATGCTTAGTTAGGTGGAAGGACGAAGGAGATGAAATTAGAGATGGGCTATAACAACGAAAGAGAAAAGGTTTTCTTTTAAAGTTATGGAGTGAATTCAGATTTCAAGAGGAAAGGATTAGTTGTTTACTTTTATGGAAGCTAAGGCAAGAAGTCAATCACTTTCAGTATCTCTTGCTTCTTTGGTTAGTTCAGTATGAGTGGCAGGCTCAAACTGGCACAGGAAATATGTATATAATAATAGATAGGTGGTAATAAAGTCAAGCTTTTGACAGAGGATAACTCTTTCTCCTTCGCTGTGAACGCTATTATCTCAGAAGCTCGGGTTGTTGCACGCATTACATCTTAGATTGCATCTTCTCCTCCACGAAAGAAGAATCAAAGATGTCAAGTTCCATGGGCATCCTCTGAAGTCTCATCTCAATCCCACGCTTTCTAAGGGAAGGCTTTAGCTTTCCAATCGTAGGCATGTGCCTTCTTTCTTGTCCCTTTATCGGAGAGGTAACCGTCTTGTCTTAACTGTCCCGAGCTGGGTTGTACTCATTAAAATAGTTGTCCTAAATGCCCCTTTTTAGCTGTCGCGGGAAGTGAAGCAAACTCGACCAAAGGACAAGTCTATTCCTCCTTCATTTTTTGTTCCCGATTCAATCTTCGCCTTTCTTGAATGAAAAAACAGAGTGAAAGAGAAGATATCATTGCAATAGGTACAGAGGGGAGAGAAACTATCTTCGTTCGGTTCAGCAGAAGAAAGACAAGAAAACAAATAGGAAGAGCACTAACTAATTAAGTAAATATATAAAAGCTATCACCACCTCGAGCAGTAAAACAAAGTCATTATGGCTATGTTACTAACATAGACAACTATGAATGGTATTCATTGACAGGAGTGAGCGCTTTCTAGTCGTAGTTGGTACTGCCCCTGTTCACTTCAGCATACAAGGAACACCTTCGAGAAGAATCAAAGGTTTTCTCCCCTGTAAAGCTATCAATGCTTTAGCTAAAATCTTTAGCAGTCGATTGATCATTTTTTCTCTCGGGAGACATGGCTTCAATTCAATCATTCTCTCCGGCTTTTGAGATAGTCCTTTGATAGAGCAGCCTTGTTGGAAAGGATCTTGTACCTGCCATGTCAAGGTAAGGGCATCTCGCATATCAAGTTACACTATCGTTAATCGATAGCACAATATAGCCTAACACAGAGAAGGAACAGGGTTGGTAGGTAATTCATCTTCGTTTGGATAGCAGTACGGTACACACACCAAGATACGTGCTTTTCCACTCGAACAATAACCGGAACCGTAACCTCCATCTAGACCTGAACCCGAAACCCACATAACGCATATGCCATTGGTTTTTCAGTCGTTGTGTAGAAGTTCATTCGTGGTAAGCCACGTAAGGAAGGGCTCACCGGTACCTTACAATTATTTGAAAGAGATTTAAGTCGCCAGGGAGTACATGTCAAGAACGATTCATTGGTCGGGCATAGGCGAAGACGGCTTCATAACGTCACTTTCCAGTGGAAATAAAAAGGGAGTAAGAACAACGGATCAATTTCTGTTTCAGAAAACCATTTTTGGGGACAATCTATCCGAAAGAAATTTTTCAAATTGAATAATTCGGAAGAGAGAAAAGAAAAAGGCCAGGCATTGGACTAGTGGAACGAAACCTTATCCCATTATTGAGTGAGAACCTGATATTATTTTATCAAAATTCATGGCCTCCCCTAATAACTATGGAACAGATACACGAGCCACTATCTTAGAAACCATCTTTCTTGATTGAATCCCCACCCAAAAGTATACGCTTTAAAAGAAAGATACACCAATCATGTGCGGGACGAAGCAAAGCATTCGGGATAGTGAAAAACTCGCAACTTCCTCGATCTTTCCATAAACCAACTCCAATGGGAAATTGACTCAATAGGATGCTCTATCTGAGTGACTAAGGAAGTCAGAATGATCCCAAAAGAAAGAAGATAAAAGATTTCTCAAGACCGATTCTTTCTATCTCTTTAGCCCCACTGCCAAATAAATGTGTTCTTCCTATAGCCATTTCCAGGCCTTTTTAGGCCAGTCAACATGCATATAGGTAACTCTTTGATCTGCAGAATAAGGCCTACGAGATCTCTCTTTTCTTTTATATCAGAGATCTCTCCACACTAAGGAACCAAATCAGAAAGGATTGAACAACTGGAAATGATAACATAATGCATAGGTCATTAGAAGGAGTTCCAATAAGTGGATAGATATAGTATACTAACTTACTTCTTTCATCTATGAGGAAGAAATCAAATGGAAGAACCCGCGGATATGTGCAAAACTTCAATTCTTGTTAGCTGGAAAATGGCTCATGGTAAAGACAAGATATACATTGACCAAACGTGCTCAGAATCTTTTTGTCGATTCGGGGGAAGTTCTTGTTCCTTCACCTCTACAATTCGGTAAAGCGGCTTCGCCTCCTCGCTTTTGTTCAATTATAAATACATAACCACTTTAATGGAGATTTATAGCATCATTCAAGTAAATACAGATTAAGATCGTGAAAACATAAGCTTGTAATATAGCTACACCTAATTCTAGACCAGTTAATGCAAGAACTATAAATACAGGACCAAGATTCCCTATAAAAAACAAAATATCATTCATACATAGCATAGTCCAAGCGAACCCTGTGACAACCCGAACCCGTCGTAATTATGTAATATTATTAAATATTATTTTACGAATAATTTTGAAATTTTTGATGAGTTAAATGATATGACGGTTGATGGTTTTATTTAAAACCGACGTTGGAAGTCTTATTTTTACCTTTTTACTAATAGCGAGGATTATTAGTGATCACGATATCGACGGATGCCCAAGATTTTATGTTTTATTATTTGTTGTCTCAATGTTTATATTTTTGACGTTTTTATTTTTAATTGCGTATTAAGTCGTACCGGGATCATATTGTTATCATCTATTGAGTGCGTTTTAACATTTGAAAAGTATTTTTTACGAAACCCGAGCCTCGTAAATATTTTCAAAATTGACAATTTACATTTTCTACCATGTAAACTATTTGATTGTATTTTGGACTAAAACTATCACAAATTGGCAAAAACTACCCCTCCACCCCACTATAAAAGGATTTTCCACTAACCATTTTTAATATAATATTCATTTTTAACCAACAAAAACATAATCTCTCTCCCTTTCTTTGTTTTGGCCGTCAACCACCATAAACAAAAACACCATGGATTTGATTTTTGACTTTGAATCCATGAAAACTAGTTGATGTCACATGTTGGAAATTTGATGGTGCATCTTTTGGTATAAATTTTATATACATGCAAGAACTTTCAAATTTTGATGATGATCCAAGGTGGTTTGATCTATTTCCATGTTATAAAATTGTTGTTAGTGCTATTTTATATATATTTTAAGAATTCCATGTTTAGATTTTCGAGTGGGTAAATTTTTGAATGATTATTCAAGGGTGTTATGGGTTATATGATTTGTTTTGGATGATATTAAGGGTGTAGGATGATGAGAAAAATGGTTGGAATTGATCAAAAATATGATTTGGTGGGAGATTTTAAAAGGTATTTTAGAACAATAGGTTCAAGGCCAATTTTGGGTTCCTTACTGTTTGAAAATGGTTAAACTAATAGCATAGGGTTGTAGAGAATTCTTTTAGCTTCGATTTGATATAAGGTAGAGCTTCTACCTCCAAACGGGCGAGAAGTTATGATGATTTGATTATTCGTGTACCGGGAGACGAGTATCGACACAATCCGAAGTTGTTGTCAATATTTAGATCGAATCTCGGCGAAAATAGAATGAGTTGTAAAAAGGGTCAAGGTCTGATTTTTGGTTCTAAACTTAGGGTTGTGAGTCTGTATTCAAATCCATGTGTCGGATTTGTAAACGGGATTGTTTAGAATGGTCAAAATGGTTGTATGAGTCGGTAAGGTAAAACTGGCCGGGTTTTATAGTTCGAAAATGTGTCGGGCAGGGAACTTTAAAAGTAAAATCTTTTGATGGGCTTTTAACAAGTCTTTCTATATATAGTAAGTGATATCTCTGAGTAGTATCATAAGTATTTGACATGTTTAAGTGGGGTAAAGGAGCTCGTACATTTGGTGTGTACCGGCAGATTTTTATCGAGTGTATGGACTAATAAAGTAAACATATAGAATGAAGTAATAGGTCACTTGTATTGTTTTCATTTTTGGCTGGTTGTGATCTTTTTATTTTGAGTTTGATGATATTAAGTATGGATTTTACTCGAGTTTATTATTAATGAACGCACCTTAATTGATTGGTTGCGGTTTTCGTGTTTATCGGGCATCAACTATCGTCGAAGGTCGTCTTGCTACTTCTATTACTCAAGGTGAGTCTATAGCCTCGCTTTGTACTTGTTTTGAATGATTTTAAAACCCGCGAGGGGGATACATGCTATTTGAAAGTAAAATGAACACAAGTCATGATTGATTGTTTGGACCCGAATGTTTCTTGTTGTTGCCTTGAATTGTATAAGTACCTAAATTGCAAAAGTCCCTAAGTTCATGAGCCGTTAACTATCTTCTGACTTGATGTTGTGAGTTGGGAATAGCTGCTTATTCTAATGATAGTACTATTGGGCTGACGACCCTATCTGAGACCAGGGCTTTACGCTGAGTAACCTCTGGGAAGGATAATTTTACGAGAATGAGAATGTGGTATACTTGCAATTGATACCCTAGTAGGGGCACTGGAATTCATCTAGTCATGTCGACTTTAGGCGTGGGTGACTAAGTTAAGGGGTCGGTGTCATGAGTTTGATACAATTCTATAGCTATTGCTATATGCCTGAATGCCTGACTAATAGATTGTATGCGCACAATTCTATTAAGTGATCTTGATTGATTTTTCTCTTGTGTTCAAATGATGATTTGTAAAACCTGTAGACTCGCTCAACCGTTGTGTTGATGATTTTAAGCATGTATTTCAGGTGATTGAAGTTGATGAATTTCGGAGCTTGCTGGAGAAGGATTGTGGATTGCTTTTGTGGTGACTGGTCTAAAACAGATTTCTTTCCCTTTTGTCATAAAAATAATAATGTACGGTCATGTACTTTGGTGAATTGTTTGTTGATTGGATAAAATCTTTAGGGGACCTAAATACGACTCTGATATTTCTAAAATTTGTTACTTGGGATCGAAAGTTTTAGACAATGGTTAAATTATATCCTTTTATATTTCAAATGTATCATTTTGAGATTGTTCAAAGTGTCTTGTGTAACGATGTTTGTGTTTAGCACCCAATTGTATATTTCCGCTGCGCAATATAAATTTGGGGGTGTTAAAGATTGGTATCAGAGCTTTTTAGTTATAGCGAATTAGGCCGATTTTGAAAAATGTCTTAAACTATAACTTGGTGTCGAAAATATTTTACAAAAGCACGCAACTTCTCCGCAAGGCTCTGGTAAGATTATTTGTTTTGTATTGTTTTATAGTTAGATGTATCCCTTAAAACTGAAATGATTTTTAAAGTATTTATTAAGTAAATACTATGATGATGTATTGACGATGTATTGATGTTGTTGAAAGTATGTTGAGTACTTGTTATCGTAAATTTTCTTTATGTAATGCATATGTATATAATTTTAAATAATGACCTTATATACTACCGAGGGTCTAGAACAGTAGACCAGATGATGATCAATTTTACAACTGAATTGCTTGCAACTTATATCAGGTATGAGGAAGTTTGACTAGCAGATGTATGATAGATATGTGGTTAAAACTGGTGTGATTAGAAGGTTGATGTGAAAGAAAAGTTGGTTTAAAGGTTGAATTTGGTTTGTGGAGAATTGAGTTTGTTAGGACTTGGAAGATGGATGAGATTACTAATTATGGAAACCTTGGTTTCCGGATCTTTGAAGCTACTAGGAATGATCATTGTTCATATGATTAACATAATCAAAGCGGAATTAGAACAACAACCATTAACAAGGTGTTTAGGCACAAAACATGAATTAAAACACAATTGGATTGCCCATTATATTAATAACGAACAATCACTAGACGTGTATACATTGAATCCCACGTCTAGTCGACACACGCTTTAGGTTTACATTGTGAATGAAAAGTATGAATAAAACCTAAGACCCTTGTTCCTTTTATAGTAGAAGGAACAGAATCTACAAGAGATAATATCAAATAAACATCTAAATATTCTATTTAGATAAACTATATATTGTGTATATCATATATAATATACTCAATATATTCCCCAAATAGAATTCTCCATCAAATCTTCAACATCCATCAGCATTTGACTTTGTTGACTGCGTTTGACTGCTGTCAACGCTTAAGTTACTCTTGTCAACGTCTAATTTACTCTTGACAACGCTTGAACAAATGCCTTCATGTTTTCTTTGATTTTGAGTTTCTGCCACATCAACTTTTTGACCCAACAATCTTCCCCTAGTTGATAGTGGCAAAACTCTATGTGTATCTCTTGTAAGTTGTACATGATCTTCAGATTGCTTCCCCTCAAGTGTAGCATGTATTTCTTCCCCTTTTTGTCACATCAACAAGGAAGTAAACAATGTTGCAATGTTGAAGATTCTCCATATGTAGGCTCTGTGTAATGATCTTGAAGAACAATTAATATAATATTTTTGATGTAGAAGTAGAATAACCTAACCTTGTGTTCCATGTCTTGTACTATCCATGTGATAAAGTACTTATATCAGACCATGTATAAGTAGACCTCGATCCCTTGTCAATATTCTCATCCTATGTGAGACACTGAGCACGATAATGTAACTCCTTCAAGTGTTATGACAAGTCTTCATCACCATCCATGTAAAGCACGAACAAGTTACCTTTAAAGTCACAAGTGCTTGACTTTAAGATATGATAGAACACAAACTCGCGAAAATCTTCTTCAATCATCAAACTTACCATAAGAATTCTTCCCCTTAAGCCAACACCTCTTCATGACGAAACTTATTCTTCATATCATATGTAAAAGTTATTGGATGGATAACTCTTTTACAAGGCTACCTCGATTACATAATCAAATCCAATAAATTTCCTCACGAATTGTTGTCAACTCGCATTATAACCATTAATTCCGTTTAAAAAGATCCGAGCCATAAATATCATCATGATATTCTAAATTAAAACGGAGATTCCATGTACCTTCGTGTGTATAATCCTTCTTTTTGTGTGCTAAAAAGGTACTAATTTTCTCAAACAGCAGCAAACATTGTGTTATCCAATATCCTTCTCTGTCCAATATCTTTACCAGATGTATTGTCCAATATCGGACAATACTTATCAGCGCTTGAAATACCATATATCGGACAACATTGTCAACCTATCAGCGTTGACTTATTCTGTCAGCGTCAAAATGCTTCCTGTCAGCGTCAATTCTCAAACTTGTCAGCGGCTCGGCTCAGCCGATAACACCATCTGTGGCTTCATATAACTTAGTGGCTAAAAATCTGAGTGGCTAAGAAAAATATACTTTCTGATTACTCGAAAGTTGAAACGTGAACGCCTTTGTTTGCCACAGATCTACGAATTCCTTGTATCCTTCACGTGATGCATAATAAGCCAAATGCATCCCTTTAATTCAATCGTGTGAACACATGATTGTCCACCAATAGAATTCTTGAAACCGTGTGAACACAAACTAATTAAATCCCACGTAAGAATCAAGCAATCGCACATATCTCGTCTCACTTCATTGTTTATTTGACCGTGTGAACATACTTTTCCCCACCAATGAGAAAGCCTAACTCGTGTGAACTAACTGAATATTTGCAAAGAATTGATCGTGTGAATCCAAGATGTTCCACAAATAAGAAACGAATGGCTTGTATATAGATTCAGCCCCACATGAGTAATCATGGACAAGCATGTAGAGGATTCGGAATTTAGATAACGAATATTAGGGTTTTCTCCTTTGGCCGTGTGAACGCAGTAACACAATAACGAATATAAACTTCATGGCAGCTGCATCCTTTTGCTTTTGCTTTTGCAACAAACAGTAATATTCGCATGTCCCTTTCTTTTGTATCCATTGAAGCTCAGCCATTATAACAAATCCCTAGAAATCAGGGATTAAAGAACGTGTTCCCAAGAACCAAAATCACGTCTTCAATTTATCAAATCTAGGATTTATAATTTATGCATTGAAACCCTAATTAGGGTTTGTAAATAAACCTAGCTTGATTTTTCATCATAACAGCCATAACTTCATAATCTTTCTGCTTCGACCTTGAATAACGTCTTCATTAGAGCTCAGATCGAAAATCCCTTCGGTGAGATTCTAGACACAAGTGCCAAGAATCTACAGTTCAAAAATCACAAAGATCCAACTGTTAACGAAGGAGAGATCGTGTTTTGAACATGGCTGTCCACAGAAAACTGCATTCACTCCCTGCTGACTTTGACGCTTAATAACTTTTGCCTGGGGATAAAACTCGACAATCCCTCCGGTGGATATTTAGATATGTGTATGAAGAACACACATATAAAATTTCGTGACGATCCAACGGTTCAATCAAAAGTTATGACCTTCTGAATACTGCTGCGCACACAAAAACGTCCAGAAAAACCCTAGACGGATTTTTCTTTTCTTCACCATACACGAACACCTTGTTGGTCCTAGCATCACGAGCCACGAGGCTCTGATACCAATTGTGGAAACCTTGGTTTCCGGATCTTTGAAGCTACTAGGAATGATCATTGTTCATATGATTAACATAATCAAAGCGGAATTAGAACAACAACTATTAACAAGGTGTTTAGGCACAAAACATGAATTAAAACACAATTGGATTGCCCATTATATTAATAACGAACAATCACTAGACGTGTATACATTGAATCCCACGTCTAGTCGACACACGCTTTAGGTTTACATTGTGAATGAAAAGTATGAATAAAACCTAAGACCCTTGTTCCTTTTATAGTAGAACGAACAGAATCTACAAGAGATAATATCAAATAAACATCTAAATATTCTATTTAGATAAACTATATATTGTGTATATCATACATAATATACTCAATATATTCCCCAAATAGAATTCTCCATCAAATCTTCAACATCCATCAGCATTTGACTTTGTTGACTGTGTTTCACTGCTGTCAACGCTTAAGTTACTCTTGTCAACGTCTAATTTACTCTTGACAACGCTTGAACAAATTTCTTCATGTTTTCTTTGATTTTAAGTTTCTGCCACATCAACTTTTTGACCCAACAATTACTAGTCTTACTTTGATTGTGATGAATTTGTGTGCTTGAATTGAAAGGTTTAAAGAGAAGTAGGTAAGTTTTGAAAGAATAAGTGAGTGGGAGTCTCATGTGAGATCAATTCTGAGTCAAGCTCGGAAGCTTAGGAAGGTTGAAGGTCCTACTGAGACTTGTTTTGTAATTAGTCTGCCATGTATGAGTGAGTATTCGAATTTTGAGAGTGAGCTGCCATCATGATAGGGATTTGACTTTAAAATGCGAAAGGGGAAATAGACGAGTGTGATGAAGTTGACAGCAATGTTAAGGAGGATGTGGAGCTGGTGTCTAAGGAACTAATCGCGTAATGGATTTCTTTGTATCTTATTTTCTTTTTGTGATCGAACTTATTTAAACCTTGGGTCGTAGCATTGTGATGGAACTTATTATCTTTTAAGTTTGTTCGGTAGATGATTGTAGTGACAGACACTACCACTATTCTGTTGAATCCTCATCGCAATCTGAATTACCCTCATGATCTATGATGTGCCTTTATTAACTCTTTTGAGTTTTGGTTGATGAACCATTTTAGTTATGTTGTTCGTGCATGTAGTATCCATGAGATGTCCTGATAAAGAATTCTTCTTTTATCTTGATATGTATACTTATCATGTTTCTTTCTTCTGTGATGATGTAAGAAGGAATAAGGGAAGCATATTTCTGTCATTAGTAGATCGCTACGTGACTAAGTTTCTTGAAATATGTCGCCAAAGCTAACAACTGCTACTGTTAACACTATGATCGAACAAGTTATTGCTAGAGCACATGAAGCTGATCGTGCTACAAGGAATCAAGATGTTAGAGTTAGTTGTGCTAGAGATAATGATGATGCTGCTGAGAATAATGATGATGCTGCTGAGAATAATGATGATGCTGCTGAGAATAATAATGATGCGGTTGAGAATAATGAGGATGTTGTTGATCCGGATGGGAGTGTTGCTGCTGTTCTGCAAGTTCAAGAGAATGTACTTATGTTATTTTTTGGAAGTGTGGTCTTACGTAGCTTGGTGGTATTAGTGGTGCATTAGAATTGCATAGTGGATTGACAAGAAAAAGAGTACTTCTGAGATTATTGGGCGTTCAGAAACTAATAAGGTGCAATTTGCTGCTGCTATATTTTAGAATGGTACACTAAGATGGTGGAACAACCAAGTGACTACTTTAGGATTGGTTGTGGTTAATGATAAGACATGGACCATGATGAAAGTACTATTGACTGCTAGGTTTTGCCCTGAGGAGGAACTAGGATAGTTGGTATCCGAATTGAGACAATTAGTGCTAAGGAACGATGTTATTACTACTTAATGTGAAATTTTTTGAGCTATATTTGCTATGTCCTGATACTTTTGTGAATGACGGTAAGGCAAGGAAGCAGTACATTAGAGGATTGTATAGTAATATCAAGGATGAGACTATTTCTTCAAAACCTAAATCTTTCGATGAAGCTGTTCAGATGGCGCATGATTTAATGGACGTGAAAGTGCAAGATAGGAAAGATAGTATTGTTGAAAACAATAAGAGAAAGTTGGAATCTGCTCAGTCCAACCAGAATCAAGGTTAGAATGGTGGGGATTACAGTAATAACAATAACTAAAGATAGAACCGAAATCAGCATTTAAACCATGGAAGGAATGATGGGATTCGTGCTGCCACTGTGTCTGGAAATAACATGATAAATTCTAAGTGTGTTGCTGTACTTTATACCATGTAGGTAATTTTCCTCAATTGCGACTAGAGTTAGGACAACCTGGTCATAAAGCTGCTAAGTGTAGGACAAGAGGATTAGTCACTGGAATTAGTACCCCTGGAGTTGTAATATGATTTAGCCGTGGCGAGAAAGGACCCAAGCAGGGGAATTGTCCAAGGACAGGAAATTGAAAAGATAGGAACTGTCGCTCTAGCTTACGTTTGAATGATGCTAACAAACCCTAAGGTCTGAATGTTGTAAATGTTATATTCCTAATTGATGTTCTTAATGCTAGTATGTTGTTTGATTTCAAATCAGATAAAAACTGTAGATTTGTAAAGATTCAGTTGTTTTATCAATGGAGAGTTAACAAGATTGACAATTAACTATGATGTGGAGTTAACCGATGGAAAGGTTGCTAGTGTTAGTTCTATACTAAAAGTGTTCCTTGAATTTAGGAAAGTAGTTGTTTAGTATCAACTTGATGCTCAAAGAGTTGGGATCTTTAGATGTGGATTTTTGGTATGAATTGGTTAGTTGTGCATAGTGTCGATGCTTGAGATTGAACCGATCTTCACCATAAATTGATAGCTGCTGGTTTAGATTTTGCTGAGAAGCTGAGTATTGGCTGTTAAAGGTGATGAGTGAACTTTCCGTTTGAGAAGTATCTTGTTTGGAGATGAGGAAGTATGTAGAAGAGAGATATGATGTATTCCTAGCTCAGGTAATTAGTGATACGGTAGTTGAGGAGAAGTTGGAAGATCTGTTAATGATTCGAGAGTATTATGAGGTTTTCCTGAAGTTTTGTAGAGTTGCTGCCGTCTTGTGAAGAGGAATTCATTTCGATTGAGTGTTACAAGCGATAGGTGTAGTGCTTCTGCATTTTGTTGAGTAGTATTTGTATGCCTTATCATTTGGCACCGTCAGAGTAGAATGAGTTATCCAGTCAACTACGAGAAGTGATGGATAAGGGATGTGTTAGATTAAGTTTCGTTACAATGGCGATCACCTGTGTTGTTTGTCAAGAAGGATGGATTATTTCGGATGTGTATCGACTATCGTGAGCTTACCAAATTAACTGCGAAGAAACGGTATCCACTACCAAGGATTGAAGTCATTTGACCAATTATAAGGGTCTGATATGTACTCAAAGATCGCTTTGAGTTCTAGCTATCATTAACTGAGAGCTAGGGAAGAAGATATTCCTATAGTTGTTTTTCGTACTTGATGTGGATGTTTTAAGTTTCAAGTGATGTTTTTAGAATTTACGAACGCGTCTGCCGTATTCATGGACCTGGTGAATCTTGTGTGTAAGATGTGCTAGGATGAGTTAGTCATTGTATCTATTGATGATATAAAATGTCATTCTAAGAGGAAAGGATGAACAGAAGTAGCATATGAGGATAATTTTGGGATGGTTGGAAAAAGAAAAATTGTATGTAAAGTTCCCTATGTGTGAATGTTGATTGAAATATTTGCGTTTTCTAAGGCAGTTGATTGACAACAAAGGTAGTCGTAAAGATCTTGCCAAGATCGAAACGATTAAGGATTGGTCGGTACCAACGATGCCGACGGAAATCTGTTAATTCCTTGGTCTAATCTGGGAATAATCAGAGGTTTATCGAAAGGTTTTAACTGATTGTTGAACCATTGATTAAAGCTGACTAAGAAGAACTGGATGTGTGAGTCCCACTTATACATCTAAATTGTAAGTTTCGATATTTGATCCTTATCAGATGGGGAAGCTGTATTCTGAACACTGAAGGGTAGGTTGTGTTCTACACCGATGTTGTCATTGTTGAAAGGATCTGAAGTATTTATAGTTTGTAGTTTGTTGTGATGTGTCTCATAAGGGTTATGTAGTTATGGTGTTTGCTTTGAGATTGTAGGAAATATTACTTGTATGGAATCAAGTATGTACTAATTAAGGATCGTAAGAGGTTGCTCCATAATTAATTTCTTGGAATGATAAAGGAAATGAGTAGAGGATCACCAATTATATATATTTCAAGTACTTGAGTATGTTGATGGTTATGACTGTGAGTGATTATGACTACGAGATTCACTACCATCTGGGACAGGAGAATGTGGTAGCTAATGCAATTATCAAGAAGAAAAAGGAAAAAGCTTCTAAGGGTTGAGTTTTTGTAATGACAAGAAGTGTGTACTTGATAGAAAGGATATTGAAAGTTTAAGCTGATGGTCTGATTTGAGAAAAATGTCAAGGTAAGTGATTTCAACATTTTGTCAAACTTATAGAAAGGATTTCGTTGTAAAGCCAAGTTAGACATGGTATATTGAGCACTCCTAACATATCTGAGTTGAGCGAGTGAGACTTAGTGATGAAGGAATCTCACAATTTAGTTAATCGATACGTTCAGATTTGAGTAAAGGTGAAAGTGAGTTGAGTGCTGCGTGATATACAGGGATTGATGGACAGAGTGAAAGGACGATTCGAACATTGGATGATATACTTGTGCGTGTGTGATTGACATAGGGATTGTTTTAATTTTTATATGAAGATAATTATCATGTTAGTAATGAGGCTGTACTATTGATGGTCTATAAAGAACTTCAAATTGTGAAGGTTAAAGATCGTGAGTTATGGACGTAAGTTAGGTTTTCGGTGCATTGCAAAAATGTAGGTGGAATTAAATGACTGAACTAGAAGTGATATTGGCAATATTGATAAGATTGTATGGGTTAAGGATCATTCATTAGTAACAAGGAGTCATTAGAAGAGTTATTTTGGCATTCGAAGAAATCGATGGAGTTTGAAATTGGGAAACGTGGTTATGCATAAGGTGTCGTTATGAAGGGTGAAATTTGTTTTGGGAACAACAAGGAAAGAATTCAACTTGAAGATAAGTTGCTTTTTCATAGAGAGAGAACTGTGGAGAGTTCTTATCAGGTAGAAACATAGTAAGGATTATATTATGAAGATACAATAATTCCAGGAGTTGTGAAGGAAGCATGAGGATTTCTTTAAGGAAAAGAGTTCTCTTTTGTTCTGGAGGTATGGAATGTGAGTATAAGAGGGGCCGAACGCCGGGACGTCGCTCTCTTTTAGGAGGGTAGGATGTGACAACCCGAACCCGTGGTTATTATTTAATGTTATTAAATATTATTTTACGAATAATTTTGAAATTTTTGATGAGTTGAATGATATGAAGGTTGATGGTTTTATTTAAGTCTTAATTTCTCGTCATTTATTTTAAGTCTTAATTTTTAGTTTTAATTTCTAAGCTTCCACTTTTACTTAACGACATTTACAATTTACATTTTTCTTTTAGTTTAAAATAGATAACCTTTCTCCTTATTTTCCACCAAGAACAACTGAGTCGCACTTTCAACTGGTAATCAATTTGAAAAGACTGGTTCAACGAACTTTATTTTCATACGAGAAAATCTCTTGTATTACAATTCTATAGCTATTGCTATATGCCTGAATGCCTGAGTGATAGATTGTATGCGCACAATTCTATTAAATGATCTTGATTGATTTTTCTCTTGTGTGATGATTTAGAAAACCTGTAGACTCGCTCAACCGTTGTGTTGATGATTTTAAGCATGTATTTCAGGTGATTGAAGTTGATGAAATGATGATGTGTTATTCCGACTTATATTTTTTCTCTTGTTTTCTGTTTAATTTTTACATCTTTATTTTTCCCGCCAATTTTATTAAGTGTCATTTAAATTTTGTTTTACCTTAGATTTATTTTCAAGTTTTCCTTTTTATTAAATTGTCAAATTTACTTTTCGTCAAGCTTTAATTTCTCGTCATTTATTTTAAGTCTTAATTTTTAGTTTTAATTTCTATGCTTCCACTTTTACTTAACGACATTTACAATTTACATTTTTCTTTTAGTTTAAAATAGATAACCTTTCTCCTTATTTTCCACCAAGAACAACTGAGTCGCACTTTCAACTGGTAATCAATTCGAAAAGACTGGTTCAACGAACTTTATTTTCATACGAGAAAATCTCTTGTATTAGATGGCGCCGCTGCCGGCTCTTTTCGTGAAGATTAATGGTTTTCTGTGAGAGACGCGTTGGATTTTGGGATCCGTTCATTTTTGAACGTTATTTTTCTTGCTCAACAATTTTCAAAAATCCATAAAAATTAAAATTTTCAAAAATTCAAAAACATTTAAAAATCATAAAATCAATTATTTTTCAAAGATTTTGCACCAAAAATATTTCTTGTCACGTTAACCTTTATTTTTCTATTTCTTTGCTTTTCTTTTATTTCAGGTGTATGCGTACTCGCTCACGCAAAAGGAAGTCCATTAAAGCTTCTGTCATCGAGCCTCCTCTTGTTGTTAACACAATGGATAACCGTCCTATGATCGAGCTCTTGCAGTCACATGTTGAAGGCAATGAAGATGCGATTGTGGTTCCGGCTATTGATGCAAATAACTTCGAGCTCAAGACCGGTTTCATAAAAATGGTTTCCGCTACACCATTCTTATGTCACACTAATGATGATCTACACGATCACATTAAAAGGTTCGTACACTTATCCAATACTGTTAAATACAATGGGGTCTCCCAAGAGGCAATTCGTTTACTCCTCTTTCCTTTCTCCCTCGAGGGACAATCCCGGACTTGGCTTGATAAGGAACCACCCCAGAGTATTGTCACATGGACGGACCATGAGACCAAATTTATCAATTACTTTTTCCCACCCTCACGTACTACCGCTATGCGGAATGACATTATCAATTTTGAACAAAAGTACGGTGAGATATTTAGTGAATCTTGGGATCGTTTTAAGGAACTTTTAAGAAAGTGTCCACAACACGGTTTTACAAAGGTACATCAAATTAATACTTTTTATAATGGATTAAGTTTGAATGACCAAGATTCACTAAATAGTGCCTCGGGGAGGTAATATTTTGGTTAAAACTATGAATGAAGCTTGGGTTATCATTGAAAACAAAGCCAAAGTCCAAACCAAGAGTGTTAGGGCTACTATGGCTACTGCCAGTGAGAGTGAAGTCACTACTTAAATTAAGGAGCTTACTTCTATAGTAAAACACCTTGTTTTAAGAGATAACCCTCCCACTCAACATGCCCATGCTCTTAATATAACTTGTGAAACTTGTGGTGGGCCACACTCTTATGCTAATTGTGATAAAGCTTATGATCAATCTCACGGGAAAGTGTATGCTTACAACAAAACTGAGAGAGTTCATTTCAAGCCAAATGTTGATGTTAATCACTTGTCTTACAACTCGACAAATTACTTAGCTCCACCCGGTTTTCAGCAAAGACCTCAACCACCCACCCACCCATAACAACCAAGGGCCACCAAGAGCAAATGTTCCACAAACTGCCAATGTGAGGGGCTTAAATGCAAATCAGGGAAACTTTCACATGCAAAATCAAGGTTTCTACCTTATAACCAATACCCAAACCAAGGTTTTCAACAACAAGGGTTCAATTTACCTCATCCACCAATGGACTTGGTTTTGCAAAAATTGAATGACCATGAGAAAATAATGCAAGCAATGCAAGAATCTAATAGACAATTGCAAGAGTCCACGGATAGGAAATTCGTTCAAATGTTACAAGCCCTTCGTCCCCAAGGTGCTCTTCCTTCTACACCCGAATCAAACCCTAGAGCGAATGTGAGTGCTATTACTACGCGTAGTGGAGCAACTTTAGTAGGACCTTCTACCCCTCCTCCCGTTACTCCATATACACCTCCTCCACTTCCATTTATCCCTCCTACTACCACACCTAGTACTAGTTCTCCATTACCGTCTCCACCTCTTAATGAAGAAGTACCCAAGCAAAACCCTCCACCAACCCCACCTTCCACCTCTAAACCTTCTACTTCTCAACTTTCAACATGTCAACCTGTACCTGCTACACCTTCATCTTCCACACCTACACCACCTAAACCCAACATCCCTTATCCTTCTCGGTTAGACAAGTGCAAATTGCTCACAAAAGAGGATTCTCAAGTTACTTCCTATTTGAAGATGATCTCTCAAATGATTTTCAACATTAGCCTTGTTGAAGCACTTGTCCAAATGCCGAAATTCGTCAAAGCATTCAAGGAATTGCTTAACAATAAGGAAAAGATGGCTGAGTTTGTCAACACACGCTTAAATGAGAACTATTCTGCAGTCATTCTTAAAGAACTTCCGGAAAAACTTAGAGATCCCGGTCGTTTTGTGTTGCCTTGCATTTTTAACAAAACAAAAGAATTTACTGCCTTAGCCGATCTCGAGGCAAGTATTAATCTGATGCCTTTAAGTGTTTGGAAAAATCTATCTCAAACTCTCGCTTACCCCGTTGGTATTGCCGAAGATGTGTTTATTAAAGTTGATACCTTCACTTTTCCTGTCGATTTTGTTGTTGTTGATTATGAAATGGACCCTCGTATTCCGTTAATACTTGGACGACCATTCTTACGAATCAGAAAAACATTAATCGATGTTGCCGAAGGTGAACTTATTCTAAGGGTCGGGAATGATGCACAAGTCTTTAAGATGGGTAAAATTACAAGTAAATCAAATGGAAAAGAATCAGTGAAAATGATTAATGTGCTTCAAGAAGAGCTTACTACTACTTCGGAAAGTATAAAGCTTGATGATTTTGTTGTATATGATAATCCTCTTTTCGAGTCTTGCTATGATAATCCACTTTTCCAAGACGATGTGGATGATTCTGAAGATTCTCTCTCCAATTTTAATCCCCCACCAATTTATGATTCTCCACTGATCTATGATGATTATGATGATGATTCTAGTTCCGATGGGGATGATTATGCTGCTTTTGTTTCAGAGTATAAAGACATGCCAACATATGATTATTTTGATGATGTTGATACTCTTTCGAGTGATTCTTCTCATGATGACCTTGCTCCTACTTTTGATGAAGATCCTCTACCAAACACTATTGATACTTTGGATAATTACTCATTTGAGGAAGATTTTACCACTTTCCTTAATACATACTTCCCAAATGAGAATGATTCTCCTCCTTTGGACTTTTATTATGGTCTTTATCCTCCATCGGATATTAAGAAACCCGTTTCAAAGGAGAAGAAACCGGAAGACACCAATATCCGTAGTACCTATGTCTGGACACCTCTCTATCCACCTTATGATGATGAGATTGTGAGATTTATGAGCGGATCTTCTTCAAGGTCTATTGTGCCTGAGTGTTATTTTCCCCTAAAGGAAAAGGTGTTCGATCCCGGTATTGAAAATTTTAAGCCATCTCAGTATCCATCTGATGAAATAAAAGGAAAGATTTTTGGAACTTGTGGAGATATGCTTGCACTTCATCCTACTTTCTACCACCGTGCTCAACAATTACTTAAGGGAACCTTGCCTACTCTTCTTTGGCTTGCCTTGTTCGCCTTAAGCTTGTGCTACTTGATGAATGAAAACCATGTATTTGATCCCGATGGATGTTCTTCAAGTTTCTTTCCATTCTAATCAAGGTCGAGTCAGGCTCACGACTCGGTTAACAAAAACAAGCGCTTCTCGGGAGGCAACCCGCAATATCTATCCCTTTATTCCATTTTTATAATAAGTGTAGGGGAGACCCTAGTATGTGTTTGTTGTTTTCTTTCTTGTCATGTCCAGGGATTCGAGCTTTCAAACATCCATTCTTGATGACTTTTGACGACCCGTGATTCCATGTTCCCGTCTTCCCGGTTCTATCCTAAACTCTTTTGATTCATTATTTATCATTTATGATTGAAATAGGAATCACTTTAGTTGTCTCTTCCTTAGCAAGATTTAAACAACGTGCACAATGTCCTAAGTGTAGGGAGTTCACTTCCACATGCTTAAACATTAAGGATAATGTTTATATTAAGTATAGGGGGGATTTCTATCGAAGTTAAGTGGGCTTTTCCTTATATTTGTCCTCATTTTAACCGGAAAATTGATTTTTCGACATTTTTCAAAATTTTTGATCTATTTTGGCCTAATTGTAGTTACCTTTGTATTGTCATTTTCTTTCTTTGCTAGAATATATTTTTAATAAAGTGGTTTTAATTTTTAAACGTTGTGAATCTTTTGACTCAACCCGAGTTTACTTATCCAAGTTTACTCTAGCTAGTATCCTTAACGTGTTTAAGTCAAGTTTTGCTAGGCTTTTATATAGGGAACTTTAAAATGCGAAAGTCTTAACTCTTACGGGTTAAGAACAAGAACTTTTCGCAAGTACCTATAATTGATCCTAGAAAGTCGTTTATCAAGGGAACTTTAAAATGCGAATTCTAAAATTGAAAGAGTCTAAGAAGTTGCAAGATCCTATAGATGACTTGAAAACCCAAAACTTTGATTTAATTGGCTAAGCATCCACGAGTCTCATTCCTTGAGATTTTAAATTATGGAGAAGGAGAGATGATAGTGTCAATTATAAGTTTGGTATTCTTTCATGAATTTATGTGAGTTAATTATGAGCTTTTTCTCCCATCGCTTGTCAATAAATTTAATTGCAATAAGTAAGGTTGTATGATTTGAAAAGTTACTTACCTTCTAGCCCAAGATCGTTTAAAAGTTGCTCGGTATTAATTAGAGTTCATAGCCAAGGCATAACTTATTGAAGCGGGATGCGAAGATTGGCGAGTTCGAAAAGGTCCTAACAAGGCATGAGGGCTACATTTTGTTGCTAAAGATCCCAAGTGATGTGAAGAATCATTTATAAAAAATCAATATGAAGGATCGAGACACACGACGAAAAGCAAATACTCCCCTAAAGATCATGGAGAAGTCTACCCAAAAAGACCCTAACAAGGCATGAGGATAAATAGATCCAAGTCCTAAAAGGAGGTGGATCGTTGTATATCAAAATACAAAATAAAGATTGGAGAAAACTGAAGAAGTCTTGGTCCAAGTATGAAGAATCTCTCAAAAACATCAAGTGAAGAAATTCCTATTATAAAGAGAAGACCATTATTTCATGAACATCTCTCAGGATTAGAAGTATGAAGTCAATGCCAAATATAGATCCGAGAAAGGTCTCAAATCGTGAAGCGAGTTATGCCAAGATATGAACTTTATGAGGTCCCGAGAAGCAGTTTTAAAAGATTTTGTCCTTTAGCTAACTATTGATTAAATCGTCCCACTTTATGTTCAGCCTAAATAACTATCAAAATAAGTCAACAATGCATCTTCGTGATCATTCAAGACAATAATAAAATATAAGAGATACACCTAGGAATAAGGGAGTCTGAGTGAATAATTGGCCCACATGAGTTTGTGTTAGTTTGCTAACTTATAATAACAATGATCTCATTTTTAAGCTTGGTATGAGGAACGTGAAACTTGAGGGTGATAAACATTCATAACTATCCAAAACCCTAATGTAAGTCTTTTATCTCTTTACTTGTTTTCTTCCTTTGAATACTTTATAATTTCTATCTTAATGTCTTATGTTTAATAAAGGCCAAGGTGGGTTAATTATGATGGAAGATGTAAAACTTGCTTTGTAATCAATGCATTGCATGAGGGCATTGCAATGGTCAAGTGTAGGGGATTTGATAGGTGTGAAAAAACCCATCCTTTTACCGCTTAATTATAATAATAACCAAGACAAAACGTGTATTTTATGTCGTAAATGTCAGAATTATGCGTGGTTTGTGTTTTTATTGTGTTTTAGGACCAAAAGATGAAAAAGGAAGAAAACACGGGCTTTCACGGGCTTTTATCGAAGAAGACGACAAAAGACAAAGTCAAAAGATCAAGAGTGCAAAAAGAACGGAAGTCCAAGACCTATTCTGAAGATTTATCGAAGAAAAATTCTAAAGACGGAAGTTTAATGAAGTCTAAGAACTCAAGTCTAATAAATGAAGAAAATTAAAAGACGAGTTAAATTTATATCGACAAATCCCAAGACGACGTCGAGAAAGACAAAGAATTTAAATCGAGTCGAGACAAGAAGAAAGAATGAAGAAAGCATCAACATTTTACTCCTCCTATAAATAGCTTCCTAATGTGTCATTAGGAGGTGGTTAGATAATTTTTAGTTAGTTTGAATTTATGTAAGGTAATTAGGAGTAGATTAATGATACAGATGATTTTCTATGGGGTTCTTGATTTAGTTCTCGATATCTTCTCGAATTGATCACGGTTTCAAGTGGAATGATTTGTTCTTGGTTAATAAAAAGGTGTTGGTTTGTTTATCTATTTTAAACTAATAACTAATAAGTAAGTGTCGAAGAGTAAATTATAAGCTTTGAAAAATTAAACTAAATTGACGAGTTAAAAATAAAAGCTTGAAAACGTAAAGAAAAGATTAGAAAAAATACTTGGAAAACTTAATTAAACTAACACTTAAAAACTTTGCTAAAACTTTAAAACTTAAAACCTTAAGCTATTGGAATATCAAAAATCTTGTCTATCGGAATACAATTAAAACCAGTCCATCGGAATCCCAGATCGGAATGTTCCATCGGAATATATGTCAAAACAATCCATCGGAATACAAAACTACAAGCTATCAGAATATGGTCTATCGCAATGATGTCTTATCGGAATGATCTAGATCGGAATATGGTAAATTAAAATTGGCCATAGTTTCGACTTAAAATAGAACCTTAGTCCCGTCGGAATGTGCGATCGCAATGAGCGATCGCAATGCCGGATCGAAATAAGGGGAAATGACACCCGATCGCAAAGTAAAACCCTCTTGGGTTATTGCGATCAAAAGCAGGGAACCCGTCGGAATGTGTAAAACCCATTGGATTGCGATGGGAGCAATGTTGTTCCGAAATTGGTGAAAAGCTAAAACTTCAATAAGCACGAATATTAAGCTATTTTAACCGAGACTTAAACACTTCAAAAAGATTAAATTTGACAACTTTTGAAAACGTAAAACCATAAACTTTATAAGCGAAACTTTTGAATGACTAAAACATATATGAAATCCGAAAACCAATAAGCTAAAACAAGCAATAAGCCAGTAAGCATAGAAGGCCTATAGCTTATATGTGTGAGAGCTTAAAAAGAAACAAGTAAGATTAAACTTTTATCACGAACTCATCCACAAATCCAAACCGTATGAAATTTAACAATCGGATCAAGGATTTAGGTAAACTAAGAAAAGTAGAAGAAGATTGAAGAACTCAAAAGCTTAACTTGAATAAGATTAATGAAATCTAAAGTACAAAGATTAAAGAAATCTTAAATTTAAAAGATGAAAACAAAGAAAAAGTTTAGTGAAAGAAAGTTTGGAACTTTCTCTCTCTAAAACTAGAAAAAAAATGAAAACTAAAAACTAAGACTAACTAAGTGTCTAATTTTTGTGAAGTAAGGTCCTATATATAGGTGTGTGGTATGGGCTTGTGAATGGGCTTTGGTATCGGGCTTCTTTTCTTCTTTCTTCTTTAGTCTTCACGCTTCTTTAAATAAACGTTTCCGACTTTGGATTTTTAGAAGTGTCGGTGAATAATTCCAATTCGTCTTATAATCTTTTGTTTAATAGACTCGAGTTCTTCGACATATATGAATCTTCCATCTTTGGCTCTATTCTTCGATAAATCTTTAAATAGGCACAATGACTTCAAATCTTTTGCATCTCTTGGACAAAAGACTTCGTCTTGAGTCTTTTTCTTCGATAAAACCCGTGCAATTCCATGTTTTCTTCAATATTCATCCGGTTGACTCTGAAAACACAATAAACATAAAAACCACGCATAATTCCAAACAAATGATATTAAATACGTGTTATGGTCTTGTTTTAGCCAGAATTAAGTGGTAAAAGGATGGGTGTTTACACACCTATCAAATCCCCTACACTTAACCATTGCCATGCCCTCATGCAATGCTTAGCGATAAAGCAAGTTTACACTTTTCTCATAATCAATCAACCTTGGCCTTATTAAAATACTACTAAACAAAAATTAAAATACTAAGAGAAATTAAAACTTTAAAGTAAACAAAAGGATAGAAGATAGCTATGTGGAAATAGCTTGCAAAGGGATCTAAGACTTACATTAGGGCTTCGGTGTTGCGACGATTCATCACCCTCAAGTTTCACGTTCCCCAAACTAAGCTTATAAACGAGATCATTGTTATTATAAGTTAGCAAATCAAACACTTACTCACATGGCTTAATTATATGCTTAAACTCCCTTATTCATAGGTGTATCTCTTATATTTTATCTCTGTCTTAGAATGATCATGAAGATGCATTTTTGGACTTATTTCGATAGTTTATTTAGGCAGAAAGCAAAGTAGGACGATTTGATCAATAGTTAGCTAAAGGACAAAATCTCTTAAAACTGCTTCTCGGGATATCAAAAAGTTCATATCTTGGCATAACTCGGTTCACGATTTGAGACCTTTCTCAGGCCGATATTTGGCATGTACTTCATACTTTATATCTTGAGAGACGTTCTTGAGATAATGGTCTTCTCATCGTTAATAGAGTTTCTTCACTTGGAGACTTTTGAGGGGTACTCCAACTTTGTTGACCACGACTTCATGATTATTCTTCAATATCTAATTGGGATTTTGAGATACAACGATCCGCCTCCTTTTCGGACTTGGATCTATTTATCCTCATACCTTGTTAGGGTCTTTTCGGATAGAATTCTCCATGATCTTTAATGGGAGTTGATTGCTTTTTATCGTGAGTCTTGATCCTTCATATTGATTTTGGGAATAATGCTTTTCACATCACTTTTGGATCTTCAGCAATAAAATGGAATCCTCATGCCTTGTTAGGGCCTTTTCGGACTCGCCACTCTTCGCGCCCCGCTTCATAAGTTATGCCTTGGCTATGAACTCTTATCATTACCGAGCAACTTTTAAACGATCTTGGGCTAGAAGCTAAGTAACTTTTCAAATCGTACGACCTTACTTATTGCAGATAAATTATTAGCAAGTGATGGGAGAATAGGCAAATAATTACACCAAGTGAGCTTGTGCAAGAATACCGACTTAAAATTGACTCTATCATTTCTCGTTCTCCAAAATTTAAAATCTCAAATAATGAGACTCGTGGATACTTAGCCTAATAAACCAAATAAGGTCTACATGGTTAAGGATACTAGCTAGAATAAACTTGGATAAGTCTATTCGGCTTGAGTCAATATAATCGCAACGGGCCTAATATGTCAAAGACTTTTAAACTAGCTACACCACTTTATTAATATTTTTAACTTTATTGCGGGATATATACATATGAAAGCAATGATAAAAATTTAAAAATTACGACTACATGGCCAAAGTTAATTAAAAATTTGAAAAATATCGAAAAAGATGATTTTCTGGTTAAATGAAGGCATTTTCATGGAAAAGTCCACTTAAAACTTCGATAGAAGTCCCCCCTACACTTAAGATAAACATTGTCCTCAATGTTTAAGCATGTGGGAAAAGTCTCCCCTACACTTATGACATTGTGCACGTTGGTTAACTCAGGTTAAGGAAGAGACGACTAAAGTGATCAATTTCAAATGTGAGTATGAAGAAAATTGAATCACGATAGTTGAGAGATAGAACCGGATTTCGGATAACACGAGAGCACGGTTCTTCAGAGATTCCAAGAGTGCACTTATCCCTGTAATCACATCACCACACAAATACAAACACCTATATAGGTCCCCCTACACTTAGGAGGTTAAAACATAAAAGGATAGATACTCGGGTTGCCTCCTGAGGAGCGCTTGTTTTTGATAACCGAGTCACGAGCCTAACTCGACCCAAAATTAGTTCATGGGGAACGTGGTGAGGGATGGAATCATCTCCTGAGAGATGTCCTCACCAAAGTACAACTTCACTCATTGGCCAATTCGATCCATTAGGTTGAGCGAGCTCGAGAGTACCATATGGAAAAATTTGTGTGACAATCCGTCAATTTATGGTCGATATTTTATTCTCAATATTTATTTGAAAATATTATTTTAATGTTACAATATGAACTCACTTATTTTTGGGAAGAAATTTGGATTTACATCTTGAAGTAGCATCGATTACATCTAAACTGGAGGATTCAACATTACGTGCTTACGTTTACATACACCGTCTTTGGTGACAGTCCGACATTTCAGAAAATAAATTTGTCCATGAATATTATTTTGGAGTTTTAAATTTGTGTTGGTTCATAAACTCACAAATTTACGAGAAGAGATTAGGACTTACGAATTTATTTTAACGTCCTTTACGACTAAACCGGAAACCCTAGGATTACGTATTTACGTTTTCGAACTCCGTTTTGGATGAGACAATTTTTATTGGATTCGTTTTGTGACGTTGATTCATAATTTATAGAAACATTTTTCGTAAAACGACCCGAGGGCACGCAAATCGAGGAAACTAGAATCGAGGAGTACCCGTAAATAAATGGGAATGAGACAAGTGGGACACTTGTCCCACCCCCACTCAAAACCGGCTACACATCAACACCATACCACTTTGGTGTCAAGTTTTTACTTTGGTTGCTTACACATGTCATACAAGGCTTACACTTTAAGCCACTAGTAGTTAAAAACCATCAAACCATTCCACCATTTCTCATTTCCATCTTTCTCTCATGCAAACCACTCACACACACTCTCTCCCTCTTGCCATTGCCGTCCCATTTTTCACCACAAACCACCATCACTTGATCAAAATTAACCATGAAATCTCATGTTATTTACATACATGATGAAGCCCTTTTGAAACCCTATTGATTGGTGGTGATTATCACATCCATGGAGGAGTTTCCTTGGTGTCTTGGGGCTGATTTTCCACAAGGAGTTTATGAAGATTGGTGGTCATGAAGATGGTCTTGGTGCATCACAAGTTTCTCCATCAAAATCTATGTTTTGATCAACCTACATCATCATGGTGGTATAAAGATTGTCCTCCTCATCCTCTTGTTATTTTTACTATTTAATCATGTATTTTATTTCCTATTGTATATGTATATGATGATTATATGATGATAAAAATGTTATGTGGGGATTTGATGTTGATAAACATGCTTAAAAAGGTGAAAAACTATAAGAAACAAGGCTAAAATCTTGTCTAAATTTGTTCGCTGTATAAAACAGTAAAGAAAGATGTCATGAACTGATAAATGATGAATTAGAATGGATTTAAAGTAAGCTATGGGTCTTGTACACATGTGAGAGTTGGCCATGCAATGGAATCATTGTAATGAGTGAGATATGATCAAAACAAGTTTAAGGTACAAATCTGAGTTCACTGTTTTGGACGATTTTTAGAAAATACTTAGAAGATGATTCAACAGCAGCTATAGAAGAGTTAAATGGAGAAAATATCATGTAGTTTATGTGATAAAAATTTGAGCTTCTATCTCCATATAGAACTCTAGATATGGCAGTTTTGGTGAAAGTGAAGATAAAAATCAGATTTTTGGAAATTAAAGTATAATACTATTATATAAGCACTCAAAATTTAATAGTATAAAATATAAATTAAAACCCACTAACTTATATAATACATTTATATAAATATGTACAATGGTAAATAAGTGGAAATTTTATAAAAATGGTAACTTGTTAAGTTTTATGAGTTATAAAACTATAAACATGATTTTTACGACTTTTTCGGCTAATACCGTAAAATTAACGTTTTTGTTAAATAAAACTTAGATGGTTGGACCCGTCTAATGAAAACTTTATAAAACTTATATACTGATATATAGACATGTATAACAAGTAAAAACCGATAAAAACCCGAACTATAGGACAAACGGACATTAACGAGCTAAGTAAACATATTGGACTAATAATTGGACCAAATAAGTTAAAACTCTTATAAAAAGAACTTATTGGGCTTAACCCATTTGGGCCCAACTTGTAAAATATAAATACTGATAAAATAAGTATAAAATGGATTAAAACAAGTTAACGAACTTATAATAAGTTTATTGGACCTAAGACACGTAAATAGGTAAAACTAGTAAACTAGTATAAAAGTTATCGACATATAACACTAAAATGAGTAAACGAGAATATGTAAACCCACTTGATCATCATATATATATAATCATCATATATATACATAATTGTTATTTTTATAAAGTCATTGGACATGAGTCTAAGACGAGTATTATTTGTCTAGGTTTCCGTGATTGAAGCACGTACCGTACGTCCGAATTGCCGATAACCCGCCTTCCCACATCAACGTGAGTTCATAGCCTCGCACTCTTTTAAATGTTTTATAAATGTTTTATAAACCCGCGAGGGAGATAACATGTTAGTTTTTATAAAATAGGACACCATTTGTCCCGATTGTTTGTTTATTGATTTGGACCCGTATGATTGAATGACCCGATTGTATGACCCTATAAATTATTAAAGGACCCGATAGATGAAATAAAATGGATTATTAAAGTTAGGTTATGTCACTAAAAGTCCCATTAGCATGAATTGTGAACTACCGGGAGTTGGTAGACGCTTGTGCATATAATAGTAGTATTTGGGGACGATCACCCCAGTTTGCGCCTTGACGGTTGATCCTCGTCGTGCCACATTGATTGGTAAGCGAATTTATTTATGAGAAGATTTCCATAGCGTGACCTTTGTGACGACACGCTACTTTAGATTGGCAAATTGAGTATCGGGTTAGCTACCCGTTGTTTGTTTAGTAAGGTAACAATGTCATGCGGCTTATAATAATCCAAAACTAACGAAATACTATTAGACGCTTCGAATTATGATGTATTGCCTGACTAGCAATACAGGGTCATACTATTGATATTATGTTCGTGTTTTGGTTTTCATAACCATATTCATATAACGGTTTTTATTTTCATACAACGTCATAAGACGTATTGTATGATGTTTTTACAACATTGGCTCGTATAATGATTTTTAAGGCAAATGCCTATATTATGATTTTCGATAAGGATTTGTATAAAATGACTTTGGCTATTTTAAGGCCTATTACAAAGATTTGTACAAAATGATTTTTGGTAATAATTTTATACCAAAGTTATATTGATGGAATTTATTAAACTCTATGAATTCACTCGGCGTTATCGCTGACCTTTTCTTTTAACATGTTTTGTCTCAGGTACTTGAAGGTAATTCTCGGGAAGACAACAAGAATTCATGGCCCGCACCTAAACACTTATTTCCATTCAAATACTTTGTAAAACTTTGTATGAAATAATATGACTTGGGACCTATGTAACCTTGATATTTATGAATGGAAATGCTTTATTAATAAACGACGTAATTTTTATGCGTTGTCTATGATGTGAGTAATGTGCTATCCCGTAACTCCAACTAGTCTTCCGTTGTATTGAGTTGTATAAATTTGGGGGTGTTACAGTTTGGTACCAGAGCTCTCGTTATAGAGAACGAAAGATTTTTAAAATTAAGGTTTTGAATAAAACATTTCAAAATCTTTTTACTATAAACATTTTTTTTTAAAATGTCTAAAAATCTTTTGACTATAACGGTGCCGAAGAATTCCCGAGTTACCGACAAGGCCAGACTGAGAAGTGTTATTTTAATATATATATATATAACATGGATTATATTTATATGATGTAATTTTATTACATGATTGTTTGATGATTATTTTGATACTTATACGAGGTATTTATACGACGTAGATTGTCACAAGGAACCCTAAATTCCCTAGTAAATTAATCGAAGCTATTCTCGTAGGAATTCTAGCTATCCTAGATCTAAGCCAAGTTGTGGATATTTATGATCCCGACAAATGGTTGATATTCGTAGAAATATAGATATTAGTTGATTGTGATATTGAAAAAGAATTGGCGAGGTTAAATCTGATATCGATGTCATGACGATCTTTCCTTATAGAGTGGAGTTTGACAACACATTACCACCTAGAAAGATGTCATATGATTCGTTGTCATCCAATTCTTAAATTGAAATCAAAAGGGTGAATGTTGCACTTGAGGCTATCATTGGAACCATTACCCAAAAGCCTCATGCCACTAATACCTTTCCGAGAAGTCTAATTGAATGTATGAGTCATCTCATACTAGTGACTCATTTGATATTTGTTGTTGTAAGAGATATAGGATTGGAAATTAAGTGTTGATCATATCGAGCTTTTATCGCCCTTTCAAGGTGTAAGAATAAGAATTGAAAGTATTGGAGAATGATGTAGGATATCGAATTGAGTATAAATTGATTAAAACTTGAATAAAGTAAAATTTAACCCGTATGGAATATCAAAATTGTTAAGAGGAAGTCATTAAGTTCTGTGATTGAATTATAAGGTTTTAAATGATTGTAGGTTCGTGTTAAGGGTTGTTCCTAAGCCATTGTCCACTCACGAGGATGCCTAGTGTCCAATAAATAAATTGAAGAAATCTTCTTCTGAATTGAGACCGATGGATCTTTCGGGACAGGTGGGACACCTAATGACTCTTGTAGATTAGTATTCATTGTGGTATCTTTTAAAAATCCCTAACTTAACTGAGACATCAGTTGGTAGGATGAGTTCTGAGAATTGTATGACATAGTGACACGTAATGTGTTACGGTACAATTTGACTTGTTTGTGATTAATGAGAAAGACTACCTTTGATTGCTAAATTCTACACGTATCGATGTTATCTACCTTTTATTGCTTCATCCTAATGTTCACATTAGTGATGCAACCATTGAACAAGTACTCATCTCGATTTGAGTTACGTTGTGGATTATTCTCTTTGTATTCCTGAGTGCCATCGAAGTCATGAATCTCATGATTAATTGGCTAAGCTCATCTCCTATCATATTGTAGTTAGTTCTTGGTGAACAAGCTTTCATCACTCTTCTGCAGATCACTCATTCTTTTTATAAGATAAAACAGTATGCCTTGAGAAAATTTGAATTTTCATCACTATAAGGATTATTCATAGTGAGATTTATAAGTGATTGTTATTGAAATGAAGTTGTTTATAAAACACTTTGGAAAATCTAATTGTTTTCATAACAAGGAAAATCTTTGTAAATTTATTTTGATTCTTATTTAAGAATTAAGCATGAAAATGTTTTTATTATAAACATGATGATAAAATTTTGACGAACTGAGTATTGCATCGTTAATCTTGAAATTGTATATAGTTGCGCGCCTACATATAATTTGGAATGAACCATGCAAGACTGATTAGTAGTCACCATAAAACTAAATGAATAAACACTACATTTTCTTTGAAGGTTGTGAAAGATTAAATTTTACGAGATCTGCAAGAAGTGAAAAATAGGGACATAGTGTTAGGGACACCTACATATGTGCCTGTATCATCTATTCTTCTGAGTCGAATTTACTCATCTGTGGAAATTGTCTTATTTGACAATTAACGATTCTTTCTTGTCCAATTCTCCCGTAGTGAGATTCTTAGGAAAAGTATCTGATTACCGAGTGTTGATACCCGACTGGATGTATCGACGTTCCTATCATTTCTTTTGATTTAATTTCATTTGAATGACCTGGGTAACGATCCGAGGAGCTTTCGAATGCGTACTCAAATTATGAAAACATGGGATATATTCATATTCGTTAAATGTTTTCGTCTGTCACTGATTTGAAATTCTCTCGCATAGATTATGCGTTGACCTTACTCTTTTAATAGTAGTTATGTATCCTAATATCCCCAAATTTGTGAAGGATTATGAGTTATTATTAGTCTTTTGAGAAGTTCACATCTTATCGACGGCAATGAAACTGGAAAGTTAATAGTGCCAGTAGAATGGATTGATTGATTATGACATGACGACATTATCTTAATTGATGAGAACTCGAGTAGAATTCCCCTAAAAAGATAAGATGTTGATTATCAAAAGGGAATAATTCTTGATGGATGACCATATCCTGCATTAGACTTAAAATCATACCGTGAATGGTTGTGAACTAGTTATAGATATTGTAATATAGAAGAACTTAAAATGAATTTATTAAAACATGTTTATGTTATCTGAACTTTAGGAAGTATTTTTTTATGAATTACCTAGATTTTGCCATTAAGGCAAGTTGAAATTGGTGTTGATTATATTCTCGGTGCTGCACCTGTGGCTTGTGCACTGTACGACAGCACCATCTGAATTAAAGGAATTACCGTACAACTGAGAGAGTTGTCAAAGAAAGATTTTATTATACCAAGCCTGTCATCATGAAGAGCTATGGTGTTATCATTCCTTATATTTACAGATTACTGTGAACTGAGTAAATTGACAATCGAAAACGATATCCATAACTCAAAATGGAAGATTTGTTCGATCATTTACAAGGTTCTAGCAATTTGATCCATGGCATGGTTATCATCAACTTCGCATCTGCGGAAAAGATTATCTATTCCAATCACTATATCTGGTACTTGTAATGAACGTTATGAGTTTCACGTGACGCCGTTTGGATTGACCGATGCACATGTAGTATTCATAAATTTGGTGAATCACGTGTGTAGGCTGTAATTTGATAAATTCATGCTCGTGATCATTAAGAACTATTTGTTTATTTATAAGAATGAAGTTAATAATTAATTATAGATTGCCCTGAATTGGCCGAACAATTAAAAATTGTACCTTGAATATTTAACATAAGACTTAAGACTTAAACCTTTACATTATTTGACTATGTGATTAATAGATAATGGAATCTATATTGACTCTTTAAAAATTAAGAACCCTTTTAAGACTTTGGGTTTTACCAAAAAGAAAATGGAAATATGTTTTGACAAATGTTTTAACAAAGGATTTTAACAGATTATTCCCTTATACACAAACCATTTAACTAAACATCTGTTTAGGGGTAAATGTTTGTGTATACCTCAAGATAACTTAAGAAGGATTGAGTAAAACCATTTATACCATAACCTGAAAACTTAAAACGACAATTTTTGCTTTTCAACTAAGAAAACTTTGACCAAAGTATAAACAAAGGTTTTTCGAACATTTACGAATCTTATTAAATATTTTTGATAAATCAACAAAAATCTTGTTAATTAAATTCAAATTTATTTTGAACATTTTATATAATTGGTCGAACTAGGAAATTTAAAATTTTACGTTTACGTTTCATAAAAATTTAAATATCTAACCTTTAATTACTTGTAATACTTATCGACGCTTAAAACGTCGGATTGAGAAAAACTGATAAAAATAATAGATGAGACGAAACTAAAACAGAGAAAATGTGAAGAAATAATTTTTGAATAAATATGGACATGATAATTATATCATCAGGAAAAATGAATATAAATACTGACACATTATGTAGAAAATATAAAGAACCAATTAGGATATGTTCCTTAGTAATGATGGTACAAAATAAATTGCCGAACAATTTAAAAATAGCTGATGTTTGTAAAAAGAGATAATATAAATAATAAAAGGGGTTCACGGCTAATGTGAACCATTAGAATTGAGAAGCCGATAACGTTAAATGTTTTAAAGACCACATGTGATTGCCTAAATATGGAGATTGTGAGATAAAGTTATGTTGAAATTTGTAAGTATAAGTATTCTATTTATGTCATTTCTGACTAAAAGTATCTTTGTCTGAAGAAGTTGTACTAATGGCAAATTATGAAGGCAGACATCGCCTCATACATTAGTTAACGTATAACTATTGCAAAGGTCATCATCTGAATTTGATTCGATTTGGGTCATCGTCGACAGACTGACCAAATCTGCTAATATCATTCCCGTTAATGATAAAATGCAAAAGAGTTATGTAAACATGGTGTGCCTGTATCGATCATCTATATCAAGATCCTCGCTTCACATCGAATTTCTAGAGATTTGCTCAGAAATCATTAAGAACGAACCTTGATGAGAGTACTATGTACCACCCCAAATCGAAGGGACGAGGTAAAGTAACGATAATATAAGTGCTATTTTATGTTTGAATGATTGACCTTTGGTGATAGACCACATAATCGTTTTCCTTCGGAGATATTATCATTGATAATTATCGTGTTAGGATCAAGATCGAATCTTGTTAGGATCTATATTAGAGCATCTGTAAGCAAGAATTGAGATGAAGACATCCGACATACACCCATTGTGAGTTGGACATGTCTTTTAGGTTTAAGGTTCCTATGATGGCGAACCTAACCTTACAAAATATCCGACCCGCGAGACTTGAAATGATTGGTGAAATTAGGATTTGATTATTGATTGCCGGTAGTGGGCAAGAGGTTATGTGAATGTGAAATGTAGATCTTGAAGTGTCAAATGGGTAGCGAAGTTATGCCACAATTTTTAACCTTGGAAAAAAAATGAATTCATGATCTGACAAATCATGGGATATAAGTCCCCGTTGTATGGGACCATTGAGATGATGTAAAAGTTGGGATTAAAAGGCATATAAGCTGGATCTACCCTAGGACTTCAAGAACTGCGTAAATTATGTTTCGTAAATCGAACTTGATGGAATATCTATCAAGTGAAAATCTGATTGTTCTTAGTAAAGCTTAGATCGGCGAAAAGTTGCATTCATCAGAAACCCGTGAACATCATGGATAGAGAAAGTAAGTCAACATTTAGCCTGATCTTATTCCCGTAGTTATGTTTGATGAAACTCGCGTATTATAAGGGATTACACTTGTGAGAAAAGACCGAATGTGGAGGAAATACCCACATGGCTTTAACTCTATAAGAAGCGAGTAGTAAGGTAAGATGATCTTTGAGGACAAAGATCCTGTTTAGGGGTAAATGCTGTGACAATCCGTCAATTTATGGTCGATATTTTATTCTCAATATTTATTTGAAAATATTATTTTAATGTTACAATATGAACTCACTTATTTTTGGGAAGAAATTTAGATTTACATCTTGAAGTAGCATCGACTACGTCTAAACCGGAGGATTCAACGTTACGTGCTTACGTTTACATACACCGTCTTTGGTGACAGTCCGACATTTCAGAAAATAAATTTGTCCATGAATATTATTTTGGAGTTTTAAATTTGTGTTGGTTCATAAACTCACAAATTTACGAGAAGAGATTAGGACTTACGACTTTATTTTAACGTCCTTTACGACTAAACCGGAAACCCTAGGATTACGTATTTACGTTTTCGAACTCCGTTTTTGATGAGACAATTTTTATTGGATTCGTTTTGTGACGTTGATTCATAATTTATAAAAACGTTTTTCGTAAAATGACCCGAGGGCACGCAAATCGAGGAAACTAGAATCGAGGAGTACCCGTAAATAAATGGGGATGAGACAAGTGGGACACTTGTCCCACTCCCACTCAAAACCGGCTACACAACAACACCATACCACTTTGGTGTCAAGTTTTTACTTTGGTTGCTTACACATGTCATACAAGGCTTACACTTTAAGCCACTAGTAGCTAAAAACCATCAAACCATTCCACCATTTCTCATTTCCATCTTTCTCTCATGCAAACCACTCACACACACTCTCTCCCTCTTGCCATTTCCGTCCCATTTTTCACCACAAACCACCATCACTTGATCAAAATTAACCATGAAATCTCATGTTATTTACATACATGATGAAGCCCTTTTGAAACCCTATTGATTGGTGGTGATTATAACATCCATGGAGGAGTTTCCTTGGTGTCTTGGGGCTGATTTTCCACAAGGAGTTTATGAAGATTGGTGGTCATGAAGATGGTCTTGGTGCATCACAAGTTTCTCCATCAAAATCCATGTTTTGATCAACCTACATCATCATGGTGGTATAAAGATTGTCCTCCTCATCCTCTTGTTATTTTTACTATGTAATCATGTATTTTATTTCCTATTGTATATGTATATGATGATTATATGATGATAAAAATGTTATATGGGGATTTGGTGTTGATAAACATGCTTAAAAAGGTGAAAAACTATAAGAAACAAGGCTAAAATCTTGTCTAAATTTATTGGCTGTATAAAAGAGTAAAGAAACATGTCATGAACTGATAAAATGATGAAGTAGAATGGATTTACAGTAAGCTATGGGTCTTGTACACATGTGAGAGTTGTCCATGCAATGAAATCATTGTAATGAGTGAGATATGATCAAAACAAGTTTAAGGTACAAATCTGAGTTCACTGTTTTGGACGATTTTTAGAAAATACTTAGAAGATGATTCAACAGTAGATATAGAAGAGTTAAATGGAGCAAATATCATTTAGTTTATGTGATAAAAATTTGAGCTTTTATCTCCATATAGAACTCTAGATATGGCAGTTTTGGTGAAAGTGAAGATAAAAATCATATTTTTGGAAATTAAAGTATAATACTATTATATAAGCACTCAAAATTTAATAGTATAAAATATAAATTAAAACCCACTAACTTATATAATACATTTATATAAATATGTACAATGGTAAATAAGTGGAAATTTTATAAAAATGGTAACTTGTTAAGTTTTATGAGTTATAAAACTATAAACATGATTTTTACGACTTTTTCGGCTAATACCGTAAAATTAACGTTTTTGTTAAATAAAACATAGATGGTTGGACCCGTCTAATGAAAACTTTATAAAACTTATATACTGATATATAGACATGTATAACAAGTAAAAACCGATAAAAACCCGAACTATAGGACAAACAGACATTAACGAGCTAAGTAAACATATTGGACTAATAATTGGACCAAATAAGTTAAAACTCTTATAAAAAGAACTTATTGGGCTTAACCCATTTGGGCCCAACTTGTAAAGTATAAATACTGATAAAATAAGTATAAAATGGATTAAAACAAGTTAAAGAACTTATAATAAGTTTATTGGACCTAAGACACGTAAATAGGTAAAACTAGTAAACTAGTATAAAAGTTATCGACATATAACACTAAAATGAGTAAACGAGAATATGTAAACCCACTTGATCATCATATATATATAATCATCATATATATACATAATTGTTATTTTTATAAAGTCATTGGACATGAGTCTGAGACGAGTATTATTTGCCTAGGTTTCCGTGATTGAAGCACGTACCGTACGTCCGAATTGCCGATAACCCGCCTTCCCACATCAACGTGAGTTCATAGCCTCGCACTCTTTTAAATGTTTTATAAATGTGTTATAAACCCATGAGGGAGATAACATGTTAGTTTTTATAAAATAGGACACCATTTGTCCCGATTGTTTGTTTATTGATTTGGACCCGTATGATTGAATGACCCGATTGTATGACCCTATAAATGATTAAAGACCCGATAGATGAAATAAAATGGATTATTAAAGTTAGGTTATGTCACTAAAAGTCCCATTAGCATGAATTGTGAACTACCGGGAGTTGGTAGACGCTTGTGCATATAATAGTACTATTTGGGGACGATCACCCCAGTTCGCGCCTTGACGGTTGATCCCCGTCGTACCACATTGATTGGTAAGCGAATTTATGTATGAGAAGATTTCCATAGCGTGACCTTTGTGACGACACGCTACTTTAGATGGGCAAATTGAGTATCGGGTTAGCTACCCGTTGTTTGTTTAGTAAGGTAACAATGGCATGCGGCTTATAATAATCCAAAACTAACGAAATACTATTAGATGCTTCGAATTACGATGTATTGCCTGTTGATGCAAAAGTTGGGTGATCCTTGCTAGACCCGAATTAGGCTTAATTCGGGTTGGCTGGGCTCCGGCTCCTGCACCAAGTGAATCGTTTGGTTGGGATCCTGCACACTAAACAGCACGCGTTAGGCTTACCGTGGGAATGTTTCCCACGATTAGACTCCAGCATGAGAGTAAGTAATCGATTTAGGGTTTATGTGAGTTAAGAGTATAAGGCGTAATACCTTTGTGGAACCCTTGAGGGTTCCTTTTATAGGCAGTGAAACCCTAATGGGCTTTCACTGATGCTTCGGCCCCAAGGAAGAGATAACTATCAAAATTAGAATGATTGTTATCTTCTAATTTTGGTAGTGAATATCCTCCTCCATTGGGATAAAGATATTCCTAGACAGAATAATATTCTGTCTAACCCTATGTCGGCCGTACCGGGCCGTGGGCTGCACACATGTGTGCGGTCACTGTTCATCCAAGCCCATAAGCCTGAATGACATTATTCCACCCATCTGTGATGGGCCGGATACGGGTAGTACCCATGGTCCGGGTTCATGCCCTGGCCGGGGACTATACGTCATCATGTCCCCCCCAGTCTAGTTGTTACAACCATAGGCGTAACCTCTAGACTACCAAGATGCTCCCCGGACGTACCAAGGAAACAACAGGGAATGATAAGTTGTTCAAGAATTTGTATTGGCCGCACGTGGCAACCTGGCTTAGGAAGTTATTTCATCAGTATATCAGCCACATATAGCGACCGAGACAAATTAAATATAGCAATAAATGTCAAGTCTTACGTAAGAGCCGCATATCCCGACATTAATAACTGTTCATCTGACATGTTGACTAACAAAAGTGCAGACAGTCAGAACCTTGAGCAGTGCAAACGTTTGAGTCAGAAGTGACCCGTGGGTCCCGCCTGACGTTTCACTTGCCACTCGCCCCC
This sequence comes from Glebionis coronaria, assembly GCA_025667525.1. Classification (NCBI taxonomy): domain Eukaryota; kingdom Viridiplantae; phylum Streptophyta; class Magnoliopsida; order Asterales; family Asteraceae; genus Glebionis; species Glebionis coronaria. The sequence goes on along the minus strand of CM046880.1, from coordinate 311,896,654 downwards.
TAACCACACGATCAAGAATAGTGGCAGACATGTGTCACACATCCAACAGGTCGTGACCCACGAGGCAACCCTATAAATAAGCCACCCCTACGGCTGTGTGAAACACACAGTTATAACCTCCATTTCTGCCATTAAAGCTTTCCTCTTAGCTTGAACCAATTACCCACGGATCCCTTCACACGCAGGTTAGAACACCACGTCCTTACACTTTTATTTAGTAATGGCTCACAGAAACAACCCTACCATTGGATCCGTGCTGAATGTTATGACCCAAGACCAATTAAACCACTTTTGTACAAACTATTTCATCCCTACCAACCTACACCCCTCACTTCCTGGCGCCGGAGACCTTATAACTGAGGCTCCAGCGGGTAAGATTGGCCTGTACACTCGCCTCTTTGATGCGGCTAATTACCGCATTCCCTTCACCCATTTCCTTGTAGATCTGTTAGGATACTATGATGTACACATTAGTCAGCTCCATTGTATAGGTTCCTGTAAGATTAGTCAATTTGAGATCCTCTGCCGTGCTAGGAGAATCCCCCCAACCGTAGAATTATTCCGTCTCTTTTATGTTCCCAACATAGTAAACGGTTGGGTATCTTTCAAGAAACGATCCCCTAACAGTCCCCAATCGCACAATAAGCCAATGGATTCATTGAAAAACTGGTATGACCACTACTTTTTCATTGACGCAGTAGTATGGCCGGCCGATTACACCTTTAGAACTAGGATACCCCACGACCCCAAGCCGCACACAAGTACATACAACCCCCGACATTCCCAAGAATTAGATCTGAATAGGACCGGGTTCCATAGAAGTCTTCCCGAGTCATTCCTATGTTTACTAGGGATTAGTCGCAATTACTTTGGTCCGTCCAATAGGTATCCTGTGTTTTGGAGAAGGCAGGGTGAAGGTAGGCTATCATCCGTACGCAAAAATGTATTTAATTATTTGATAAATGGCTAACACATTTTGTTTCGTATTGGGCAGAAATGAACTTCTTTGGACTCTTGCGCCAGGGCGACCCGAAGCTTGTACCGGAGGGTTACCGTCTTCTCCGTGAGAATGAACGACCCCTTATTGAGCATACCCGAAACGTGACAGTTGCTCTTGAAGCCGTGCCAGATCCCCACTCGGACGAGGAAGAGCATGGATACAATGGTGGTGGTGATAACCAGATGAATGAAGGAGGAGCCGGGCCCTCCTCACCACATAGGGAACAGCAGGGGGATAATATTGACCTAACCACCTCCAGCCTTCGCCGAATGTTGGGCGATGATGATGAAGAAGTACAACAAGTCAATCTGGAAGAGGAAGATGAAGTGGAAGAAGAAGTCAAGGAAGAGACTGACGAAGCAACAGTTCAACCCGTCGCCAGGCGTACCCGTAAAAGAAACAAACGAGCAAGGCGAACTGCTTCAGTCGAGATTGGCGAACACAACGCCCCTGCCAAGAAACTTCGAGAAGACCACCCCTTGTACCAAACTGTTGGTAGTACTACCTAGGGTTCCGAGACTATCTGGGCCGCACATGTCGATCCCGTCACTCAGATTGCCCCCACCGCGTCAGTATTAGCGAGAAATGACATGTAAGGCTCCATCCTAACACGTAAGAATGACAACTCCTTTTTGAAGTAACACTTAATATGTATCCACATGATTGTTTTAACAGGGATGAACAAACTGGTGCCGCATCTCCTACTGATACTCAAATAGATAAGGGAAAAGGAAAAGAAGTGGAAATAAACACCACGCTTCACACAGCCGCCCAGAAGTCTGGCCCTGTTTTTGAAGAAGGTTCACCCACGGCTTCCCAAGACCTCCCAACGTCCGGCCCCCCTCAATCGTTCAACCCTATATGGAATATCACGACTGCATCACGAATAAGGGACGCCGATGAGTGCCGGGAGTACCTCAACAACTGCATACCACCAGGCTTGGTGCGAGAGGTGAACGCGCTTAATCATGCGGACTTAGTGGATGAGTACAATGGTGCTTTGGTACATCAAATGGCGATGGGCACCTCGATGAGGGTAAGGTTTGAAGCCGCACTTGGGCATGTTGAATCTCTCAAGAGGAAGGTAGGACGGAGGGAGAAGATGATCGTGGATAACGAAGCCCAAATTGCAGACCTCCAATCCCAACTGGCTAGCGCCGAGGCGACAATAAAAAAGCAATCGGCCCGCGCGAATGAATACGACCAACAAGTGGCCAACCTTGAGTCTCAACTAGATGCTGTGACCACCAAGGTACATATCCGTGTCGCACCACCCATTTGCTAAAAGAAATATATTCTAACGTTTTATCTCTTATAGGTGGCCACGAAGGAAGCGTCTGCCCAGTCGTACGCCAGCCAGGTACACGTGCTTAACAAGAAACTGGAAGACGCGCACCTGGCCGTCCAGAGTATGGAGAAGGTACAAGGAGAGCTTGCTGATGAGAGGGCTGTCACCCAAGAGTTGAAAGAGGCGTTTGCCCAAAAAGATTTGATGATTGACACCCTCACCGCTGAGCGTGACGACGTGCTATGCCCCCAACTGCTAGCGGCTATTGCCGGCCGTAGGTGGATGGTAGGGCATGGAGCACGCTTGGCCGTCATGAAAGTATTGGAGGCCCCTGAATTTGTGCAACAGTTTGCAAGCCTTGTGTCTGATGGCATTGACCATGGACGTCATGAGGGAATGGTTGAGTCCGTTGAGCTGATCAAGAAAGGGGAAAACGTTACCACTCATGCCTTCTTTAATCCTGAAGCCGCTACCAAGATGACTGCTTCTATGGCCGCGATGCGAGATCTGCACTATCCATTCTTGGATGAGCTGGAGGCCACCAAAGATGTATCAAATATGGAAATTATGGAAAGGCTAAGTCTTAGTGCGTTCTCCCAAGGTGAGGGTCACTCCCGTGCTTCCTTCACTCCATCGCCCAGCCACCTGACGCTCCCCATATACGAGGACGTAACTAGGATCATGCTTGAAGAAGAACCCTTAAGTGTAGTGCTGGAGAGGAGTGCGGCTCAAGCCCAGAAGCGGAAAGAAAGTGATGAGTGGTTGTCGTGTCTGGTCGAGGAACAAGTGGAAATGGGTAAGTTTTTCCCCCCTATGTAGAATGCTCCTACTTTATGATCCCTTTCAGACACTTTGGTTTGTAACCGCTGAATATTTGCGTGCATGTACACGGCTAAAAACATTTGCATTTTGCATGTAAGTCCGTGATGGACCACGGCCATTTTGTGATCTATTTGGAAACTTGTGTATTTTGACTGTGTTAAATATTGTACCTCAATACTGCATGAAATACCACGTCTTACACACAAAGAGAGAAAATACATACAAGTCTATAATTTACTAGACATGCAACGTGCGTCTTTACTATGCGGATCACTGTGTGACTACGGCATATGAAACTTACCCCAACGTCTTGTGAGTAAGGTGTCCAGTAAGGATACATGATCCGTGCGGCTGGGGTTGCATCCCTCTTACGCGGCAAGTTGAATTAGTAGGTTCACTTAATCCTCTTACCTCGCCTGGAGGCGTATAGTACATGTACAGTAATTGAAAGAATGCATATGAATGAAACATGGCATATTATAATATAAGTAAAATTCATACGACTAACAAAAAATATAAAAAACTGATTTGCACGAAACAAGCCGTGGGGCTAGCTAGGCATCACGGCATTTTATTAGAACGTTTACACTTTTGTTTGAACAATAACGACAAGTCCTAAAAAACAAGAAAGGAAACTAAACAAACATAAGAAAAACAAAACAGATAGACCGCATGGTTCTTTATTGAGACCGCATATAGCGAAGTACCCATGCGGAAGCCGTAGCTTTCAGAGATAGCACCTTTTGAGATTGGAAATATTCCATGTGCGCTCTAGGTCGCGGCCATCCATGTCACGTAACTTGTACGCGCCTCGTCCCAAGGCTTCAGTGACATCATACGGTCCTTCCCACTTAGGGCCCAGCTTTCAATATTCTCCGCTCGAATTGCTTCGTTAGCACGATAGACGTAGTCTCCTGGTCGAAAAGAAACACCCTTGACCATGACGTCATAATAAGCCTTCATCTTAGCCTTGGACTTAGCCTCATTGATGGCTGCTATTTCCCTTTTTTCTTCCAACAGATCCAGGTTGATTCACAGCTGTTCATCGTTCGTGACGACATTAACCTTCGCCGTGCGGATGGTAGGCATTCCTATTTCTGCTGGTATAACAGCGTCAGTGCCGTAAGCCAATGCAAATGGAGTATCTCCGTTGGCTGTTTTGATCATAGTTCTATGCGCCCATACCACATGTGATAACTCATCAACCCATTTGCCACTTCGTTCATCCAGACGCGCCTTGATGCCATTCCCCAAGCTTCTATTTGCCCGTTCGACAAGGCCATTTGTTTGCGGATGCTTAACAGATGCGAAGCGCCGCTTGATGTTCAATGATGCACACCAATCTTTGAATGGGTTGTCAGTGAACTGCTTGCCGTTGTCCGAGATGATTTCTCCCGGTAGACCAAAACGGCACACAATATGTTCCCAAACAAACTTCTTAACTTGTTTGCCTGTGATAGACTTGACTGCCTTGGCCTCTATCCATCGTGTGAAGTAGTCCATCGCAACAATTCAGAATTTAACTCCCCCCGCAGCTACAGGAAATGGTCCTGCAATGTCGATTCCCCACTTGTAGAATGGCCATGGGGACGTGATAGGTGTAAGCTCCTGTTGGGGGTGCCGCGGCACTGGCCTATGCACTTGGTAATCACTACACTTGCGAATCATGTCGCGCGCGTCTCTGTGCATGGTAGGCCAATAGTATCCTGTCCGTAAGGCTCTAGCCACCATAGACCGTGGACCTGCATGCATGCCGCACAATCCTTCATGTATGTCACTGATTACGTATGCGGCTTGACGTGGTCCCACACACCGCAGCCATGGCTGCAAGAAAGAGCGCTTGTAAAGGATGCCCTCTCGAAGTTCGAAATGCTGCGACTTCCTTCTGATGCGATGTGCTGCTTTTTACTCATCTGGAAGGGTTTCACTAGTCAAATAGTTGATAATCGGGGTCATCCATGTAGGTCCATCCTCCTCAACTATAGCAGCAACCTCCCCCTCTGTTATAAATTTCTCCTTGAGTATTTCCACCATGACTTGTTTAGACAGGTGAGCGAAGCTTGTGGATGCGATCTTGCTAAGAGTGTCCGCCTTCTTGTTCTCGCCCCTTGGCACCTGCTTGATGGAAAACTTACTGAATGTCGCGATTAGCGACTTGACTTTTTCCAAGTACCTGACCATGTTGTCATCCTTAGCCACATACCCACCTAGAATATGGTTCGCGACAAGCCGTGAGTCCACATAGGCCTCAAGGTTGCGGACCCCTATTCTAGCGGCGATTTATAAACCCGCAATTAATGCTTCATATTCCGCTTCGTTGTTGGTGGCCGTGAACTCAAAACGGAGGGCGTACATGAATTCCATTCCTTCTGGATTTGTGAGGATGAGACCTGCTCCGGACCCGTCCGTACACGAAGATCCGTCCGTGAATAACACCCATGGTTCTGTTGGGATCTCGTCTTGTTTAATGATTGGTCCTTCCTCATCCGGCTTCTCGATCATGAAATCTGCCAAGATCTGGCCTTTAACAGCCGTCCTTGGCCTGTAAGATATATTGTGCTCCCCCAATAGGATGCTCCATTTTTGTAGCCTCCCTGCTACGTCCGGTCTAGAAATAACCTGCTTAATTGGCTGATCCGTAATGACCACAATTGGGTGCGCCTGAAAGTATCAGCGCAGCCGCTTTGTAGCAAACACTAGTGCTAGCACCAATTTTTCCATAGAAGAGTAATTCAGCTCCGACCCTTGTAGCGTTCTACTTATAAAATAGACCGGAGTTTGCACTGTATCTCTATCTGTCATAAGTACCGCGCTTATTGCGCCATGAGTGGCTAAGAGATACATAATGAGTTCCTCCTTTGGCCGGGGAGCTACTAGCATAGGGAGGGATGCAAGATGCTGCTTGAGTTGGCCGAAGGCTTCCTCGACTTCCTTCGTCCACCGGAAGTCTCCCTTTCTAATGCACTTCTTGAGTGTCTTAAATAGGGGTAATGACTTCTCTGCGGATTTAGATAGGAACCTATTCAGCCCGGCTAGCTTCCCATTTAAGGATTGCACCTCCTTCCGTGTCTGAGGGGACGGCAGTTGTATCACTGTGTCGGTCTTCTCTGGGAAAGGTTTGATGCCGTTTGGATCAATCAAATATCCAAGGAACATTCCCTCTGTTGCCCCGAACGTACATTTCTTTGGATTTAACTTCATGTTAATCCTTCTCAGCGTGTCGAATGTCTCTTGGACATCCCGGAGAAGTGCCTCCTCCGTGTGACTTTTTATCACCAAGTCATCAACATAGACTTCCAAGTTGCGGCCTATCTGTGATTCAAAAGCTTTGTCCACCAACCGCTGATATGTAGCACCGGCGTTCTTCAGTCCAAACGGCATTTTCGTATAGCAATATACGCCCTGGCTCGTATGGAACGCCGTTTTTTCTGCATCCTCCTCCGCCATCTGGATTTTGGTGATACCCTTTATATGCGTCCAATAAGCATTTAAAAGGATACCCACATAGGGACTCCACCTTCCAGTCGATTTCCGATAACGGGTAACAGTCCTGTGGGCAGGCCTTGTTTAGATCCGTAAAATCCACACACATGCGCCAACTTCCGTCATGTTTCTTGACCATGACCGGATTGGATAACCACTCGTGGTAGTATACCTCGCGCATGATGCCTGCATCCACTAGTTTCCGTACTTCATCCAATATCACTTGGCTGCGCTCAGGTGCCTGGCCGCGCTTCTTTTGCTTGATGGGTTGGTACCCTTGGCGGATCTGGAGCTTATGCTCTGCTATCGCACGTGGCACGCCTGTCATATGCTTTGGCTCCCATGCGAATATATCTAGGTTTTCACTTAAAAGAGAGCACATGGCCCTTTTGCCGCTATCCGAGAGCGCCCCTCCTATGGATACCTCCTGTTCCGGATAGTCAGGGTGAATGGCTACCTTCCAATTGGGAGGTGGTGATCCATCCTTGGGTGGAACAGGTGGAGCCGATGTTGTCACGGTGTGACACTCGGATACCGGTACGATTGTGTTGTAAATGGTAACAATTCCCCCCTCAACGGGGAATTTGATCATTCCATGCGCCGTGGAGGGTACCGCCCGTATGGCCAAAATACCTGGTCTGCCTATGATCCCATTGTACGGAGAGTGTGAGCGTATCACCATGAAGTTCATCCACGCCGTAGTGGAATGTTCCTCATTCCCAATGGTTACAAGCAAACGTAGTTGCCCTATCGGCCATATAGTGTCTCCACTAAAGCCAGTAAGCGGCTACGTGGCCGGTACTAATTGGCTTCTTATTTCTGGGCATAACTGCACGAAACAGTGTTCATACAGTACCTCTGCTGATGATCCTCCATCCACATACATGTGACGAACATTGTGTGTTCCAATGCTTATCTCAATAGTGAGAGGCGCATCGATCACATCGCTTGATGTGATGGGAGGGAATGAGATTTCCCTGCCGCGTGAAAATTTTTGGCCAACTTCTGCCTCGTGCGGCGCTGTCTGGATTGGATCATGTATATAGTCGAAGGTTTGTCCTTTTGGAGATCCTTCTTATCATACTTCTTGTTGTTGTCTTTTCCATCCTTCCAATCCTTAACTAGGTGCTTGAGTTTACCTGATTTGATCAGCGACTCAATATGCTTCTTGAGCTGGATGCACTCCTCCGTACCGTGGCCTTTGTCATTATGGAACTCGCAGAAGCGATTTCCTTGCCTACGTTCCGGCGGAGTTGTCATTGGGGGAGGCCTTGGAAATTTTGCCCCTTCCGTCAGAAAGATCTCCCGGTAGGACATCTTAAGGGGGGTAAACTTATCATCCGGTCGTCCTCCTTTGTTCTGGCTCTTATAGTCCGAGCCCTTGCTACTGTTCTGATTGCCTTGGCCGCCTGACTGTCTCCGAGACTGGTCGTTTGACCGGTACCCATTTCCTCTAGATGGGTAAGCCGCGGCAACCGCTGTTTCTCCTTCTATGAAATTTCTGACCCTTTCCATAAGGTCATCATATCTCTCTGGACGCTTGTCATTGAGGCGCCTGATCAATTCCCTGTCTGTTATGGCGTGCATGTAGTCAGAGATTTTCAGGAGCTCCGGCATGGTTCTTGTGCGCGTGCACTCATCATTGAAGCGTTTAGTGAACGCTTCTGTGGACTCCCCCGGCCGTTTTTTGACAGTTGCCAATGAGACCGGATCCCTATTATACTTCTTCCTCTGGGTATAATTGTTCTCGAACGCAGTGCGTAGTTCCGTGAAACTATCAATGCTCCGTGAAGGGAGTGCCTCAAACCAGTCACGGGCATTTCCGATCAAAGTCGAATTGAACATTTGGCACCATATAGGCATGGGCCATCGCTCAATTTTAGCCTGCGTATCGAATATTTTAAGGTGATCAACCGGATCACCAGATCCATCATAAGTCTTGATACACGCCGGCATGCGACGTTTGGTGTCCTCAGAATAGTTTCGTATGCGGAGGGTGAACGGGTCTTCCCTGGGATCCGCCCATGGCCGGGTGAGCCTAGGGTCATCCCATGGTTCACACCATGGACGCGAAAGATCCTACGCTTCTGCATCTCGATAATAAGGACCACCATAATACTCATCATTATTTGGTGGTGGTGGAGGGGTGCGCCTAGGTCGGCGACGCTTAGGCGGATGGTCATCTGAGTCCTCCCCTGACGGGTCTGGAGACGGTGGTGGTGCCCCATCCTTTGGGTAGGGACCACTTTTTTGGGATGAACTGGAAGCCTTCTTCCCAGTGTTCATCCTGTCCCACACGCTTGGGCGACGAGCGGTTCTGTCCAAGTCTCGATCTAGCCGCTCGGGTGAGCCATCCGACTTATCTCCTCCTTTCCGATACTGCGTTAGTTCCTGTATGAGGCGATCTCCTATGCGCTCAAATACATTCCTGGGTTGAGGGGTTTCCTCAAAGATGCTCTGCTCCTGAGGCCGAGCTCTCCTTTTCCTCTAATTTTGGGAAGAGGTGATTGGTCCGGTGTCACCAAAATTGAGTCTAGATTGGAGGTTCCTCCCCAGATTCAATCTTGACGCGATCCCTGGGACAATCCTATCGAATTTCTGCGTGAGAACCCGAGTAAGATCCTCCTCGCTGAGTGGTAGGACCTCTACCTCTTCCTCTACCGATGGTCTGCGCGGCTCCTTGTTAGGAGGGTTGGGCGCACTCCCTGGGTCCGGATTGTCTAGGGTAGAAGTAGGTGGGGGTGTCATGGAGATCGTGCTCGTCACCCCCAAGGGCTGGAAGCCACCACGGTTACCAGGTCCGCCTGCAAGGCGGCTAGGTGATTGATTGGGGATAAGTATCCCTTCCCCTTGGGACTTCCGATTTCCAGGATTCGTATTCCTGGGAATGGCTGGCTGATGCCCCTTCGTCATTGGAGATTCAGAATGAGGATTTGTTCTAGCTTAGTGTAATGGGTCCCACGGATGGCGCCAACTTGTTGATGCAAAAGTTGGGTGATCCTTGCTAGACCCGAATTAGGCTTAATTCGGGTTGGCTGGGCTTCGGCTCCTGCACCAAGTGAATCGTTTGGTTGGGATCCTGCACACTAAACAGCACGCGTTAGGCTTACCGTGGGAATGTTTCCCACGATTAGACTCCGGCGTGAGAGTAAGTAATCGATTTAGGGTTTATGTGAGTTAAGAGTATAAGACGTAATACCTTTGTGGAACCCTTGAGGGTTCCTTTTATAGGCAGTGAAACCCTAATGGGCTTTCACTGATGCTTCGTCCCCAAGGAAGAGATTACTATCAGAATTAGAATGATTGTTATCTTCTAATTTTGGTAGTGAATATCCTCCTCCATTGGGATAAAGATATTCCTAGACAGAATATTATTCTGTCTAACCCTATGTCGGCCGTACCGGGCCGTGGGCCGCACACATGTGTGCGGTCACTGTTCATCCAAGCCCATAAGCCTGAATGACATTATTCCACCCATCTGTGATGGGCCGAATACGGGTAGTACCCATGGGCCGGGTTCATGACCCGGCTGGGGACTATACGTCATCATTGCCTGACTAGCAATACAGGGTCATACTATTGATATTATGTTCGTGTTTTGGTTTTCATAACCATATTCATATAACGGTTTTTATTTTCATACAACGTCATAAGACGTATTGTATGATGTTTTTACGACATTGGCTCGTATAATGATTTTTAAGGCAAATGCCTATATTATGATTTTCAATAAGGATTTGTATAAAATGACTTTGGCTATTTTAAGGCCTATTACAAAGATTTGTACAAAATGATTTTTGGTAATAATTTTATACCAAAGTTATATTGATGGAATTTATTAAACTCTATGAATTCACTCGGCGTTATCGCTGACCTTTTCTTTTAACATGTTTTGTCTCAGGTACTTGAAGGTAATTCTCGGGAAGACAACAAGAATTCATGGCCCGCACCTAAACACTTATTTCCATTCAAATAATTTGTAAAACTCTGTATGAAATAATATGACTTGGGACCTATGTAACCTTGATATTTATGAATGGAAATGCTTTATTAATAACGACGCGATTTTTATGCGTTGTCTATGATGTGAGTAATGTGCTATCCCGTAACACCAACTAGTCTTCCGCTGTATTGAGTTGTATAAATTTGGGGGTGTTACAATTTGGGCAATGGTAAATGGGCCGGACCAACGAGATTTCAGTTTGCCCGAAAAGATTTTCAACCGAGAGTTAAAGAGTAAAACTTTGTCTCCAACTTGGAACTCTCGGTTCTTAATCTTAGAGTCGTGAATGAGCTTAGTCTTCTCCTTATAGATCAAAGAATTTTCATAAGCCTCATTACGGAGTTCATTCAGCTCATTGAGTTGGATTTTGCGTAGGTCACCGGCTTTGTTGATATCAAAATTAGCCCACTTCAAGGACCAGTAAGCCTTGTGCTCCAACTCAATGGGGAGTTGGCATGCTTTCCCGTACACGAGACGATATGGTGTACAACCAATCGGAGTCTTGTATGCAGTACGAAAAGCCCACAAAGCATCATCAAGTTTATCAGCCCATGAGGCACGATGCTCTCCCACGGTTCTTTCGAGAATTCGCTTTAATCCTCGGTTGGATATTTCAGCCTGGCCATTAGTTTGTGGGTGGTAGGCGGTGGAAAGACGATGATTTACACCGTACTTAGCCATGACTCTAGCAAATTGGTCATTGTAAAAATGAGTCCCGCGATCACTAATAATGGCACGAGGCACACCGAATCTAGCGAATAGCGATTTCAAAAAGTTACAAACCACCCTTGCGTCATTAGTGGGTAAAGCTTTAGCTTCAACCCATTTGGAGACGTAGTCAACGGCTACAAGGATGTATTTGTTTCCTTTAGAAGAAGAGAATGGCCCCATAAAGTCGTACCCCAAACATCAAAGATTTCACATTCTTGTATGAAATTCTGAGGCATCTCGTCTTTATGTGTGATCTTGCCTTGTTTTTGGCAAGCATCACAATGTTTAATCATCTCGTGAGCATCACGGTAAATGGTGGGCCAATAAAATCCCGATTCAAACACTTTTTTGGCGGTGTAGTTGGGACCAAAGTGACCACCGGTGGGTCCTTTGTGGCAAGCGTCATGGATTTCTAAAGCTGCCGGTCCATCAACACATCGGCGAATAATCAAGTCAGTACATTGCTTGAATAGATACGGGTCATCCCAAAAGTAAGTCTTAATGTCGTTAAAGAACTTCTTCTTTTTCTGGGATGTTAACCCGTCAACGAGAATTCCACCAGCCAAGTAGTTTGCAATGTCCGCAAACCACGGGGTTTCATCAGCAGTCGAGTTGATAGACATTAAGGTCTCCAAGGGAAAAGAATCATTGATTTCTTTGGTCGGATGATCCACTTGGTAAGGATCCTCAAGTCTACTGAGATGATCCGCGGCTAGGTTTTCAGCTCCTTTTTTATCGCGAATTTTGATTTTAAATTCTTGGAGTAGCAAAACCCAGCGAAGAAGTCTTGGTTTGGAATCTTGTTTGGTTAACAAGTACTTCAACGCGGAATGATCGGTATACACGATTGTGGTAGAAAGGACAAGATAGGGGCGGAACTTTTCAAAGGCATAGACAACAGCTAAAAGCTCTTTTTCGGTTGTCGTGTAATGTAATTGAGCCCCAGTCATTGTCTTGCTAGCGTAATGGATCGGTTGGAAGTGTTTGTTCACTCTTTGGCCCAAAACTGCTCCAATAGCAAAGTCGCTAGCATCGCACATCAACTCGAAAGGCAGCTCCCAATTAGGGGTAACCAAGACGGGTGCCTTAGTTAGCTTATCCTTAAGCGAGTTGAAGGCTTCGATACACTCTTTGGAAAAGATAAAAGGAGTATCTTTTTCCAAGAGGTGGGTCATCGGGCGAGTGATTTGAGAAAAATCTTTGATGAATCGACGGTAGAAGCCCGCATGACCAAGGAAACTTCTCACACCCTTCACGGTTGAAGGTGGAGGCAACTTAGCGATAACATCGACTTTAGCACGGTCTACTTCAAGACCGACTTTGGAGATCTTGTGTCCTAGCACGATGCCCTCTTTTACCATGAAATGGCATTTTTCCCAATTAAGAACAAGGTGAGTGTCTTCACACCGCTTAAGCATACGTTCTAAATTGGCAAGGCAAGCAGAGAAAGAATCGCCATAAACCGAGAAATCATCCATGAATACTTCCATAGTGTCTTCCACCATGTCATGGAAGATAGCCATCATACACCTTTGGAACGTCCCAGGAGCATTACATAAACCAAAAGGCATGCGTTTGTAAGCAAATTTTCCATAGGGACAAGTGAATATGGTCTTTTCTTGGTCCTTGGGATCGATGGGAATTTGAAAATACCCAGAGAAACCGTCTAAGAGGCAGTAATAGTCATTACCAGCTAGACGCTCGAGCATTTGATCCATGAAGGGAAGAGGAAAGTGGTCTTTTCTCGTGGCATCATTGAGCTTGCGATAATCAATACAAACTCTCCACCCAGTAACGAGACGAGTGGGAATCAACTCGTTGTGTTCATTGGAAACAACGGTTATTCCGCCCTTCTTGGGCACACAATGGACGGGACTTACCCACGGCGAATCCGAAATAGGGTAAATCAAGCCGGCATCAAGAAGTTTGATAACCTCTTGTTTGATGACGTCATGAATTTTAGGATTAACCCTTCTTTGGCTCCATGAGAATCTTGTGAGTACAAAAGTTCGGATCAATTCCGCGGATATCGGAAATTTTCCAAGCAATTACCTTCTTATGATCATTAAGCACGGCGATGAGGCGAGATTTTTCTTCTTCTTTCAAGTCCTTCGCGATGATGACAGGCGACTTCTTGTTTTCTTCAAGGAACACGTACTCGAGATGGGGCGGCAACTCCTTAAGTTCTAAATCTGGAGGATTTTCGATGGGAGGCGTTTTCAAAGTCGGAGCATCGATAGCAGTAACCGTGGGAGATGGTGGAGAAAGATTGTCTTCTTTGAGAAGGTTTTCAAAGAAATGCATGACTTCATCCCAATCGGTGGGAGAATCGTCATTTGCTAAGTGCACATCTCCCATGATGGCTTCAAGATCTTTCCAAAAGAAATCACTTTCTCCAAATAGAGATAGTGATGAATCAATAGAGGAAACGATCTCAACATTGGGAAGAGAGGTAGGTATATTTTTACAGGCATCAATAAAGTGTTCTTCACAAGCCTCATCCAGAACGTCAATACAATTAACACTCTCGTATGAATAAGGTTGTTTAGACAACTTTCCCATGTTGAAGACGATTTTATCGTCGCCCACTCTCATGATAAGCTCACCGGCTTCAACATCGATGAGAGTGTGACCGGTCCTCAAGAATGGACGACCAATGATCAATGGCACACGAGGGTCCATGTCGTAGTCAACGAAAACGAAATCGGCAGGAAAAGTGAATTTGTCGACTCCTACAAAGACGTCTTCGGCTATCCCCACTGGATAAGCAACCGTACGGTTAGCTAATTCCAGAGTCATTTTGGTGGGGACTAGCTCAGGGAGAGATAATTGCTTCCAAACGCTTAAAGGCATTAAGTTAATACTGGCGCCTAGATCGGCTAGGGCCATGCAATTCTCTACTCCCGGGAAGTTACAAGGGATTAAGAAACGACCCGGATCACCAAGCTTGGTTGGCAATTTCCTTAAGAGTACTGCAGAGCAATTCTCATTAAGTTGGGTGTTAGCAATATCAAGAAGCTTCTCCTTGTCGCTAAGAAGATCTTTGATCATTTTTGCGTACTTAGGCATGTGAGCGAGAGCCTCAGCGAAGGAGATGTTAAAATTCAATTGTATAAACATTTTAAGAAAGTTTGAAACCTGAATATCATCCTTGCTTTTGAGCTTCTCTTTCCTCAACCTAGATGGATAAGGTATATCGGAAGAAGAGCAAGGCTTTGGAAGAATAGGATCACTTACATCCTTGGGTGGAGGAGGGGTAGAAGTAAGAGGTGGAGAAATTGGGGAAGGAGAAGGATGAGGAATATGGGCAAGTGACTCGTTTTCCTTAGTCACAATCACCGGTGGAGGTATAGGAAGCTCGGGTTCCTTGGTACCTTTGCCACTACGAGTGGTGATTGCTTTCATCTCCCCTCTTGGATTCGTAAGGGTTTTACTCGGAAGAGTACCCGAAGAAGAGGGTTGATTACCTTGGAAGAAACTAGCCATCATGTTTTTTAAGTCATTCGTTTGACTATCCAAAGTGTTTCTCATATCAGCTCTCAGATCGTTCCCTTGTTTCACCAGGTCTGCTTTCAAGTTGAGCACTTCCCGCTGAAGATTTCCCACGATCACATCATTAGTTCTCATGTAGGTTTCCACTTCTTGGTGTAAAGCGGTGGGTTGGTTGGAAGGAGCATTGTATGCGGGTGGTTGATAAGCAGGTTGCTGGTAAACTTGGTTGTTTCTTTGAGGTGGATGTTGTTGTTTGTGAGGTGGTATGTATGGTCCACGAGATTGTTGTTGTTGTTGAGGAGGGCGGTTGAGGTTTTGTTGTTGGTTTGGGCTGTTAGGAGTAAAACCGGGTGGTGAGAGATAGTTGTTCGAACGGTAGCTAAGCAGGTTGCGGTCACCTTGAGGACGAGCTTGATAAGCGGGTTGAGGATAGGTGCCATATGCTGCATTCACATTCTCAGAAGGGTAGTCTTGGGTGGCGGTACAAGTGGTGTAAGAGTGAGGACCCCCTCATATTTCACATGGTTGGCTGACAGCATTGCCTTGAGCGTTTTTGGCATTGATGTTGTTGGTGTTGCTGGCGGTTTGGGTAGCAAGCGATTCAAGAAGCGCAGTGATTTTGTCAATTCCCTTATCGCTGTCACTAGTACTAGCACTAGCGACATTGGTCCGCACACTCTTGGTTTGCACACGAGACTTATTCTCAATGACATCCCAAGCAGCATTGGAAGTTTTAGCCAAAAGATTACCCCCCGAGGCACTGTTTAGTGAATCTTGGTCATTCATGCTTAAACCATTATAAAAAGTGTTAATTTGGTGCACTTTGGTAAAACCATGTTGTGGACATTTTCTTAAAAGATCCCAAGATTCACTAAAATACTCATCGTAATTTTGTTCAAAATTAATGATTTCATTCCGCAAAGCGGTAATACGAGAGGGTGGGAAAAAGTAGTTGATAAACTTGGTCTCCAAATCCGTCCACGTAAGAATACTCTGTGGCCGTTCCTTAGCAAGCCAATGCCAGGCTTGTCCCTCTAAAGAAAAGGGAAAAAGTTGTAAACGAATTACCTCTTGTGGAACACCATTGAATTTGACCGTATTAGTGAGTTGCAAGAATCTCTTGATGTGGTCATGTGGATCATCAATGGTACGCCCCAAGAATGGTTGAGCAGAGACCATCTGGATAAAACCGGATTTGAGCTCAAAGTTGTTGGCTGCAAACGCGGGTATGACAATTGGATCATTGTTGCCATCTACATGTGCTTGCAGAAGTTCAATCATCGGGCGATTATCCGGTAGAGGCTCATTGTTGTTGTTATTATTGTTGTTGAAAGGTGGGTTGTTATTGTTATTATTGTTTTGAGGTGGGTTATTGTTGTTGTTTTGTACACCAGCCATGTCTAAGTCTTCGAGAGGCTCGGGCTCTTGATAAGACGTTGATCGTGTACGCATGCACCTGCAAAAGAACTAACAAGGCAAAAACAAAGGAAAAATATTTTTGGTTTTTGAAAATTTTATATTTTTTTGTGTTTTTGAAAATTTTTATGAAAAAGTAACGTTCACGGGGAACGGATCCCAAAGTCCAAGTTCTCACAAAAAACTGTTGATCTTAACGAGAAGAGCCGGCAGCGGCGCCATTTGATACAGATGATTTTCTATGGGGTTCTTGATTTAGTTCTCGGTATCTTCTCGAATTGATCACGGTTCTAAGTGGAATGATTTGTTCTTGGTTAATAAAAAGGTGTTGGTTTGTTTATCTATTTTAAACTAATAACTAATAAGTAAGTGTCGAAGAGTAAATTATAAGCTTTGAAAAATTAAACTAAATTGACGAGTTAAAAATAAAAGCTTGAAAACGTAAAGAAAAGATTAGAAAAAATACTTGGAAAACTTAATTAAACTAACACTTAAAAACTTTGCTAAAACTTTAAAACTTAAAACCTTAAGCCATCGGAATATCAAAACTCTTGTCTATCGGAATACAATTAAAACCAGTCCATCGGAATCCCAGATCGGAATGTTCCATCGGAATATATGTCAAAACAATCCATCGGAATACAAAACTGCAAGCTATCGGAATATGGTCTATCGCAATGACGTCTTATCAAAATTATCTAGATCGGAATATGGTAAATTAAAATTGGCCAAAGTTTCGACTTAAAATAGAATATTAGTCCCGTCAGAATGTGCGATCGCAATGAGCGATCGCAATCCCATATCAGAATAAGGGGAAATGACACCCGATCGCACAGTAAAACCCTCTCGGGTTATTGCGATCAAAAGCAGGGAACCCGTCGGAATGTGTAAAAACCCTTGGATTGCGATGGGAGCAATGTTGTTCCGAAATTGGTGAAAAGCTAAAACTTCAATAAGCACGAATATTAAGCTATTTTAACCGAGACTTAAACACTTCAAAAAGATTAAATTTGACAACTTTTGAAAACGTAAAACCATAAACTTTATAAGCGAAACTTTTGAATGACTAAAACATATATGAAATCCGAAAACCAATAAGCTAAAACAAGAAATAAGCCAATAAGCATAGAAGGCCTATAGCTTATACGTGTGAGAGCTTAAAAAGAAACAAGTAAGATTAAACTTTTATCACGAACTCATCCACAAATCCAAACCGTATGAAATTTAACAATCGGATCAAGGATTTAGGTAAACTAAGAAAAGTAGAAGAAGATTGAAGAACTCAAAAGCTTAACTTGAATAAGATTAATGAAATCTAAAGTACAAAGATTAAAGAAAGCTTAAATTTAAAAGATGAAAACAAAGAAAAAGTTTAGTGAGAGAAAGTTTGGAACTTTCTCTCTCTAAAACTAGAAAAAAAAATGAAAACTAAAAACTAAGACTAACTAAGTGTCTAATTTTTGTGAAGTAAGGTCCTATATATAGGCGTGTGGTATGGGCTTGTGAATGGGCTTTGGTATCGGGCTTCTTTTCTTCTTTCTTCTTTAGTCTTCACGCTTCTTTAAATAAGCGTTTCCGACTTTGGATTTTTAGAAGTGTCGGTGAATAATTCCAACTCGTCTTATAATCTTTTGTTTAATAGACTCGAGTTCTTCGACATATATGAATCTTCCATCTTTGTCTCTATTCTTCGATAAATCTTTAAATAGGCACAATGACTTCAAATCTTTTGCATCTCTTGGACAACAGACTTCGTCTTGAGTGTTTTTCTTCGATAAAACCCGTGCAATCCCATGTTTTCTTCAATATTCATCCGGTAGACTCTGAAAACACAATAAACACAAAAACCACGCATAATTCCAAACAAATGATATTAAATACGTGTTATGGTCTTGTTTTAGCCAGAATTAAGTGGTAAAAGGATGGGTGTTTACACACCTATCAATTAATATACTTTCTCTCTCTAGCTTTTCTTAATGTTTTTCACTCTTTTTCATTAATCTTGTAATTTGAATCTTTAATCATCTTAATTTCAAGCTTTTTCAATTAATTATTCTCATTCTACCTTTCTTAATCTTTTTAAACTTGTTTAATTTTTATAATCATGTAGTTTTTTAATCATGTTCTTGATTGATTGATGTTTGTGTTTGATTGCGCTTATTGATCTTTTAGTGTTTGATTTTGTAGCTTATAGTGTTTTAGTGCTTATTGTGTTAATCTTTTTATTTTTAATTAAGTGCTTATTAGTTAATCTTTATAAAAGTTGTTTTTAAATATTTTTATTATATAAGATTTTTAAAAGTTTTAAAATTTTGGCTTATTTGCTTTTTCTTAAAATTGATTTTGTTTAACTTTTAGTTAATTGCTTATTTGGTTTTAGCTTAATTTTCATTTTGCTTAATTTTGTTTTAGTTCGGATAATTTAAAACCCTAGTTTCCCTAACTAGGTCCAGTTTTCTTTTTTCCAAATTAGTTCAAGATTCCTTGCATTACGAACTATATTCTCCTTTCATTCCGAATTAGGTCTCTTTTTAGTATTCTGAGTTACATCCAAGACCAGATTTCGAACTACGTCAAAAACCTGGCATTCTGAACTAGGTATCAAATGACATTCTGAACTAGTTTCCTCATTGCTGGATTCCGAGTTAGGTCCTAAACGATTATTCCGAATTAGGTGGTTCACTCGGATTCCGAACTAGTTCCATGTTAGTGGATTCTGAATTAGGTCAAGATCTTTTACATTCCGGATTAGGTTGGAATCACGGATTCCGAAATAGATTGGATTTTCACGTGGATTCCGAATTAGCTTCTTGTTATGCATCCCGAATTAGATTAGGGACTTTATGTTCCAAATTAGGTCATTAATGTTTATTCCGAATTAGCTCAGATTTTTGTTATTCCGACTTATATTTTATCTCTTGTTTTCTGCTTAATTTTTAAATCTTTATTTTTCCCGCTAATTTTATTAAGTGTCATTTAAATTTTGTTTTACCTTAGATTTATTTTCAAGTTTTCATTTTTATTAAATTGTCAAATTTACTTTTCTTCAAGCTTTAATTTCTCGTTTTTTATTTTAAGTCTTAATTTTTAGTTTTAATTTATATGCTTCCACTTTTACTTAACGACATTTACAATTTACATTTTTTTTAGTTTAAAATAGATAACCTTTCTCCTTATTTTCCACCAAGAACAACTGAGTCTCACTTTCAACTGGTAATCAATTTGAAAAGACTTGTTCAACGAACTTTATTTTCATACAAGAAAATCTCTTGTATTACAATTCTATAGCTATTGCTATATGCCTGAATGCCTGAGTGATAGATTGTATGCGCACAATTCTATTAAATGATATTGATTGATTTTTCTCTTGTGTTCAAATGATGATTTAGAAAACCTGTAGACTCGCTCAACCGTTGTGTTGATGATTTTAAGCATGTATTTCAGGTGATTGAAGTTGATGAATTGCAAAGCTTGGTGGAGAAGGATTGCGGATTGCTTTTGTGGTGACTGGTCTAAAACATATTTCTTTCCCTTTTGTCATAAAAATAATAATGTGCGGTCATGTACTTTGGTGAATTGTTTGTTGATTGGATAAAATCTTTGGGGGACCTAAATGTGACTCTGATATTTCTAAAGTTGTTTTACTTGGGATCGAAAGTTTTAGACAATGGTTAAATTATATCCTTTTATATTTCAAATGTATCATTTTGAGATTGTTCAAAGTGTCTTGTGTAACGATGTTTGTGTTTAGCACCCAATTGTGTATTTCCGTTGCGCAATGTAAATTTAGGGGTGTTAAAAACCCACTTAAAATCTTTACTAAACTATGATCGACCATCATATTAGCAAATAAACGTATTCCTAAGCATAATGCGCGAAGACAATAAGAAATTAGCTCAAGGAGTACTAAAAAGGGTGCTAACGGCAGTGGGACTCCAACGGGTAATAAGAAGTGATAGGTGTGTAAACACCAATCCTTTTACCACTTAATTCGGGCTAAAACGAGACCAAAACACGTATTTAATATCATTTGTTTGGAATTATGCGTGGTTTTTGTGTTTATTGTGTTTTCAGAGCTAACCGGATAAATATTAAAGAAAACATGGGATTGCACGGGTTTTATCAAGGAAAAAGACTCAAGATAAAGTCTATTGTCCAAGAGATGCAAAAGATTTGAAGTCACTGGGCCTATTCGAAGATTTATCAAAGAAAAGGACTAAAGACGGAAGATTTTCATAAGTCGAAGAAACTCAAGTCTATTTAACGAAGAAATTAAAAGACGAGTTGAATTTAATCGACGACAAATCCCGAATCAGAATCGAAAACGTCAACTTTTCTAAAAAGACGAGAAGACAAGAAGAAATGGAGAAAGCCCACTCACCAACCAACCACTAGGATTATAAATAGACTTTTCCTTCACACAATTAGGGAGTTAGTTCATTTTTCTTTTTCCAGTTCTTGTTGGTTCGTTCCTTCACCAACACCATTAGGGTGTTTGGTGATTTTTCATCTTTCTTTCAATCTTGTAAGTGTGAATCAATACTCTTGTTACTTTTCCATTAATCAATCCATTCCATCTTTCTATTCATCTTGTTCTTCATCATCTTTTTAGTGAAAGTTCTTAAGTTCTTATTTGATTCTAGTTTGATTCTAAAAAGTTGTTGATTTAGTGTTTTTATTGGTGGGATTTATTACTAATGGTATTCAAATGATTTGTGTTTAATTTGGTAAAAACCTTTTTGCTTGTCAAGTCTGATTTTGGATTAACCGATTCCCTTGTTCTTCGCATTTCAACAGTTCTGAGTTTCCCAGATTCCGAATAGGAATTCTGGGGGTGTCTCTATTCGGAATATTTCAATTATTCCGAGTAGAGGTTTTATTTCTTCTTTATTCGGAATATCCCAGATATTCCGAATAGCACATATTTTCCGCATAGGAGTTCATCTTTCTGAATAGCTTGACTTTCCGCATAGACCCGATTTTCCGATTAGAGTCATTTTTCCGCATAGGGTATTTTTTCCGAATAGTACATGTTTTTCCGCATAGGGTATGTTTTCCGAATAAGCAAGTTTTTCCGAATAGAGTACTACATTCCGCATAAGCCAAGTTTTCCGCATAAAGGTAATTTTTCCGAATAGGGTTTTTCTTTCCGCATAGCATCATTTTCCGAATAGAACCTGTTTTCCGCATAGGACAATTTTTCAGCATAGACATCTTTTTCCGCATAGCACTTATTTTTCCGAATAGTGTAATCTTTGATTAGGGTATTTTTCATTTACTATTTGTTTTAAATTCTTAAGCCCAGCTTTACTTTTTAATAGAATAGAAAACCAAACTCCTTTTTGTCACCAAGAACAGTCATTCCACTTTAAACTGAGATCAATTCGAGAGGATTCCGAGAAAACGAACTTTTCAAACGAGCTAAATATCGTGTATCAAATGGCGCCGCTGCCGGCTTTTCTCGTTAAGATCAAAAGTTTTTTGTGAGAACTTGGATTTTGGGATCCGTTCCTCGTGAAATTTAATTTTTCATAAAAATTTTCAAAAATCCAAAAAAAATATAAAATTTTCAAAAATACAAAAAAATAAAAAAAAAAACATAAAAACCAAAAATATTTTTGCCTTGTTTTTCTTTGTTCGTTCTTTTGCAGGTGTATGCGCACTCGATCCACGTCATATCAAGAGCCCGAGCCTCTCGATCACTTAGACATGGCCGGTGTACCACCTCCAAACAATAATAACAACAACAACCCGCCTTTCAACAACATGAACAATAACAACAACAATGAACCCCTTCCGGATAATCGCCCGATGATTGAACTGCTGCAAGCTCATGTAGATGGCAACACGGATCCAATTGTCATACCTCCAATTGCCGCCAACAATTTCGAGCTCAAGTCAGGCTTTATCCAGATGGTCTCCGCTCAACCATTCTTGGGACGTACCATTGATGATCCACACGACCACATCAAGAGATTTCTACAACTCACCAACACGGTCAAGTTCAATGGTGTTCCACAAGAGGTTATAAGGTTACAACTTTTTCCCTTTTCTTTAGAGGGACAAGCCCGGCATTGGCTTGCTAAGGAACCGCCACAGAGTATTCTCTCGTGGACGGATTTGGAAACAAAGTTTATCAATTACTTTTTTCCACCCTCTCGTACTACCGCATTGCGGAATGAAATTATAAATTTTGAACAAAAGTACGATGAGTCGTTCAGTGAATCTTGGGATCGTTTTAAAGATCTTTTAAGAAAATGACCACAACATGGTTTTACCAAAGTACATCAAATTAATACTTTTTACAATGGTTTAAGCATGAGTGACCAAGATTCACTGAACAGTGCCTCGGGGGGTAATCTATTGGCTAAGACTTCCAATGCTGCTTGGGACATCATTGAGAATAAGTCTCGTGTGCAAACCAAGAGTATTCGGACCAATGTTGCTAGTGCTAGCACTAATGACAGCGACAAGCGACTTGACAAAATCACCACGCTTCTTGAATCGCTTGTCACCCACACCGTCAGCAACAACAACAGCAACAACGCCAAAAACGCTCAAGTGAACGCTGTAAGCCAACCTTGTGAGATATGCGGTGGTCCTCATTCTTACACAACTTGTACTGCCACCCAAGACTACCCTGCAGAGAATGTGAATGCGGCATATGGCACCTATCAACAACCTGCTTATCAAGCTAGACCTCAAGGTGACCGTAACTTGCTTAGCTACCGCAGCAACAACTATCTTTCACCACCTGGTTTCCCTCCTGCCAACCAAAACCAACAACAAAACCTTAATCGCCCTCCTCAACAACAACAACAACCTCGACAACTATACATCCCTCCGCACAAGCAGCAACAACTACCTCAACGTAACAATCAAATCTACCAACAACCTGCTTACCAACCACCTGCATACACTGCTCCTTCCAACCAAACCACCACTGCACTACACCAAGAGGTTGCAACCTACATGAGAACCAATGATGTGATAGTGGGAAATCTCCAAGAGGAAGTGCGCAATTTGAAGGCAGACTTGGTCAAGCAAGGAAACGATTTGAGAGCAGACATGAGAAATACGTTGGATAGCCAAACTAATGATCTGAGGAACATGATGGCTAGTTTCTTCCAAAGTAGTCAACCCTCTCCTTCGGGTACTCTTCCGAGTAACACCGTTGCGAACCCAAGAGGGGAGATGAAAGCAATCACCACTCGAAGTGGCAAAGGTACCAAGGAACCCGAGCTTCCTATACCTCTACCGGTGATTGTGACTAAGGAGAACGAGTCACCTGCTCCTATTCCTCCTCCTTCTACCCCTCCTCCACCCGTGGATGTGAGTGATCCTATTCTCCCAAAGCCTTCCTCTTCTTCCAATATACCTTATCCATCTAGGTTGAGGAAAGAGAAGCAAAAGAGCAAGGATGATATTCAGGTTTCGAATTTCCTTAAAATGTTCAAACAACTGAATTTCAATATCTCCTTCGCTGAGGCTCTCGCTCACATGCCCAAATATGCAAAAATGTTTAAAGATCTTTTGAGCGACAAGGAAAAGCTCCTCGATATTGCCAACACCCAACTTAATGAGAACTGCTCTGCAGTGCTCTTAAGGAAATTGCCAACTAAGCTTGGTGATCCGGGTCGTTTTCTTATCCCTTGCAATTTCCTGGGAGTAGAGAATTGCATGGCCCTAGCCGATCTAGGTGCCAGTATTAATCTTATTCCTCTAAGTGTTTGGACGCAATTATCTCTCCCAGAGCTAGTCCCCACCAAAATGACTTTGGAATTGGCCAACCGTACGGTTGCTTATCCAGTGGGGATAGCCGAAGACGTCATTGTAAGAGTCGACAAATTCACCTTCCCTGCTGATTTTGTTGTCGTCGACTACGAGATGGACCCCCGTGTGCCACTCATTGTTGGTCGTCCATTCTTGAGGACCGGTCGCACTCTCATTGATGTTGAAGCCGGTGAGCTTATCATGAGAGTGGGTGACGATAAAGTAGTCTTCAACATGGGAAAGCTTTCTAAACAGCCTTATTCTTACGAGAGTGTTAATTGTATTGACGTTCTTGATGAGGCTTGTGAAGAACACTTCAAGGATGCTTGTAAAGACATTCCTACCTCTCTTCCTAATGTTGAGACCGTTTCCTCTATCAACTCATCACTATCTCTCTTTGGAGAAAGTG
Organism: Glebionis coronaria; assembly: GCA_025667525.1. Taxonomy (NCBI): domain Eukaryota; kingdom Viridiplantae; phylum Streptophyta; class Magnoliopsida; order Asterales; family Asteraceae; genus Glebionis; species Glebionis coronaria. Next base: position 311,872,257 of record CM046880.1, on the reverse strand, counting down.
ATTTCCTTTGGTAAGATTTGGAAGCCACCTTGGAAGATGTGAAGCAAGACAATGACGATTCTACGGCCAATTGGGATGACGATCTTAGTTTCATTGCAAACCTCCTCAGAGAAGACAATCCTTCCCCTCCATCTCCAACTATTATTGCTATCGAGACTCCGACTTCGAATACACCTCCCGTCGATAATCCTTCGGATTTGGAACTTAAGGAGTTGCCACCCCATCTTGAGTATGTATTCCTCGAAGAAGAGAAGCAGTCGCCAGTCATCATTGCTAAGGATTTGAAGGATGAAGAGAAAGCTCGACTTGTCGCTGTGTTGAAGGATCATAAGAAGGCTATCGCTTGGAAGATTTCTGACATTCGTGGAATTGATCCTCACTTCTGCACACACAAAATTCTCATGGAGGACGGCTTTAAGCCCACAATTCAAAGCCAACGAAGGGTGAATCCAAAAATCCATGAAGTCATCAAAACAGAGGTTCTTAAACTTCTTGATGCGGGTATGATTTACCCTATTTCGGATTCACCATGGGTTAGTCCAATCCATTGTGTGCCCAAGAAGGGCGGAATAACCGTTGTTCCCAATGAACACAACGAGTTGATTCCCACTCGTCTCGTTACTGGGTGGAGAGTTTGTATAGACTACCGCAAACTCAATGATGCCACGAGAAAGGATCATTTCCCTCTACCTTTTATGGACCAAATGCTTGAACGCTTAGCAGGAAATGAATATTACTGTTTTCTTGATGGTTTCTCGGGTTATTTTCAAATACCCATCGATCCCCAAGATCAAGAGAAGACTACATTCACTTGTCCCTATGGCACTTTTGCTTACAAAAGAATGCCTTTTGGCTTATGTAATGCGCCCGGGACTTTCCAAAGGTGCATGTTAGCTATCTTCCATGACATGGTTGAACAAACCATGGAGGTCTTCATGGATGATTTCTCGGTCTTCGGGGATTCGTTCTCTTCTTGCCTTGCCAATTTGGAACGTATGCTACAGAGGTGCGAAGACACTCGCCTTGTTCTAAATTGGGAAAAATGCCATTTTATGGTAAAAGAAGGTGTCGTGCTTGGACATAAGATCTCGAAAGCCGGTCTTGAAGTTGACCGTGCTAAAGTCGATGTTATCGCAAAGTTGCCTCCACCTTCAACCGTGAAGGGTGTGAGAAGTTTCCTGGGTCATGCGGGCTTCTACCGTCGATTCATCAAAGATTTTTCTCAAATCGCTCGCCCGATGACCCACCTCTTGGAAAAAGATACTCCTTTTATCTTCTCCAAAGAGTGTCTTGAAGCCTTCAACTCACTTAAGGATAAGCTAACTAAGGCACCCGTCTTGGTTACCCCTAATTGGGAGCTTCCCTTCGAGTTGATGTGCGATGCTAGTGATTTTGCTATTGGAGCGGTTCTTGGACAAAGAGTGAACAAGCACTTCCAACCGATCCATTACGCTAGCAAGACAATGACTGGGGCACAATTGCATTATACGACAACCGAAAAAGAGCTTTTAGCTGTTGTCTATGCTTTTGAAAAATTTCGCCCCTATCTTGTCCTTTCCACCACCATCGTGTATACCGATCATTCCGCGCTGAAGTACTTGTTGACAAAGCAAGATTCCAAACCAATACTTCTTCGCTGGGTTTTGTTGCTCCAGGAATTTAAAATCGAAATTCGCGATAAAAAAGGAGCAGAAAACTTAGCCGCGGATCATCTCAGCAGACTTGAGGATCCTTACCAAGGGGATCATCCAAACAAAGAAATCAATGATTCTTTTCCCTTGGAGACCTTAATGTCTATAAACTCGAAGTCGAATGAAACCCCGTGGTTTGCGGACTTTGCAAACTACTTAGTGGGTGGAATTCTCAAGGAAGGGTTGACGTCTCAACAAAAGAAGAAGTTCTTCACCGACATTAAGACTTACTTTTGGGACGACCCTTACCTATTCAAACAATGTGCCGACCTGATTATCCGTCGATGTGTTGATGGACCGGCAGCGTCTGAAATCCTTGATGCTTGCCACAAAGGACCCACCGGTGGTCACTTTGGTCCCAACTACACCGCCAAGAAAGTGTTTGATTCGGGATTTTATTGGCCCTCCATATATCGTGATGCTCACAATATGGTTAAACAATGTGATGTTTGCCAAAAGCAAGGCAAAATCACACATAAAGACGAGATGCCTCAAAATTTCATTCAAGAGTGTGAAATTTTTGATGTTTGGGGTATCGACTTTATGGGGCCATTCCCTTCATATAAAGGAAACAAATACATCCTTGTAGCCGTTGACTACGTTTCTAAGTGGGTTGAAGCCAAAGCTTTGCCTACTAATGACGCAAGGGTGGTTTGTAACTTTTTGAAAGCTTTATTCGCTAGATTCGGTGTGCCTCGCGCCATTATTAGTGATCGTGGGATTCATTTCTGCAATGACCAATTTGCTAGAGTCATGGCTAAGTACGGTGTAAATCATCGTCTTTCCACAGCCTACCACCCACAAACTAATGGCCAGGCTGAAATATCCAACCGAGGACTGAAGCGAATTCTGGAAAGAACTGTGGGAGAGCATCGTGCCGCATGGGTTGATAAACTCGATGATGCTTTATGGGCTTTCCGTACTGCTTACAAGACCCCGATCGGCTGTACGCCTTATCGTCTTGTGTACGGGAAAGCGTGACACCTCCCCATTGAGTTGGAGCACAAGGCTTACTGGGCCTTGAAGTGGGCTAATTTTGATATAAACAAAGCCGGTGACCTACGCAAGATCCAACTCAATGAGCTGAATGAACTTCAGAATGAGGCTTATGAAAACTCTTTAATCTATAAGGAAAGGACTAAGCTCATTCACGACTCCAAGATCAAAAACCGAGAGTTCCATGTTGGAGACAAAGTCTTACTTTTTAACTCTCGGTTGAAAATCTTTTCGGGCAAGCTGAAATCTCGTTGGTCTGGCCCATTCACCATTGCCCAAATTTTTCCATATGGTACTCTCGAGCTCGCTCAACCTAATGGACCGAATTTTAAGGTGAATGGCCAACGAGTGAAGTTGTACTTTGGAGAGGACACCTCTCAGGAGGTTATTCCATCCCTCACCACGTTCCCCATGAACTAAATTTGGGTCGAGTCAGGCTCGTGACTCAGTTAACAAAAACAAGCGCTCCTCGGGAGGCAACCCGAGTATCTATCCCTTTAACCTCCTAAGTGTAGGGGAGGACCTATTTTGGTTATTTGTGTTTGTATGGTGATGTGATTACAGGGATTACTGCAATCTTGGAATCTTTGAAGAACCGTGCTCCCGTGTTATCCGAAATCCGGTTCTATCTCTCAACTATCGTGATTCAATTTTCTTCATACTCACATTTGAAATTGATCACTTTAGTCGTCTCTTCCTTAACTCGAGTTAACCAACGTGCACAATGTCATAAGTGTAGGGGAGACTTTTCCCACATGCTTAAACATTGAGGACAATGTTTATCTTAAGTGTAGGGGAGACTTCTATCAAAGTGTTAAGTGGACTTTTCCATGAAAATGCCTTCATTTAACCGGAAAATCGTCTTTTTCAAAATTTTTCAAATTTTTTATTAACTTTGGCCATTTAGTCGTAATTTTTAAATTTTTATCGTTGCTTTCATATGTATATATCCCGCAATAAAGTCAAAAATATTAATAAAATGGTGTAGTGAGTTTAGAAGTCTTTGATATATTAGGCCCGTTGCGATTATTTTGACTCAACCCGAATAGACTTATCCAAGTTTATTCTAGCTAGTATCCTTAACCATGTAGACCTTAATTGGTTTATTAGGCGAAGTGTCCACGAATCTCATTACTTGAGATTTTAAATTGTGGAGGACGAGAAATGATAGAGTCAATTATAAGTCGGTATTCTTGCGCAAGCTCACTTGGTGTAATTATTTGCCTATTCTCCCATCACTTGCTAATAATTTATCTGCAATAAGTAAGGTCGTACGATTTGAAAAGTTACTTAGCTTCTAGCCCAAGATCGTTTAAAAGTTGCTCGGTAATGATAAGAGTTCATAGCCAAGGCATAACTTATGAAGCGGGGCGCGAAGATTGGCGAATCCGAAAAGGCCCTAACAAGGCATGAGGATTCAATTTTATTGCTGAAAGATCCAGAGTGATGTGAAAAGCATTATTCCTAAAGTCAATATGAAGGATCAAGACTCACGACGAAAAGCACTCAACTCCCATAAAGATCATGGAGAAGTCTATCCGAAAAGACCCTAACAAGGTATGAGGATAAATAGATCCAAGTCCGAAAAGGAGGCGGATCGTTGTATCTCAAAATCCCAATTAGAGATTGAAGAAATAATCATGAAGTCGTGGTCAACAAAGTTGGAGTACCCCTCAAGAGTCTCCAAGTGAAGAAACTCTATTATGATGAGAAGACCATCATCTCAAGAACGTCTCTCGAAGATATGAAGTATGAAGTACATGCCAAATATCGGCCCGAGAAAGGTCTCAAATCGTGAACCAAGTTATGCCAAGATATGAACTTTTTGATATCCCGAGAAGCAGTTTTAAGAGATTTTGTCCTTTAGCTAACTATTGATCAAATCGTCCTACTTTGCTTTCAGCCTTAATAAACTATCGAAATAAGTCCAAAAACGCATCTTCATGATCATTCTAAGACAAAAATAAAATATAAGAGATACAACTAGGAATAAGGGAGTTTAAGCATTTAATTAAGCCATGTGTGTAAGTGTTTGATTTACTAACTTATAATAACAATGATCTCGTTTTTAAGCTTAGTTTGGGGAACGTGAAACTTGAGGGTGATAAATCTTCGCAACACCAAACCCCTAATGTAAGTCCTTGATTTCTTTACAAGTTATTTCCATTCTTTTTGTTTATCTTAAAGTTTTTTCTCTTAGTAATTTGATTCTTATTTAGTAGTATTTGAATAAGGCCAAGGTTGATTAATTATGAGAAAATTGTAAAATTGCTTTATCACTAAGCATTGCATGAGGGCATGACAATGGTTAAGTGTAGGGGATTTGATAGGTGTGTAAACACCCATCCTTTTACCACTTAATTCGGGCTAAAACGAGACCAAAACACGTATTTAATATCATTTGTTTGGAATTATGCGTGGTTTTTGTGTTTATTGTGTTTTCAGAGCTAACCGGATAAATATTAAAGAAAACATGGGATTGCACGGGTTTTATCAAGGAAAAAGACTCAAGATAAAGTCTATTGTCCAAGAGATGCAAAAGATTTGAAGTCACTGGGCCTATTCGAATATTTATCGAAGAAAAGGACTAAAGACGGAAGATTTTCATAAGTCGAAGAAACTCAAGTCTATTTAACGAAGAAATTAAAAGACGAGTTGAATTTAATCGACGACAAATCCCGAATCAGAATCGAAAACGTCAACTTTTCTGAAAAGACGAGAAGACAAGAAGAAAGGGAGAAAGCCCACTCACCAACCAACCACTAGGATTATAAATAGACTTTTCCTTCACACAATTAGGGAGTTAGTTCATTTTTCTTTTTCCAGTTCTTGTTGGTTCGTTCCTTCACCAACACCATTAGGGTGTTTGGTGATTTTTCATCTTTCTTTCAATCTTGTAAGTGTGAATCAATACTCTTGTTACTTTTCCATTAATCAATCCATTCCATCTTTCTATTCATCTTGTTCTTCATCATCTTTTTAGTGAAAGTTCTTAAGTTCTTATTTGATTCTAGTTTGATTCTAAAAAGTTGTTGATTTAGTGTTTTTATTGGTGGGATTTATTACTAATGGTATTCAAATGATTTGTGTTTAATTTGGTAAAAACCTTTTTGCTTGTCAAGTCTGATTTTGGATTAACCGATTCCCTTGTTCTTCGCATTTCAACAGTTCTGAGTTTCCCAGATTCCGAATAGGAATTCTGGGGGTGTCTCTATTCGGAATATTTCAATTATTCCGAGTAGAGGTTTTATTTCTTCTTTATTCGGAATATCCCAGATATTTCGAATAGCACATATTTTCCGCATAGGAGTTCATCTTTCTGAATAGCTTGACTTTCCGCATAGACCCGATTTTCCGATTAGAGTCATTTTTCCGCATAGGGTATTTTTTCCGAATAGTACATGTTTTTCCGCATAGGGTATGTTTTCCGAATAAGCAAGTTTTTCCGAATAGATTACTACATTCCGCATAAGCCAAGTTTTCCGCATAAAGGTAATTTTTCCGAATAGGGTTTTTCTTTCCGCATAGCATCATTTTCCGAATAGAACCTGTTTTCCGCATAGGACAATTTTTCAGCATAGACATCTTTTTCCGCATAGCACTTATTTTTCCGAATAGTGTAATCTTTGATTAGGGTATTTTTCATTTACTATTTGTTTTAAATTCTTAAGCCCAGCTTTACTTTTTAATAGAATAGAAAACCAAACTCCTTTTTGTCACCAAGAACAATCATTCCACTTTAAACTGAGATCAATTCGAGAGGATTCCGAGAAAACGAACTTTTCAAACGAGCTAAATATCGTGTATCAAGAAGCTAAAAAATGAAACCCATTTCTTTGAAATCCCAGTGTAGTAATGCCAATAAAAAGAGAAAATGAGAGAACTAAAGTAATGATAAAATGTCTTGTAACAGTGAAGATATAAGGTATCATACCGTGAGGATTACAAAATAATAAAAAAGTAAAAGTGACATGCAAGGGAAAAACTTTTGTTTAACATTTCTGGAAAGACCCCCTATTTGTTCGTTTACCAGGTTCAGCACGAAGTCATAAGTAAGCTCTACCAAGGATTCCCAAGCATTTGGTACTAAGTTTTCTCCTCCATTTTTAGTAACAAAATGAATCAGAAGTAGGACCAAATTAAGAGTTAGCAGCATAAACAAAGAGGAATTTGTGAATGTGAAATACAAGTTTCCTATCTTCATAGGAATCAAAGGGAGAATGGAAAATTCCTCAAGTGGGTTGTTAGGCGTAATCATAAGAAACACTTTTCATTTCATCCCTATAGTTCCGCTTCTTTCTAAAAAATTAAGAAAGACTTGTCGAAAATCGCCAGATGGCTTCGTCCGACCAAGAAAGGCATGGGACTCTTTGGGCATTGCTTGGGTCGAGTGAAGTAAAGACAGGTTACCTATAATATAAAGATCCCTCACTACACACTTTAGATATAATGAAAACCTTTATTTTAGGAGTCATTCAAGCTAGATCTAAAAAAAGAACATAGCCTTCATATGATCCATTTCTACCACCCTATCTTGAGCAGGAAAGTGTTCAATAGGAAAAGATTGGAAGAAATGGGATTCGAGCACATGGATGTTGCAATATTTTTGTATGTCGATTTAGAAAACCAATGCCTTAAGCCCTTTTGATATTCCCCCCATGATCAGATCATATAGCTCTTTTGGCAACCAACCTATTTCTCTCTATCATTTCTTCTTTCTTTCCTAGCCTACTCAAAAACTATTTAGGAAGGGCTATATACGCAATTAATTCGAATCATCCACCGAATCCTATGCTTAATCCTAGTTTATTTGGTGTATACCTATTTTTAAGTTGGCCTCTCATGTATATCTAGGCTAATGTGTCTTATTGGGCTTAGTATGTGCTTAGTTTCAGTTAATCCTTAGGCACTTTTTGATTACGTAGAAACTTGGATTATTTTTAGCCTTTGTAATCGTAATCTAATTTAATTTATTTTTTAGGTTATTTTCTTGATTTTAGACCTCGGGGAGTGTCTTTAGTTCTTTGTTTGGTTGCTTGGAGTGGGGTATGCCCCTTCATTTATGTTTACTTTGGGGGTTCTCCTCCATCAGTCAATATATTTTGACTTACCGAAAAGAAAGACTAGTTAGGTACCGTAGGTAGAGCATATTCCAACACTTCGGATAACCACTTGACATTGGCACCTTGGCCAGGTAGATCCGTCCCACTCTCCGGAACTTACCTCTACTTATTTAGAGTAGGATTACTCGGATGGGCAGATAAAACAGAACCTGTCAGTTACGCCTTTAGGGGCCGCCACGTATTATAGCTTTAGTGTATGTTGTAGCATCGGTTATTTCTCTGGTTACGAATGACCCAATCTATCTACGACAACCACCCCTACTTTTAGTAGATCGAGATGCGTACCTAGGACAGCACGGAATAGACCTACGTGTCGCCTAATGCTAGGGCAGAGATAGGGACGATGAAAGCATGGGACTTAATCAAACCTTTTTGGGAAATTCCTAATGCAAAAGAGGGATGCTAATAAGCTTACAGCTCAGGCGTGGCTTTATACGTAGAAACATACAGCGAGCCTATTTATTGAACATGCGCCCAGAGAGCCATTATTCATTGTCCCCTATAAATAGTAGATCATATTTTCATTTTCCAATGAACCTTTTTGGACAATTTTCTCAGCTTCTTATCTTCTTTCTATGTTTCCAACCATGAGTAAATGATCACTTAATTTGTTAAGTATGTTTGCTTATGATTATCCTCTTGATCCTCTTCTTTACTTGTCTAAAGAGAAGATCACTCACACATTTATGATGTGATTAAAGATGAAGCCTTGATGAAGATCATCCTTTCTTAGATCTAGTCATGTTCATCATTTTGTATGCTTGATTCTTGTGTAGATCCAATGTATTTGTGTATACTTGGATTAGTCTTGTGTAGATCCAATGTATTTGTGAATACTTGGATTATTCTTGTATAAATCTAATGTATATGTGTATACTTGGATTTATCTTGTGTAGATCTAAGCTATATGTGTATACTTGGATGTGTCTTGTGTTGTAATAAGTCTTGTGTATTAGTTCTCACTAAACTACAAAGTGATGTGTGTATGTGTCTTATGAGTTCTCACTCAACTTGAAAGTGAAGAGTTGTGAAGATTTGTTCTGGATTTGGATTAGGACTCGACATCTAGCCTTGTGTCGAAAAAGAAGATGGGCGACGAAGATTGGCTCTAGCTTTCGATTAGAACTCGACATCTTGCCATGTGTCAGAAAATTGTGAAGTAGGTGACGTGTGTAGATTGGTCCTAGCTAAGATTAGGTCTCGACATTTAGCTAAGTGTCGGAAAACAATGTAAGCGACATTGTAAGGTTTTCTCCGCCAAGAAGGGAGCTTGAGGATATAGTAGAAATCTAGTGTAAGGGGTACTCGAGGAGTGGAGTAGGAACGAAGAGAGAGTTTTGTTGCCGAACCACTATAAATCTTGGTGTCTTGCCTTAGGTTGTTTCTTTCCTTACTCTTTACTCATTCATATCTACTTCATGCATAGCACTTTCATAATCACTAGATATAGCAAATGCTTTGAAAATTGACTTAACATCTATGAAACTAGTTTTCATATAAAAGGCACTTTTGGGACAAACTTAATTGAAAGGATTTTTAATTGAGACCTTAATCATAGAAACTATTAACCCCCTTATAGTTTCTACAATTGGTATCAGAGCGATGGTCACACAAGATCTTTGATGTAATTTTACTTTGAAGCTTGGATCAATCTATTGTCTACACTAGTTAGAAGGACCGGTTGCTATAAAATTTTGGTTTTAGTCAAAACTATTTTTTCTATAAAAATAGACCTCTTACAATTATTTCTATATCATCTCATCTTGATTATGATCTTATTAGTAGCTTTTATACATTTTATATTTGCTCTGGAAATGTATCTACTAGTTTGTATCTTGCTTTATATAGTTACTCATGAAGATTAATCATTAAATATGATTGTGGATGAGTTACTTACACTTATTGAAGATCATCTCCTTTTGATCTTCCAACATCATGGGATGATGATATCAAGATTAGTGAATGTGATACTAGTCCTTGAAGACTTAGTATACACTTTGGTCGAGTTCGGGTGTTGCAT